>OY728133.1:1221365348-1222615348 GCA_963277665.1 Viscum album | reverse complement strand
TCATAAGTAACATGGCTAAAAACACACAACAAGTCTATACTCGAGAGCATGATCAAGTCAAAAAATCCCAAGATAATCAATCAATTGAGCCGAACAAGTTGATCGAGTGGATGAGTGAACTTACAGGTCTTGTGCGACAACTAGCAGTGGCTACAAAATCTCCAACCTCGTCTTCTCCACAATCAATGTTTCCTGGACCTGTCAAAAACTGTGGAATCTGTAACTCTCTATCTCATCCAATTGACACATGTCCACAACTTCAATAGGACCAATCCGATTCATCTAGACCAATGGAGGTCAATGCAGCATATACTCAGTGGAACACCAATCCTCAACTATCAGGTTAGTTTGTTAGAAACTTCAACCAACCTCACTCTGATCCCTTCTCTTCTTCATATAACCATGGCCTGAGGTATGGTAATCCCATGTCTCATCCCCCACAATTCAATCCTCAAAACCCAAACCAATTCCAATATGGTCAAGGTGGTGGTAACTTCCATCAACCTTATCCTTTTGTTCCTCAACCTCAAAGGAACAATCCTCCTCCTGGATTATATTATCCTAGTGTGACTTCCCAATTCCAAAACCAATACAATTGATTTCCCAAGAACCAAAATCAAGGAAATCCCAACCAAGGACAAGCCTCGTCTTCCAAGAAACCATGGGAAAGTGAAGTGGAAGATCTTTCCTTCTTCACCCATTCTAGCCTTAAAAACATTGAAACTCAAATAGTTCAACTTGCATCCCACCTGATCCAGCAACAACAATCAAATTCTTCTCAACTCCCAGCTCAACCATTACCCAACCCCAAGCGTAATGTAAGTGCAATTTCACTTAGATCAGGAAAGCAACTTTCTACGCCTCAAGATAAATCCTCAAACCCTCCTTTGAATGTTTACCTAGAAAATGAAATGAAAAATAAAATTGAAAAGGAACCTAAATCCATTCCTTAACCACCTTCATTCCACTTATGAATCCAATTCCTTTTCCTCAAGCTGTTTCTAAACCAGGGAAGTCCTTTGAACCCGATCCTAAAATGCTTGACATGTTTAGACGTGTTGAAGTCAACATTCCCCTCTTATATTCCATAAAAAAAATTCCTAAGTATGCCAAGTTTCTTAAAGAGTTGTGTACCCACAAGAGGCAACGTAGGACCTTTGAAAATGTTTCCACCCAGCAGTCTATTCCCATAAAGTGCAATGATCCAGGGACCTTTACGGTTCCATGCCAAATTGGATGTTTAAACTTTGATGATGCACTCATAGACCTAGGAGCCTCAATTAATGTTATGCCCAAATCCATATTCTCCAACCTTGGTCTAGGTCCATTACACCCAACGGGTGTTTTCATTCAATTAGCCAATCGAAGCACAGCTAGTCCTGAGGGAATAATTGAGGATGTCCTTGTCAGAGTCAATGATCTTATCTTCTCTGCTGATTTCTATGTCCATGACATGGAAGGTGAGAAGAACTCTTCTCGATCTCCCCTAATTCTTGGAAGGCCATTCCTCATGACTGCGAAAACCAAGATTGATGTCCATTCTGGCATCTTATCCATGGAATTCGGTGACCAACTAGTCAAATTCAACATTTTCCAAGCCATGCGATACCAATCTGAGGACCAATCTGCATTCTCAATCCATGCTTCTGAGGACACTTCTAAGAGTCAATTAAACCCCATTCCATCATGTTCATCTTGTTCTGATAATAAAGGATCTTGTAAAATCTGCACTATGATTAACCAAGTCATAAATGGTGATGTTGATGTGGACCTCTCATTCATAGACTCCATCAATCTAGAAGAACTTGAAAACTCTCTTGAATTCCACATCAATTCTGATCTCTACTGCTCCACCTTGGACAGTATTAAGGAAAATGAACCTGAAGCAACTGAAGTCCCTTCTTCCATTACTGAGTTGTTGAGCCCAAATGTGAAAGATGAGACAGATCTGAAACCCCTTCCTGCACACCTGAAATATGAATTCCTCTTTTATGATCACTCATATCTTGTCATTATCTCTGCCACACTTACTGAAACCGTGGAGTCCAAACTTGTTCAAGTGTTATAGGAAAACAAAAAGGCCTTAGGTTGGACCCTAGATGACATACCAGGAATCAACCCTACCCTTTGAATGCATCACATCCATCTTGAGGAGTCATCCAAACCAATTAGACAACCACAAAGAAGACTCAATCCACTCATCCTAGAGGTATTTATGGAAGAGATCACCAAGCTTCTTCAAGCTGGTATTATCTACCTAATTTTTGATTGTGAATGGGTTAGTCCAATTCAAGTTATTCCTAAGAAGGGTGGGATAACTGTTGTCACAAATGAACATGGAGAGGTAGTCACAACTAAAGTGAAGAACAAATGGTGTGCGTGCATCGACAATAGGAAATTGAATGTTGAAACCCGAAAAGATCACTACCCTCTTCCATTCCTTGATCAAATTCTAGAAAGATTGGCCAGAAAATCACACTATTGCTTTCTTGATGGATACACCTGCTATTTTCAAATCTCAATCTCACCTCAGGACCAAGAAAAGACTACTTTCACATGCCCCTTCGGAACATATGAATATAGAAGAATGCCTTTTGGACTTTGAAATGCTCCTGCAACATTCCAGAGGTGTATGATTAGTATCTTTTCAGAATTCATTGAACACTGCATGGAAGTCTTCATGGATGACTTCACCATTTATGGTGATTCATTTGAATCTTGTTTTCATTCACTCTCTCTTGTCCTCCAAAAGTGTGTCATGTGAATCCTTGTGTTAAATTTTGAAAAATGTCACTTCATGGTTGAAAATGGGGTTGTTCTAGGGAACATAGTTTCAAAAGACGGTATTGAAGTCGATCCTACCAAAATTGAAGTGATCCAATCACTTCCTCCACCCACTTCTGTTCGATACATCCATTCATTCATCGGTCATGCTGGTTTTTATTAGAGATTCATCCATAACTTCAGTAGGATTTCCCTCCCACTCACTCGGTTTCTCCAAAATGATGTCACTTTCCAGTTTGACGAGGTTTGCAAGAGATCCTTCATTGAACTCAAAACCTCTCTTACATATGCCCCAATAATCCAACCCCCAGATTGGCCCTTACCCTTTGAGTTAATGTGTGATGCTTTTGTTAGAGCTATTGGGGATGTTCTTGTTCAATGAAGAGAAATAATTCCTCATGTCATCTATTATGCCTCAAAAACATTGGATGAAACTCAATCTCACTAAAATGTCACTGAAAAAGAACTTTTTGCAGTTGTTTTTGACATAGATAAATTTCGGCCCTATCTCTTAGGTTCCAAAATAATAATCTTTACAGATCATTCTGCTATGAAGTTCTTACTCAAGAAAAGTTATTCCAAACCGAGGCTAATAAGATGGATCCTAATGCTCCAAGAGTTTGACATTGAAATCAAAGATAGACCTGGAAAAGAAAACCCTGAGGCAGATCACTTGAGTAGAATTTCTAATTCTTCTCATTCAGAAATCATTGATCCTGAATTCCCCACTGAGAACCTTTCATCTCTCACTCCAAAAATACCATGGTATGCCCCAATTGTAAATTACATAGTTTTTGGTTTTTTTCCTGAAAGTTTTCAAAAGAACAAAAAATGAAGTTGAAAAGTGATTCAAAATACTATTTTTGGGAAGAAAATAAACTTTGTAAAACTAGGGCTGACATGGTAATAAGGAGATGTGTCGATGAAAATGAACATTCTTCCATATTAGAATTCAGTCACTCACTTCCTAGAGGTGGCCACTTTGAACCAAAAAGGACCCCTCGAAAGGTCCTAGACTATAGATTCTTCTAGACATCAATCTTCAAGGAATCACATGATTTCTGTCAATCATGTCCCACTTGCCAAAAGTTTGGCACAATTTCAAAGAGAAATGAAATGCCCAAAAAGCCTTTAATTTTCTGTGAGATATTCGATGTTTGGGGTATCGATTTCATGGGACCATTTCCCCCTTCCAATGGATTCTCATACATTTTTCATGCGGTCGATTATGTTTGAAGGTGGGTTAAGGCCAAACCCACTAGGAAAGATGATGCTCATACTGTTAGTGAGTTCCTAAAGACCCACATCTTCCAAAGATTTGGCACACAACGTGCCTTGATCAGTGACTTGGGAACCCATTTTTGTAATAGAACCATATAATCTTTTCTAAAAAAGAATGGGGTTGTACATAAAACTTCAACTTCATATAACCCCCAAAAAATGGCATGGATGAACTTTCTAATAGAGAAGTGAAAAGAGTGCTTGAGAGAATTGTAAAACCCACTAGAAAAGACTGGTCTGAAAGACTTGGTGAAGCACTTTGGGCTTATCGAACTGCCTATAAAACACCCATTGGGATGTCTCCTTTTAGGATAGTTTTTGGTAAAGTGTGTCACTTACCAGTTTAAATACAATATATGTCTTTTTGGGCTGTGAAAACTTGTAATTTTGATTGTGAAAAATCTTGTGAAGAAAGATTATTGTAATTGGCTGAACTGGAGGAGCTTCGACTTGATTCTTATGAAAATGCTAATCTCTACAAAGAAAAATCCAAGGCACTCCATGATAAACACATCCTGAGAAAGGTATTTCATGAATGTGAAAAGGTAATGCTACTCAATTATCAATTTCTGCTTCACCCAGGTAATCGTAATTCTCGTTGGGAAGGTCCTTTTGTTATTACTAACGTTTACCCATTTGGTGCAGTACAAGTCCAAGTACCCTCTTCCAAAAGGACATTCACGGTTAATGGACATCGGTTAAAGCATCACCATGAGAGGATGCACAATCCTGGATCAACATCGACTTCCACTGGATCCCCAACTTCTCTAGCTGACCTACCACTAGATGGAGAAGGCGACCCGCCAAATCCAAACCATGGGGCACCTCTTTCCCTTTAACTCTCTCTATCTCTTCCTCTCTCTACCACTGTCTTCTTTTTCCACTCTCTTTAATTTTTTTACCACTTTATTTTTCACATTCTCTTTTGTGTGGGTGTATCTTTATAAAAAAACAAAAAAATATAAAAACTTAAAAAACTAAAAAAAAACCAAAAAACAATCACTTAAAAAAATACAAAAAAATAATAAGTCATGCTTACTCACTATCGAGTTTTGAAATTTTATACAACCATTTTTGGGAGTTAACAGACATGTTTTCATCTCAAAAATTTTGTATTTTCATTATGACTTTGGATAAATAATTTTGTGTCAAAACCAACACATTTTGAATATTCAATTTTTGATTTGGAAAATTATTTTCCCCAACCGTGGGAACAAATATTTTCTTTCATGCCAAGAAAACCTATGACCATCTTTTCAAAATATGTGTTTTCACCCCCATTTGTGAGTCTTGAGTTTGTGGACCTTCGAGCTGAATTTTCTACCTTAGTGTGCATTAATATGATAGAGGCATTTTCTGAACCACATGAGAATCACAATAGCCAAATACCATCCCATTTACCTAACATTAATCATCCTTTTGAAAGCCCATTAGAGCCTATGAAAACCTTTTCTTTGATATCCACATTACAAGCCCAATCCCTTTTTCCCACCCAATATCAACATGGATTTTCATTTCATAATTTTTTGAAATTTAAGTGTGGGGGGGAATGGATTTCATTTTTGGGTATCGTTTCCTTACTTTATGGTTAGTTATCATATGATTGAGGGAAAGAATCCATTTTAGTGTGTGGGGGAGGTTTTCATTCAGTGGGATTTTGGAATGCATTGTACAAATGATATTGAAAAGTGTTCAAAAAAAAAATTCAAAAAAAAATCAAAATAAAAAAATCAAAAAGAAACAGAAAAAATGGGTTGTGTCTTGGGTAGGTCAAAAATCACTCTTCCTCAACCTTTTATCTTGTTATAAATATTACAATTAGTGTCTTTAGGAGATCAAACATGGGTTTGGATATGAGTGTGAGATCTGTCTCAAGGTCAGCTTATGAAAAAACAAAGTAAAAAAAAGAAAAAAAAAGAACACTTGCATTATATTCTTATATCATTGGGAGAAGTTTGGTAGTTTGTAAATATTTCATCTTCTCATCCCCTTCATATTTTCTTCCCCTATTGGGTATTTCTTCACACAATCATTCCCTTGTAAATATGTGTTTTTATTTCTTTCCATGATTTATTTCAAAAAAATGTGCACTGTTTTTATGTGTTGGTATTTTAACCCTCTTATTCTCTCTCTTGAACATTATATTCCTACCATCCCATAGCCACAGAAATACCCCTTCAAAAGAACTATTGATTTTTGAGCACTTTGGATAGGGAGTGGAAGCTGAGAGCTCTTACAAACTCTATTATTTTCACTTTTGGTTGGTGAAAGAGTGAACCTCCACAAATGAATTTTATCATCTTGAGAGGTGTGAGTTTTGAGTGTCCACATTTTCCATTTCTAAATCTGAGCATGAAAAAATGAATTTGTTTTGGAATATTGTTTCTGTAACAACGTGTGGTGGATTTCAAAATAGATGAGTGAAATAGTCTAAACCTCCCCTGATTGGAGAAACCAAAATTTTAATATTTGTTGGTGAGTGAAAATGATTTTGTCATGTTTTTATATTTGTTGCACATGAGGACATGCACAAAACTAAGTGTGGGTGAGTTGATGTTATTAATATTTTCATGACTTATTATATACTCCCTTTACTGATTTTATATGAAATGTGCATAATTTGTGTGAAATATTAATGTTTTAATATTAAGTATAATTTTTGAGCATTTTTAGAAGTAGTCCAATTCAGTCAGTTTACTGTTTTGATAATAACTATCACTATACTGATCCAAATTGTATGGTTCATGTTTGTAGGATTCTCCTTTAAATATAAAACATTTCATTCGAAGGTACCATGAGCCAATTCTTCCATTTGAAGGGTCATATGGTTCTCACAAACAAGACCAATGAATCTGTGAAGAAACTGGACTATTCATGAAGATTGATTTACTGGGATCCATCCAGAAGTCCAAATACCTTAATTCTCCTCCCAAGATCGGAGTACATTTCAAGGAGTCCATGATAAAAATTTCAGAACCCAATCACAAACACAAGTGGCCCAACAGATTCATTGAAATCGAGCCCACTATTCTGGACGGGAATTAAAAAATAGAACAGTAAATTTTCAATTTCTCCTGATGTAGACATCTATTAGAGCTGATCTTTTGTAGTGTGAAATAGGATATTCTGGTGGCCAACTTTTTTAAAGAAATTATTTTTATTTGATGGAACCTTCCAATTCAAAAAACCCATTCACATTATGAACTTTGAAAAGTTCTGTATTGAAATGGACAGATCAGAATTGTTTACTAAAACTGCCATGACATTGTCTCAATAAGTCCAATGGTCGAAAACTTATCACAGTAGACAGAAGATATTTTTATCTACAACTTTTAAGAAGGAGATTTCTTAAGATTCGGCTGTCTGGATATACATATCGGCGAGCCAAGTTGAGGGATATTTCTGGAATTTAAACAGTCCACCACCTTGGGCTATAAATACATCTCCTCCTCTCCTTTCAAAAGGGTTGGAACTTCAGCACTTAAGGATGAGGTTTGGCATTACTAGATCCTTGACAAGGTTCTGGGAGGATATGCTTTGATCTTGTTTCAACAAGATAGACCTCTCCTCCACTTCTCTTTCACGTTTATTTATGTTTGCGTTCAATTGTAATTGTGTAACTTTGTTTTCATTTCAATCAAATTTTAGTGCTTGTTTCTTCATCATTACCTCTTATTCTTATCCACCATCTGTAGTGTAATATTCATGGTCTTAAAATAGTTTGAATCAATTTAAATTACAGTCCCTTATTTTTCTTCCTCATTCAATCGAAATTCCATTTTTGATTCTCAAAATATTTTGTGTGTGTGTTCAGCACACTACTCTTATCTTGTCCCTTTATTTTTCTTCTCTTTATAATTCATCACCATAAAAATATATTACCATATTAATAAAAATCATAATGGATGAGTAAATCTCTAATTGGGTTTAGTTTTAATTTAGTTATGTTAAGCGATTGAGATCTTTTTCTCAATGAGTATTCATTGAATTAACATTGTGTATGTTGGACTTAGCATGTCATGGATTAATGACTTGTTTTGTTTAACGTGTGGTTTACATCGATCATTGGAACCATAAATACACTACCATAAAAAAGATATGATCAAGATTAGAACCTTAATTTGTGTTATGTCTTGGATTAAAGACTTAACACTTGGGGATTCAAATCAACATCAACTTGTGACATGGGTGTTAATTTAAATGCAATATAAAGCAAAGCTCAAGGATATCACAAGATTAAATAACCTAATGATGAACTCACCCCAATCTTTATCAACTTGTTAAATTAAACATCATCCATTAAACATTTAAATTAAGCTCTGAAGACAAACCCCCCCAATCAAAATACAATCAACTAAAAACAATCGACTATTACAAAGTACCATCGCCGAGGATTCGACCCGAGTGCTGCTATACACATTAGCAGAGCACCGAAACCTTGACCGGTCGATAGGCGACAATCGGCCATGTGTTTCAGAATCCCTATACTTCATCGATATATTATATGAGATATTTCCCTTTAGGTATGTCTCAATAGCTATCATTCAGGTTGAGGTGAATGACTCGAACCTCAATGATAAGGTAAGAGATAAAGTCCCTCTGACTCATGATCCTTCACACACTAAGGAAGATGAGTAGTTGGTGTGAACCCAAAATAAATGGTAGACCCAATACATGGGGTTCGATCATAATATTCCCATTCCAACTAGTTGGAACATGTTAAGTGAGGATAAATTTAATCATGTTACAGATCCCTTAAATCTTACTCTACCCACATATTGTTTTGATAATCATATATTAGTAGGAAATTTCTATATATATTGAGATTGAAATACTTGGGTGTTCTATGCTAGTCTCTCTCAAGAAAATTCATAAAATTTTAATGAATTTTTAGAAAAATATAATCTGATAAATGTGAGTATACTACACTATGAGGAGGATAATTATTACCTAATAATCAAAACAACTGCCTAGAAAATTAACTACAAATCATGAGAGACTATATTAATATAATCATCCCCATAGATACATAGATTTTCATCTATAAAAAATATTATTTTACTCTATCATAGGTGAGTCGTCTAGGGATATCTATAATGTAAGAAGTAATTATGGTTCCCACTAGAATGTATAATTCTTTTAATTCTTAGTTAGATGATGGAATTTCCATGACCTGTACTCTCGAATATGGGGATAAAAACATTTCCTTTATGTACTGGTTTTGATACCAACTAAAATGACCCAAACTAAACTATCCATAATTAGAATATCAATAACCATTAATTATTCACTTACATTCCCAAGTCCTTATAGATTTATAGTTTTAGAGAGTTTAGGAAAACCTTTAAATAAAAATACCATTATACCACCAATCAAATGGATATTTTTTTCACTAAATCAAGGACTAATTATTTTAATATGTCACTATCATCCCCATAAAAATTCTACAAGAATGATATCCTTCTAGAAACATTTTATATAATAATATTCATTATTTACCTGGGTAATCAAAACCAAATAAAGGGTAATATTAGAGCCTCAGTAAGTGGTAGTGTGTATCAAAATCCATAAAATAATAAACAAAGCATGAGTAATAGGGAAGGAAGAAACAATAAAAAAATTCTATATTACTTATATCATGAGGATAAAATATACCCATAGATAACATAATAATAATAATACTTACATGGAAAATAATTACTGATTTCATAGTGATGAAATTCAGAATACTAGATATCATAAACATAATATGAAGTCCGCATGTTATGAAATCATACATAAATGTATAATATTACACTAAAGACCCTAGATATTTTGTCTCATGAGACCTAATAATGCATCTTGGAGCTATATAATTTCAATCCCTTCGCATCACTAATTAATTATAATATATTCATCATATAAGGGAATAAATAAAAAATAAAATATGTGACCAACATTCTTTAGTAATCAATAAACATCCAAATTGAATTAATGAGTATGAAAAATTCTAATATTTACCTAGTCAATAAATGGAAGAATTTTTTTAGTACAAACCCTTAAAACTGAAACCATATATATTAATGGGTATAAAATTAATTCAATACTAGAAAAAACAATATAGAAATAATATGTGTGATATAAAATTTATCCATGAAATTAAAGATCATGGACATAGAGGTAAAATTCGAAGAGTGAAAGTTAAAATAACACTTATGAAAAATGTGAGGTAAGAACAATTAATCCATAATATCATTTAGAATGAAATACATGAAATGTATCAAGAAATTATATAAAACATTTTGAGTTTTAGAGAAAAATAAAAAATAAAAAATAAAATGATTATTCATAATGATTTTGTTACATGGTTTTAAAAAAACATATAAGTTACATCATAGATCCATTTAAAAGGGAAATAAAGTGGAATTTTGTGACACTCCAAGCTTCCCTGATACGCTTCACTTTGAATAATATAGTAGCATGTGTTGTACGCAACTTCGAGTTCTAACACACACCACAACCAATCAAACTAGCCGTTATGAATTGTAATACCCGCTTTATAAAAACTGTATACATTTTATCTTTCAAATTTGGCTTCATTTTTGGATTCGGAATATCAAAATTAGATTAAGGTGAACTTGTGGTACTTTTCTGATAACTTTCATATTTTGATGAATAGTGAAAATTACTAAATTTTAATTAAAAACAACTTTTTTAATCAAAATAATTAATAGTGATAAATTATGATTTTGAGTGGTTTTAAAATATATTTAGAATATATTTTTACAATTTAATCCATTGTTTGTCATTGGACATAATTTCACAATTAATCCGGACATAAACAAGTGTCAATCTTTTGATAGTTATTGTTTCTTAAAAACACGCCTTTTGTTTTGATAGCAAGAATTAATTTTAATTTAATAAATATAACTTCTATGTTTTGAATTTGGTAAAATAGACTTCATTATTTAATTCGGAATATCAAAATTAGCTTAGGGTAAATTTTTGGTATTTTTCTGAAAACATTTAATTTTTGATGAATAGTGAAACACACTGAGTTATAGTTTAAAACTGAATTTTTAATTAAATAATTATTTATTTTATTTAAATTATTTAATTTCAAAATAGATACATATGACCTATATATGTTCAATGTAATTCAATGGAGTCGGTTTATAATAATTTTAGATATATAAAAATTTTATTGAACTTTTCACCGTCTTTTACCCACCTGCTAGGAGCATTTGCAAATTCATATAAAACTTAATTTTATAGCTTCTGTGAGCTGAATTTCAAAAATCCGAGAGACATAGTTAATATCAAGGATAAAAATGTGGTTCAATGAGATGAAAATATTTTTTGGTGAATAGTAATTTTTTAATTTTATTTACCAAGGTTAAAAGTAAATAAGGTAATTAACGGTAAAATGATAATAATATTACCCTCACACATGTCCTAATTATATTGGACAAGTTTATCTCCGCCAAAAACAACTTTAGGAATACAATATTACCATTTATGTCCATTTGGATTAGATTAGGACATTTATTATTATTTAATTCAAAGAAGAGTTAAAAGAGTTAAAATCAAAGTTTAATAACTAAAACATTTTTATTATGGGGTTTTACATAAGATAAATTAGACTATAAATATTCATTAGAAAGCTAAATAAATTTCCTAAATCATGGTATTTTATTAATAATTTTTAGACATTAAATAAATTAATCTATTTATGACACAATGATGATGCAATAATTACCTTATTCATGAAAGAATCAAATAAATGGTATTATAAATATTAAAATAAATATAATTTCAAAGTTTTTATGACATAAACGAATTTTATAGGTGAATATGACATGTTAGGATTTATTCAATGTATTTTTTTTGAAGTAATCATGTTGTTATTAGTTAAAAAAACATTTACCAAATAGTTCCAAAATTGACATAAAATAGTTTTTAAAACAAATATTATATTAATAATGGATATAATCGTCCTAAAAATCTAGGGTTTGGCCAAAAGATATATATAATAATATATATGACATTAAAGAACCAATTGGTGTTCGATTGGTATTATATAGTAAGTTTATTAACCATATAGTGTATGAATACAAGAACACACAGTAAAAGTTAAATTATTTAACTTAGAGTTAAATCTAAATGATAAAGTTAAAATGGTAACCTAAACTTGTCTAAAACCTATTTGTTAAGTTTTTTTAGACCTATCCCCATCTTATACTTTAAATAATAAACTTTGGAACCATTATAAACCAAATATAAATTTATTATAAAATAATATTTTATGTTTTTCCAATGGTGCCCCTCACCCCTCTTATAAAAGGGCAATCACCCTTCTCTCAAATTCACACCTTCTAAGCCATTTGGATCGGCCAAACCCTGCCCAAATACACTCTCAAATTTCCTCCTTTCATCCTATAGGCCTTAGTTTGATCATAAAGCCTACCTAAGGAGCCCTTTTGATCAAATCAAAAGGAATAACCAGATGAAGAGGAGGCTAAACGTACCCTCGACTAAAGGAAAGTGCAAGGTAAGGGGTTTTCATCTCACTCCTTATTCTCATAAGATTCATGCCATATTTCCACTATTACCTTTTGTGTAGTGTATGTACTCCCCATAATTGTATTCTATATGTAATACACTTTAATTTATGTGTATTTACATATTCATTGTATGATACCTCTTTCATGGGGTGTATGTTTCGTAAGTTACCAAATTGTTAAGGGTTAATTTCACAATCTCTTTATTATCCAAGGTTGTTTTTACGTAAGTATCTATTGGGACATATTTATTATTCTTTTCCATGTTTTATGAAAGAGTTTTCCAAGGGATTCTTTTAAGAGTATTTTTACTAAAACATCATTTCAAATGTTTTATATATTTATTCTTCTAAATCATTCTCATTAATGTCCATGCCTTCAAAATGGTTTTTAAGGTTTTATTTATATGGACATGAATGTTTTTAAAATGTTAATTCCTTTACAAAGTTTTAAAGTGGTATGGGACACTTTGATTCAATAATTTCTTTAAATGACTTCTTTTCCAAATTGTGTGACTTTTAAATGTTTTCATGAAAAAAGAGTATTTCTCTCAAATAGTTTTGATTTCATCTATGTCAACATCCTTTGATAAATTTTACACTTGTTTAAAGTTGATTAATTATGATACAAATATTCCTTATTGTATTTATGTTTTTGTTATATGTTTGACTATGGATGAGTCATTTCCATGCCATTAATGGCTTATGATTAATGCTTTGGCATTTTGTATGTTAGTTTTAATACAAATGATTATATTATATTTCATCGTCTTCTTAAGATGAATGTGTTGGACTAGTATGTTTCGGGTTGGGTGTCGGTAAATGTAAACCCTCCGGGTTGGTGTCCGGTTATTAAAGGGACTCTGGGTTGGTGTTCGGTTATTAGAGGCACTCCGGGTTGGTGTCGGGTTATTAGAGGCACTCCAGGTTGGTGTCCTATTATTAGAGGCACTCTGGGATGGTGTGCGGTTATTAGAGGCACTCCAGGTTGGTGTCCTTTTATTATAGGCACTCCCAGTTGGAGTCCAGTTACAGAGGATCTCCTGGTTGGGTACCAGTTACAGTTATCCCTTAGGTCTTGGCATGAGGCCTTGACACAGAAATTAATGTTCCACATTATGCATTCTAACATTATGAAAGTGGTTAGTGATATTGCATGTGATTATTCAACTAGTAGAATATCCATGTGAATAAGTAAATGGCATTAATTCATTTTATTTTTTTGATATTATACTGAAGTTCATGTTTAAATGGATTTTGTTTTAGTTATACATTTCCTTAAATGTTTATGCTTATTTATGAAAGTTTCCGCTGTATTGTTATCCATACTGAGCATCCGAGCTCACCCCTTTCTATGTTTTATTCTTTCCATGATTCCAAGAAGTGTATTGTGATTGATATGTAGGCTTAAGACAAGGGAATAATGGTGTGCATGAAGGATTATTTATGATGTTCTGTATGTTATGTAGTGTAATGTAACATTCATGTATGTACTCTATTTTCCAAGACTGCTAAACTGATCGGTCCTTTGGGACTTGATTTCTTGTTATTATGCCAATGTATTAAAATAATGCACCGACTCTGGTTAACTGGGGTCTGGGCATTACAGTTGGTATCAGAGGATCTTTAGCAATATCCTTGGAAACTAGATTTAGATAAACTCTGATTAGAGCACATTACCCTAAGATAGACATTGAGGATTAGTATAGAATAATTTCCTAGAATTTTGGTAATGTAGAGATTTTGTGAGTTTTCCAAGAAAATACATCCTTATCTGGATACGAGTAGGTAGAGGCAGCTCTGGCACAGATGTTCCTAGGGGTAAAACCCGAAAACATTGTTTTGAGCTGGACTCGAATGGGAACTGGTGCATGAAAACGGGCCTTGCTGCACTCTTGGTTACGACACTCATGGGGGATATGCTTAGGATAATTATCATTTTATCTAAAAACCATTATGAAGGGCTTATGAGTATATACCTATTCAAAGAAAACATTTTTATGATTATGGATTATATCCATAAACTATTTAATTTATGTTAAGTGTTTCACAAGTTCAGGATTAGGTATTGCTATTCATGAACTAATCTAGTGTATGCCATTTTTTACAAATGGCACCCAGTAGAAGGAATGAGAACTCTAACAATACACATGATCCAAAGAGTAAGAAGGATCATATCCTTCATGGTCTTAATCCAGAATTTTGAAGGGAAATAGTCTCCCACATATTATCACCATATGAGAAATAGTGTCATGTGTTGATAAGATAAGTAAAGAATTTTCAGAGTCCTAGGGATTTGAAGGGAATCCAGAGAAGAAAATAATGGTAGAGAGAAGGATAGATAAAGGGAAGAAGGTAAAGAAGGATTTTTCATTATGTTATAACTGTGGAAAGAATCACCTTGTAAAATTCTTGAGGGGAATGGGAGTATGTTATAAGTGTGCAGAAAAAGGACACCAAGTACGTGACTGCAAGTGTAAGAAAAAGTTTTCAAATGTACAATTCTTCATTTGCAAATAGGTTGGACACTACACGAACCAATGTCCTAGTCCTCAGACTATGCCAAAAATGATGCAATTAGATAATAATCAAGTTATGATACCACAGATAAAGAGGAATGACTACTGATCTTATGTTGTTTTTGAATTATTTCAATAAAGTGTTGTATCAATGATGTACTGGAAATAAATAATGATTATACTATAGTACTATTTCATTGAGGATTTGTGATTTTATGGTACTAAGAAAAGTGAATCTACAGTGATTCAAACTTTTTGGAAATTACATGGTTAAAGGAAAGATAAACCTTAATATGGTCCTAATATTGAGGTACTGATTTTGGAATAAGATATGGTTGATTTGGGTAAATTATATTGGATATTCTTGAATACCTTGAAACTGATTAATGATTTTTTATCGTTGGAATTTACAAAAATTTTGATAGAAGGAGTATATCCACTATTCTATAAAGAATAAGGGAGCATGAATGTAATCAATAAGGTTTTATAGTAATTCAAGATCTTACCATGTTTTAAAATAATACAAGGTGAAGGTATTCACATGTTATTACATGGAAAAAAGGATCTTTCATTGTGTTTAACATCCTTATAAATTTTGGATTGTGAGTTTGGATTGTAGTATTTTGGATAAGTCTAATGGTTGGAATGGATTAAGTTTGAAAGGTTATTTTTGGATTTTTATAAAAGGACAACACGCAGACCGTGTGACAACCCATCATGTCAGACTAAGCTGCAGGAATCGAACCCACAACCATAGTGCGATTGGGATTTATCACCTACCACTGGACTACGTAAAGTCCCTGGATTGTATAATGTATTTTCTTTTTTAATGGGTCTGATATGTGAATTATACGTTCATTATATTTGGAACCCTATACGATTGGGATAAATAGAGTATCTTTGAGTTTTATTATGTTTTGAAGTGAAAGATGAGTTTGTGGTAGAAATTTATTAATGGATAAAACTCTAATTATAAAGTAAGTATATCTCCTTATGATCTTAGAAAATCTCATAAATAAATTCCTCAACATTAATAAAAGGATCTTAGAACAAAAATGTTGTCCTAGATGTTACCTTAGCTCATCACAAATTTATGGCTTTGTGATTGTTGGCCTTTTCATAACCATGTTATCTACCACTCTCCATCAGATATTGATGATTAAATTTCTCTTCTATATCCTTATTTTACTACATGGAACCCTATTATGTGTTATTTTCGGTAACCTTCATACTTACCACTCTTTATTTTAAATAGAGGCCCCATTAATTCATTTTTGGACGTGGGATTTCAACTAAGATATTTTGAAACATCAACCCCAGGTTTCCAATACTGAGCATAAAATTCAAGGAAAAAATTTATTTAAGGATGGGAGAATGTAACACCCAAATCTTGCACGATACGCTTCTCTTTGAAAAATACAGTAGCGTGTGTTGTACACAACTTCGAGTTCTAACACACACCACAACCAATCAAACTAGCTGTTATGAATTGTAATACCAACTTTTTGAAATTTTATACATTTTATCATTCAAAATTGACTTCATTTTATGATTCGGAATTTCGAAATTAGCTTAGGGCGAATTTTTGGTACTTTTTTGATAACTTTCATATTTTGATGAATAGTGAAAATTACTAAATTTTAATAAAAAAAAACTTTTTTAATTAAAATAATTAATAGTGATAAATTATGAATTTGATTGGTTTTAAATTATATTTAGAATATATTATTCGAATTTAACCAAATGTTGGTCATTGGACATAATTTCACATTTAAACCGGACATAAACAAGTGTTAATCTTTTGATAGTTATTGTTTCTTAAAAATGCGCTTTTTTGTTTTGACAGCGGGAATTAATTTTAAATTAATAAATTCAACTTATATGTTTTGAATTTGGTAAAATAGACTTCATTATTGAATTCGGAATATCAAAAATATCTTAGGGTAAATTTTTGGTATTTTTCTGAAAACTTTTAATTTTTGATGAATAGTGAAAAACACTAAGTTATAGTTTAAACCCGAATTTTAATTTAAATTATTTAATGTCAAAATATATACATAATACGTATATTATTTCAATGTAATTTATTGGAGTCGGTTTATAATAATTTTAGATATATAAAAATTTTATTGAACCTTTCACCGTCTTTTACCCACCTCCTAGGAGCTTTTGCAAATTCATATAAAACGTAATTTTACTGCTTCTGTGAGATGAATTTCAAAAATCCGAGAGATACAGTTAATATCAAGGAGTAAAATGTGTTTCAATGAGATGAAAATAATTTTTGGTGAATAGTAACTTTTTTCTTTTATTTACCCCGATTAAAAGTAAATAGGGTAATTAAGGGTAAAAATTATATTAATATTACCCTGAAACATGTCCTAATTCTATTGGACAAGTTTATCTCGACCAAAAACAACTTTATCAATAAAATAGTATCATTTAGGTCAACTTGGATTAGATTAGGACATTTATTATTATTTAATTCAAAGAAGAGTTAAAAGAGTTAAAATCAAAGTTTAATAACTAAAACATTTTTAATATGGGGTTTTACATAAGATAAATTCAATTATAAATATTCATTAGAAATATAAAAAGATTTCCTAAATAATGGTAGTCTGTTTATAATTTTTAGACATTAAATAAATAAATCTATTTATGACACAATGATGATGCAGTAATTACCTTATTCATGAAAGAATCAAATAAATGGTATTATAAATATTAAAATAAATATAATTTCAATTTTTTTATGAAATAAAAGAATTTTCAAGGTTAATATGACATGTTAGGATTGATTCAATGTATTTTTTTTGAAGTAATAATGTTCTTATTATTTTAACAAAAAACAAATACCAAATAGTGTCAAAATTGACATAAAATAGTTTTTAAAACAAATATTATATTATTAATTGTTATAATGGTCCTAAAAATCTAAGGTTCGGCCAAACGACTTATATAATAATATATATGATATTAATGAACCAATTGGAGTTATATTGGCAGTATACAGAATGTTTATTAACCATATAGTGTAATAATACAGGAAGACATGGTAAAAGTTAAATTATTTTACTTAGAGTTAAATCTAAATGATAAGCTTAAAATGGTAACCTAAACTTGTCTAAAACCTATTGGTTGAGTTTTTTTAGACCTATCCCCACCTTAGAATATAAATAATCAACTTTTGAGCCATTAGAAAACGAATATTAATTTATTATAAAATAATATTTTATGTTTTTCCTAAGGTTCCCCACACCCCTCTTATAAAAGGGAACTCCCCCTTCTCTCTAATTCACACCTTCTAAGCCATTTGGCTCAGCCAAACCCTTCCCAAATATACTCTCAAAAATCCTCCCTTCATCCTAGAGGCCTTATTTTGATCAGAAAGCCTACCTAAGGAGCTCATTTGATCAAATCAAATGGAAGAACCCGAAGAAGATGAGGCTAATCGTACACTCGACTAAAGGAAAGTGCAAGGTAAGGGGTTTTCATCTCACTCCTTATTCCCATGAAGTTCATGCCATATTGCCACTATTAACTTTTTTGTGGTGTATATACATCCCATAATTGTATTATTTATGTAATACACTTTAATTTATGTGTATTTACATATTCATTGTATGATACCTCTTTCATGGGGTGTATGTTTCGTAAGTTACCAAATTGGTAAGGGTTAATTTCACAATCTCTTTATTATCCGAGGTTGTTTTTACGTAAGTATCTACAAGGACATATTTATTATCCATTTCCATGTTTTATAAAAGAGTTTTCAAAGGGATTTTTTAAGGTACTTTTTACTAAAACATCATTTCAAATGTTTTAAATATTTTTTCTTCTAAATCTTTCCCATTAATGTTCATGTTTTCAAAATGGATTTTAATGATTTATTTATATGGACATGCATGTTTTTAAAATGTTAATTCCTTTCAAAAGTTTCAAATAGGTATGGGACACTTTGATTAAAAAATTTCTCTAAATGAATTCTTTTCCAAATTGTGTGACTTTTAATTGTTTTCATGGAAAAGAGATATCTCTCTCAAATGGTTTTGATTTCATCTATGTCAACATCCTTTGATAAATTTTACAGTTGTTTGAAGTTGATTTATTATGATACAAATATTCTATATTGTATTTAAGGTTTTGTGATATGTTTGACTATGGATGAGTCATTTTCATGGATTTAATGGCTTATGATAAATGTTTTTGCATTTCGTATGCTAGTTTTAGTATGAATGTTTATATTATATTTTGTAACACCCCAAGCTTCCATGGTACGCTTCTCTTTGAATAATACAGTAGCGTGTGTTGTATGCAACTTCGAGTTATAACACACACCACAACCAATCAAAGTAGTCGTTATGAATAGTAATACCTAATTTTTGAAATTTTATAAATTTTATCTTTCAAAATGGACTACATTTTTGGATTCGGAATATCGAATTTAGCATAGGGTGAAATTTTGGAACATTTCGGATAACTTTTATATTTTGATGAATAATGAAAATTACTAAATTTTAATTAAAAACAACTTTTTTAATCAAAATAATTAATAGTGATAAATTATACTATTGGGTGGTTTTAAAGTATAATTAGAATATAATTTTACCATTTTATACAATGGTGGTCATTAGAATTAATTTCACTTTGAAATTGGACATAAACAATTGTCAATCCTTTGATTGATATTGTTTCCTAAAAACACGCTATTTATTTTGACAATGGAAATTAATTATAAAATTAATTAATGCAAATTATATGTTTTGAATTTTTTAAAATAGACACCATTTTTTAATTCAGAATATCAATTATAGCTTAGAGTGAATTTTAGGTGTTTTTCTGAAAAACATCAATTTTTGAAGAATAGTGAAACCACTAAGTGGTAGTTTAAATACTAATTTTTCATGTAAATAAAACATTACCACTCTAGTGATTTGATTTTCAAAAATACGACATACATGGTTGTCATTAGGAAGTAAAATTTGGTGCAATGGGATTAAAATATTCTTTTGGTGAATAGTAATTTTTACGTTTTATTAATCGCGATTAATGGTAATTAGTGAAAGTTAAGGTAAAAATTATTTTATAAAAATATATAAATATCTTAACCCTTGTCCTACACTTATTGGATGAGTCATTTCCTACCAAGACAATCCATGGGTCAACTTGGGGACCCCATGGAGCCACTTGGGTAAGAAAATGACATTAATAACTTTTTATTTAAATTAAAAATAAAATTGTCACAAACATGTGTAGTTTTAATAAAACAATTATTACATGGGGTTATATAAGTTAACATTTAGACTATAAATATTCATTGGAACGCCCAAAATATTTCCTACATCATGATGTTTTTTTATAATTTTTAGACATTAAATAAATTAAGTATTTTATGACACCATGATGATGCAGCGATTACCTCATTAATTAATGATTTAAATAAAATGAAAAGATAATGTAAAATATAAGACTTAAACTTGTAAAAATACTATTGGATGATTATATTTCGTACTCTTATCACCATATCCTAGAAATATATACTTGTGGTACCTTTGAAATCCGAAAAGAACTTCATAATAATTTAACATTTAATGAGTTTCCAAGAGTGCCCCTCCTCTCCAATTATAAAAGGCCCCCAACTCTACCACCTTATTCAAACCTTCAAGCCATTTGGCTTGGACAAATATGCCCAAATCCTCTCTCAAATTCCCTCTATTACCCCTAGGATACTCACTTTGGGTATAAGTCTTCCCATGGAAGCCTTTGGCTCAAATCAAAAAGAGTTACCTGATTTTATGGTAATGTCTTCTCTTGTGTTCTTTTGTTTTATTTTTCTTCTCTAATCCCTTAAACTCTTTTTATTCCTTTATTTTGTAACAAAACCAGTATCTTAAATATTATAGGATGTTTTTATGAGAATTATTTTATTTACACTTACACACACCTTCATCTAATGGTTAAAAACATACTGTTTCTGTGGGTGGTGAATTACTGCCTCACGAAACGATGATTGTTTAATCTTATTTTAACACCTCTCATGATGGCCATTATTATGACAATATTTTTATATATGATATATATTATGTTTATGTATTCCTTATTCTTCTGTATTTTTCATTTATGGAATACATTTATGACTTCCATTATGGGTAAACACGATAATTTCATTGTAGGAAGTGCAGACTACCGCCCCCTCAAAGTGATTTGAATCGTTAATGCCATATGTGGGATGTGTAAAGGATGGAGTAAATGATATTATATTTGATATTATATTGGAATTATAATAAAACTTTATATAATTATGATTTCAATCCATTAAATATGAAATAGAAATGAAAGTAGCGTTCATGCGTACGTACGGCTTACCGTCTCAATGAACGGTGCATTTCATTTCATACTTCTAAATGTAATGTAATATTATAAATGCATTTATATACTGGATATTTATTATATATATGATATCTATATCATGAATATAATTCTGGATATAATGGATATTTTACCAAATGAACAACTTGTAATTATAAGTAATTTATTTTTGACTCAAGTACCAATGATCGACAAAACGACCGTTATTAACTTAAATAATTACATAATGTTCATAACATGGTAATAAGTGATATAAAAGGAATAATGAAATTGAAAAAGGTTTTTAAGCAAGTAGATATTAACTCTAGTATATTATTCAAGAGATTAAATAATGATCGATTCAAGTCGGACACGAGGTAAGGGACCTTCTTAACCCAATTTTCGTTCTTTGGGCTAATATTCAACTTTCAAATTATTTCATGATATTATTATGTACTATTCTGTATTTGTACTTTATTTATGTATACTTATAGTGAATAAAAATAAATGATCTATTTTATTTAAAAAATGATCTTTGTAAGGGACTTCATCTCAATCTCCTTTCATTGAGGCATATTTTGTTTTATACACAACTTCCTTTTATATGGTGCATAAACCCCTTTGACATTAACTTTTATTCAAAAGGAATCTTTTTATATGCAGAGTTTTTACTAAATGAAAAAAGAATGTTTCATCTTACGTATGCGGTGACAACGACTTCTCCGCCTCCGTGACAATTATTTGAGTTTCAACTTCCTCTATAAGCCATAACTTTTTTTAAATGAAAAATAAATACCAAGTTTTAATTTTATTATATTTTGGAATTGAAAATGGTTTTGAAAATGTTTTTATTATATCAATGTGTTGTATTGATATCTTGTGATTGAAATGTGGAAATGTTATGTTTCCTTTATGCATGTTTTATGTGATACGATTATGTTATGGTTTATGATATGTTTAAACCTATTCATATGAGGAATGCATTGGACATAATAAGTGACAGGTAGAGCCCCCTATAGCTATTTGATGCATCGTTAGGTCTCATGAGACAAACTAGTGTCTTGTCATGAGGCCTTGACAAAATCTTATTTGTAGTCTTGGCATGAGGCCTTGGCTACGTGGTTATGATAGTCTGGAATTATGCATTCCATCATTATAAAAGTGGTTATTGATATTGCATGTGATTATTCAACTAGTAGAATATCCATGTGAATAAGTAAATGGTATTATTTCATTTTATTTTTTCCATATTATGCCGAAGTTCAAGTTTAAAAGGCTTTTTTTAGTTATACATTGCCTTAAATGTTTATGTTTATTTATGAAAGTTTCCACTGTATTGTTATCCTTACTGAGAATCTGAGCTCACCCCTTTCAATGTTTTAATTTTTCCAGGACGCTATGAAGTAAATTATGAATGACATGTAGGGATAGTATGATGGGATATGAAGACAAGATGTTTTTTAGTTGTGTTTTACTTTATTATGCAATGTAAGACTTATGAATTCATCTAGTGTTTCCAAGACTACTAAACTAATCGGCCTTTCCAGACTTGATCTTTTGTGATCATGCCAATGTTACACAACAATGAACCGACTCTGGGTAACTGGGGTTGGGGCGTTACAGTTGGTATCAGAAGTAGTTTACTACTAACCTTGGAAGCTAGATTTAGATAAACTCTGATTAGAGCACATAGCCCTAAGATAGACTTTGATGATTAGTATAGAAGAACTTCCTAGAATTTTGGTATTATAGAGATTTTGTGAGTTTTCCGAGCAATACATCCTTGTCTGGATACGAGCAGGTAGAGGCAGCTCTGGCACAGATGTACCTAGGGGTAAAACCTGAAAACAACTCTTTGAGCTAGACTCAAACGGGAACTGGTGCACGACAATGGGCCTTACTGCACTCTTGGTTACGACACTCCTGGGGGATATGCTTAAGATAATTTTAATTTTCCTTTGAAACCATTATGAAGGGTTTATGAGTACATACTTCCTCAAAGAAAAACATTTTTATGATTATGGATTATATCTATAAACTTTTCAATTCATGTTAAGTGTTTTACAAGTATGGCATTATGTATTTCAATTCATAAACTAATCTAGTTTATGACATTGTTTAGAAATGGCTCCTAGTTTAAGGAATGGAAGCCGTATCAATGCACACATTCCATGTAGGGATTTCCCTCAAACTCAGGATAATTATAATGGAGCTAGTGATAAAACTGGTGCTGATTAGCTTATTACCATACTGGGACAACTCACTCAGGTTATAAATAATAACCTTACTCGTATGGAGTACCCTGATCTGCAACGTGGAGGATCAATGTTAAATCACTTCATAAGGCAGAAACTACTAACATTCAATGGGAGTAAAATTATATTAGTAGCTGAGAAATGGATAAGTTCCCTAGAGAAAATATTCCATGCCATGGAGATTAATGAAAGGGAAAAAGTTATCATGGCAGTTTACCACCTCACTGGAGATGCTGATTAATGGTGATCATTGATTCAAAACATGAAAAAAGATGAAGAAGTATCTAATATGAAATGGAGGGTGTTCAAAGAGATTTTATTAGAAAAATACTTTCCTCGTGACCATCAAGAAGATATGGAAAAGCAATTTCTAAGTCTGAGACAAAAGGAGGATGAGAATATCGCAAATTATGAGGCTAATATTACAAGGTTAGCGAGGCATGCTCCAGATTATATATGTAACCCAAGAAGTAAGATTGATCATTTCTTTGATGGGTTAAAACCATTTCTCCGTCGAGATTTAGTATCACAATCCTTCTTAACGTATGAAGATATTGTCTCATATGCTATCAAGATAGAAAAGGAATTATCTAAGTCTTATGACAACAAAGTAAAGCAAGAGAAGAAGAGAACGGTGGAACAAGAGACAGATAAAGGGAAAAACGGAAAGAAGGATTTTCCATTATGTGATAATTGTGGGAAGAAACACCCCGGTACTTGCCTAAAGGGAATGGGAGTTTGTTACAAATGTGGAGAAAAAGGTCACCATGCTCGTGATTGGAAGGGAAAGAAAGAGGTTATCAATGTTGAAAGCTACAATTTTTGAGAAATGGGGAATTATGAAAATGAATGTCTTAAGCATCAGGGAAACATAACTCAGAAAAGGCCAAAGGATCAAGGCCAATATTATGCTGGTACTACAGTTGATGTGGAATTATTAATGTATTGGTGCTTTTTGACTCAAGGATTATATTCTAGTTATAAGAATAATGTGATATATATAAGTATTGTACTGCAGAACTTGTTGTTTTTATTAAGGTTTTAATATGATGAAGGTGATCATATTTTTAGTACGTGACAAGAAGATAATATTTACTTTGTTTGGGTAATATGATGTTACACTTGATTTTTGAATTTGGAGACCTTTTAGAGAAAGTTTGGACAGAGGTATTTTGGATAACTATAAAGGTTGGAATGGATTAGGTTTAACTTTGGATAGTATTGTTTAAGGTTAAAACATTTCTAAAGATTTTTTTGGGAATATTATATTACTATAGTTTTAGGAAAAGGACAGCCTGCAGGTTGGGGGATAACCCGTCGCGTCAGACAAAGCTGCAGGAATCGAACCCACAACCATAGTGAGACAAGCCTTTATTACCTACCACTAGCCTACAGGAAGTCCCTGGTTATTACAAAATAGTTTTCCTAATCTAAATGTTATGTGTTAATATTTGGAACCTTGTACGATTAGGATAAATATAATATTTTTGAGTTCTATTATCTTTTTGAGTGAAAGATGGGTTTGTGGTAAAAATTTATTAAAGAATGAAAGACTACATGACAGGTATGTATATTCCCTTACATTCTTAGGAAATCTCCTAAATAAATTCCTCATCTTTATAAAAGGTAACTTAAAACAAAAACATTGTCGGTTATCTTTTCTTACTGGGGAATCAATGATCGTTTAACCAATCAAAAGTTTATGATTTTCTTGTAGTTAACTTTATCCAAATCTTGTTTTCTGCATCTCTCCATTAGACCTTGATGGTTTTTTTCCTCAATATCCATATTTTCATAGAATCCAAGTATGGGCTATCTCAGGTGACCTTTGTACTTCTCTTTATTTCTTTTAAAGTTATATTTTTATTATCCTTATTTCTGATGTGGGTTTTCCACAAAGGTATTTTATATTTTCAACCTTTATTTTCAATGAAAAATTTCAAATTGTGAGGTCACACCTTATTGAAGGAGGGGAGAATGTAACACCCCAAGCATCCACGGTACACTTCTCTTTGAATAATACAGTAGCGTGTGTTGTACGCAACTTCGAGTTCTAACACACACCACAACCAATAAAAGTTGCCGTTATGAATAGTAATACATAATTTTTGAAATATTATAAATTTTATCTTTCAAAATGGACTTCATTTTTGGATTTGGAATATCGAATTTAGCCTAGGGTGAAATTTTGGACCTTTTCGGATAACTTTTATATTTTGATGAATAGTGAAAATTGCTAAATTTTATTTAAAAACAACTTTTTTAATAAAAATAATTAATAGTGATACATTATACTATTGAGTAGTTTTAAAGTATAATTAGAATATAATTTTAGAATTTTATCCAATGGTGGTCATTAGAATTACTTTCACCTTGAAATTGGACATAAACAATTGTCAATCTTTTGATTGATATTGTTTCTTAAAAACGCGCTATTTCTTTTGACAACAGGAATTAATTATAAAATTAATTAATGAAAATTATATGTTTGGAATTTTTTAAAATAGACACCATTTTTTAATTCATAATATCAATTATAGCTTAGGTTGAATGTTTGGTATTTTTCTGAAAAACATCAATTTTTGATGAATAGTGAAACCACTAAGTGGTAGTTTTAAAACTAATTTTTCTTGTAAATGAAACATTACCACTCTTGTGATTCTATTTTCAAAAATATGACATAAATGATTGTCATTAGGAAGTAAAATGTGGTTCAATTGGATTAAAATAATTTTTTGGTGAATAGTAACTTTTAAGTTTTATTAATCGCGATTAAAGGTAATTAGTGAAATTTAAGGTAAAAATGATATTATAAAAATATAAAAATATCTTAAAACTTGTCCTACACTTATTGGATGAGTCATGGCTGACCAAGAAAATTCATTGGTCAACTTGGGGACCCCATGGAGCCACTTGGGTAAGAAAATGACATTAATAACTTTTTATTTAAATTAAAAATAAAATTGTCACAAACATGTGTGGTTTTACTAAAGCAGTTATTACATGGGGTTATATAACTTAAATTTTCAACTATAAATATTAATTGAAAATCTAAAAATATTTCCTACATCATGATATATTTTTTATAATTTTTATACATTAAATAAATTAAATATTTTATGACACCATGATGATGCAGCGATTACCTCATTAATTAACGATTTAAATAAAATGAAAAGATAATGTAAAATCTAAGACTGACACTTTTCAAAAACCAATTGGATGAGTATATTTCGAACCCTTATCACCTTATCCTAGAAATATATAATTGTGGGACCTTTGAAATCCGAATAGAACTTCATAATAATGTTTCATTTCATGAGTTTCCAAGAGTGCCCCTCCTCTCCACTTATAAAAGGCCCCCACCTCTACCATCTTATTCACACCTTCAAGCCATTTGGATCGGCCAACCTATGCCTAAATCCTCTCTCAACTTTCCTCTATTACTCTTAGAAGACTCACTTTGGGCAGAAGTGTAACACCCCAAGATTTTACGAAAAATATTCTTTTTAATTTCATTAATGTCTTGTTTGTACGCTACACCAAAAGGAGCTTGCACAACACCCATCCCTGACTTGGCTTGCATTACATGCAATCGCGACCTTCCTCGATAGCATGTGTAGTACGCAATACCGAGTTTCACTAAACAATGATATGCTATTAAAATATTATTAAAACTAGCAGTTATGAATAGTAATAACAACTTTTTGAAATTTTGCAAATTTTATTTTTCAAAATGGACTTGATTTTTGGATTCGGAATATCGAAATTAGGTTAGGGTGAAATTTTGGTACTTTTCGGCTAACTTTCATTTTCTGATGAATAGTGAAAATTACTAATTTTTAATTAAAAACAACCTTTTTAATCGAAATAATTAATAGTGATAAATTATTAATTTGAGTGGTTTTAAAGTATATTTAGAATATATTTTTACAATTTAATAAAATGTTGGTCATTGGATGCAATTTCACATTTAAACCAGACATAAACAAGTGTCAATCTTTTAATAGTTATTATCTCTTAAGAACACGCTATTTGTTTTGACGATGGGAATTAATTTATAAATTAATTAATTCAACTGATATGTTTTGAATTTGGTAAAATAGACATCATTTTTTAGTTCATAATATCAAATATAGCTTAGGCTTAATTTTTGGTATTTTTCTGGAAACTTTCATTTTTTGATTAATAGTGAAACCACTAAGTGGTAGTTAAAAAAATGAATTTTTTATAAAAATTAATTTTACCACTTCTGTGAGTGGAATTTCAAAAATCCGAGAGACACGGTTGATTTCAGTAAGTAAAATGTGGTTTAATGAGATGAAAATAATTTTTGGTGAATAATAACTTTTTACTTTTTTTTACCACGGTTAAAAGTAAATAGGGAAACTAAGGGTAAAAATGTTATTATTATTATCCTAACACATGTCCTAATTCTATTGGATATGTGTAATTCTACTAAAAACAACCTTAGTAATAAAATATGTCCATTTAGGCCCACTTGTATTAGATTAAGACATTTATTATTAATTTATTTAAAGAAGGGTTAAAATAGTTAAATTCAATGTTTAATAAGTAAATCATTTTTAATCTAGGGTTATACATAAGATAAATTCGACTATAAATATTAATTAGAAAGCTAAAAATATTTCCTACATAATGGTATTTTATTTGTAATTTTTAGAAATTATATAATTTAATTTATTTTTGACACAAAAATGATGTAGTAATTATCTTATTAATGAAATATTGACATAATTGATGTTATAAATACCCAAATAAATGTAATTTGAGACTTTTTATTAATTCCACTAATTTTATAGGTTAATATGACATGTTATTATTTTTTTAATTAACTTTTTTCTAACTAATCATTCAGGTATGATTTTCACAAAAATCAATTACTAAATAGTGTCAAAATTGACATAAAATGGTTTTTAAAACAAATATTATATTATTAATTGTTATTTTATTCCTAAAAATCTAAGGATCGGCCAAATGACTTATATAAGGTTATATATATTAATAATAAACATCTTGGGGTTCTTTAGGCTTCTTATAGTATGTTTATTAACCTTATAGTGTAAGAACACAAAAAGACACGGTAAAAGTAAAATTATCTAACTTAAAGTTAAATCTAAATGATAAGGTTAACATAATAAACTAAACTTTTCCAAATTCTATTGGATGAGTTAATGGCAACCCATACCCACCATAGATTCGAAATAAATCAATTTGGAGCTATTTAAAACCGAATATGGCTTTATAATAAAATAATATTTTTTGTTTTTCCAAAGGTGCCCATCTCCTCCGTTATAAAAGGGAACCTCCTCCCTCTCTTCCTCACACCACTTTGAGCCTTCAAGAACGTCCAAACCCTGCCAATTTCTTCTCTCAACTTCCCTAGAGACATCATAGAGGTACTGGTCTTCTTCAAAGTCCAATTTTAGTGCCCTAAAAGGATGTCTCAAAGAAGCGCTTCAAAGAAGAAGTAATGTCCGTTACCGATTCTTTCAACTTTATCTCTTCTTCCACTTCTTCTTCTTTAGTTGTTTCATTATGAAGTAATACCATTAGTATCACTAATATACTGATATTTTATTATATGTTTTAAACAACCCTATTTCACCATATATTCATCCTACGGAAAATGAAATCATCGTGTGTGCGTACGTACGGAATACCGTCTCCACGCCGTGGTGTAATATATTTTCCACCACCACCTTACTTGGATGGGTATAATGGTGTAAATAATGAATATATATAATTAATGTAAAGTGATATTGATTCTGAAATAGTATAAATACACTTCAATACAATTCCACAATCATGGGAATGATATCATCGCTCGTGCGTGCGTACGGAATACCGTCTCCACGATGTGATGCGACTCATTCTACATGATTTTCATTACATAATTATTACATAAATTAATTGGGTGATTGAATATGATATATATTACACTAATACCATTCGGGAAATGAGGTATCTATAACCTAAAAATAAGAATAAGAATTTACTCGACAAAACACGCATAAGAACAAAAAGTAATAAACACCCGAATAACAAGTAGCAATGAAATATTACTAATAATAAGCTATGAATATGACCATATATGATATCATAACAATTATTATGATTCTGTAATAAGTCAATTACATTATTTAAATCATTATACAGGAGGTTTGGACACTTACAAAGCAAATCGGACCTAAGGTAAGGGAAATATCACAATCTCATTTCTATCCGAGATTGTTTATACTTTGGAATTTACTGGGGTGTATTTTATCATCCACATCCATGTTTCCTCAATATGTAATATTATTTCCATCCACCTACAATTGTTTAAATCCAATTTTACCCTTCGGTGAGTTTTTTATTAAAAGATATGAAAGGAATCTTTTGTCGTTTTTCGTACGAGATACTTTTTGACTTTTCCGACAAAAGTACGAGAAGAATGTTTTTTTTAACTTATACGGCATGGATGGATATTTAAAACATTATTTCCAAGAAGATTACTTTACAAGTTTTCATGTTTATTTTTAATCAACTTCTTTTAGTTTAAAATTGTATGACATGTTAAGAATGGAAAAAACTTTTTAAAGTAGAAAGGATATTTTCCTCAAGAATGGAGTTCAAGAGTTTTATCCAAATTATTTTTCATCTAAGATAATATAGGGTTCTGTTTGTATCCCAATTATTACATGGATTTGATTATGTTGTGATGGAAATATTTTTATGAATTCCATTATCTTATATGAATTGTTTTATGATGTCACGATGTTTAAGATTCCCATTTTTATTACATGGGTTATGCTATGATGTACGGTTTATGATTTTGTGGCACACATAAGAATAGTATCATTATGAGATGGGTGGGACCTATATCTCCCTCCAATGCATTGGGTAAATATTTTATATCTCATGAGATAGACATGGCTGGAACGACAGGTTAAACCAGTTCAGTGAAATAGGACTGAAACGAGGAATTAACTCGGTTCAGAAATGGACTTTGTCCACTAAGATAGTCTTGGAGATGAGTCTTATTAATAAGAAATTATTCTCTATGATTATGTGTGTATGCCACAAAGTTTCATGTTTGAATTTATGATTATTGGGATTACATTTCACTACCATGATTTATCCATTGTTATGAAATTATGATTTCTTTTGCAGGTTAAGATTTCTAAAAGTTATGTTCTTATGTATATGATGTGATTGATATTTCTTTTGTTTACACTTACTGAGCACTTGAGCTCACCCTTTTATGTTTTCTTTTCCCCAGGATATAAAGAAATGTTTTAGGTAAAAAAAGAAAGATATTTACGGTAGATGTTGAAGATCTTTCACCATGATTGGAAGATTATATTCCGAGTTTCCAAATACACTAAACTATTACGGTCCTTGTGTGTGTGTTTTTGTTATGTACTATGTATTCCTCAAAAGTAATGTAATGTCCATGTACGTCAAGATTAGGGTCTCTGCAGTTGGAATCAGAGGAAAGGTAGAGTCAACCATTGGAAACTAGGATGCAAGAACTTTAGTGAGATCCCTAGATATATTTATAAGGTATGTCTAGGGATGTCCCTAAGGTTAATTATACGTTATAGTCCTAGAATTGTGCTATCCATCTTAGAATTAAACCTAAGATGTTAGATATTGATGGTACTCCCCCATTATTATGTTTTTTCCCTAGCGTGATTTTTGCCTCTCACACTATTCTTTTTGGGTTTTAGACGATGGCTGGAAGCCGAAGGAACTGTAGTGATCAATGTAATGGAAAATGCAATGATTGTCCTCCTGAACAAACCAACATTATGGGAGATGGAGTGCAAAATCTTATTACTATACTTACACAAGCTATGAATCATTCTGGACTTCCAAATGAGCAGATAAGGGAACAATATTCTGTTGAGTCCTTCATGAGGCAACATCCACCTTCTTTCAGTGGGTCTTCTGATCCACTTGTTGCGGAACAATGGATCAGTACTAATGAAAAGATATTTTCAGTTCTTCAATGTTCTGAACATGATAAATTCATCTTAGCAGTGTATCGTTTGGAAGGTGATGTTGATCAATGGTGTAATCTTATCAAGAATACGAGGCCAAGAGATGAAATTGAGTCCATGGAATGTGACGAGTTCAAGAACTTATTTTTCAGTAAGTACTTCCCTCGTATTCTTCGAACAAAGATGGAGAAGGAGTTTCTTGAACTAAAGCAAAATGATGATGAATCTATTGGTATATACGAAGCGAATTTTACAAGGCTTGCAAGGTATGCATCTGGATTTATCATCAAACCAGAAAGTAAAGTTGATCGATTCATCAGTAGATTAAAACCAAATCTTCGAAGGGCATTAGCTATAAGATACTTCAGTAGCTATGATGAAATTCTGCATTGTTCTATCAAGGTAGAAATGGAAGTTGGTGTTACTTATCCATCTCATAGTTTTGACAAGAAACGAAAGATGGAGTTCAAGGAGAAATCTCAAAATAATTGTAAAAAGAAGATGAATGCTTCCTTATGCTCAACGTGTGGAAAGAAGCATGGTGGAGATTGTCTTAAAGGGACTAGAAAATGTTTTTAAGTGTGGAAAAGAAGGTCATCGAGCAGCTGAGTGTCGAAGTAATGGAAAAAGGGTTGCTAATGGTGTGAATAATGAAAATACTGCAGAGAATGCACCAACAACACTTCAATGCTTCAAGTGCAATGAAATGGGGCATTATGCTAATCAATGCCCTAATCCAAGGGTTAATGATGATCGACAAGAGAAACCACTTAAGGCAAAGGACAAAGGGAAGTCACATGCGATCACTATTGGCGATGTTGAATATACCAACGATGTGGTGGAATGATTAAGTGTTTATGTAACGGGATTCCAAAATAATGTTGTATATATTATCATAGAATATTGGAATATTTATGTATTGGTCTATTGTGGTTTTCAATAATTTTCTGGTACCGGTAACCATGGAAAGTGATTGAGATATTTTAGGTAAGAAGATGATATGCGCATAATGAAGGGATAAGAAGATAATGAGATGTTTGATTGTATTCATGAGCTCATGATTGATATAAGGACTAAGTGATATCATGGTTTGAGTATAATGAATTTTGAGGATTTTTGTTTGTGGAAAGTGTTAAATTTTAACTGCATTTATGTTTTCACTAAGGTTCAATGGGTATTCATTCTTCAAGAGAATACATGATTAAGGTATTCACATGTTTGTAATTTGACCAACAAGATATATCTTATGATATATGGGGGTTAAATGATTGCATTCACGTGATTGTTATGTGACATTTGAAGTAATCATTTTCTTTATACTATGAACTTGGACCGAAGTATTTTAGATAAGCCTAAAGATTGGAATGGATTATGTTAGACATAAGTTATTATTTTTTAAGGATAGAACTTTTTTTGATATTATTAATGGGATGTTATAGTAATATAGCTTTAGAAAAAGGACAACCTGCAGGATGGGAGACAACCCATCGCGTCAGACAAGGCTATGGGAATCGAACCCACAACCAAAGTGCGACTGGCCTTTATCGCCTACCACTGGCCTACATGAAGTCCCTGGTTAGTAGAAACTAGTTTTATTTTATTACGCGATATGATATATGAAGTATAAGTTCATTTTTGAATCTTATACGATTAGCCTCACCATAGATGGACTCATGTATATTTGATAACTTTTTCTAACCTTTTGTTTGAAACAGATGGAATGAACCATCATTCTATCACATGATCTATTAACACTTCATGATTAACAAATTCAACTTCATTTCTTTAAGAGATGAAGTGGAAATTCTTCAAAGCACGAACAATAGTGAGATTGTACCAAAATAAAGTATGTATTTATTCTAATTCAAATTCTTCAAATTTAGGGAAATGATCTTGAAAACCAAAAATGTTGTCCTAGTTCCCTTATATCCGATGAATCAGATGGTACCCAAGATCATCACAAATTTATGGCTTTGTGATTGTTGGATTTTTCATAGCCATGTTCTCTACCACTCTCCATCAGAACATGACGGTTAGATTTCTCTTCCATATCCATATTTTCACCTATGTTCTCCTATGTGGAAACCCAGTGATTAGTTAATTTGGGTAACCGTTACGTGTCATACTTTAGTTTTTAAATCCATGTTTTGGTATTCCTTATTATGATTTGGTTTCTATTAAATAAACTTTAGAGTAGTAAACCATTTATAACCCCGACGAATTTCGAGGGCGAAATTCATTTTAAGGGGGGTAGAATGTAACACCCCAAGATTTTACGAAAAATATTCTTTTTAATTTCATTAATTTCTTGTGTTGTACGCTACACCAAAAGGAGCTTGCACAACACGCATCCCTGACTTGGCTTGCATTACATGCAATCGCGACATTCCTCGATAGCATGTGTAGTACGCAATACCGAGTTTCACTAAACAACGATATTCTATTAAAATTATGTTAAAACTAGCCGTTATGAATAGTAATAACCACTATTTTAAATTTTTTATATTTTATTTTTCAAAATGGACTTCATTTTTGGATTCGGAATATCGAAATTAGCATAGGGTGAAATTTTGGTACTTTTTGGCTGACTTTCATTTTCTGATTATTAGTGAAAATTACTAATTTTTAATTAAAAACAACCTTTTTAATTGAAATAATTAATAGTGATAAATTATTAATTTGAGTGGTTTTAAAGTATATTTAGAATATATTTTTACAATTTAATACAATGTTGGTCATTGGATGTAATTTCACATTTAAACCGGACATAAAAAAGTGTCAATCTTTTGATAGTTATTATCTCTTAAGAACACGCTATTTGTTTTGACGACAGGAATTAATTTTTAAATTAATTAATGCAAGTGATATGTTTTGAATTTGGAAAAATAGACATCAATTTTTAGTTCATAATATCAAATATATCTTAGGCCTAATTTTTGGTATTTTTCTGGAAACTTTCATTGTTTGATGAATAGTGAAACCACTAAGTGGTAGTTAAAAAAATTGATTTTCCATAAAACTTAATTTTACCGCTTCTGTGAGTGGAATTTCAAAAATCCAAGAGACGCAGTTGATGTCCGTATGTAAAATGTGGTTCAATGAGATGAAAATAATTTTTGGTGAATAGTAACTTTTTACTTTTTTTACCACGGTTAAAAGTAAATAGGGAAACTAAAGGTAAAAATGTTATTATTATTACCCTAAAACATGTCATAATTCTATTGGATAAGTGTAATTCGACCAAAAAACAACCTTAGTAATAAAATATGTCTATTTAGGCTCACTTGTATTAGATTAGGACATTTATTATTAATTTATTTAAAGAAGGGTTAAAATAGTTAAAATCAATGTTTAATAAGTAAATCATTTTTAATCTAGGGTTATACATACGATAAATTTGACTATAAATATTAATTAAAAAGCTAATAATATTTCCTACATAATGGTATTTTATTTTTAATTTTTAGACATTAAATAATTTAATTTATTTATGACACAAAGATGATGTAGTAAATATCTTATTAATGAAATATTGACATAATTGATGTTATAAATACCCAAATAAATGTAATTTGAGACTTTTTATTAATTCCACTAATTTTATAGGTTAATATGACATGTTATTATTGATTTAATTAACTTTTTTTTGAACTAATCATTCTGTTATGATTTTCACAAAAATCAATTACTATATAGTTTCAAAATTGACATAACATAGATTTTAAAACAAATATTATATTATTAATTGTTATTTTATTCCTAAAAATATAAGGTTCAGCCAAATGACATAGATAAGGTTATATATATTAATAATAAACAACTTGGGGTTCGTTTGGCTTCTTATAATATGTTTATTAACCTTATAGTGTAAGAACACAAAAAGACATGGTAAAAGTAAAATTATCTAACTTAAAGTTAAATCTAAATGATAAGGATAAAATAGTAAACTAAACTTTTCCAAATTCTATTGGATGAGAGGCTTGCGACCCATCCCCACCATAGCTTCAAAATAAATCAATTTTCAGCTATTTAAATACGAATATGGCTTTATAATAAAATAATATTTTTAGTTTTTCCAAAGGTGCCCCTCTCCTCCGTTATAAAAGGGAACCTCCTCCCTCTCTTCCTCACACCACTTTGAGCCTTCAAGATCGTCCAACCCCTGCCAATTTCTTTTCTCCACTTCCCTAGAGACATCATAGAGGTCCTGGTCTTCTTCAATGACCAATTTTAGTGCCCTAAAAGAATGTCTCAAAGAAGCGCTTCAAAGAAGAGGTAATGTCTGTTACCGATTCTTTCAACTTTATCTCTTCTTCCACTTTTTCTGCTTTAGTTGTTTCATTATGAAGTAATAACATCAGTATCACTCATATACTGTTATGTTATTATAAGTTTTAAACAACACTATTTCACCATCTATCCATCCTACGGAAAATGAAATCACCGCCTGTGTGTACGTACGGAATACCGTCTCCACACCGTGGTGTAATATATTTTCCACCACCACCTTACTTGGATGGTTATAACGGTGTAAATAATGAATATATATGATTATTGTAAAGTTATATTGATTCTGAAATAGTATAAATACACTCCAATACAATTCCACAATCATGGTAACAATATCATCGCTCTTGCGTGCGTACGGAAAACCGTCTCCACGATGTGATGCGACTCATTCTACAAGATTTTCATTACATAATTATTTCATAAATTAATTGAGTTAATGAATATGATATATATTACACTAATACCATTCTGGAAATTAGGTATCTATACCCTAAAAATAAGAATAAGAATTTATTCGACAAAACACGCATAAGAACAAAAAGTAATAAACACCCGAATAACAAGTAGCAATGAAATATTACTAATAATAAGCTAAGAATATGACCATATATGATATCATAACAACGAGTATGATTATGGAATAAGTCAATTACATTATTTAAATCATTATACAGGAGTTTGAGACACTTACAAAGCAAATCGGACCTAAGGTAAGGGAAATATCACAATCTCATTTCTATCTGAGATTGTTTATACTTTGGAATTTTCTGGGGTGTATTTTATCATCCACATCCATGTTTCCTCAATATGTAATATTATTTCCATCCACCTAAAATTGTTTAAATCCAATTTTACCCTTAGGTGAGTTTTTATTAAAATATATGAAAGGAATCTTTTGTCATTTTTCGTACGAGGTTCTTTTTGACTTTTCCGACAAAAGTACGAGAAGAATGTTTTTTTAACTTATACGGGATAGATGGATTTTTAAAAAATTATTTCCAAGAATATTCCTTTACAAGTTTTCATGTTTATTTTTAATCAACTTCTTTTAGTTTAAAATTGTATGACATGTTAAGAAAGGAAAACGTTTTTGAAGTAGAAAGGATATTTTCCTCAAGAATGGAGTTCAAGAGTTTTATCAAAATTATTTTCCATATAAGATAATATAGGGTTATGTTTCTATACCTATTATTACATGGATTTTATTATGTTATGATGAAAATATTTTTATGAATTCCTTTATCTTATATGAATTTTTTTATGATGTCACAATGTTTAAGATTCCCATTTTTATTACATGGGTTATGCTATGATGTATGGTTTTTGATTTTGTGGCACACATAAGAATGGTATCATTATGAGATGGGTCAGACCTATATCTCCCTCCAATGCATTGGGTAAAGATTTTATATCTCATGAGATAGACATGGTTGGAACGGCAGGTTAAACTGGTTCAGTGAAACAGGACTGAAATGAGGAATTAACTCGGTTGAGAAATGGACTTTGTCCTCTACGATAGTCTTGGCAATGATTCTTGACTAATAAGAAATGATTCTCTATGATTATGTGTGTATGCCACAAAGTTTCATGTTTTATGTTATGATTATTAGGATTACATTTCACTACTATGATTTATCCCATGTTATGAAATTATGATTTCTTTTGCAGGTTAAGATTTCCAAAAGTTATGTTCTTATGTATATGATGTGATTGATATTTCTTTTGTTTACCCATAATGAGCGTTTGAGCTCACCCTTTTATGTTTTCTTTTCCCCAGGATATAAATAAAGGTTTTAGGTAAAAAAAGGAAGATCTTTATGGGACATGTTGAAGATCTTTCACCACGATTTGAAGATTATATTCTGAGTTTCCAAGGACACTAAACTATTAGGGTCCTTGTGTGTGTGTTTTTTTTATGTACTAAGTATTCTGCAAAAGTAATGTAATGTCCATGTACATTAAGCTTCAGGTCTCTAAAATATGTCTTCCCAAGGAAGGCTTTGGCTCAAATCAAAAAGAGTTACCCGATTTTATGGTAGTGTCTTCTCTTCTGTTCTTTTGTTTTATATTTCTTCTCCAACCCTTAAACTATTTTTATTCATTTATTTTTAAAAAAAACTAGTATATTCAATATTATAAAATGTTTTTATGAGATGTATTTTATTTACACTTACACACACCTTTGTCTAATGGTTAAGGAACATACTGTTTCTCTGGGTGGTGAATTACAACCTCACGAAACGATAATTGTTAAATATTCTTTTAACACCTCTCATGGTGGACATTATTATGACACAATTTTTATATATGATATATATTATGTTTATGTATTCTTTATTCTTCTTTATTTTTCATTTATGGCATACCTTTATGACTTCCATTATTGGTAAACACGATAATTCCATTTTAGGAAGTGCGGACTACCGCCCCCTCAAAGTGATTCGAATCGTTAATGCCATATGTGGGACGTGTAAAGGATGGAGTAAATGATATTATATATGAAATTATATTGGAATTATAATAAATCTTTATATCATTATGATTTCATTCCATTAAATATGAAATAGAAATGAAAGTAGCGTTCAGGCATACGTACGACTTACCGTCTCCATGAACGGTGAATTTCATTTCATACCTCTAAATATAATGTAATATTATCAATTCATTTATATACTATATATATATGATATATATGATATCTATATCATGAATATAATTCTGGATATAATGGATATTTTACCATATGAACAACTTGTAATTATACGATGTTTATTTTTGGCTCATGTACCGAAGATTGACAAAATGACCGTTATTAACATAAATAATTACATAATGTTCGTAACATGGTAATAAGTTATATAAAAGGAATAATGAACTTGAAAAAGGTTCTTAATCAAGTATAAATTAACTCTAGTTTATTATTCTGGAGATTAAAGAACGATTGATTCACGTCTGACACGAGGTAATGGACCTTCTTACCCAATTTTCGTTCTTTGGGTTAATCTTCTACTTTCAAATTATGTCATGATATTATTATGTCCTATCTTGTATTTGTAATTTATTTATGTGTAATTATAGTGAATACACATAATAGATCTATTTTATTTAAAACATTATCTTTGTAAGGGACTTCGTCTCAATCTCCTTTCGTTGAGGCATATTTTGTTTTATACACAACTTCCTTTTATATGGTGTATAAACCCCTTTGACTTTTATTTTTAATCAAAAGGAATATTTTCATATTAAGAGTTTTTACTAAATGACAAAAGAAATGTTTTATCTAACATATGCGGAGACAACGACTTCCCCGCCACCATGACCATTATTTGAGTTTCGGCTACCTCTACAAGCCATAACTTTTTTTAAATGAAAAATAAATACCAAGTTTTAATTTTCTTTTATTTTGGTATTGAAAATGGTTTTGATAATGTTTTTATTATATCAATGTGTTTTATTGATATCTTGTGATTTAAATGTGGAAATGTTATGTTTCCTTTATGATTGTTTTATGTGATACGATTATGTTATGGATTATGATATGTTTAAATATGTTCAAATGAGGAATACATTGGACTTAATAAGTGACGGGTAGAGCCCGCTATAGCTCCTCGATGAATTGGTAGGCCTCATGAGACAAACTAGTGTCTTGGCACGAGGCCTTTACAATATCTTATTTGTAGTATTGGCACGAGGCCTTGGCTACGTGGTTATGATTGTCTGGAATTATGCATTCCATCATTATGAAAGTGGTTATTGATATTGCATGTGATTATTCGACTAGTAGAATATCCATGTAAATAAATAAATGGAATTATTTAATTTTATTTTTGCCATATTATTCTGAAGTTCGGGTTTAAAAGGCTTTTGTTTTAGTTATACACTGCTTTAAATGTTTATGTTTATTTATGAAAGTTTCTGCTATATTGTTATCCTTACTAAGCATCTGAGCTCACCCCTTTCGATGTTTTAATTTTTCCAGGATGTGATGATGTAAATTATTAATGAACTGTAGGGATAGTATGAGGGGATATGAAGACAGGATGCTTTTTTAATTTTTTTTACTTTATGAAGTAATTTAAGACTATTGAATGTCTCTAGTGTTTCCAAGACTACTAAACTAATCGGGCTTTTGAGACATTATCTTTTGTGATCATGCCAATGTTACGCAATAATGCATAGACTATGGGTAACTAAAGTTGGGGCGTTACATATTTCATCCTCTTCTTAAGATGAATGTGTTGGACTAGTTTGTTCTGGGTTGGGAACCGGTAAAAGTAAGCCCTCTAGGATGGTTTCCGGTTATTAGAGGCACTTCGGGTTGGTGTTTGATTATTAGAGGCACTCCGGGTTGGTGTCCGGTTATTATAGGAACTCCAGGTTGGTGTCCGGTTATTAGAGGCACTTCGGTTTGGTGTTCTATTATTAGAGTCACTCCGGGTTGGAGTCCGGTTACAGAGGCTCTCCGGGTTGGGTTCCGGTTACGGTTATCCCTTAGGTCTTGGGACGAGGCCTTGAAAAAGAAATTAAAGTTCAGCATTATGCATTCCATCATTATAAAAGTGGTTAGTGATATTTAATGTGATTATTTGACTATTAGAATATCCATGTGAATATGTAAATGGAATTATTTCATTTTTTTCCATATTATGTTGAAGTTCAAGTTTAAAAGGATTTTGTTTTAGTTGTACATTGCCTTAAATATTTATGCTTATTTATGAAAGTTTTTGTTGTATTGTTATCCTTACTCAGCATCTGAGCACACCCCTTTCTATGTTTTATTTTTCCCAGGATTCCAAGAAGTGTATTGTGATTGATATGTAGGGTTAAGACAAGGGAATAATGGCATTTCTGAAGGATTATTTATGTTGTTTTGTATTTTATGATGTGTAATGAAACATTCATGTATGTAATCTATTTTCCAAGACTGCTATACTGATCGGTCCTTCGGGACATGATTCCTTGTAATCATTCCATTGTATTAAAATAATTCACCGACTCTGGGTAACTAGGGTCGGGGCATTACAAAATTAGAAAACATAATTTTCAAAGAACTAAAACTATAATATCCCTAAAAATAAAAACATTCAAATATAATGACAATGAATCAAGATATAAAAAATAAATATGTTGAATCAAACTTATTTATTTATTATTCTAAAATATTACACTATATTTTTAAAATAAAAAATTTACAAAATAAAATGGATATAAATTAATTTAGAAAAATATTAAAACTTGAAGAAAAGTATTCATTAATAAAATTGGTTATAAAATCTGAAATGGGTGCTTATATCATAAAAATTAAAAATGAGATTTGTTTTACACTTTTGTAATGAAAGTAAAAAAATTAACTATACAAAAAAGGTAAGAAGATTCCTTATAAACCATTTTTAGGAAAGTACAAGATCATGAAAAATTACTTTAAAAATATGTATATATAAGAACATTCCTAAAACATTATAAGGAAAATAGACATGAAGGAGAAATATTCCTCACCATAAATAAGAGATAAAGAACCCTTATGAAAAAATTAAGGTATGTAGTATAAATCCATAATGACGGAAATGATACCATAAATTCAACTGAAATTATAGTAAAAAGGTATGGTAAAAAATGAATAACCTTAATTTGATTCATAGTAGAGAAACTATGGAATAGATGTACATCGCTTTAAATGAGTGGATACATGGAAATGAAATCTTTACCAAGATACAAACTGGTTATATATGAATATATAAATTAAGGTATTATTTGAAATAAATGTATAAATAAATAAATAAGGAAAAATAAAAAATAAAACATTATATTTTATAATTTACATAATCATAGAACATCATAATAAACGACCAAATTATATAACTCAATGAAAGTAAATTGAGTTATGAAACCCATTAAGGGTTTAGTAATGAAGCAAAAGAATATGAAAATAGAAAATGAAATAAAGTTTTAAATCGCGTAAAAAGGTAATTTATGATAAAGTATGATAATATACATTAATAACATCATTTATAATAATAATAGGTGATTAATATAAAATATATCTCTTGAAATGAAAATCGAGACCAAGATTCCTTTTCTAAAGTCCTGACTTGTCTAGTACGTGTGTATACCCTATAAAACAAGAAGAATATTTTTATTTAAAAAAATTAGTTCATATATTTTTTATGTATTTTCATTTGTTATGTTCTATTTATTATCATAGTAAAATCATTTATTATATAGTTTTTCCTCTGATTAACCACTTGGTGTTGTTCGGTGAATTTCTCTAAAACTGTTGGGGTGTGTTGACCATGGTAAAAGTAGTTATATAATAGTTCATTAATATCCATAATAATATATTTATATATTAATTTTTAATAAAATTACACAAAATTTATATAGTTCCATAGTTTTTTTAAAGTAGATTCAAATTAAGAATGTTTGTTGGTATGATCATTTCAGGCAGTTGTGTTTACATTGAAAAGTTATTATTAATACTATTTATATAATGCAGCAATTACCATTTAAAATTAACAATCAAGTCATATATATAATTTTTAATAATTAAATTCAATTTTACGTCCATTTAGGTATATTATTAGTGGAAAATAAAAATGCATTGGTTAAGGAGGCGATGAACCGACCATAGCACGAGTCCCATTTTCATTTTCTAATGGATCAGGAAAGATAGATAATGGTTATTCCATAAATATTATAACATTTTATCATGCTAAATATACTTATTTTATTATATAATTATGAGTATAATTGATCTATAGGATGGGGAATAAAATAAAAATTAAAAGAACTCGATTTAGATAATTACTTATTCATTTGATATCCTCTTTTAGGAAACTCATTAAGAACTCCTCAATTTGTATATTGGTGATACCAGATCCTATAAAATGTGTGAAATATGGTTCAATATTTTGTTGTAAGATTTTTTTCAATGTAAAAATATTTATATATGAGGAAAATTGGGGTGGTTAAGGGGGACTTTATATGTGAGAGGGGTGACATTTCTTGTAATCCTTAATTTCATAATAAAGAAAAGGAGGTCATATTACAGATAAGTGGACAAAAAATTGATAAATGGGGAAGAAAATATAGGTTCTGATTTATAAATCCATCATATACCCATTTATAGATGATGTTTTGAGATATTTTGAGACTTTTCCTCTTGATTTATCATTTTTAACTCATTTTAATCTTTTCCATATTGACCAATTCTTTCCTTGGTTGCTTAGTTATTGACCAAAAATGAAATAGACCTTATTACCTAATTTATAAATAATAATCTAAAATATTAAATCCATTTAACAAGATTAAATTTATAAATGTGATGAAAATTAATATTAATATCATATCGCATATCACATTGTTTTTTAAAATGTATTTTTTTAAGCATAGAGTAAATTTATTATTATTTATTAACAGTTAAAAATTGTTGAATGATTTTATTTTTTGTATTTATAATATCAATATAATTCATTAATTTATTTTTTATAAAGAGATCAATTTGGTGTATTAAAATAAAAAAAATACAACATATTGAGAATACAATATTAAGAAAATTCAGACTTTTAATAATCAAATTATTTTCATTTTAAAATTGACTAATTCTTTACTAAAAATTAATAAACATATTTGAATTAAAAAACTTTTAAATTAATTTCAAATTATTTTTTATAAAAATTTCAAAAATGATAACATATGATTACATTTTTATATTATCCTAACTTCTACTTAAAAAACCTCTTAAGACTGTTATATAAGATCAAACAAGTAAAATAAGAAATGATGGTCATTGTGGGCGGTGAATCAGCTAGCATGGAACTCATAATTATTTTCACAAACTTTCACTACTCTTTTAGATGATTCCTCTCAAGATTTACTTGTTTATGCTCATCTTGCGCTTGTTCTATAGAAAATCCTAGTGATGTTACTTGCTTTACAAGATCAAATTAATTTACCTCATAAGAAAGTGTCACATTTCTTTATTCCATTTATTATCATTTCTATATAGATTCCATAATCTGATTAATTTAATTATACCTTCCAATTCAATAGCTATGTTAGAATAGTAATATTTAATACATATAATTATATCTCATTAATTTATCACAATTTTTTGTGTTGCATGTGATATAATCTACTCAACAAAGTATTTAATTATATAAAAATACTTACTAAAACATTGGAATGTTACATTCTACCCCTGAAATATATTAAACCTTTGTAATTTTAATTTCTCTCACTGATGTAAATCAATGACGGTTTTTGTAAATATATTCATTATTTATGATATAATATTGTAATTAAATCCTTCATAATGGTTTTTAAATATCTTTTGAATCATCCAAATTATATCCCCTAATAGTGTAAAACTTGGTGTGTAGTTAGGCCCTCTAATATTGAGATGATATATATAACACCCAACCAATATTTTTTTACGGTTTTTACCCCTAGTTGAATAAGATCTATAACCTACAACAACTTATTGTATCCATAAAGGGGTGTCATTATTAAGAAATTCTACATTCTTTACATTACCAAAATTTTAATATGTTTTACAATATTAAAATATATCCATTGGGTTACCACCATCATACTCTAGTCATAATCCCTAATTACAATTAAACATAAATATATCAATATCTTTCTTACAGTATTCTATCCTAATATTGTTGGAAACCTATACTCTCATATATCAACATACGTTTTAATCCTTAAATAATAAAAAATATCATATTAATAAATATATATCATAATATTATAAAAAAACAAAAAAAAATATTAATATTTTCCCAAAATAACATGAATTTATGTGACATCAAATAAAATATAAACCCTATGGGATACATGTACATTAATCATTTACTCTTCCGTAATCCAAAAAAAATTATCCCAAATTATCATTAATCATCATAAAATCCAGTTACATAAGACCTAAAATGGGGTATCCTTTCCTTTAAACCTATGAAAAAATTATACTTATTAACTAGTGATGGTATCGAAAACTCTTAAAATATATTCAAATAATATAAAACTAACCTCTATGTTTATTTAATCATTTTTTAAGGAAACTAAGATTCATCGGGCCTAGACACCCAGATATGGTGCTAACAACATTTCCTTTATATACATTTTTTGATATTGATTGAAACAACCCAAACATAACAATCCATAATTACTAAATCAATTACTATTAATGATTCAAATACATGTAAAATATCTTTTAAGATTATAGTTTTATAGAGTTAGGAAAAACCATTAACTAACAAATCACATATCTTTCCCATAAAATGGAAATTTTTTCAAACGATCACGAGATTTCTAATTTCACAATAAATCATCAACATCTCCTATAAAATTATCTACACATGATACCCTTATAAACACTTCATACATGATACTATTAATCATTTAATTAGGTAATTTCAACCTATGAACAACAAAGTAAAACCCTTAATACGAAGTAGTGTACCTTGGAATCTATCTAATAATAAACAATCAATTGGTAATATATTAGGAATTAGCAGTAATCAAATAATTTCATATTTCTAGTATAATGAGAATGAAATATTTACATGTATATAATATTAATATAAATAATAACATGTAAAAAACAACTAATTTCCTAGTAATGAAAGGAACAATTCTTGAAATCATAACCATGCTATCTGGGCCTCGTTCCAAGACATTATTTATAGATGGATGAGAATTATAGAAAATTACCAAGATAGTTTGTATTATAGGGCCTACTAATGCCTAAATGAACTATATAATTCTAGGACCCACTTACCACTAATTAATTTCAATGCATTTACCATATAGAGGAATTAATAAACAATACAATAGATAACTAACATGCCTGAGTAGTCAACAAACATAAATTTTTTTAAATAATTATTATACTGAATGAAAATATTTTCCCAATCAATAAATAGAGTAATTTTTTTAGTAAAAACCATTAAAAATGAAACCATATTTATTAATGGGTATATAGTTATGTCAATACTAGAAAAAATATATAAATATATTTGAAGTGATATAGAATATATGGATGAAATTAAAGAACATTTTCATGGAGGATAAATAAGGATGGTGATAAATAACATAACCCTTATGAAAAGGTGTGATATGAAATATAAATTACAAATAGTATATAGTGGGTAATACATGAAACATAACTAAAAAATCGATTGATATTTCATAGTTTTAGAGATATATGGATCGAAATTTAGTAAAAGAATTTTTATAAGGCTTCTGTAACGCGGTCATAAAAAAATCCTATAATTCACTTCAATTATATATTTAAAACGGAAGGAAGGTTTAAATTGAGAACCTTAATTTTAAAATAAATAAAATTATTGAAACCATTTAAGGAAATAAATTAAAATATAATAAATGTGAAGGGGGAGAGAAAATATAATGTAGAGAAATAAACCCCCTATGTTTATTCATTAAAAACATTAAACTTTATTTTTAAAATGAAATTTTTTATAGACAAAGGGAATAGAAACTACCATATAAAACCATGAAAATTTAAAGGGAAACATTAATTTAGAAAAATGGTTTTAAAACAAGAAAAATGGTACTTGTACTATAACCATTAAAAATGATAATCTTTTCAAACATTTATAAAGAAAGGGTAAAATGATCCACGTGGAGAATATTATTTATATTGATTTTAAACCTTTTTTAAAATTTCAAAGATAGTGTAAAATGATCGAAATAATTATTTATGTATAGAAAATAATATTCTTGAATCATTACAAAATATATATACATGGATGAGAATGATTCTGGAAAAAAAATATAAAAAATCCTTATAAATAATATGTGGTATGAAATATAAATCAATAAAGAAGGAAATGACACCATTAATTAATTATGAATTAACTAAAAATTATAAGGTAAAATTCATGAACACTAATTTGATTAATATAATATAAAATATTGAATATGTTGAAAACTCTTGAAATTAGTGGAGACATGGAAAGGAAACCCTTACCAAGAGTGTAACATCCTAGGTAAATATAGAATATGACATTTTCATATTTATTAATATTTGTGAATTAAATATTAAATTTAATTTAAAGGGGATGCCATGTTCTATGGTGTACCCAATACGCAACAACAGGTTTCTTTGAAATATTACATTACACACAATTATAAGTTATACCAAAAAATAATATAATATTATTATTATTTTAAATGATAGTTAACGCATAGCCGTTTTATTGGTGGGAATGAAAAGGACTAACTAAAATATTATTATACATGTTTTTTAAATGTTTTTACATGTATCCAATAAAATTTAGAAGCTTAAATTATGAATGAATCCAATTTTAAGCATAAACACTCTAACATTCTTTAAAAGTTCGATTAACCGCTTTTTAATGGAGAACCCTTTTTATATCTAGTTTTTGTAACTTTTATATGTTTTATTTTACAAAATAATATTCTTATTTAGAATCAGGACATAAAAATTTACTTTTGATGAAGTTTTGGTATTTTCCTAAAAATGTTCATTATTTAATGAATAGTGAAAAATACTGCATTTTAATTCAAAACTGCATTTTAATTTAATTTATTTATATAGCTATAATATTATATTAATTTTTCTTAATCGGTAATTGAATTATATTTCTACAATTTAATCCAATTTTGGTCATTTGAAGTAATTTCACTCTTAAATTGAACATAAACAAGTGTCAAACTTTTGATAGATATTATTTCTTAAAAACACGTTTTTTGTTTTGACAACTGGTATTAATTTTAAATTAATTTCTTCCAATTCTGTGTTTTGAATTTGGAAAAATAGATTCAATATTTGGAATCAGGAGTTTCAAATTGTTGTAATAGGAAAACTTTTATTTTTATTCATTTTGAATATTTACTTCAGTAAATATTTTATTTACCATGGTTAAAATGTAAGTCTGGTAAATAAGGGTAAAAAAATAATATTATAATAAAAATAAGTTACCCTTACACATGTCCTAATCATATTGTCTGATAAATTTTCATCCATGGACATAGTTGGGTTAATTTTATGACCCCATGAAGCCACGTAGGAGTGATAATGACACTTAATATTAATTAATATAAAGTAAAGACAAAAATTACATAAACATATTTATTTTAGTAAATCAATTTTTACATGTGGTTATATATGTTATTTATTAAGCTATAAATATTAATTTGAAATCTAAAAATATTTCTTACATCATGGTATTTTATTTATAAATTTTTGACATCAAATAAATAAAATTATTTATGACACAATAAAGATGCAGTGATTACCTTATTAATAAATCATTTAAATACGTGAGATTATATAATTTAAAAAACGATCTAAAACCTGTACAATTCTTATTGGATGATTTTATTTCGAACAATAGTCATCTTATATTCTAATTTCATTATATTTGGACCTTTTAAAACCAAAAATCAGTTTATAATAAAATAAGGTTTTCAAACATTCCTAAAGAGCATGTTCTCCCCCTTATAAGAAGCCATCTCCTCTCAACCATTAATCACACCTCTCAGGACACTTGGATCATAAAAACTCTACCCACATAAGCTTTCTACATCCTTATCTTCCTCCTAGATTCCATCCCCTTGAAATAATGCAATTCAAGAAAACCCTTTGGTTCAAACCAATGGGAGACACCCGATTTAAAGGTAATGTCTTCTATTAAGATCTTTTCTTTTATTTTACTTCTCCAACCCTAAACTCTCTTTATACCTTTCTATTATAACAACAACAATATTTTAAATATACTAGAATGTTTTTATGATAAATATTCAAATTACACTTCCACACACCTCGATCTAATGGATACAAACGTACTGTTTCTGTGGATGGTGAACTACTGCCTCGCGAAACGATGATTGTTTAAATATCTCCAGCCGCCTCTCATGGTAGACATTATGAAAGAACATTATTTATAAGTGATATATATTATATTTATATTATCTATATACTTCTGTATTTTTTATTTATAGTACACCTTTATGGTTTCCATAATGGGTAAATGCGATAATTTCATTTGAGTAAATGCGGACTACTGCCCCCTCAAATTGATATGACTCGTTCATACCATACATGGAACATATAAAAGATATTTTTAATGAACATAAGTAAAATTTATAAAATAATATATTATACTGGGATAATAATGTTAATATGTATCATTTGTTTTTCATTCCTTTTGAAATGGAAGTAGCGTTCATGCGTACGTACGGCTTAACGTCTCCATGAACAGTGCATTTAATTTTCATATATCAAAATGATATGGACTATTATAATTACATATATACTAGATATATATGATATATATGATATATAAATCATGAATATAATTCTAGAGATAATGGAATTTCGACCACATGGACAATTTATAATTTTAACTAGTTCATTTTTAACTCAAGTTTTGAACATCGACAAAATGTCTCATATGAACTAAAATAATTAACTAATTTTTATATAAAGGTAATAAGTGATATAAAAGGAATAATAAAACTGAAAATGTTTCTTAATAAATTAATAATTAACTTATTTTTATTATTCAAGAAGAACAAGTAACATTCAATACATGTCGGACTTGAGGTAAAGGGTTTTCATCTCACATTTTATTCCCGTGAGATTCATGCTATATTTGAAAATATTTCTTCTGTTTGGTGTATGTACTGCACAAGATTGTATTATTTGTTGAATATAATTTAATTTATGATTATTTAAATATTAATTTTATGATCCTTCTTTCATGGTATGTATGTTTCATAAGTGACCAAATCGGTAAGGAAACCTTTCACCGTCCTCTTCTAGTCAATGAATTATTTTATGTTTTTTCTTTAAATTTCAATTATAGAATGTTGGGATATGTTATTATATATCCTTATTTCTGTAAATTTTATTTACATGTGATTAAAGACCCTTTTCCCTCTCATCAATTTATTTTCTTAATTTTTAGTTGACATCGTCAGGCTGCTGATTTTCAATAAGAGAACTTCTTAACCCAATTTCCATTCTTTGGGTTAAACTTATACTTCTTGATTATATCATGCTATGAATATGTGTGAATGACCTATGATTTTCTTAAACCTAATATCCACTTATATTGGGTGTATTCTTATTTATCACACATAATTATGTCGTTGATTTGTCTGTAATCTAAAGATATGATCTTTGCAAGGGACTTTGTCTCAATTTACATTCCATTGAGACTTATTTGTTGTTATAAGTCAATTAACTTTTATATGGTACATATACTACCCTTTTACATATTATATCATGAATATTTTTATTCTTATGATATTATATGATTTGATTAATTTTGTTCCTAAAATATTTGTATTCATGTGTCTCTCATTTGGTTAGGAACTCTTTAACTAAAATATCGTTTTAAATGATTTAAAGATTTATTCTTCTAAATATTTCTCATTAATGGCCATGTTTTAAAAATGGTTTTAAGAATTTATTTATATGTACATTAATGTTGTAAATTTTAAATTTCATTAAAAGTTTTAAATTGGTATGGGATAATTTGATTAAAAAATATCATTATTAAATGTTTTAAATGGTTTTGAAAATGGTTTGATAAAGCATTGATTGTTATCAATATCATGAAATGATATATTTTGATTGCAATGTGGAAATTTTATCTTCCATTTGTGGTTATGTTTTGTGTTATGACTATGTTATGGTTCTTGGGTATTGTTTACGCATACGGGTGGTTCCATGATAAACCTATGGCGGGTGAGCCCAAGATAGCTCTCCAATGCATTGCGTAATATGATGGAGGTAAATGTTAATGTTTATCCAAATAGATTTTGGGAATATACTGTGATGGGTATTCCAAACATAACTCTCTATGTAGCTGTGAAAGATACAATGTAAGTATGTTATGTATTCTATAAGTTACCTTTATGATTTATGATTTCTGTGTGTTATTCATAAATATTATGATTTCATAAGGTATTTTATGATTGAAAAGTATGGTTTCATTGATTTGTATTTATTTATGGGATAATGTTTTCATTATTTATTTTATAACCCTTCCTGATATTTTTATTCTCATCCAATGTATTTTAAATGTTTATCACACGACTTAATGATGGAAAGGGTCACGGATGGGATTAAGGAAAAGTCATGCTGTCTAAAACATGGAACTGGACATGTTTAATTTTTAAGAGTTTTTATTTTATAAAAAATGGAAACTGAGTAAAAGTGTTTACTTTGTAATTTTTGATATGTAATGTAATTTTTATGGCCTATTTATATAAATCTCTAATCCTAAAAAGATCCCTAATGTGAATTCTTTATTTAACTTAGGATTAAGTAATTTGTAAGGCTGGGGCCTTATAAATAGCATAACATGTGATGTAATAATATATCAATAAAGATATTTTTTAAAGAAATTTATATTTATATTAGAAAAGTTAAAATATAATATGAAAGAATTAATGGTTTTAGTTTAAATAACCATTGAATATCATAATAAATGAAGTGATGATATAACTCAATGAAAGTAAATTGAGGTGTGAATTTAGTTATGAGTTGTGTAATGATTCAAAATCACATAGAAAGAGAACATTAAATATATTTTTAAATCCCCTAAAATATAAAAATTATGATAAAATAATTAAATGGATAGAAAAAATATCATTTCATATAATAATATGCTCATAATATGAAATATTCTCAGAAATTATAAATTGAGACATAGAACCCTTACCTCAAGTACCAAATAGCTTAGTACGTGTGTCTACACTCATGAATAACAAAATTAAGTTTATTAAATACTTTATAAGGAAATATTTTCTGGTATATTTAATTTTAAGTTCCATTTATAATCATATATCATTAATTTATCATATAGTTTTTTTTTTCTCATTATCCATATTGTGTTGTTTAGTAAACGTCATGACCCGTTCCCCAGGGCCCATGCCGTGACTACCCCAAGCCCGCTTTCCATAGACCAGAAGCTGGCGACTAGCACCGAGTAGTAATATCCCAAAATAGTAAGGCATTGACTTTAAACCCATACACATGCACAATGATCAAATTGGAAAAATTAAACACAATGTAACGGAAAATTTTCACTGATACAACTATTGAAAGTATAATAAAAACTAAAAGTACAAGGGGCCATAATACAAGCCCAAACCACAAAAGAAAGTACAACTGCCACGATCTGTCCACTGGAGACCCTACATGAAGGGTAGGTGAAGGGTAGGTGAAGGGTAGCTTCCATTTAACTAAAAATTAAGCCTTATATCTTGTCTCACTAAGAACCACCTGGTCCAAGACCATGAATGTCTCCATTGAATCTTAGATCACCTATATGATACATGACACAAACGGGGGAAGACCATGTAGGGGTGTGTAACACAATACTCAAAAGGGACCCCAAACCAAAAAGGAAAGACTACAAAGCAAGACCACAAAGTAAGGCCACAAATCAAAGAAAACTCACACTATGAATAACTCAAAGTATATAAAATAAAATTATCAATCATAAAATTAAATCATCTTGTACGGCTGAGGAGCTCATCCCTGATGAGTCACTGAGGTATGCACAACTACTGGACCACTGAGGTCCACTCAGCTCCTGGACAACTGAGGTATACTCAGCTGTTGGAACAATAAGTTCTTCTCCGCTGCTTGACCATTGAACTCTGCTGAGGTCCCCTTATCTACTAGAAAACTGAGGTTTTCTTAGCTACTGGACCACTAAGGTCTTCTTGTCAAATCTATCACGTCATAGCCATCTGTAGGACTCCTACTCTCCAATGTGCTTAATTCTGGGAGAATATACACCTTAATCCATCGGTCTTATATTTACTACCACAAAAACTCATTTAGATTACACCCAAAGGACAATCTCATCGCAAGGGTCCCAATGCCACAGACGTCGCGTCAATTGGATTCTTAGTCGGAATGATATTGGCATTTTGGTAAACATGGGTCGGTTGCATCTCAGCCTGATCCAACGTGGTCAGCCTAACCCGACCAACCTGGCCCAAGGGTCATGCATGACCCATCCCATTTCGGCAGACCCAACCCAACCCAGTTGGCTCTGGGCTTCCTTGGTTAGACCTTTCGGAATGGCCAGGCCCATTGAGACTTACTAGACCTGGCCCAGTTCGGCCATCGGTCTAGCCTGCCGGGTCACCCAGCGACACGATTATCATCTGGTCCAGTCCCACTTATTCGAACCAGTTCTAACCATCTGATCGACCCAATAGCCATGTTTTCGATGCAGTTTATCCCACATTGGCATGCTGGTTCTTTTCTAGCTCAGGCCGCCCAGTAACCTGATTTATTTTGTCGACCCATCCCTCATCGACAGACCGGCTTGGGTCCATCCCGGGCGCCGTTCTGGCATCTAGTTTCCGCAACCCTGTGGTTGGATAAGGCTAGCCACCTCCCTCCACACATGGTCCAGTGAGGACCCCATGCCAACACACATCATAGCCAGCTCTACGGGTCGTACCACCTGACGTAGTGCCTCGATTGGCACTGCCACCATGCACTGTCATGCCATTACTAGATGCGGCATCCACCACCTCAGCACGCCACTGGGATGAGCCGCCTCTCGCACCACTATGGACTACTATCCACATCCTTTGTTTTCAAAACATGGTTCCCCTCCAACACTGGGATCCTATACCGCTACGGCCCACTGTCTGCGACCTCCTTCGCTGCAGCCCACGCCGAATCCTGCATGTGGCTGCCTCCCGTATGCGGTGGGTATTTCACACCATCATCGACCTTTGAGATAGTGTCCCCATAACACCCAGGGTGTTCCATTACTTCATCGTCACACCACCCCTGTGTCATCCTGAAGTCGAATCTTTGGTCTCGGGTAGTTCTTTCATGGATTGAAGGTGCAATGAATGCTCGTTTATATGCCACAACTACGTGAAAAAATATCAGGGGAGAAGAATGCACAAGGGAAGTAAGATAGACCAATCATATCCATTGTTTGTGTTGGCATGGATTCATCCTTGTTATATGGTTTAATGAAGAATAACAAATCACATGCATCCCATTCCTTTAAATTCCTACAAGACAAAACTCATCTCACAAGAACAGATGACCCGTGGTTCAACCTGTTAGTGGGTTGATCGACGTTCATTGTTTAGAATGAAAAATGGGGTAAAATTTTTAACGATAATAAAACTCTACCCAGGAACAAGGGGATTAGTCAAAGATATTCGTCTGTCATCGTCTGTTGATCTTTGGCCTCATTTACACTCTCCAAGGGCATTGTTGCTAATTTATAATCCGTCGGAGTTCATAGTTGGAGTGGTTACTTTCGTTGTGCGTGAGAGGAATTCCATGGTTGTTTTTCAACCTTAAATCTAAATTTAATTAAAGAAGTAAAACAAACTTCACATTACACTGTTTCCATACTGATTCATTAATGAGTTTCATTAATGGATTTAGAGTCACTTCATTATTATACCACAACGCTGACGAGTCACTGCATAACGATGAAGAGAAAATAATAAAATAACTTTCCTTAAGTTATTTTATTTTTCTTCTCAAATTCACAAAAACTAACATTTTCCCTAGACCTACGTCGGTTGAGGTTAAGACCTTCCTAGGTGAATCCTGATGTTATGAGTTCAATGGTTCCTTTATTGTTTTTATCTGGGCACTTGTTTAAAAGTTAAAAAAAATATGATCGCACAATAATTTAATGAACTTTAAAAATAGTTTGAAAACACATTTCGACCACTCCATGCCTCAGAATCATGTGTCGTCTCAGATCCTCGTCTCAAAATAATCCCATTTAATTTTTTAGAAATATTACATGAAATTATAGTGTATTACATTACCCCCACATTTAGGGATTTACATCATCATAATCCAAAACAAGAGCTAAACAAACAAATGTGGATACTGAGCATCAATCTGGGCCTCCCGGTCCCATGTGCTCTCATAGAGATTCATGTGCATCCATGGAACACACACTAGAGAAATCAACCATCCACAAAAGATCCTATTTTATAGATCCTCTATCTCCATCAGGTACTCCGTGAATGTTTCCCCATCATCAATCTCCAACAAGTTGTGGTTGATGATGTGAGAAGGGTCGAGCATGTACCTCCTCACCTATGATACATAGAAGACATCGTGCACCCTCTCTAACTAGGATGGTTGATCCAAGCAGTATGCCACCTCTCCCACTCTATGTACTATCACGAAATGTCCAATGAACCTCGGAGATAACATTCCACCCCAGCCAAATCTTTGTATCCCTCATCGAGGAGAGACCCATAGAAATACGTGTTCTCCCTCCTCTAAAATCAATGGTCTCTATAGCCTATCAGAATAAGACTTCTATCAGCTATGTGTAGTCTTTATCCACCCTCGTTTGACGTTCACCTTCTCAATGGTATCATATACCATATATAGACCCATGAGTGCTAACTCTCCTGGGTTTGTCCATCATAATGGTGACATGTATGGTCATCCATATATTTCCTTGAACGGTGCCATATTGATGGTGTAGTGGTACCTTATTTTGTGTGTATAAACTCCACCAATGGTAGCTATTCCTCCCAATTGCAACAAAAATCAATAACGTAAGCACAAATAATGTCCTCAAAGGTCTATATGGTCCGCTTCATCTGATCATCCATATATGGGTGAAAGGCTCTGCTCAAGTACAGCTGAGCCCCAAATATCTACTACAATCCCTTCCACAACCAGGATGTGAAGCATGCATCATGATTTGAGACTATCTTAGATGGGACTCCATGGATTCTAACTATCCCATGCACATAGAGTCATCCCAATCTCTATATGGAACCCATCTCTCGAATGATTAGGAAGTGGGATGACTTGGTGAGTTGGTCTACAATCACCCATATGGTATCATGCCCCTGGACGTATGTGGAAACCCTCTCACGAAGTCCATCGATATCACATCTCACTTCCACTATGGTACCTCGAGGGCTTGTGTCAAACCTTCTAGAACCCCATAGTCTTCACTTGTTAATAAATAACGCATCTCGAGACAAACATTTCCACTGACTTCTTCATCCCTATCCAACAATAGTGACGTTAGAGGTCCTGGAACATCTTTTCCACACCTGCATGTACCACCAAAAATAATTTTTTGAACTCCCTCAACACCTCCTCTTGCAATTCCACTGGTACTATAGTGCATCCTCTGAAAATGATGACATGCTCCGCACCTTTCGAATATGTATTCAGGGCATGCCTTGTGGACATCTGGGCATGTGTAGTTTCATAGCTGGCATCTCGGAGTTGTGCCTCCCAAAATCATTGTATGAGTGGAGGGGAAACTACTGTCAACTGAATAAAAGTTGTCTCGTCTCTTTCCACGAATGATATTTGAAGTGAGGCTAGCTTTTTTGAGGCCTCCTTTTGTAGCTGTGAACTCGATATCCTGTTGATAGAATCTTACACCAAGTTCTCTTTTCTAGGAGTATAGACTATCTTGAAGTCGTAGTCTGAGAATTATTATAGCCAACATTACTGGTTTAGATTTCGATCCTTCTTAGAAAAGATATACTTCAGACTCTTGTGGTCAATGTAGACAATGAATTGTTCACCTATGAGGTAGTGTCACCACATCTTCAATGCAAAGACTACCACTACCAAATGAAGTTCAAGAGTTTCATAGTTATTCTCATGTGGTCTCATTTGTTATGCTCCATAAGTGATCACCACATTCCCCTACATCAGGATACAACCAAGCCCAGTTCCTAATGTGTCACAGAACACCACATAGTCACTGCCCTTCTCTGGCAGTCTCAAGATAAGACCACTCATCCAGCCCTATCTCAGCTATTGAAAGCTCTGCTGGAACCTTTATGTCCACACGAAGGGTTTTACATTCTTCATCAATGATTTCATGGGTGATACCACCCGAGAGAAGTCAGGTAAGAACATGTAATAATACCCATAAAACCCAAGGAAACTCTTCACTTCAGTAATTCTCTTGGGTGGATCCAAAGAAAGCACCACCTCGATCATTTCTAGATCCACCGCAACTCCAACATATGAGATGACATGTCTTGAGAAGTGTATCTTCCATATCCATAACTCACACTTCGAGATATTATTGTAATGATAGTTTTCTCAGAGTGTGTCGAGAACCATCCTTCGGTGTATAACGTGATCCTCCTCGAATGCTGAATACACTAATATTTCATCAATGAAGGCAGCTACAAATCAGTCTAAGTACAGTTAGAAGATCCTTTTCATGATTTCCATGAACACTTCTAAGGTATTCTTCATGCCAAATTACATTACTAAGTACACATAGTGGCCATAGTGACACCTAAAATCCATCTTTGATGTTTCCTCATCTTGTACATGAAGTTGGTGATAGCCTGGTCTGAGGGGTATCTTTAAGAACCATCTCTCTTACATAAGTTGATTTAAGAGTTCATCAATCCTCAGTATAGGATACTTTTTCTTCACAGACACCTGTTTTAGGCACTGACAGTCCACACAAAACCTCAAACTTCCTTATGCCTTATTGGAAAACAACACTAGGGATGTCCATGGTGAAATGATGATCCTTACGAAACTCTTCATATGCATGTTCTCTAACTATAAACTTATCTCTCATATCTCTACAGGAGTCATCTGGTATATTCGTGTGGATATTAGTGACATCCTAGGGTACTGATCGATGGACATTTCTACCTCTCTCTAAGGAGGTAGCCTGGGAACATCCTCTGGAAAGATGTCCTCGTACTCTTCCGCCACTATAGAAAACTGTGGAATCATCTCATCCACTACACCGAGGGTCATGATATCGAACTTATGAGTGAATGGATGCACCATCCTATGTGTGATTCCATCCTATGCTGATCCATTTTCATTCTCTCTGAAAAAGAAAAACTGGTTCTCATATACACGGACACATCGCACTGTGTGCCTAAAATAGTCGATCTGATCATGAAATGTTGATATCCAATCCATACCCAGAATGCCAACGTAAGGCCTCAATGTATCTACTAGGAGATCTCAACTTAATCTTCCTCATCCAAGAGTATGCTCACACTGTTGACACCAGTGTGTGACCATCGAATCCCATCTTGTAGGAGTGTCTAATTGTAAGGGTCGATCGAATGGCTCGATAAGAATCTATGAGCTCTAAACAAGGTCTATGGAAAGGAAAGAGTGAATGGAACCTATGTCTATAATAGTTGCAGCTAAAGTGGAGAAGGCACATATCGTACATTATATCATCTCTGGAATGTCTAGACCATAGGCCTCGATTTCATGAAGCTGATCCCACCACTGTCCACCTACTCCTGGATCCTGTAGTGAACCACCTGTGGGTGGTGGTGGTAGTACCTCATACCTATGCCCACCTGCTACTGCTCGTCCTTATCTTCTCCCACATCCTCCACCTGGTAAACCTCCCTGTTCTTTTCTCTGTCGATACCTGAATGGTCCCTCAACCATTTGTTGGTCATCAGTGTGGTGAGTCAAGAAATCCCAATCAATTTTCCCCTACCCACTGCACGTGTAGCATAATCTACTCATATGATGACTCACTCTGTCCCAGGATCCTCATATAGCCGACCCCAATTCTTGGGGTCATCCTCTGAATCGTATTACCCGTTTGGGCCTCTACATTATCTGTCGGATACCCGTCACAAATGATTTGACTACTGGTCACCCAGTGGTAGCTCCCACCGTCAGTTCTTGATCTGCGAGGAAACTCTCCACTAGTATATCGTGCTCTATCACCCCATCCTGTGTAGGGATACTGAAGGAAATCACCGATTCATGATCTCACTTAGAAGTTCGTTCTCAAAGATTTGTTCCCTTAAGAAAGGGTCATGTACCATATCTGTAGAGTAACGGGAGAGGTATGTGAACCTCGTAGAGTACTCAGCCACTGTCAAACTACCCAGCTATAGGTTAAGCGGTTCCTATATGCGCACTGAGTGTAAAGTTGTGGAGAAGAAAAACTCCCTAAAAAGTTGCTTGAAGTAAGACCAGGTGACAGTTGCCTCTTCATGTGTCTAGATCACCAAACTCGACTTTCTCCCTACCGATCCTTGCAGAAGGCTCATGGATAGAACTTCAATCTATTCAAGTGGTGTCCTCAATAAGTGGAAGACTCACGTCACTACCTCCAATCAATCCTTAACGACACAATGATATTTCCCTTCCATGAACCTAGGAGGTCTCAGTCTCTATAACTAATGTAAGGCAAAGAGCCTATGTATGGCCTCTACCGGTAGTGCCCGTAGTAACTGCTGACCAACGGGCGGTGGTATTGCTGGGATACCTCTCTAAGGTACCATCTTGGGCAATGATCTTTGTACCAAATCCTTAACACTATCTGGACCACCATCATGGTCACACAATGGAATCCTGGTTGGTTGTCTACATAGAGGCATCTTGAAAGAGATAAAAATGAATAAAGAAGAATAGATTATACTTGGTGAGCTGAATCTGACTCATAAAGTTCATGAGAAAACATTAATATATGCATGAAACCAGTGCCTTCATGTTCTGAGCAAGAAAGTAGAATTTAGGTTCTTGGTGTATGGATACTTTGGCCACTACACCAACACTGGACTCCCTGGTCTGAAAACCGAACTTGAAACACTTAACACTATTTCACCATAAAAAAAATACAGACTCTTAGTTCTTCTTGTAGAACTGATCTCCCTCTGATACCAATTTGTCACGTCTTGTCAGCCTCGGCCCGTGTCGTGACTACCTGAAGCCTGTTTTCCATAGTCCAAGGGCTAGCGACTAGCACCGAATAGGCATATCCCAAAAAAGAATGTTATTGATTTTAAAACTATACACACTCATAAAGATCAAAATGTGGATATTAAACACAAAATAAAGCACAACCGTCACTAAGACAACTACTGAGAGTATGGTACAAACTAAAAGTAAAAGGTTCCATAATACCAAAAAAAACCACAAAGAAAAATACAACTACCACGATCCAACCACTTGAGACCCTACATGAAGGGTAAGTGGAGGGTAGGTGAAGGGTCTACACATAGCCATAGAAGTACTCCCTTTTATCCTATCTAACTGAGAAACACTTGGTCCTAGACCACCAAGGTATTCATCGAAGAATTGATCGCCTAAATGGGACACGAAAAATGCGGGCGAAGCCCGTGTGGGAATGAGTAACATAATACTCAGTAAGGCCCCCAAACCATAGTGTAAAAACCACAATGAAAGACAACAAAGTAAAGACAACTCACACCAAGTATAAATCAAATTATAAAAAATAAGATTATGAGTCATAAAGATGAATTATCATGTACTGATGAGGGAATCAACATTAATGAATCACTAAGTTTCACTCAGCTACTGGACCAATGATGTCTAATCAGTTACTGGACCACTGAGGTCCACTTCGTTGCTGGACCAATAAGTTTCACTCTACTACTGGGCGACTGAGGTCTTCTGAGCTATTGAATCACTGAGGTCTGCTCGATAACTAGACCATTGAGGTCTTCTTGTCTATTAGACCACTGAGGACCGATCGTCATATACTTCATTTCATAGCCATCCGTAGGATTCCATCTCTCTAGTGTGCTTGATTTTGTGAGAATCTAATCCTCAAACTATCGTTCATATCTCGACTACAACGAAAACTCACTTACAGTATACCTGAAGGACCGTATCATCACATGGGTCCCAACAATACAAACAATGGATGCCTGGTCAGAAAGATATTTTTGTTTTTATAAATAGGGGCTGGTTTCATTCAGGTCCCATTTGAATTTTTTGGGCAAACCCGACAAACCCATCCTGGGGGGGCCCGCATGACCCAGCTTGTTTCAACCGACCCGACCAAACCCTGTTGTATCTGGACTGACCCAGTCGGGCCTGGCCCAGTGGCTAGGCCCATTGGGTCTTGCTGGACCTGACTTATTTTGGGTGTGGGTTCAGTCTGTTGGATCTCCCAGAGACTTGGTTCTCATCTGGTCTGGTCGGACTTAGTCAGACCAGATCTGAACAGTCGAGCCGCCCAGTGGCCCGGTTTCCTATTCTGCCCGACCCCCACCCTCTACACATGGTCCAACAAGGACTACATTCCATCAAACCTCACGACCCTCTCATGGGTTGATTCAACCGAAATGGTACCTCGGCCAGTACTGCCACCCTACACCATCGCGGCCCCTGTTGTTCGTGGCCACCACCACCTCAGTGAATTGTCGAGGCACGCCACCTCTCACATCACTATGGCCTAATATACATGAACTTCTTTGCCCAACATGGTACCCCATCGGCCTCGGGATCCCATACCACCACAACCCACTAGCTATGGCCTGCTCTACTGTGACATGCCCCCAGCATGCACCGCCTCCCTCAAACGGCCACTACAGTATCCCATTACTACCTCCCCCACCAGAATTCTATCTGGCATCCCCATATTGCTGTGGATGTTCCATTTATTCATCCTCACACCACCCAGATTTTATCATAGGGTATGATCTTCGATACAAGGTGGTTGTTTCATGGATCTAAGGTGCATCAACGACTCATTCATAAGCTACAAATAATAGAAGAAATAGTGGGGGAGAATAACGCACAAGGAAATCACAAAAGAGGGATCATAGCCATTGTTTGTTTAGGCATGTATTCTTCCTTGTTATATGGTTTAATGAGGAAAAAAATCACATGCATTCCATTTCCTTAAATTCCTGCAAGTAAAAACCCTACCCGTAAGACCAGATGACCCACAGATCAACCTGTTAGTGGGTTGATCCATCTTCGTTGTCTAGAAAGAAAAATGGGGAATCAAATTTAACGAGAACAAACCCCTATCTAAGAAAAAGGGGATTGGTTGAGGATGATTGTTTGTCATCTTCTATCGATCTGTAGTCCTGTTTCCACTCCCCAAAGGTGTCATCGCCACTTTTTGATTCGTTGACGTTCGTTGTTGGAGAGGTTTCATCCATCATTCATCAGAGGAATTACAGGGTTGTTTTTCAACCCTGAATCCCTATATTATTAATGAAAAATGATTTACTGTGTGTTTTAGTGTAACCAAATTGATTAATTAATGAGGTTCATTAACAGATTCAGCGTCTCATTATTATTGTAATGAAACACAGATGTTTCATTGTGTAAATATGAAGATAAAATAATAAAATAACTTTCTTTAATTAATTTTATTTTTCTTCCAAATGTCCCAAAAAATAACTTTTTCCATCGAACTGTTCTGGTCGAGGTTATGCCATTCCTAGGCGAATCTTGATGCTCTGAGTTCAACAGTGCCCTCAGATTTTAAATTTGGGAATCAATTTTAATGTTTGAAAAACCCGCTCACACAATAATTTAATGAACATTAAAAATAGTTAGAAAATACATTCCAGCCAATCCTAGCCTTGGAATCACATGTCGTCTCATTGCCTAGTCTTGAAATAATCCCATTTATTTTTCAAAAAAATCATGGAATTCCACGGTATTAAAGTAAATTTTTCCAAAACTTCTTTGGTACATTGAATATTGTCAATGGAGTTATCAAATATTTTAAAAATATATTTACTTATATATTTATATTATCATTATGATTGTATTGGCACAAATGTTTTACAGTTCAATAGGTTATCAAAAATAGATTTAAATTAAGAAAGTGTATTGGTATGCTCATTTTGGGTGGTTAAAATTATATTGACTACTTTTTAAATATTTTTAATACAATTCCTAATTTCTTTTTATAGAATTCAAATCATGTAATAAATTACATTTTTACCCATTAAATATGTATATTTTAGGGCTTTGTTTATTTTGTAGTAATGGAAAACGAAATATGTATTTCATAGAGGTGGTGAAATGATCATAGCATGGTTGAAGTTAAATGAGTGTTCATTGATTTATTTATATATATTATAAATAGATTTTATTAAAAAATTTATTCAGAAGTGATAAATTTATTTTATCAAGAAAAAGGTACATAATATATAGAAGTATGAAATACATGGAAAATTTGGTCTTTTAAACCTCAAATGATTTTATTTTTAAAATTTATTACTTATTTCCTAGGAATTAATCAACACATATTTAATAAATATGAAATATAAAAAAATATAAAAAATTAAAATTAGGAGAACTTATGATTACCTGTTTATATCATCTTAACTACTAGTTATAAATACCTCAAGAGCTTAGTATAATATCTAAGAATAAGATAAAAAATAGTGCCAGTAATGGGTGGTGATTTAGCTATCATGGATCTCATATTCATTTCCATAAGCTTTGAGTTCACACATAGATGATTCCAGTCAAGCTATAATTGTGGAATATTATCTTATTCTTGGTCTAGGTAAATTTATTTTAACACAAATTCCTTTACATGACTGAAAACATGATCCATGTAAATAAGACTCCAATGGATGGATTCCATTTATTCTCCATTCCACATATATTTTCATATTGTGATAACTTATATTATACCCACTAATTCAACAAATATTTTATAAAGGTGATATTTAAAACTTTATTTTATCTCATTAATATATCCTAGTTTGTTTTAGTTTGGTGTTTCATGTGATATACGCTATTTAACAAGGTTTTTATTCATATAAAAACACGTAATAAATAATAAGGGTGTTATAATCTCTATGGAAGAAAAGTTATCATCGGTACAACCATAGAGGATTCTATAGCCGAAGAGAGTTTTTTAGATCCTTCCACTGTTGAAATTAATTAACCCTAATTTTCCAACCTTCAACGATATAGGGTATTTGGAGCATTATATCACTCACTACAATTTTTAAATTAGAACCATGTTGAGAATAACTTAAAAATATAGGTATTAAGTAACAGATGGTTCACCCAAAATTTATTTGGGTCATCCTTCCTCTTGTATAATAACTTTTCATCAAGATAAATCTCTTACGAGGAAGACCATCATAGAACTTTTCATACCATTTCAACTCACCATTGAGGATAATTGGTAATATTTACCACTCTTATAAGAAAAAATGATAAATTTATAATGATTGAATATATTTCCTAGTGTAAGATCGTGAATTACTCATTGAAAATGAAATTTTTCTAGGAAAAAAATCATAAAATTACTATGAGGAATTTTAATAATTATCTAGTCACTCCTCTTGCCCCCCCCAAATTAACCTTGAGGATTCAGGGAAGTTAGTAATACAAAACATTTATTAGATGATGTACGAAATATAACTAAGTAAAATATATCGATCACTTTCACCACCACAAAATAAAATGGATATAAAATATGTAATTTCTATTATGTCGTTCAAAAAAACATCACCTATCCTAGATCTTCATCTAGTTATGTTGTAAGAGGCACCACCAGCTGAACCTCTACCTTGAAATCAATATAAATAATTCCCCATCCTAAGGGATTATAGACTCACCTGTTTCAAAGGTTTCACGACTTTGAGGATAGTAAAAATAGATCACACTCTTTCTCGACAAAGTATGTTTTAGGTTTCTTTATATCAGTAATGGAAAATTACTTGATTGTTCAGTCAAGGATTGAAAACACAATGGGGTGTATTGAAAATCATTGAAACCATTCCACTTTTTTTCAGATATTTTGAACACCATCTCGAAATTTTTAATTTCCAGAGACATCCTCTAGAATATTTTTAATGACTGAAAAGTGAATTTACAATATTAAAGGTCACAACTGACCCACAAGGACATAATACATTCTGAAAAATAAATGGATTGGTATAAAGTTATTGAAAATAATGTATAAAATTTTGATAATTGGATTATCTATAAGTTATTTAATAGTGATAAATAATTATCAAGGTGTTGATAAATTATCCAGTCATGACCCATGTCCCCTCTATAGCCCCAAAAACTACTTATTCAATTAATTTTTTTTCCAGAGGAAATTTGGAACCCATTGGTATGATAAGAAACATGATTAAGAACCCCCAAAATTTCTCAAACTAATATATACCCTCTAGGTATTCATTCCCTTGATTTTGGGAGGATGTAAATCAACCCATGAAATGGAATCCCTTTCAGAGGAAGAATATTTATATATTTTGGTCAATTTTATTTAGTTGTGAGACATTAAGGAAGGTGAAAAGGACTTATATGAGATGGATTATCAATATTCCACTCAATAGAGAGTTATCCTAGGTCAAGGTAGAGGAAATAATAATATAGAACCAAATAGTAATTGGGATTTAGTCCCAGATTATGTCATCCATGTAACTAATACTAGAAGATATGCAATAAAGAAGGATCAACCAAAGAGAGTGGAAACCATATGTAGGACTTTCCGAAACCCATACACGTTATACCCAATTGTTCAAATACATAGTTGGTGTATCATTCCAGGGGTTGTCTTACATCTCTATGACTCTTTACTCGTATTGGAAAAGTTTTATGAAGAAAATACCCCCCAAAATTTGGGGTTTTCATGCTCTTAACTCCCAAATATTGTCTTACCACATACCTGAGGGGAAGTTCAGAGCATGAAGTTGAGGAAATTTCCCCAAAAATAAGATGTATTAAAACATTTATCAATATTACAAGTACCTATTTCAATATTAGATTCCCTAAACCTATAAAAGGATCTTATACAATCCATTTTTTAAAATTTAGATGAATCCTAGAGAGTTTTTCAATGATGTTGTTGTAGCTAAAGAGTATCGTGTTGTGAATGAATTTTCTAACTACCATGCAGTGGTTTCTATCATAGATCAATAACAACAGAAAATTATCCAAGGTTATATTAGGTCCATTTTCATATCTTCTTAGACTAATGATGTAGATGTTCTATAGTTCTTAGTTGAAAATGGTTCCAAGATTAATCTCATCACATCCCAAACCCTTTGATTCCTTACACTAAATGATGTTGAATTGACTCCATCTGGGATAACTATCTCAAGATGTGAAAAGAGGGATAAAAATCCATTGGGCGTGATTCTAATGAGATAATTTTTTTTAAAATATAATTTATGGTCATTAACTAGGATAAAAAAATTAATTCTCTTCTTGGAAGACCTTGGATCCATGTGAATGTGAAATTGTATTCAATGCATAACCAATGCATGCAATTTTCCCTCAAAGGTTAAACATGTGTTCTATGTTGTAATTTAACCTTTTAAATGCCTATGAAACTCTGCATATTGATTTAATTTGTTATAAAAGAGAGGTAAATCACATCAAATATAGAATGAAATATTTTATGTGGAACTAGAAACATTAGAATTTACCCCTTAAAATGGATTTAATGATGTAAAATATAGATTCATATTTTATATTCACTATATTGAGGAAAACAAGGAACCTATAAAGCTACATTATTCTCCGAAAAATATAAAATTCTCCTTAAATAAAATCTTATACTATGAGTGGTGAATAGATGTGATCATTGAAATATTAATCACTACCATAAGAATAAATCATCCCATTCACCTCATGCAGATGAGTCCCCAAATAATAAGAGAATACTATAAGGTTAGGAAAATATAATTTCCAATTGACATAGTGAAAAGAGTTTGATGGAATATAATATCATCACAATATAAATATGTGTTTTTCTAGAAGCCTCTTATCCAATTTTATGGTCTCCAAGGAGTAAGATAGTCCTCCATCAAATCCCAACATAACCCCCCCTCCATAATTATTCCCTTTATGAGAAAAGTATAGAGAAAACCCCACACTAAATGAAAAATGAGAAGACCAATACTCTAATTATCCCAATATCAATGAGGAAGAACATGATTACATATCACTAATTTTTTAATAAGGCGTCACATCAACCATTTATGTACCTATACAAATAAACATTGGTACTATTGAATACCCAAGACCCACTTTAATAACTCTAAAGATGACTCTAAAATAATAGGATCTGAATGTAATGTTTCTTATGTAGAACTAAGAAGTACTATCATGAAATTACATCGAAATAATTACCATAAAACCCCAAGATTCCTTACACAACCATTTTATTCGTATTTAATAACTTGTTTATAAGTAAGATGAAATAAGGATTTGTCCATATCACAAAGCTATTGTCGAAGTCATGGTGGATAAAAAACTAAGTCCGGTTACACTATATAATTTCAATACCATATATATTTAGGCCAACATTATTACCATAAAATTTATGAACAGACAAATCAGATTTTGTATTGACATTCTAGGCCTCAGCCAACATTACCCAAAAGATGACATCCCAGTCTAGATCTTAGCATTTTTTATTGATGAATGATAAATTTTTAATCCCTTTCTTTCATTGAAATACATTCCATGAAAAATAATCATGACGGATCCTAAAGATGAATAAACCATGGACATTTATACACTACATAGGGTGTACATCTATCAAGTGAAACTTCTTTGATTGATAATTTTTTTGTAAACTTTTCTATGTTCCATGAATAAAATATTTAATCCCCTAATTTTAAAGACAATGGAGTTATTTTTGGATGATCTAGAGGTGATTTCCCTTTAGTTTTATGACCACATTACTGATTCGAAAAGGTTTTAACCACGTAAGATTGAATAATATGAAAATAAATCCACTAAAATGATCTTTTTAGTAACCACATGAAAATTCCTCATGTTTATTTTTGATCAATGAGGAACTGTGGTAGATCCAAAAATCTGAAAAACATTACTCACATCCATCATCCATGGAACCTATGAGAGTTAAGAGGCCTTCATGGTCGCCTTGCCTATATTAGGAACTTCATTGGGAATTTCATTAGAAAATTCCTATGATTATGTTGATTAATAAAGGAAATGGTATTTTTTCAATCAAAAAGGCTATTCCAAAATGATCAAGATATCCTAAAGAAGTATCTCTTATAAAATAAAATTTTGATGCCACCCTTTAAAGTAAAATATATTATCATATATGTGGTATCCTTAAAGAAATAACATAGTCCAATTTTAGTATAAAATAATGATGATGGTCAATAAAAAACCTGTATTACATTTGTATCACTCTTCATTAAACTAAGAGAAGATGTAAATATATTGAAATGAATTATCTCACTTTGATCATTGTGGTGAAGAAGGTATTCCACAATTTGCCATATCATGAGTTTTTTTGGTCTCCTCCTGTAATATGCTAAAGTATATCCTTAGTCACCCAGTACTGAATGGGTTTATAATGCATTGGGATTTAATTTTATAAAAATTAAATATTAGGTTTTTATCTTAGAAGGAATCCAGGGGGTAAAAAATTGTATATTTCGTAGCTTCCAACCCTTTAAAAAAGAAATTAACTCAAAATATGCAGTTTCTTGATGCAGAAATAATCTCGATTAAGGATGTTTTCAAATCCAAAGATATTCACTTCATCGATCTCTCCAAAATACCCATAGAAAAAATAATAGAGCACCATAAATTTAAGTTGGTCCACATAGGGATTCTATTCACATATCATTTAAAGTCACTGTTGACATATTTTTTCCTCCTCTCATGGATGTGACAAAAACATGGTTGGATATCAGGATCTGAACATAGGATTAGATATCACCTTATAAATCCTTATTGTAGACATTATTTTGAATGGTGAATAATTGTTGATAATAGAACAAGTTAATAGAGAATATTCCATATATAAAGAACAATTGAAGCCTTTGTAAGAACCTGACTATTTATTGAGGAATGGATTCTTTACTTTCCATCAATTTTCAGTTTAAATGTTCAAATATAGCCAAATATAAATAGATTTTGATCTTATGGAAGTACTAGGGGGTGTCTGGGCCTAGTCCAAATCATGTGGTCCATATTTTTGGGTGAAATATACCTATAGATTGGTTAGTACAAACCATATGGTAAAGCCACACAGTTAGAGAAATACATGGATTCCAAATTATGAATTCCAAGGAAGGGCTCTGTTTCATAAATGAATAACAAATTAAATGAATTTTTTGATGTCTCTGCCAAGCCAAATCACAAGATTGGATTCTGTTAGTGACTTACACATTAGGGGTGACTTGTTTAAGAATCCTTTGATCATTTCTAATCATGGTGGATGCTGGGAATTACGCGAGGTCTCGAAACATATTTATTCAATGAAATTTATTTTAAATGGTATATTCTAGACTATTAATTCATCGACTTACTATCTAAATTGAATTGATGAAATGACTTGGTTATAAAATGAGAACATGGACTTTGTAGACCTTTTACCTTCAGTACTTCAATTATGTTTTCTATTAATATATGAAAACTATTATTATTATATATTCCCTAACTGGATGGAACTAGACCTTTGGGTGGTTGCCTACTAGAATTATATCTCACACCCTATTTAGTCTGCTTATGGGTACCCGAACAGACTATATGATTATAGGTATGTATAAGGTAAAGCACCCCATTAAAGGTTCTTGATTTCAACTTAGGATATGGGGAGCATGGGATCGAGCCGAGGCTCGTGATGCTAACTCGATAGATTTTGGACTTATTTGTAATTTTGTTACATTTTTCACTGATTCCATATAGACCTCTTTTGAATTATTTCTTAGGCACATGACATGTATCATTGTAATTATCATTACTTGTGTATAATATCACATATAGCTATGTTTATCAGTTCCTTCCATTTTACTGTAGTCTGATTATTATACTGCTTATGTTTCTGGTTTGTTACTGATATTCCTATATTCTACACTCTATTAATGAGGGAATTTTCTATCCATAGACACACAATAGGCCCTCACTGCTAGATAGAAGACTTTACTATTTGGAGATATGTTCTTGAGGCCATGTGGTCAACCGGATCGGGGAAACATTAGTGAAATTTGTGTCTAGGATTTTACAAAGTGGAATAAAAGCATATTTTTTCCTTTCTGGTTATTATTTGGCGACAATTGACAGGGATAGAAAGGAAACATTGTTTGGTAATGATTTGTTCCTGGGTGTAGCTAACTAATGCGGATATTTTTTAACTCACATTTGCACATATTTTATTGTTATTTGGTGTATTTTAAATGTAAAAATATTTTCTTTTAATTGATAATAATTAACTCTTGTCAAATTTTTTCCTTATTGCTTAAATAAATATTTTTTTTTGTGAAAATAAGTTTTTTTGATTAATTTTGTCATTTTGAGTAATTGTTTGATTAATTAATTAATTAATTTTTTTAAAATTAACTATTTATTCTTTTGTTTTTGTTTAAATAATAAATTTCTTTCTTTTTATTCTTTAATTTTTTTCATTTATATTCTTTTTTCAGAATAATTATTTTTGTTATTTTTTAATTTATTAAATTCTTCTTTAAATAAATAAATATTCATTTTTATATTTAATACTTTAAATAATTAAATTATTTTTAATAATTGAATTAAATTCACTAAATTCTTTTAATAATTAGTTTTTTCATCTTCCTTTACTCTTTTTATCATCGTTGTGTCAGTTTCACCTCACCAGACTTCCTTGAGGTGTCTCATTTTCTCACCACCCATAGTGGTTGTGTCTCATTTTCACACTACCAGGATTCCCAGCAATGACTCCCGCTTCACACCTCCATCCATGCCACTGCTGGCTTCTCCCATCATTGAGTCTCGAGTCCACTGCCATAACCTATTGGGGCAGTAGAGTGTCGTGGTTATGAAATAAAACCCAAATGAGGAAATAAAATTAAGAAAATAGATAATTAACGTGGTTCGACAATTGTTGCCTACGTATACGGGATAAGGGGGAAACACTTTATTCCTCTCCAGATGAATGCGCGTCCGAGGATACACAGAGTGCTACAATGGGTTTTTCTCATTATAATATCATGTGATCTTAATCGCATTTTAAAGATGAAGGTAATCTATTCAATCAAGGGTTGGTTGGGGTTGGTTCATCTACCCTTGAAGTTTCTTCCACCATCGGCTACTTCAATAAAGGTTTCATGCTTATCACGTCAGCTACCCACCAAAGGAAGAAGCTATAGAGATTTTTCCGACATCTTTCTTTTTTTAATTTGTTGAATTCTCCTACAAATGGGAGTGTCCCTCACAAATCTCCCCCTCATGACCAATATTGGGTAGAAACAAGACCTTCAGTCTCCTTGTAGGCATCCATCTTCACTTTTGGTAAAACCATCTTCATCATGTCTGCCCCATTATCATTGTTGTGGATTTTTTCAATATTAAACATTTTTTATTCAAACACATATTGAATCCAGTGATATCGCACGTCAATGTTTTTGGACCTAGAATGAAATATTGGGTTCTTTCTAAGATGAATAATGCTCTAACTATCGCAATAGAGAATATAATTCTCCTGACTCTACCCCAGCTCTTGTAAGAACTTCTTCTTCTACAATATCTCCTTGCATCCCTTAGTGACAGCGATATACTCTACTTCTATGGTGGATAAAGAACACATTTTGAATTCATGATTTCCATGAGACTAATCTCCCTTCAAATGGTATCAGGTATCAAGATATGGATTTCCTCGTGTCTACATCTCCATCCATATCTACATCTGTGTATCCTTCCAAAACAGGTTTAGAACTTCAAAAACATAAAAAATAACTATATGTACCTTGAAAATACCTCAATATCCATTTTCCCATTGCCCATTAATCCTTTATTGGATCTAATAAGAACCTACTTACAACTCCGAAAATGTGAGCATTATTTCGTCTGGTGCACACCATGGCATACATAAGACTGCCATCTACTGAATGATATGGAACCTTTTCCATTTATGCTTTCTCCTTCTCTGTTGATGGACTCTGAATTGTTGTGAGCCTGAAATAAATTTCAAGTGGAGTGCTAAGTAGTTTCACCTTTCCCATGTGGAATATTTCAAGAACCTTCTCAATGTACCTCTCTTGAGATATCCAAACCTTTTGATTCCTCCTATCTTGAGTAGTAGTCATACCAAGAATCTGATTAGTGCCTCCAAAGTCCTTCACTTAAAAACACTTGTTCAACTCATTCTTCAACCTGTCAATATTGGTTATATATCTTCTAATAATCATCATATCATCAACAAAAATCAATAAGACAATTAAATCACCATCAAGAAAACTGTATGATGAAAACACAGTGATCAACATTAGTCCTCTTATTCCCATTTTTTCTCCATGAATGAGTCAAATTTTCTATACCACTTACTTGATGCCTTTTTCAGACCATATAAAATTTTCTTATGCTTCCATACCTTATTTTCTTTCCCTTTCACCCAAAATCCCTCTAGTTGCTCCAAGTATATCTCCCCCTCATGATCACCATATAAGAACATTGTCTTTACATATTGTTGTTTAACCTCCAGGATTAAACTAGCCGCCAATCCATGAACAACTATGATAGAGGACATTTTAACCATAGTAAAAAGAATCATAAAATTTAATACATTTCTTTTTACTGAATCCATTCACAACCATTCTAGCTCTATAGTACAATTGTGAGCTTCCATTTTATCCTTTAATTCTGTACACCCACATGTTATTAACTGCGTTCTTTCCATCTGATAATTCTACCAAATCAAATGTATGGTTCTTGTGTAACGATCTCATCTCCTCTTGCATGTCCTTCTTCTATTCCATCATCTTCTGACTCTTGATTGCATCATCATAACTTTTTGGCTCTCCCCCATCAGTGAGCATCACATACTCATTTGGTGAGTATCTACGACTCAGTTGTCGTTCTCTAGTGAATCTCCTCAACTGTGCTCCGGGGGAAATCTATTTTGGAATATCATATTATTAATACATATCAGTAGATGAAGACATATTACTTAGTAGTGATGTATCATCAGTGTCACGTATCTCTCTCATGCTAGCTGGTACAGATGGTGGTGAGACTAGTTCTAGACTGACTGAAATTTCCTCAGGATGTGACTTCTCTACACTTTTTGGATTCTCAAAATATTCAATTATTTGATCCTCAAGAAACACCACATATCTTCTTCTAAAAATCCTCCTACTTATTGGATCCTATATTAGGTATCAAAACTCTTCATCACTATATCCCAAAAAGATACATTGCTATCCTTTTCCATCCAATTTTGTCTGCTCATCTTTCTAGATGTGAACAAATTCCCTACAGTTAAATACTCTCATGTTTTTGTATGAAATATCTTTACCTATCCAAACATTTTTTTGGAATTTCATAGTTCATTGGAACTAATGGCGAGAGGTTTATACGATCAACTGCCGTCGTCATTGCCTCCCTCCAAAAGATGTTTGATATTTTTTCATTTGAGAGCAAACATCGTACTCTCTTAAAAATAGTCATGTTCATCCTCCCAACAAGACCGTTATGCTGAGGCGTCTTCGGTTCAAAATTTGCAAGCCTGATGCCAAAACTTCTACAATACTCCTCAAATGGACCACGATACTCTCCTCCATTTTCTACTCGCACACACTTTAACCACCTACTAGTATATCTTTCTACCTTCACCTAAAAATTCTTGAAAACATCTTGCACTTGATCTTTAGTTTTCAAAGCAAATTTCTGGACTTTTCTTGAATGATAATTTATGAAGGTAACAAAATAAATATCACCTCCCATCATCTTATTTCTCATCATGCAGACATCATTGTGAATCAAATCTAAAACATTTGCTTTTCTAGATGGTATATAACTACAGAAGGATACTCTGTGTTGTTTTCCCATGATGTAATCAACACAAGTATCAAAATGTGTACCTTTTATTCCCGGAAAGAGATCTTTCATGGAGAGAATTTTGATACCTCTCTCACTCATGTGACCTAGGCACATGTACCAAACTTCTGCAGGAACATCTTTTCTGGATGAATTTACTTATCCTCTACATAGTCTTGCATCTGTGATATAAAGAGAGGTATCTTTATTTCCTTTAGCAATTACCATGTTACCTTTGGAAAGATTCCATTTACCATCAGCATAGGAACTAACATATAACTCTTCATCGAGCATTCCAATGAATATCAGATTGTGGTGAATATTATTAACATACCTCGCATCCTTCAACAATAAACTATATCCAACATTAGTTTCCAAGAAAATATTACCAATACTAGTAATTTTGGATGTGCCATAATTTCCCATATTTTCATGTGTAAAACTCACCAAATGGTAAGATGATAAGAAATATATTCTATGGGTGACATGGTAGGAGGCACCTAAATCAATAACCCATGTCGAGTCTTAGCTTGCAAGACCAACCTGATTGTCTTATTGAACAACAAAAATCTCTTCATTGGAAACTACAAAATCATTATTTTTTGTCTTACCTTCCTGAATCTTCTACTCTTCTTTCATCCTTCTACACTTCCGGGTGATATATTTGATATTTCCACAGTGGTAGAACTTCATGTCATATCTTGATCAAGATTTCGACTACTTCCTCCCATAAAGACATTGGTCATGGGGTTATCTTCCTCTGCTTCTTCCCTGCCACTTCTACTTCCCTTGTTTTTCAGTGACAAGATCCTCTGATTCAGGTGTGTGACCCTCATTTTCTTCCCAACTAATTATTCATCATTCTATCTTTCACCATCTCCACAGTGAGAGTTTCATCTGGAGTAGAATTGTTGACCGACACAACTAATGCATCCCACATCTTCGGTAAAGAACTCAACATCAATAGTGCCTGCAACTCATCATCAATCATCATTTTTATAGAATTCAGATGATCAACAGTACCTTGGAACTTTCCCATGTGCTCTGATACGTTTGTCACATCTTTGTATTTCATGTTGACATGATGAAGTACCAGGTTTTCTTAGTTTGGCGCAGTTTTACTCGCATAAATATTTTCAAATTTTCTCCAAATAACGGAGGCGTCGTGTTCATTGGAAAAATTTTGGAAGATGTTTTTGTCGGCCCACTGTCTGATTTGGTCAGTGCACGACCTATTGAGTACGACCCACTCTGCATCCACTTGTGGGGTACTGGCTGCTGTCTTCTCATTAGTTTTACCACTAGTTGTTGTTTCTTTTTATGGCGCTGCAACGGGACTAGTGGTTTCCACTATAGGCTTCCACAAATCTTTAATATACAAAAGGTCCTTCATTTTCGATTTCCAAGTGAAATGATTAGATGCAGTGAGTTTAATCATATTACTGGTATATTTTTCATTTAGGGAGTGCGAATTTCGAAAATATAATTGTATAGATGTCTCCGAAATAGTTGAAATACCTGCAATCGACTCCTGGATCATTGGAAACAAGCTTTGATTGGCCGAGTTATGGACAAAACAATTTCAACTGTCTTGATTGACTGCTAATGTGTTGCTGATGTGGCGCTGATGTGGCATGCCAGAATAGTGGTCAAAAAATTCACTGGAATGTCGCTAGAGGTGTGAATATTGTCATATTTTCCGACACTGGGGTACTATAGCACCCACAGTTTGATCAAAATTTAACCGATCTTATCTCCTTTGTTTCACCTTTGTTTTTATGGTGCTTTCACCATTTAAATTGTCTCATCTTACTCCTCACATATCTAAACTAAAAAAATTCCTATCAACTTCAGTTTTATGATCGTCAGAAAATTTTGTTGTCTCATCGTTGTTTCACTCCCGAAGCCTTTGATACAACTTTTTTGGGGCAGCGGAGTGTCGTGGAGATGAAATAAAATAAAAACGAAGAAAGAAAATGAAGAACACAGATAATTAATGTGGTTCAATAATTGTTGGCTATGTTCATAGGATAAAGGGCCAACTCTTTATTCATATTTGGATTAATGCACATCATAGGATACACAGAGTGCTACAGTGGGTTTTTTGTCATTAAATTATCATGGGATATTAATCCCATTTTAGAGATGAAGGGAATAATGTCTGTCAAGGGTTGGTTGGGGTTGGTTCATCAACCCTTGATGTTTCTGCCACCGTCAGTAACGATCGGAATCCGGAGCCACTCAACTGGTGCCGCATACCCTGTTTGCCACATGACATCAAGCGTGTTTCCCCGAATTCCAGAGGCTGCTAACTAGCAATGAGGGCCTTGGTGAGACATTAGGGAAACTATTCCTTCATTTGGTATGGTATACAAAGAAAAGGAAATAATATTCAATAGCGGAAGCATTAAATAGCATACAATGTCTGAAACTAAACAGCGGAAGCAATGTATAATATAACAATGATGAAAATGATGCAGCATGTACTAGTATCTAAGGAAAGCAGAAAACAAAACAATGTACTGAAATACAACTGAGAAAAAAGTACTAAAAGTAAACAGCAACTCCAACAGCATCGCAAGCCTAGGCTCGGTGATATGCTCTCCAGCTCCAACCAGAAATCATGTACCTGAAGTATAATGGCCCCAATCCCTATCCACACCTGCAACCATATAACCTGCTTGGGCCAAAAGCAGGACCCATACAGGGTGTGAGGCTAATCCTAGTAGGCCACCACCACAAGATCTGTGCCCTACTATCAGTGAGCAATTTAGAAAAAGTAAAAGAAATTAATGTAGTAGAGAAACAAGAGTACACTAAGTAAAAAATCCTACAAATCTACATACAAATTAAATTTGTAATTTTATTTAGTCATTTAATTATCACCCAAGGAATCTAGAAATAGCTCTATATTCCCAAAGCATAACAAGTAACACAACAGGTATCTCAGCAGAATACCTAAACAAAAAACAGTACAAAACAGAAGCTTGTTCTTTGTCTTGGTGGACTCGTCACAACCAATCAAACAATATTCACACTGACTCTCTGGGTGGATCATACTGGAAGACCCCTATAGTAAAGTAATCATACAAGGCACAGACACTCTAGGAAGCACTCACCGTCAATTCCCCTGCAGTCATGCAATGAAATCTATAGACTTTCAAAGGTAGAACTTACATCTAATTCCCTCTATAGTCTCGATAGATAACTAAGGACAATCTGAGGAAGCACAAATTCCAATTCCCATAGGTCCTGCGAACGATAATAATTTATAACATACTCTCTAGGGAATCCATTAATCGTCAATTCCCTCTTTAGTTTACCGCACCATGTTCACATAGCTCTGGGCATTCTAGTCATGCGTAATCGACTGTCAGCATCCCTATGTATGTTCAACAACTACTTGGATAATAGATACAATGCATCAAAGCATATAACTAGTAGGAAACACATGAAATCAAATATCTAAAGGCAGTCAATCAATGCAAAAAGGTATGCCTCACAGGCAACATAAGCCAAACGGCGGTAAACAACCAGAACAAGGGGAAACACCCATGGGGTGATCCTAGACATGCTAACAAGCAATCATTATTCATCTAATAGTCTCATGCACACAAGAAATCTAAGACAGATAATAAAACAAAATCAAAACCCTAACCTGAGACACCCGATACATGGGTATCTGGCACTTTTTCACAAAAACTCAAAGACATTCAATGTAAGGAAAAAAACCACCTACCTCGATCCTAGAAGATCGATATTCTTGAACCTCAACCTGTGAATTGGACCAGAACAGAGTAGATCTACAAAATCATCTAAAACGTTAAACCTTAGATAATTCTCATAAGATAATGAATCAGAAAATGTGGCCAAAGAAGAACCAAGAACTCACCACTGTGATTCTATTGAAACTGACATAGTTCGATTTGGCTACCAGGTGACAGATTAGTGGCTTAGAGAAGATCTACAGTCGTACCCTCGCTCTCAGTTGAAGAAGCTGGAGAAGAAGACGTATTTGGGGTTAAGTCTCAACCCAGGTCTATTTAATAAAAAAAGAAAGTACACGGCGTGTACTTTTAGAGTACACGACGGGTACTAGGCTTTTCCGTAAAGCGCATTAAGCAGCCTCCACATCACCCATACACACCGTGTGTGTGGCCCGGACATGGTTAGCACACGACCTTGCGCGGAAACAAAGTTCACAGCCTGTACTTAGAATGTACATGGTGTGTACGTGGAAAATTTCCAGATTCTCTTCTTTTTCCCAAAAACAACCATAAAATAAAAACATACCTAAAAAGAAGGTCCGTTTTCTTAAAAACATCCCCTCTTAAAGAAATTTGTCCCTGAATTTCTCTAACAGGGTGGCGAGGATGAAACCTCGAACAACTCTGTCCACTGTGATCACATATCGGCCTCCCTCTCCCAAGTCTCACCCTGTACACAGCCATGCTGCCATAGCACCCGTATGAGAGGAAAAGACAGGCCACAGAGTACCTTTTCACTACAATGAACAATCCTGATAGGATTCTCCTCGAATGATGCTTCCTAGCCCAGATCAACCTCCTCAGGTTGAAAAACATGTGACGAGTTTTAGAAATAGCATTGAAGCTGAGAAACATGGAAGAAGTCATGCATAGCCTGGTACCTATGAGTTAACTGTAACCTATAAGAAAATAGCCCGACTCTCTCCAGGACCTCAAACGGACCGACGTATCTCGGTGAAAGCATACTCTGTCTCCTAATCCTCTTGTGTCCCAACCTCAAGGTAACACGTAGGAAAACATGATCTTCAACCATGAACTCCAAAGGGCATCTATACTGATCAACATAAGATTTCTGCCGAGACTGTGCAGTATCCATACTCTTTCGGATCAACACCACCAATTCTGTGGTCTCCTGAACAAGACGAGGTCCCAACGTAGTTGCCTCTCCTACCTCAAGCCAACCCACAGGTGATCGGGATGACCTACCATACAAATCCTCGTAAGGTTCCATCTGAATCGTTTCTTGAAAAATATTATTGTAGGAAACCTCTAATAGAGGAATATGTTTCTCCCAAGAACCTCCAAAATCAATGATGCATGCTCGTAGCATGTCCTCTAGCACCTATATCGTGCGCTCTGACTGGCCATCTAATCAAGGATAGTAACCTGTACTCAAAAGTACATGTTTACCCAAATCCCTATGTAGTCCTTGCTAGAAATGCGACGTATAGCTGGCGTCCCTATCTGAAATGATAGTACTCAGAACCCCATGCAAGCGTAAAATCTCACAGATGTAAAACCGTCCATGCTCATTGACACCGAAGGTATCTTTAACTGGCAAGAAGAGATCAAACTTCGTGAGTCTGTTAATGACAACCCATACTGCATCATTCCCTCGAGGCGATCTCAGTAACCCTGTCACGAAGTCCAACGCGACATCATTCCACTTCCACTCGGAATTCATAGCTGCTGTAAAAGCCTAGTTGGTCGCTGGTACTCTGCCTTCACCTGCTGATAGGTAGAACATCTCATGACAAAACCTACAACATCTCTCTTTATACCTGGCCACCAATACTGGCAGTGTAGATCACAATAAATTTTGGTGACGCCAGGATGTACTATCCAAACTGAGGATGTAAAGTCTCATATCAGCTCCATGCGTATATCTGCTGGCACCCATACGCGTCCTTGGAAACATAAGATCTCATCCTCACCTACGGTCCATCTGGGAAGAGGCTCCTCTCTTGACATGATTTTCCGTAGGACTAGGACTTCAGAATCTGATAGCTGCCACATTCGAACTCAATCAAGAAGGGTAAAGGTAACTAATACAGATGAAAGGAAGGTCTAACCCTGTCTATCGTGCACCTCCAAATGCATTTCAAAAAACATATCCATAAGGCGCCACACACTGCTGGCCTCCTGAACTGCCCGTATTTGTGTCCTTCTGCTCAATTCATCTACCACAGAGTTTCATTTCCTAGGCGTATAAGAAAGATCGAAATAGAAATACATTAGGTACTCAACCCACCTCCACTGTCTCAGATTCAAGTCACGATGCGTGAAGATATATTTGAGGCTCTTTTGGTCAGTATATACCAAAAAATGATCTCCCATAAGATAATGTCTCCAACAATTCAAAGCATGAACAAATGAAGCCAACTCCATGTGAGGCATTGGATAGTTCCTCTTGTGTGGCCTCAACTTCTGAGATCTATATGCAACAACATGATCCTCCTGCATAAGCACTGCTCCGAGCCTGATTCCAGATGCATCACATAAAACCGTATAACTCCTACACAGTTCCGGAAAAACTAGAATCAGTGCTGAAGTCAATCTCCCATTCAGCTTCTGAAAGGCTGAATCACAGGCTTCTAACCAAAAATACTTTTCCCCCCTTCTTAGTCATGCCCATCTACGACACTGCTAAGTGTGAGAAGTCCTATATAAACTGCCTGTATTAACCAGCCCGCCCTACAAAACTTTGTATCTCGAAGAAATTCTTCGGCTGCTCCCAGGTAACTACTACTCTCACCTTCTCTGGGTCTACTGATACTTCTGTCTCTGAGATGACATGACCCAGGAAGTGAATCTCGTCCATCCGAAAGTAGCACTATGAGAGCATAGCATATAAATGATGCTCCCTTAGTGTACTCAGAACGATCTCAATATGGGTAGCATGGTCATGTCGATTGTGGGAGTACACCAAGATATCATCCATGAAAACCACCACAAAATAATCCAAGTAAGGATGGAAAACTCTATTCATCAGTGCCATTAAAACTGATGGCACATTCATGAGACGGAACGGCATAACCAAATACTCATATAGACCATACCTGCTCCGGAAGGCTGTAAGAGGTATATCAAATGGTTTGACGTGCAACTGGTGGTAACCAAATATAATGTCAATCTTTGAGAACACTCTGGCTCCTCTAAGCTGATCAAAGAGACCATCTATCCATGGTAATGGATATATGTTCTTGATCATCAGCTGGTTTAGCTTACTATAGTCTACAAAAAGCCGTAAAGTACCATCCACCTTCTTTGCAAACAGAACGGGCGAACCCCAAGGAGATGTACTGGGTCAGATAAAACCCCTTTCCTACAACTCCTCCATCTTCTTCTCGAGCTCCTACAACTCAGGTGTAGCCATCCTATAAGGAGGAATGGACACCGGTGCTTCTCCTAGAACAACCTCAATAGAAAATTCTACCTCTCGCTCCGGTGGAGAACCTGAAAAGTCTTCTGGAAAGACATCTAGAAAGCGATTAACCACTACTGGAAAATCTATCTGAGAAGTACCATGGTCATCCAGATATATGCTAGCAATATGAGCCATAACACCGCTCAACCCATGATGCTCTGGTCCCGATCTGCTCTCATGGACATCCCATTCACACTTTTGAAGAAAAGTTCCACCCTCCGGTGATGTAAAAATCACCCTACGACAATAGAAATTGACAAAGGCCTGGAAGGGAACTAACCAGTACATCCCGAGAATGACCTCATAGCCTGTCATTTCCAAAACCTAGAGGTTCCAAAAAAACAACACCCACAAACCTCAAGGAGGCTGTCTAAGAACTGATTCACGCTAGCAGTTTTAATTCCCAAAGGAGGGTCTAGCATCATCATATCCTCAGAAGTATAAATAGTATGTCTAAGGATTTCAACAGTGTGCACAGATATAAATCTATGAGAAGATCTAGCATCGAAAAGTGTAGAGGATAAAACTGAGTCTACTAAAATGGTACCTCGAACTGTAGAAGGTCCAAGATCATGTTCCTGATGGATCTGCTCTACTGCGAAAGTCTGGCCTGCTCCGCGGCCCGGTGTAGGAGCCTGAGATCCCTGAGATGACCCTCCCTGAACCTGACCACCGCGTCCACAGCCTCTACCCTGGCCTGAATATCATGATGAAATCGATCCCCAAGTCTACTGCAGAATTGGTAATTCTTCTCCTGAGCACGGAGTCAAAACTGATCCTCCTTCACTAGCCATGGGAAGAAGAACCTTACAGAAATGCAGTAGATGCCCCATCTTGCCACATGATCGACACTCCACTAGGTCCTTCAGGAAATGAAGATTATTATACCTATTTTTTCACACTAATAGTACACCACATGGTTTCCAAAAGGAATATCCCGTCTACCAGAAGGAATACCTCACTTCCTCGAGTCACCCCGTGTAGACTATCAGTGGTGCTTCTTGCCGTCTACCTGAAAGGATTTAGTCCTGGATGCTGAACCGCCATGGTCTTCTACTCCAGTCTCCCTTAGGTTTCTCTCTATGATAGGAACCTGGTTGACTATCAAAGTAATAGAAGTCAACTAGAAGACATCCACCTGCAATCTGATGTCTGGCATGAGGCCTTCCTCAAACTTTATTTCTAAAAATAGCTCATCATTCCCCAGAATGGGACTTAAATGATATAACTCTGTGAAGCGAGAGGAATACTCAATAACTGAGAGATTACCCTGATGCAAGTTCATGAACTCTCTGGCTCTGTCATCCCTCAATGTTGCTGGGTAGAAGTAGTCGTAGAACGTATGATGAAACTCATCCCAAGCCATAGTCTGCTGGTGCCCTGCCTGCGAAACCACATCCCACCATCTCATGGAGGAATCGCGCAACATATAAGTTTCTAGCTTTACTCTCATCTCCGTAATAGTCTCTAGGTGCTCAAAGATGGATAGTATGGCTTCTAGCCATGACTTTGCAGCCTGTAGTCCTCCATCCCCTGTGAACGTGGGAGGATGCTGCTACTGAAAAACCGACATCAACTCTGCCATAGATAGGGCAGGATGCTGAGTTCCCTAGAAGTTCTGAATGAATCTTATGAAACCCTCTCTGAACTAAATGTCAGCACCAGTGTCTGGAATCACTACAGGTTCCATATCTGGAGTGATAGGTAGGACTACTGGTAGTCCCTGATCTGCCTTATCAGGCGTACGATCACTGCGTGGTTCCTGACATGCAATGAGAGGAGGTCTTGGTGCCATGAGTTTGCAAGATCACAAGTACACCTTTATTAAAATGAAAACAGTTTCAACTTAATAGAGAAAAATAGAGTAGGAGGGAAAAACATTATAATTCCCGAAAAACATGAGTACACGGTGTGTTAGTAACACTCCACGGCGTGTTTTCTGTAAATTCTACCCTGGGCGTGTACCTTGGCCATATATGGATGTGTAAACCACCTGGATACGCGGCATGTTCTCAAACTACATGGCGTCTACTAACCCCTTTTTCTTCCTGTATGATTACTCCCACATGGCAAGATACACAGACTATCCCAGTAGTAAACCACATGGCATGTTTGTCCTCTTACTCTGCGTGTCCTTAAGATTTTTTCCCTGTCTGTGTTGTTAACCCCACGAACTGGTACATGGACCACTAATACATGGAATGTCAACATGGTACACGACATGTTTCCCTGCGGATTTTCCAACCCATGTATTCAGCTACACGGCGTGGTCACACAGATCCCCTAAGGCAAAACTGCACGACGTGTTGACGGAAGACATGACATGTACTAGACAGGCCTTACCTGGCCCGTGTTGTTAGTGACACGGCCTGACACACGGCCGACCCACATGGCGTGTTCTTGACTGACACGACGTGTGCTTGAAGAAAACCCCCATCCCGTTTTTTTCGTGACATGGCCAGATACCCAAGTCATGCTACACAGTGTGTAAACTAGTACAAGGCATGTTCCTACAAGAACTTTCACAACCCTGTGTCCTTGTACACGCAGTCAGTGACACGGCTAAAAACTACATGGTGTGTATTCATGATGTACAGACCGTGTATTCTGGGTTTTTCTGGATAGTAGCCTTAGAACTGCACCGGAGCCCAGAAAACTCAGAAAAACAAGTGTTAAGGTTCCAAATTCCGATCCATGGGGACCCATACTCCCTGCGAATCAAAACATGGAATCATAGCCATGCATATAACAAATAAACAGTACAAAAACTCACGACCCAGAAAATTATTATCCTCGAGGGCCCATAACACCTCTAAGACCAAAGTTTGGCATCCATGATAATGGAGCTCTAAACAAATGACACCCTATCAACATAGCAGGTATTCTATCATAGCAGTTATCACAACATCATGCATCATCTATCAGAAGTTCTATCACAACAACATGGAAATTCTAATGCAACCTAGATGGCATAAAAAAATTCAGGACCTGTGATTTTCTAACAAGTGACTATTTGATGCATGAGATTTCATACCCTCATCTTATCGGGTTGCAACAAAATAGAACCACAATCATTTAAACAGTGACAGTAAAAAACAAGTGCACCACCCAACGGTGAAATCAAGTAAACTGTAATAATTGAAAAACACAGAAATTGCAATATTCGAGGAAATCTGGCTTTTTCCCTATACACAGGTTGTAGAACTCCTGGGCACAACTATTTACCATTTACCTATTTCTTCATATCCCAGTTCGCCACATGACCTCAAGCGTGTTTCCTCAAATTCCAGATGCTGCGAACTAGCAGCGAGGGCCTTAGCGAGACACTGGGGAAACTATATCCTCATTTGGAAAGGTATACAAAGAAAAGGAAATAATAGTAAATAGCGGAAGCAGTAAACAACATAAAATGACTGAAACTAAACAGCAGAAGAAATGTATAATATAATAATGATTAAAATGATGCAATAGGTACAAGTATCTAAGGAAATCTGAAACACAACAACGTGCTAAAATGGAACTGAGAACAAAGTAATAAAAGTAATCACAACTCCAGCAGCATAGCAAGCCTAGGCACGGTCCAATGCTCTCCAGCTCTAACCAGAAATCATATATCTGAAGTAGAAGGGCCATAATCCCTATCCACACCTTCATCCATATTACCTATTTGGGCTAAAAAGAAGGACCCAAACAGAGTGTGAGACTAATCCTAGTAGTCAACCACCACAAGATCTATTCCCTACTTTCAGTGAGCAATTTAGCAAAAGTAAATGAAATAAATGCAGCATAGAAATAGGAGTACACTAAATAAACAATCCTACAAATCTCTATAAATATTAAATTAGTAATTTAATTCAGTCATTTAATTATCACACAAGGAATCTAGAAACAGATCTATATTCCCAAAGGATAACAAGTAACACAACATGTATCTCAGCAGACTACATAAAGTACAAGCAGTACAAAACACAAGCTTGTTCTTTAGCTTGGTCGACTCGTCACAACCAACCAAGTAATATTCACACTGACTCTTTGGGTGGCTCATACTAGTAGACCCCTATATTTATGTAATCATACAAGTCATAGACACTCTGGGAAGCACTCACCATCAATTCCCCTGCAGTCTTGCGACGAAAGCTATAGACTCTCTAAGGAAACACTTACGTCTAATTTCCCCTACAGTATCAATACATAACTAAGGACAATCTAAGGAATCACAAATTACAATTCTCATAGGTCCTGTGAATGATACTTATTTATAATAGACTCTCTAGGGAAGCCCTTAATCTTCAATTCCCTCTTTAGTCTACCGCACCAGGTTCACACAGCCCTGAGCAGTCTAGTCATGCGTAATCGACTGTCAGAATCCCTAAGTAAGTTCAAAAATTACTAGTCTACTAGCTAAAATGCATCAAAGCATATAAAAAGCAGGAAATACCTCCAATCAAATATCTCAAGGCAGGAAATCACTACAACAAGATATGCCTCACAGGCAACCTAATCCAAACGGTGATAAACAGCCAAAACAAGGGGAAACACCCATGGGGTGATCTTCGACATGCTAATAAGCAATAATTATTTTTCTAATAGTCTCATGAACACAAGAAATCTATGACAGATAATAAAACAGGATCAAAACCCTAACCCAAGATACCCGATACATGGGTATCCGGCACTTTTTCACAAAAACACCAAGACATTCAATATAAGGCAACAAACCACCTACCTCGATCCTAGAATATCGATATAATTGAACTTCGGCCCATGAATTATCCTAGAACAGAGTAGATCTTTAAAAACTTCTAAAATGTTTAACCTCAGATAATTCATATAAGAGAAAGAATCTAAAAACGTGGCCAAAGAATAACCAAGAACTCACCGCTACGATTCTATTGCAACTGAGGACTATCGATTCAGACATCAGGTGATGGATCTATTTCTCAGAGAAGATCTGAGGCCATACCCTCGCTCTCGGTTGAATAAGCTGGAGAAGAAGATGTATTCGGGGTTAATTCGTGACCCTGGTCCATTTAATAAAAAAATTACACGGAGTGTACTAGGCTTTTCCATAAACTTCATTAAGCGGCCTCCAAATCATCCCTACACACAGTGTGTGTGGCCCAGACACTGCCAGCACACGACCTTGCACAAAAACAAAGTATACGGCGTGTATTGGAGAATTTCCAAATTCTCCTCTTTTTTCCAAAAACTACCAGAAAAGGAAAACATACCTGAATAGAAGGTCCATGTTCTTACACTGTCGGCTGCTTCAACAAAGGCTACATGCAAATCCCGTCGGTTTCCCACTAATGGAAGAAGCTGTGGAGTTGTTTCCAAAAACTTATTTCTTTCCTTGATTGAATTCACCCACAAATAGGAGTGGCCCTCAAATCCCCCCATTTTCTTCTAGTGATAATGTTTGTGTCGACACCTTCAAACCACCAACAACGCTTCTTCTTCACACCACCAGTATTTTCGTCATACCGTTTCCTCACCCCACACACTCTGTTGTTTCACACACTACCAACAACCAATTTCAATGGGGAATTTTGAGTCAACATTTCCTCAATTCACCACCACATTACACCACAGTAGAATTAAATCAAACTAGTTGAACAAGAAAAAATAAACAGTAGAAGACAATACAACACAACTGTAAGAAATTATCCCATCATCATTAAATTCAAGGGAAACATTCATACAATAGAATCAAAGAACAAATTCCACAAATAGTAGAGTAATCCAACAAAAGATTATAGATTTTAGGATTTGGATTCTTGATTTACTCTCACCGAGTGCAGATGAAGAGGAAAATCCACCTCACACTAGATCTGAACCACATAATATTACCGAGGATAAGACAACCGAGCTGCGCCCCTAGATGAAGTCGTAGACCTTCCCTTCTCAAACACCAGCCTACCCATGACACCTTCTACCACACTCAAACCACCTAATCCACCTCCACCAATCACCGACCACCATCATCTATATCTTAAAACACAGACCCTCATCGTGCTCCTCCCCCTCTACCGCCAGTGTGCTGTCAATATCCCATGTGACCTCTCCTTGCCAAACCTGATCCATGCCCCCTCTTTCTCCTACTCCACTTGACACACCACTACCCTCTAATTTATTATTTTATTTTTTAGCTTTTATTATAAATTAGAAAATATAAATTATAACATATATAATAATATATATATATAATAATTAATATAACATAATTTTAATAATAGTAAAAAATTTAAAAAGACTATATATATTAAGTATATATATATATATATAAATATTAACTCATGTATGTATGTATGTAAATATATATATTTTTCTAATTGTTTATACAAATAATTTTATATAATATTTTACATTTATATATCTAATTATATTAATTATAAATTTATGTAAATATATATATTTTAATAAGTATTACTCATTTTAAAATGTTTTTTATTTTTTTGATATATATATATAATTATTGTTCTATTTTAAAACAATGTGTGGAGCTTCTTCTCTTTTTCTATCTAGAAGGATCGGTTGGTTATTTTTATCAGAGTTCATAAATGTGATAAGATCTTCGGAAAAGTGAGAGGTTATTACAAGAGGCCATGTACAGTCACTGATAGTTCACTAAAGTGTCAGTGGCTAGAACATCAAGGAACACCGTGTGGAATGACATTGATGCTTGTTATTTTGTTTTCACATTTTTTATGGTTTTCATTTTAGAATAAGAGGATCATCTCCAACACTATTGTGAAGGAGGACACCTCATACCATTCTACACACCCCATATTAGAGAATTTTCTTTGACATCAGAGACAGGATCCCCACTCCATCATCATCCCCCACTTCTCTATTTTCATTTTTGTTTTCGGACTATAAGTATTTGTACGTTGTTAAATATTGTTAATAAAATTGTGATCTGTGTTGTTTATTCCTCTATTTTCTTTTGTGATCTAGAATCTCTATAAATGAAGAGATAAATCACAAGAATGGATCCATGTAGTGAAACCTAATGCTACCTAGAGATCAGATCTTCACTATGATCATGAATTTTCATTTCTTCACCTTAGAAGACCGTGAATTTGAATTAGGGTTAACATGAGCACATTCTTGTTCTGGATCTGTTTCAACATTCTCACCTCATTTCTTCTCGTATTACTCTATCAATATCTTGAACTGATAAATTTAGATGGGTTGTGCGATTTGATGATATTAATAGGATCATTCTTCCTTGTAGTAATTCCTAGATGGGATGAATCTGTTGAGTGGATCACTTTTTTAGTTTGGAGGAATGCTTGAGCACTAAAGAAATTATATGTTTGAGTGTTCAATGTTTAGGTGAGGTAGGGTTGTGATCTAAGCTCTTTTTCATACACTGAGTGAGTTGAGAGTTTTTGATTTAATTATTTTTGTGATTTATGAATGGTAGATTGAGGGGGGATCCTACCTAGAATCGAACTTATTCTAACTAAAATTTATTCTATTTCTCTCTCTATTGTCTTGTTCTTCGTGTGGTTCTTCTTTTTCTATTGTCTCCAGTTATTCACTATTTCACAACCAATACAGTGATTTTCATCACTGTTTTTATATTTTAGTTTGTTTTTTCTAAATATAGAAAAACCCAAAAATATTTTCTATAAAAACACATAGTAAATAGACATTACTTCCTTGAGAGTGACCCCAAGATTAGCCACTCTGATATATCTTGGGACTTATAAATTTTTACTTGACTATCCTCACGATAAGTAAAATGTCAAATTTTGGCACCATTGATAGAGAAGAAGCATTTTCCTAAGTGTTTTTTCCAGTTTTATCTTCTATTTAAAACAAAAATAACTAAAAAAAGTACAAAAATTGGATAATGTGTTCTTATTTGAAGATAATGATTTGTTTGATTTCTATGATGTGGAAGCATTATATGAGGATATATCCTTATTAAAATTTTGGCTACAAAGAAGACTAGTTTGAGATGTCTCAAAAGATACAAAGGCTATGACACATCAAACTAAACAATAATATGCACAATGAATCAACCATATTAAGAGGGGTCAAGAGGGGAAGGTGCCTTACGGTAAATATTTTTTGTCCATAAAGACAATAATTTAATTCATTTGACCAACATACCTGGATCCATATAACAAAAAATAAACCTGCATGTACCTCAATAAGACGTTGATGCTGAACATTTTGGGAAACAGATTAGAAGAAAGGAAAGAAGAAATAGAATGAGTGACAATAAGCTGGAACTATCAATATTTGAGCAACGATAACCATATGGTTTCTGCAAAATATTGACAATATTAATCCAAAATCTATATTCAAGAGTTGGGGGGAGATAGGACATACATACATTGAAGAAGTTGAGAGGGATTTGGTAGATCATTTTATTTATTTAACTTCATTTGATGATTTTATATGTCATGAATTGTGTAATTATTTTTCAATTTGTCAACAAGACGATCCAACACAATACATCCTTACCTTTTCTTTGGAAGACACCATAGTATAGGAAATTATATTTTAATAGGGGCTGGAGGATATTGACTACCTCACTCATGCCACCGACTTACTACTAGGAGTACTAAAAACTATTAGAGAAGAGCGAGCTAACCATAATCAGGGAGAATTTCATTTCATTGACATGTGTTTGATTTTTTTATTTTACCTTTTTAATTTCTAATGCTATTCTTGATTCTATATGTGTAGGTTCAGAAGAGTAAGGTGAGTTTTGTGCTTTCTTATAGAGTCTTGGGGGATCTGTACCTACTAAGGGCTTAATATAACTACAAATTATGGATGAAAATTCCAGTTTGGGAATGAATGCTGAAGACAAAGTGTTGGAGCTATGCACAGGTTCCCCAGTGGCTGATGACACATTATTTAATGTCTATGATAAAATAATTTATTTCATTAAACTAGAGGAAAATTCACTTCCAATAGTTGTAGTCTTACTACTTGTCCACTCCCAGCCTCAAGAAGAATAAGTAGGGTAGTATCCTTATATCATGTTTTCCCCTATAACACTCAACATGAGGTACACCACGAATAAGGAGGGATAATTTTTTGAAGTTGTATATGGGGTAATCCAAAAGTGTAAAATCATTGAAGTAAAAAATGAAAGACCATGGTGGTTCTTAAGAAACAATCTTTACCCCCATCATACTGGGGTTGATCCACTAACATTCCAGCTGTGGACAGTCAAAATACTATACCCCGTGGGGGGTTATCCCAAGATTATACATGTTTAATTTCATATATGAATTTATTTATAAATGTTGTTTTAATTTTTTTGATATTTCTAATTAGGTTAATAAATAATCAGTAGTTCCATGTGGTGACATTAAATACCAAAGGGATCCATATATTAGATTAATGGATAACACTTCCTAACTCAAATATGGTTGCATTTATTTTTTTTACATTAATTATTGATGTCTAATATGTTAATTTGTTTACATATTTGAGAACTTGAACTATGTATCCAAATTTCATACAGAAAGAAATAATGGGGAGACATCATATTGAAAAAAGAATGAGAAGCTTCCTTCATTGGGAAGTATTGTTTTAATTTTTCAAATTTTAAATCATTTCTCATTCATACCGCATTGTGTGAAGTACTATGTATGGGGGATTCCCTCTATCATCTTTTGATATTGTGCATTTGTTTATTGCTGGGTTTTTTGTTATTTGAATCTAGTGAGATAAAAATTATTTCGAGCTCTATTATGGAACCTACTTTCACCCACTATTTTCATTATTTTTCATTCAATTATTGCTGTTGAACATCATTTCTTATCATGATATTGTTTGAATCACATAGAAAAATAATGTTTCTAATGTAAAAAATAAATTCAAAGACGTTTCAAAAATAAAAACGCAATTGTTTTCTAGTGGTGACTGGTGGTTTATTTGTTTTTGAGTTTTGTTTGAATTTGTTTTTATTTTTGTTTTTGTTTTTGTTTTCCCTTTTTCTTTTTTGGTGTGGAAAATAGTTTTTTTAACATATATGTTACCCATTTAATAGAAAAATTATTTATGTTGTTTTTATAATCTATTAGAACCAAACATTTAATTAGGTCACCCATCATAAGAATCAACATTGGAGACACTGTTGAGTTTTATGTTTGGGGGAGATGGGTCTTTTTTATCACTTCAAATTTTAACTTTATTTTTTGTCAAAAATAAATGGGAAAATTTTGGTTCAAATATATTTTAAAATTTTTAAAAAAATTTGAAGCTTATTTCATAACCTGAGGTTCTGTTTTCTTCTATTTTCACATCCTTTCTGTCCTACCTGGTGGATAAAGCTTGTTGGCTATTATGGGATGCTCTGATTTAGATATTTTTGGGGATGAGTGATTGTTGAATATATTTGTTCACTACCTTTATAGTTTTTTATGAAATTAAGAATAGAGTGGAATAGGGTAAATTTTGTGGAATTAAAATCGTGCCCTTAGGTAAATAGAAATTCTTACTGAAACCTAGGGGAGTTGTTATTAAAAATAATAATAAAACCAATCAAGGGATCCAACTAAAATGGAAATCTTAGAAGTCATTTGAAACTGATGTAAAATGGGGAAATGAAATCTCATGCGGAATCTTTGAGACTCTAGGCATTGGGTGTGTGTTTTATCCCTTTGTACATATTTAGAAATTTATTTTTCATAGTGCTTTGCACATACATTTATGGATAAAAAAATGAAAAAAATAATAATAAGGTTCCTAGTAGTAAAAACAATTTCTTTAAGATGAGGTGGGTTTGTAACCCATTTTAAGAAGGGAAAAATTGAATTATTTGAAGATCACTTGAGTTGTATCGATGAAGCAATTCAAAAAAAGGACAAATATATTTTGGAACCTATGAGAAAGGAAAAATTAAAGGTTCCTTTGGTCATGGTTTTAATTACACTTAATTTAACATATCAATACTCTTTGATATGGAACTTGAACTGCAATTAAAATAGAAGAGGATATGATTTTATATAAGAGTAATAACATCTATGATTATGGATTAAAATGTGTTTTCTTGAATTCCAGTTTTTTTTGAAACTAGGCAGGACCACTTTTTATTGAACTCATTCTTTGTAAAGTCAGACCAGGTTCGATGCCCCTGTTCTTAAAATATAGTTGTGCCTCATTTTTTAAATCACTATAAAATCATTTTTTTATGTTTTATAAAGACAAAATAATAATTTTTTTTGAGGGCAAAAAAATATTTAAGTGTGGGAGAATTTGATTTGTCTACCTTTTAATTCAATTTTCCACATCTTTTATTGTTCTTTGATGTATTTTAAATGAAAAATAATATATTTTAATTTATAATTACCATCTATTTTCAATATTGTACATTAATACTTAAATATTGTTTTTTGAAAATATGTATTTTATTAATTAATGTTGTCATTTTCAATAATTATTTAATTAATTAATTAACTCTATTTTAACATACACTGTTTATTATTGTTTTTGTTTAAATAAAAAAATCTCTTTATTTTTATTATTTTATTTTATTTATTATTTTTCTCCTTTGTCAAAATAATTATTTTATTAATTCTTTTATAAAATTAATTATTATTTAAATAAATAAATTTTTATTTTTATTTTTCAAACATTAAATATTTAAATATGTTTTTTAAAATTCAATTCAATTCATTAAATTATTTTAATACTTACTTTTATTTTAATTTCATTTATTTTTTAATTAATTAATTTTTTAATTAAATTAAGAAAACTAAACTAAAATTATTTTATATTATTAGAAATTTTTTATTTTCACTAAAACTGTTTTAGTGTCTCATTTTCTCACCGCCCTTGCTAGCAGTGTCTTATTTTCACACTACCAGGCTTCTTCACAGAGACTCCCACTTCGCACTGCCATTCATGCCACCGCTACCTCTAATCACTGCTACCTTCTCCCAGTAGTGAGTCTCTGATCCACCACCAGCCCCCAAATAACCTCACTAAGGATAAACGAACTGAACCGCACCCCTAGCCGAAGTCACTGGCTGGCCCAATTCAAACCCCAGCTGACATGTGGTGCCTCTCTACCACACTAGGACCACCAAATCCACCACTATCGGGTCACAGAGCACCACTAACTAGATCTAAAGTTGTAACCCACCATCGTGCTCTTCTCCCTCTACCGCCGCTGCTCTATCGAGATCCCCTGCGTCCTCGCCACACCAGACCCCAGCCTCACCTCTTCTTTATCCAACTCTTATTGACAGACCTCCCCCACCCTCTAATTTCTTATTTTATTTTTTATTTTTATTATATATTATAACATTTAACATAACATAACATATATATAATTATAATTAATATAATTAATATAATATAATGGTAATAAATTTAAATATATTATATATATTTAGTATATATATATTAATTCATGTATCTATTTGTATATATATAAATATATTTCTAATAGTTAATTTAAATATCTTCATATAAGTTTTTACATTTATATATATAATTATAAAAAATATAGATTTATATAAATATATATATATATATAATAATAAGTATTACTTATTTTTAGAAGTTTTTATAAATTTTGATATATTTATATATATATGTAATTATTATTCTGTTTTAAAACATTGTATAAGGCTTGTTTTTTTCTATCTGGAAGGGTCACATGGTTATTTTAAGTGGAGTTCATTAAGGTTAGAGGATATTTGGAAGAGTGTTAGGTTGCTTCAAGAGGTTCAGTACACTTAATAATAGTTCACTGAAGAGCCGGGGATGTGCACATCAAGGCGCACCACGTGAAATTCCAATGCTACATCTTAGATTGTTTACACATTTTTTCTAGTTTTTGTTTTTGAATAAGAGTATTGTATACTCCTCAAATTTGAAGGGGGGATCCTCATACCATTCTATAAAACTGTGGATTGGGGAACCATCTTCGACATCATAGATAGCATCCCCGCACCAACTTCATCGTCTTCTTCTCTTTCCTCTTTTTTTAGTCTGTAAATATTTGTGCATTGTTCTATCTTGTTAATCCAATTGTGATGTGTGTTGTTTCATCCCCTAATTTGTTTTTTGGTTTGGAATATCGAGAAATGGAGATCAAACATGCAAGGATGGATTTACTTAGTGAAACCAGATGCTAGCTGGAGATCTTATCTACAATGGTCATAAATTTTCTCTTTTTAGCCTTAGTAGATTGTGAAGGTGAATTAGGGTGTGTGTGAGATCATTCTTGTGTTGGATCAGTTTCTACTTTCTTATCTCATTTCTTCTACCCTTCCTTTCTCAATTTTTCTATCCGATCAATTGTGATGTGTTTTTCAATTTGAAAATCTCAGTAGGATTATTCTTCCATGTGATAATAACTAGTTGGGATAACTCTGTTGAGTGAATCACTTTGTAGTTTAGAGGAATGCTCAAGCAAAAAAGAAATTATATGTTTGAGTGTTCAATGTTTAGGTGAGATATGTGTGTGATCCAATCCTTCATTAATCAATTGACCAAGTTGAGAGTTGTTGATTTAATTATTTTTTTCTTTATGAATGGTATATTGAGGTTGGATCCTACCTGGATCTGGCCTTGTTCTCACTGACTTTTCATTAATGTCTCTCTATCTTGTCTTATTCTTCAAGATGTTCTTCTTCTTTTGTTGTCTTATTTCATTCACCATTTCATCACCCTTACTATGATATTAATCATTGTTTTTCTATTTTAATTTATTGATTAAAAAATCTAGAAAAAAACAGAATGATTTCTGGGAATAACACATAGTCAATCAACACTGATTCATTAATATTGATCACAAGGTTTGACACTATGATATATTTTGGGTCTTATATATGTAAACTTGACCATCCTCATATCAAGGATGATGTCACTAACCCACATATAAGAAAAATCCAAATTTCCTCAAATGACATTGTTATTTTATGAATTTAACTATTATAGTTGAAATGATTCCACTATTGGATGACACACTTGAAATGTGATATTGTTATTGACCTGATTATGGGTTATATCTCATGCATCATATTAGGAGCTTGTTAGAATAACATTCCATGCATTATGCCATGTCATTTAAAATGAATTTCTTATTTCTTATTATTGTGATAGGTTTCTTAATAGATATACTTGTTGTTGTGATATGTATTCTGGGACATGTTATGGTGTGGATTATGTGGGAACTAGATTTTGGTTCATGAGGAGTATGTGATCTTATGGATCAGAAATTGGTGAACCACCTAGTTCATCCTTTTTAAATAAATTCTGATATAATTTGAAATGGGAAATAAAAATAAAATGGAAGCAAAAATTGATTAAAGTAATGAACTTGACCCAGAACTAACCTTAGTAGTGGGAAATAGGAAGTATGTCCAACATATATATCTGATCTATATTTTACCCAGACTTTAATCAAGGAGAATAAATAAGAGAGTGTTCTTATATAAGAAGGCTTGTACCTATCATATTTCTATGTATGCACTTTTGGGCTATGAACTTTTAAAATGACCTTGAAGGGAGGCATGTGCTTGGAATTTGTAGAGGTATTCCACTATGATGTCCTCCATTCGTACATTAGGTGGGTGGAAAAAACCATGCTCCAATGTTGTTGGACCATTGACTACCATTGGATCCTATAGTGGTGCCAACTGAGGAACTAGTGATATTACCAAACACAAGTGATGAGGCACAGTTTCTCAAGGGATTTTGGCGCTTTATACATACAATTTATAGAACATCGTGGACTACCTTGACTATGGTCGATTTGACATGGGAGTTCTAATAGAAACATCAAACCATGTTTTCATGGGATGGTAGACCACATGTTATGGAGTCATGGATAGAGTACATTCTATCTATCTTCGAGCATCTAGAGAAACCTCCTGAGAGGAGGGTCAAGATCTCTATGTATATTATGTGTGATTTCACCAAGAGATGATGGGATGTTATCACTTATATGGATTATTATTGGGAGATTTGTTAGATATATTTTCATATGGCTGTATATGAATAATTTTATCCCAAGTCATTGAGGGCTGATATAGCATGAGAGTTCATTCACTTGGAAACATGAGCATTATTAGTTATGGATTATCTGGCCCATTTTACAATGCTCCGGTTATCCACACCTATTTTGATGGGTGAAGAGTTATCTGAAGAAAGTCGATTCGAGGATGGTCATAGGTTTGACATCTAATTGCAGGTTAATGTCTTCCAGCTGACTACCATTTATGGAATAGTAAATTAGGTACTTATCACAAAGAATAACCTAAGAGTGGATGGGGGGTATGATCCGGGGATGTTCGGTATCTGGATGTGGTGCTACATCGATTGGTAGTATAAAGCATCGTCTGGAGCTTCCACACGGTGGAATTATCATTTGGGGAACATATTCAAGTAGCCATGTGAGGTTCGGCCAATGTTGTAGACTATGAAATATGAAGTTTGAGTGCAAGAGAGACTTAGTTAATTGCCAATACTGTCGAAAGATGGGTCATCTATATCTCTTTTGCAAAAATTTTCCACCTAAATCCAGTGATAGAGGGTCTAAACTGGCTCCGTGTACAAAATTATGTTCAAAAACATCTCATTAGTTCGGGAGTTGGATTATAGCTAGCGGATTCGTCTTTGGTGGTGGTCACGACCATGGTAATAAGACACTGATTTTATAACATCAGTAGATTTGATCTGATCAGTGTAGCTAGACAGTATCACAAGTTTGCGGATCAGGCCTGATATATGCGATGCAACTGAAACATGAGGAGTTGGATCTTGGAACTTCTATAGTGATAGGTACTATTCTAGTATCCTGTACTTTAGTATCTTCTCTTCTCACTAATGCCCCTTCTTGTATCATTATATCTGTGCCCATTTTGGAGAGCCTTGGGCTTAGTGTTCAAACTTTTTATAGAATTATGATGCTTGACAGTATGTTGGGGATTAGAACGTAGGATTTACATCAATTCAGGGAGTCCCCCCATGATATTGGCGATTTTCACTTCATATGGGACAACATTTTCCTTGAGATAGTAGGTTTTGACATCATTCTTAGGATGAACTAGTTAGTTCCATTTCATGATTTTGTTGATTTATATCTCCGAAAGGTGACTTTTACATCTCTATAGGGAAAAGAATTCATTAAAAAGGGTGAACGAGATTTCTAAGTGATCTAGATAGACATGACTATAATGGAATGGGTTGATGATAGCACAAATTTCGAGTTTATATTTGGATGATTAGGGAACACATCGGGCACATTTACCTCTAATGGTTGATTTTTTTCGGGGATGTTTTCCCTGATAACTTTTTAGGACTTCCTCCAATGACAGTGGTGTAGTTATTTATCATGCTAGTGTATGGATCTACATTAGTATCCATTCCTCCTTATATTATAGATACTACATAGGTTTAAGATATCAAGATCTAGCTAGTGGATTTCGAGGCATATGGGTTTATCTGTCCCAATACTTCTTAGTGGGGTTCACTGGTCCTATTTGTGAAAAGGGCAGATGGTAACCTCAGGCTCTGCATAGATTACTAAAAATTGGACTAGCTTATGATTAAGAAACAGTATCATTTGCTTCAAATAGATGATCTATCTGACTAGCTTCAAGGAGGGTGGGTTTTCTCAATGTCTGATTTGATATCCAGTTATCTTTAGGTAGGCATTAGACCATCATACATACCTCACATAACATTTATTATCAGTTATGGTCTCTACAAGTATTTCATTATTTCATTCAATCTCACGAACGCACCATTAGTCTTCATAGAACTAATGAACCGAGTCTTTTATCCTTATCTAGATTCATTTTTGGTGGTTTTCATGGATGATATCTTGGTTTATTCTCAAAATCGAAATGACCATGCCAAAAATCTCAAGATAGTATTGTATAAATTGAGAGAGCATAAGTTATATGATAAGATCACAAAGTGAAACTTCTTAATGGATCATATTCACATACTATATGACATTAACTCATAGATAAAAGTATTAGTTGTCCCAGATAAGGTGAGATCTATAGTTTCCTAAGATCATCCCAAGAACATATTTTAGGTATGGATATTATTGGGGCTAGCCAAATATTACAAGAATTTTATATAGGAATTCTTACACATATCAATACCTCTTATAGGCTTGAATAGGAATGGTGTGAAGTATATATGGTTGGATTCTTGTGAGATTTCCTTTCATGAGCTGATAGGGATATTGAATTCCATGACGATACTGATTTTCCATAGCCAAGTAGTTGTTACACTGCATAATATGACACATAATGTATCGGGCTAGGAGAAGTTATTATGGAGGGGGATAAAGTCATAACATATGGGTCTTGATAGTTGAGGACACAATAGAGGAATTAACCAACACATGATCTTGAGTTAGCTGAAACTATTCACACATTTTGATGTTGGAGACATTACTTACATGGAGAGCATTTTGTTCTATAAAAGTACCAAAAAATACTCAAGTACATTTTTACACATTGTGATATGAATCTATGTTAATAAAGGTGGGTTGAGTACCTACAGTCTTTTGAATTTGAGCTTGCCTACATGCCTGAGAAGGGTAATATAGTGGCCAATTCCAGGACTAGGAGGACTCAGATATAGGAAGTTCAACAAGACAGTAGTAAATGGGATCTTATGGAGTTGTTATCTAAGATGCACTTGGTGGTTCATGATAAGCAGTGGATGAATTATCTATCATTCTTTGTTATTACCTCTACCGTTATGGATAGAGTGAGGAGGAAGAAGGTATTAGATTCTAAGGGCATAGTCCTATATAAGAGTGTGGTAGGTGAGGAACATTCTCCTAGTTGGAAAGTAGGAAAGGATGAGATTCTGCATGCTCATGGTTACGTATGGGATTCATCATACATGCATGAGGAGCTGATGTGAGAATTTCATGCTTCATCATGGGTAGTGTACTAAGACATAACCAAGATGTATATAGATTTATATCACCAATACTCATGGCCGGGTATGAAAATATATGTAGCTAGTTTTGTCATGATATGATCCACATATCAGCAGGTGAAGGCATAACACTAGCCACCACCCAATCTTTTAAAATAGTTTCCCATTCTTGAGTGAAAATTGAATGATGTCATAGTGGATTTTGTGACAGGTTAACTGAGGTCCAATCAAGTAAACAATTCCATATTGTTTTTTATAGGCTTATGAAGGTTTCACATTTCCTTACGATTAAGGAAACCTTCTATGTGTATGATCTTGTAAGGTTTTATATCCAAGTGATAATATGACTTCATGGGGTCCCACATACTATAGTTTAAGACAGGGATGCTCGGTTTACATCATGAAACTGGAAAGGTCCAATGAGTTCATTAGGTACATAGGGGATTTTGATCACAACATACCACCCCCAGATCGATGTCCAGATAGGGGGCATAATTCAGGTGCTTGAGGAGATGTTGTGTCCATGTGTCCTGGATTTTAGGGGCAATTAAGAGTAGCCTATACCCCAAGTTTAATTCACCTATAATAATAGCTTTTAGGATACTATTCAAAAGGTTCTCTATGAGGCTTTGTATGGTATTCTATTTCAATCACCCCCATGTTCGTTAGAGGTAGGAGAGACAACTATGCTTGGACTTCATCTTGTTTAGGAGAATACATAGTAGGTTCATTTTATTTGTATATAGAAGGATACTCTACATTCTCGTCAGAAATCATATGATGATCATTGCAGATGACCTATGGAGGTTGAGGTCCGGGATCAGGTCTTTTTACGTGTCTTGATGAGACCAGGACATAGAAGGATTAGGAGAAATGGTAATCGTTATCTGAGATATGTTAGTCTATTCAATATTTTGGAGAGAGTTAGGAAGATACACTTTATGTTATAGTTACCTCAAAGGTACCAATACATTCAAAATTTCTTATATGTTTCTCAGTTGTACCACTATCATTAAGAAATGTCTCATGATTTTCATCCCAAGGAGGTTGAGTTATAGGTATATGACTCCTTTGTGGTGCATCCAATTTGTTTTGTAAATCATAGTGTGAAGGTTCTCTAAGTTTGTTCGATTCCTCTAGTACACATTATATGGTAGCACGACTGTGTATTGTACAAGACCTAGGATCGGGATAATGATTCACTATCATAATGGCTATAGTTATCACTACTGTAAAAATGACCTGACCCATGGGACAAAACCATGGGTATAGCCCCCAAAACTGTGGGTATAGATAATACCCATGGTTTGGGGAACCATAGACAACCAATGTGTAATTATATCTCCACGTCCTATACCCACAGTTTTTTGAATTGTTGGTATTGGTTATTTCTACCATGTCATAGCCTTATACCCATGATTTTAAAACAGTGGGTATATGTTTTGGAAACCATCTGACCGTGGGTTTCGATCCTGCAACCTCCTCTTCTAACACCCAACTCTTCACCACTCCAGAAATATAACATATATATAAATATACATATATTTACCTAAATATATTAATATGAATCATGGTTATATGAGGTAAAACCATTGGTATAGGGTTTTCTCGCCATAATTTTGTTGTTCCCGCAAAATGTTTTATTTCCCACATTCACGTGGGGAACCTATACCCACGGTTCTCTCAAAACCTAGTTATAGGGTTTTTTCCCACAGACCTATAACCATAGTTTTCATATAGAACTATTGATATTTCAATTGAACAGAGAAATATTCCCATGGTTTCTCGAAAACTATGAGTATAGGTTCAGAACAGAACCCTATAACCATAGTTATCCCAAATTCGTGGTTATAGTTATGGACAGACCCATATACCCATGGTTCTGGGAAAACTGTGCGTATGAAGGTTTTTTATGGTATTGTATTCTATAGATTTTTTACCACCCTTAGGAAGTTAATTCAAGAATGAATTTTTTAAGGGGGGAGTTTGTAAGAACTCAGTTTTTTCATGAGGTACATATTTTTTACTTTCTTTAAATTTTCAGTTTAAATGTTTAAATATGGCCTAACATGAATGAAATTTATGGTAATGGAAGAATCTAGGGTGTATTGGGATGGTTCTTAACTTTGAACCCAGATTTTTGGGTGAAATAGGCTTAGTGCATGGTTAATACAAACCGTGTAGGGCATGCTGCATGGTCAGATAAAACTGTGTGAGGCTACACAGTGTGAATATATAGGGTGTATAGTTTGATAAACCATGTGATTTGATGTGAATGGTCGTGTAAGAATTTATTAAATTTTGATAGTGTACTGAGACACAGTTTTCTCATGGTTAGTCAAAGCATGTGAGAAAACTTTGTGAAGTTCCCCTTTCCTATAGAAAAGGGAACACGGTTGGTGCATGGTTTGGCCAATCATGCATCCAAACCATGTGACCCAATAAATTGGGTGAATTTAGGAAATATATCTCATTTAATTCCTTTTGTGACCTGATTTTCCCTCATTCCTCATGTTGGAAAGCCACACCATTTTCAGAGCTCCTCTTTGGGGAGAATTCTAGGATTTTTCACCGACACTTTCTATAAGCTTAAAACCAAGAATAGTTTGTCACATTGGATATGAATTAGTGAGTTCTCAATTTATTTTGTTTCATTCCTAATTTTTTTTGAATCATATGTTCTATTTATATGCACGATAATTTTCTTTATTATTGTGTTTTTTGTATGTTCTGTTATTTTCTCTTGATCTGATTCAAATCAAGAGGTGATACTGGATGAGATATCCTCTATGAACTTATGATAAGTGGTATTGTGATTTTCATTCAATTTAGAAGTGATTATATATATGTTGTTGTGTTGTGTACCCAATTCTCAAAGGGATTCCCTTGAAATGGATTGTATCCATGCATTTAATTTATAGGTATAACCTTTATAATTAATAGGTCTTGTTGATGAATGAATAGATGTTATAAACATTGAATTTGAACCACCCATTTAGGTGTGTTATTTAATAATTTGGGCCACCATGGGTGGCTTTGAATTTAAATACCTTAGGGTGTGTCTTATTACCATTTTTCATGGGATGTGTATTATTGAGTTTCTAAATGCATATGAATTGAATTTTGAATTAACGTGTGAATTATAAATTTAATTATTAATGGTAATGTGGATTTGTACATGAATTGGTTAAGGATGGAGAAATTAATTCCATGTCCTTAGGATTGGCCATAAAATTTATTGTTAATATTGAATTTATTCTTAAAATGAAATGACTATGTGAGTAAAATAGATGATAAGACTCCTAAGATTATCCCTTAACATGAGACACCTTATGAGGTTATTTTAAAATGAATTATTCTTGGTAATGACCTTCACATGATTAAATGATATTGATTAAATGGAATTTATTTCTTGAATGTTAATAAATTCCTTGGGTGAGACATGATTTCATATATGAATTCTTGGGATAAACTCATTTGTCTTATGCCATGATTATTTTTGAGTGACACTTGGACTCATTATATGGATTTACAAGGATAGAATCATGGAGGCTGACTATTTATATGACTGAGTGATACATGGATTCCTTATGGATTTCCAAGGATCAACTCACAGTTAAGTTGACGACATACTCCATGGGTGAATCTTGTGATCCATTAGGGTATCTCCAAGGATGGAATCAAATTACATTGATGTTATACCACACATAGAGTGAAACTAGGATTCCCATGACGAAATTCCTAGGAAGGGATTTTGGGGTGCTTAGTTCATGATATAACTAGAGAAATACCTAGATTAGAGATTAAAAATTCAAGGATGGGATTAGGTTCATAAATGAATAATGAATGAAATGAATTTTATGATTTGTCTTCTAGTCCAAATAACAAGCTCGTATTCAGTCAAAGACTTACACTTTATTGATTACCCATTTAGGCATCCTTTAATCATATCTACTCATGGGGGATGCTGGTTATTATGCTAGGTCTCAAGGCTTATTTATTAAATTATATTGACTATAAGTTGCATAGGCACGAATAATAATTCAGAGACTTACAATCTAAATGTAATTGATGAAATGAAAAGGTTATAAAATGACAATATGAACTTTAAAGGATGTTTACCATCAATACTTACTATACGTTCTTTATTAATTCCTACACACTATAATTATTATATACTCACTAACTGGATGGAACTATACCTTTGGGTGGTATCCTAATGGGATTATATTTCAAAACCTATTCGGGTAGATGAAGGGTACTGAAATAGACTACATGATTGAAGGTACGGATAAGGAAAACACCCTGCTATAGGTTCTTGATTACTGCTTAGGAGAAGGGGAGCATGGGGCTGAGCTGAGGATCGTGATTCTAGCTGAATAGATATTTTCTTTTTTGGTAAATTTGTTACTTATGTTGTATTGATTCAATGTATACCTATTTTAGATAATTTATTTGACACATGACATGTATCGTTATCAATAATTGTGTTTGAGATCAGTTTTGGATTTATTTATCTATTTCAAGAATTTTACTATTGTCGGATTGTTATATTTTTTCCTCTACTCGTATTTTATTTATTTTCTATTCTGTTACACTCTAGTAATGAGGGAATTGTATCCCCACAAACACACTATAGGCTCTCACTACTAGTCAGAACCCTCTGTCATTTTGAGAGATGGTCATGGAACCTTCAGTGGCATCTCGGTCTGGGATGTTTCAGCCTATACTATATCATACATGGGAATTAATGTCATAATTTCCCAAATAACCTATGATATTATACATTTAATAGTTACAAAATTCCAATGTTTACACTTTTAAGAACATGGTCACTACTATTTTCCACACATATCCTAGTTAAATAGTTATTTTAATAGCACATAAAAGTGTGGGGAATCCCATACCCAATGAGAAATTTGAGGGTATAGAGAAAATATAGACTAATCCACTGAGGGAACAACCTCTAACTCCCCATAAATTCACTCAAAAACTAGTTCAATGTCTTCAACAGCAAGAAACCTCAAATCTAGGGAACTTTCCCAGTATCGAGTTGGGAAAGTGAAAATTCATGGATGAGAGACAAACTTTATCATTCGTTATTTCCCCTCCTCCCCAAAAGTACTCGAGATGTGAAATTTTATTGGATTCCTCCTCAGTTGAATTGAAGGAGTATAAATTTACAAATACATAGAAGAATCCCATTATGGAGTATACAAGTCTCAATAGACTGGGGATATATTCAGTCATCACGTCTGAAGTATTAGATACATATATCCTTCAATGATGAAAAGTTGAGTCTAGATATAAAATAAGTGTTATAAATTATTTTTTCATGCCAATTTCTTACATCAAACCTATGATCCGCTACATGTAACCATGAAGTCTGATCCATAAAATATGTGGGGTTTATATGTTATGGGATAGTCCCCTTCAATAACAACCTGATAATATAATTTCATTATTATTGGAACCAGCTTTTTCTCTAAATGGGATGAAGTATCTACCCTAAATGAAGATTGCACCAATGCTATGATTATTTTTACATGAACTGATATAATCACTTGATTTTTCATTCTCCATGTCATCCTCATGAATAATGGCAAAAAATAATTCACCCATAAGATGAGGAGAATATACGTTGTAAAAAAATCCATACCAACAAATCTTGTCACTATCATGCGGCTACTAATGATTTGAAAAATTAATTCAATAAGACTCTATAAAACATCTTGTATAAGATGGTGGATATGGATAAGAATGCATGTCCAGAAAAGCTTATCGATATGCTATGGGGCTATCCCACCACTAAGCGCTCCCATAAATAGGTGAATCCATATTACTTTATATATGGTATAGAGTGTTAAAACATAGATATTTTTAATAGGATATCACTTTTATGGTTTATTACCATTCATGATTATGAATTAATATATATTATATATTATATATATTTATAAAATTTGTCAAATTGTTTTTATTCTAAATAAATTGTTTTTTCATGTATTATATGATTTTATTTAAAATAGAAAATCAAAAATTTTATAATTTTAATTTGACAGAATTATACTTATTTTATGTATCATCATTTTAAAATTATCTTAAGATGAATTTTTGACATTCTTATGAACAATATTTTTTTGATGAATAGTTAAAATATAATGTTTTTATGAACATCAATTTTTTTTATTGAATCATCATGATATAAATATGAATTAAAATTTTATGAAATTTTTTTCTTGACATGAAGATATATATATATATATATATTTATATTATACTCAAAATGTCTACCATGTATTATAAATTAAATTTTACATGAAGATAAATATGAAAACATTTATTTGAGTTGACATAGTGCCTGAAAAACATTAGAAATGTCAAAATGGTTTCTTTTAAGATAATATTTCAAATAATATACATCTAATATAAGCATTAAATATACATATTATGGGTTATATGTTATTTTGGTGTATAAATATGAATTTTAGATCTATACAACAAGATAATGATCCAGATGCTTACTCAATGCTCGCTCATGGTATGAAATATCAAAGTTATATCTTAAAAAACTTTTCATGATAAAAATGACAGTAAATATAAATTATTAATTATTCTAGATAAAAATAATTATGTAGAATAAAATGTATTTATCTTATTAATTTATTTTTAGTTTTAAATAATTGGATAATTGTCCAAAATGCATATACATCACTTGTGTAAGTAGAAGAAAAGTAAAAATAATGGTGTTGAATATACTAAAGGTCATATATTTTGGATAAGTAATGGAATTTAAATATTATTAGGATTGATTATAAAAAGTAAATAATGATGTAAATGTTTAAATTTTAATATTCTAGTTATCTAGGTATTTTTTTAAAGTCAAATTATGAAAACATCCAGGAAAAGAAATTTAAAGGTAATTTAATGCTAAAAATGATTTATAAATTAATAAAAAGTCATAAAAATATTATCCTATTTTTGTGGGTGGTATGATGATCAATAAAATGTTCTATTTTCTATTTTTGAAAGACTTTACCATTTAAAATTTCACTATCAACCCTTATGGACTTAATATTTTTTTTAAATAACATTAAAATTTTCCTATATAATCAGGATAATTACATATTTATAAAAAATTATATCGTGTAAACTTTTATCCCTATATTCCATACAATTCCCTATTTAAACTACCATTTACAATTTATTAGGATCTAGACTTTCCAAAACATATATTTACAAAGGCTTTTGTCTCGATCAAAATGTGGTGGTTCAAAGAGAAAGGGAAGAGTTTAGAAGCCTCCATGTCCATTCGTATATAAGATTCATTTTCATTAGAATATTTTAATTTTTTTTTATTTTTAAATAATTATTATATTACCATGGTATTTGAATCTTTTTTATTAAACAATTATTAATGATGATCCATTAACTCTCACAAATCTCTTTTCATAACTCGTAACTATGTCAAAATTTGGGTTTTTTCTAAAACCATTTCTTTTAATTTCAAATATTCTCTTTTTTTATATGTGTATGGGAATAAAAACCAAAGGAACACACACACACACAAAGTAAATTTAGTGGGTATTATCTACATATCTATACACTAGGATGGGGAAGTACCCCATTTTTAGAACCCTTACAATTAACATGGCTTGAAGGCCAAGGCGATTATTCAAAGCCCAATTGAAGTGGACCAAGGCCAAAGGGAGGCCCACAAGCCCCCATTTTTTTTAACAATTTATGTATGAATGAAACCACATACCTTGACCTATTAAATACTTATTTCATACACACTATAACTCATCCCCATCATTGTCCCTACTTGTTGTTGGTCCACTTAATCAGTCCTCACAACAAAACTATTGAAACCAAATTCCTGTTGTGCCCCAATATTGCCTCATTTCCATGAATTAACCCATAAAAAACTCTAAAAATACCATAAAAACCATCCACCACCATCCATTTCCACTCATCTCTATTAACCTATGAAGGAATCCTTCTATCACTGCTCATCCGTTGCCTACTACCTTCCATCGCAAGCCCAACTACCACCCCACACATTCTATATAGGAAATGTACACCAAATCCTTGCAAGAATCGGGAAGAATATCTGAACAGTACACTTAAAATGTACAATGGTGTGGATAAGAAAAATTTCCTGAACAATATTTTAATTGGTATAACATGGTTCTATCGGGAATAAACCCCCGCCAAAATGCCAATATGAATACACCCTCTCAACTCGATCAAGCGCCCACTAGATCAAATCATTTATTAAACTATTTTAAAAAATTAATGTATAAATGAAAAAATATAAATTAAAATTTCATTGTATTATATATTATTTTAAATAAATTATAATTTTACCTTCTTTTTAACATCTTTTAAAAAACATCATTCACTGTGGTAGTTTTACGCTACCTAAGAGAACAGTGATGTTTTCATAAACTTTTTTATTTTAATATTACTATTAAAAATAGATTTTATGATTTAATATAACATTAATATTCATATATTTTGATTATTAAGATTCTATAATGGTTAAATTTCATATATAAAAATGAAAATCAATGGAAATAATCATTGTTATTTTTTCCATAAAAAACATGTTTCTCAAGAAAGATTAAAATAAAAGTAATTTTTTATCAACATATTTAAATAATTTAATTATTGAATTATATAGAAAAATACCTTGAATAATATATTGATTTATAAATCATTAGTCCAGTACCTTTCACCATTACAAAAATACTGAATCTATTTTGGAGATTATGAGAAAAATGACCTCAGAATGACTGACGTGAATAATAAAAATTTAGTAAAAGAATAAAATATGATGATAAGTGAATTATTTGTAATTTTAAGAAGGAAATTAATTTTAAAATGAACCTTCATAATGTAGATAATTAATATAATTAAGCGGGTTAGAGGATGTATGTGGCAAATCAGAACTCATGGAAATAATATTTCTTTTAAACATTTACTTTCCACGTTTTAAAGCCTTTATATCAACACCTTATCCTTAGTGTATATATATATATATGATTTATATTCCATACACTATAATTTAATGATTTACTAATTTCATCATATATTATCCTTTATTTTCATTAAAAAGGAATGAAATAAATATATTTCCACATTTTATACATGGTACTTTCATTATAGATGTGTGAAAATAATATTTTTTTTATAATATCCAATGTGAATATATTTTCCCAACATTAAGTGCATTTATTTTTATTGGTAAAAATTTCCATTTTTTCATTATTTTCCAAACTAGGTTCTATTATGATTTTTTGTGATTTTTTTTCTGAAATATGTTTTTCTTCTTATTAGGTTAACTTTAAAGTTTGATTGTATGGGTTAAAAAGTGTATTTTTATGATTTTGAATTATGATATAATGAAACAAATCCTCTTTGTTTGACTAATATAATGTTTTGTGGTCATTATAGATGATTATGGGTGGTCCCTTGAAATATCCTTCTAATGCATTGGGTAATGACTTATTTTCTTGAGATATGTTACTGGAATTAATTAATTACAAGTTATTCCATTACGAGTGAATGTGGGTGAATAAAATTGATGAATATAATTTCCCAATATGACAATATGTTATTCCATTGATTTTTTTCTTTATTTTATAATTTTAATTCATTGAGAAAATAATAAAATTAATGATCTTAATACTTCAAAACTTCTGATGGGTTTCTATGTTTTTTAACATCCAAATGGGTTTCCTTTATTTTTTACCCCTTAAAAAGATATATTTACTCATACCATGTTTTCAAATGGTTTTTACAAGGTTTATGGATGATTGGGGATAATAACAATGTCAAGTTTCAGTTATGGAGATTTTCATTGATTATAGAAAGTGATCCATTTTAAATATTTGTCTTTGTGTAAAAAATGTACACTGAATGGTAGTTAACATTTTATAATGTAATGAGTTTGATAATATTATAAAAATATAACTGTAAAAGGTCATGAGAATGTATATAATGAAATATTTTCTATAAATATTATAATTATGGGAAAATTAGGTATGGGTCTTTACAATTTGTGTCATAGCAAAGTTTAGATAACTTTATAGATTATGATATTATAGGTTGGGGATAATTTAAGAGTTTTAGATACCATTTTTGGTAAATAATTTTATGGGTATTTATAATTCAATGATATAGATGTTAGGATTAGGTTTTTATGTGATTGAAATTTTGAGTAGATTAGCAATGTTTTGGGAGACAATTATTTGGTTTTTGGAAGAATATATGAGTCAGAGACATAAAATCATTACATTTAACATCTGATTTAGTGTGGAGGTTATTTAGAAAAATATTGTGATATTTTTAGGGGCATATGATGAAAGGTATAGATAACCTTTGGGTCAAAATGTTTTTTATGTTGAGGTAATTATGGTTAATTGAGATTATGTGTTAATTTATTTTGGGAAAACAAGTTTAGTAGTATAGATATCCTTGGGGATTGAAAAATCTCTAAGAAACAAGATGACTATAATTTTATTTTTGGGAAAAGTTTTTTATTTTTTTGAGAACCAAAAATGATTATGGTATATTTTTTACTAGTATATAAGTTTATATCAAAGTGGTTGATATTATTTCAAGGATTAAGATATAGTTATTTTTTGTATAAATCTATATATAAATCTATATATTATGGTTTATGTCATAACGAGTTGGTTTATTTTTTGGAAAGATTACTTTATTTTGGGATAATATGTGATTAGAGTAAATATGTATTTTAAAGTGTAATTATGAGCGGCTTTATTTTATTTAAGAATAAAATATTAGATGAGTTTGGATGAATATTTTATTAGGTTTTTATAATTTAGTGTTATCTATTTTAGTTAGGTATGTGTTAAATTGTTTTAGGGTTTGGTATTTATAGAATGATTTAGGATTGTTTTGTGTTGTTTATATTTCGGTTTAGAGGGTAAATATTACTTATTCATATAATGGTTTCTTCATATTTCATTGAGTGTTGTACTTAATCATTCCTACCATTTTGGTTTTTTTTGTAATTTGTTAGAAGTAAGGGGAATAAAATTTTATATAAAACAATTCATCATATAATAAGAAAAATAACTCGGTAGATGATGTTATAAAACATTAAAGGATGGTTTTAAAGATTCAATCATGAATAATTTACCATTATTGTTCATTGTTTGGAATGTAAGATAAAATAGAGGAGGAAACTGATCAAAACACACAATAAAAGGATAAAATTGTGCTTATGGGATGAAAATAAATAAATAAAGTATATTTTCTCATATTATGTATCTCGACAGTAAAATAATTCCTCAAAATAGAGTTGAAGGAAGACAAATCTAGTGAGTCTTATATGGAGAGCATTACCTAACTAGAAATGTATTCCTTAAAAACTCATTCTCACATATGAATGTTATAAAAGGACAAACAATTGTTTTAAAAAATTATTTATGATAAAATTATTATATTAGACAAATTAATTAAATTTAATGATATTTAGGATCTCTTTTCTATATTTCTATTAATTAAATATTTTTGTCTATTTAATCTCTTATATTAAATACCTCAAAAAAATATTGAATTGATAATGCAACTCTTTTACAATCATTTCTGATGAATTTATGGTCTTTTAACCTCAATTATGGATCTTTGGTTCAATTAACTTATTTTTCATATGAATTTTTATTGACTCAATATCAATTCATTGAGTCATATACTCTCATATAGGAATATTTTATTATAATATTGGTTTAATGTAATCTAAGTTTGTATGATATTATAATTCCTATTTATTTTTTTGGAATTTAAAATTCTTTATCATATTTTATAAGGGGTGTTTGCCTTAATTTTTATTATTTGATACATGTTATGTTTAGTATACACATTTCTCTATTGATATATATTATCATAATTAACATATGATTCATGGAATTTATGTTTCCATTTAGGTCATTATTTTCATTGACATTTGATTTATACATTACCAATATTTCAAGGGGTTTTCTTGACTCAATATTGTTTTTATTAAGTCATAATATTTATTCTTTGAACATGTTCTTCTATGATTGATATATTTTACCATTATATTTCTTGAATAATATTTTTATTTTTCTATATAGGGAATTTCATTTTTATGTCATTCTGAAATTCATGAAAACATAAATAATATTTCTATAAACATATACATATTTCTTTAAACTTATACATATTTATTTATTTTCCCCTCCATATTTATTATGTTTAACTTTATTTCCTTTTAAGGTTCCATTATTGGTGTTTTAGTTGAAAATTATGGTTTTAGAAGTCCTCCATGACCCTTTTAAATGGATTTTGAAAAACTTTTACATTATTTGTATACATTATAAACCATTACTCATCAGACATAACATAATATTTTGAGGTCACAATTTCATTGTGGTGGTGAGAAAAATATAAAAAATTAAGGTATTTTTAATTAGATGTCACTTTTATGGGTTGTTAATATCCATGAATTAAAAATTTATATATGTGTATATCATGTTTTAGATGATATTATATAATCGATTATATACTAATTATATATTTAAAATTATCATGTTTACTTTTTGGAAGAAAAAGAATTTTTTTAGTGGATAAATATTATTTAAAATGATTCCTTATTATAATATATTTAAAGAATTAATTAATTATCATATATTTTATAAATGGATATTTATTTTAACTATATAAATTCATATTTATATTGGTAAAATCCTTGAACCATTTCACTCTTTCATAACTGAACTTGGTTGTCTACATGGCCTTAACCATGCCTCTATGTACACTACAGGCTGTTGACTAGCTGTAACAATCTATGATGGCACGATGGAGAGAATATACCTTCCAGATCAGAGTGTTGAAAAATGATATATAATAACAGTAAGTAGAAGAAAAAATACCATAAAATGACTATATAAGAATAAACACCCAAATAAAATAAATAAGAAAAAACATATTCAACATCCCCCACAAAATGATGATAATGTCATGATGCTAATAGAAATGTGATATACATGGGATAAAGAGGTACACGAATATATAACATGATATAAAGTATAAAAAGGGATAAAAAATCTACACTAACTTCATGAGAAAAATATTTTTCCACTACTCCCATACCCTATCCAAGTATAGATGTCAATAATCCAAAGATGGATATATCACTTTTTCCCAACCTACATCCATAAGATCTATTCCTGTAACAACCGATGGATTGAATAGGTTATGATATATAATTAATAGGAAACCCCACACAATGTCTAGTAAAATTATGCTGGTGCATGTAAAATGATAGGTATTCATGTATAAAATGTAAGCATAAATATAAACTTTAAACTTACTTGCTTTGGTTCTTAAAGGACACCAGAAGAAAACTACCTACTACGGCCTAAGTTGGGATATCTCAGAACATGCGACTATATATATATATATATGTATAAATATGGTCTATATACATAGTGATGTTTATAGCCATGTATATATATTCTAATACTATCCAATTCTCGAGGCATGATCCATGTATCTATGGATAGTGGTATGAGTCTCCCCAAAAGTCTAGGGATTCTATGCATGGGTGTTATGAAACATATGGGACACCATGACCTTGTATCAAAATATGGCATTACATGTCCAATTATCAAATTTATTTAGGGACTCCAAGCCTGTATATCACATTTCATTGGGGACATTATGCCCTTTCATCACATTTTTCCAAGGAAAAAATGCCCGAGTATCACATGTATGTGGGATTCCTTGACTGAGTATCACAAATTATATGGTCTGTTATGACCATGTGTAACAATTTTATGGGAGTCCATGCTTGAGTATCACAAGTAAATGGGACATCATTCCCATGTATCAAAATAATTTTTTTAAAAATTTCATTTTATGATATAATCCCATGGATGAATTACAAGTAATTAACATTTTATTTATTTAATTAATTGATCCAATAATATCATAAAAGTCACATAAAGTGGTCATAACACACACTTATATTTAATTCAACTAGTCATTTCAATTAGGTATCATTCCATGATCACATAAAAGGTGGTATGTATATATAAACATTCAAGAAGTCATGGGAAATTCATGAGGACACTTAATGGGTTGGCACTAGTCAATAGGGGTCATCCCCATTCTTCAATTAAGGGTATACAATGAAATTATAACATGAATAAAAATTTAGTTTAACGGAATTTATAGACTTAAGGAAATTTATGGAACATCTAATATTCTGTATGATGGTCCATGGTATTGAATGAAGTATCTATAGGGAAAAAGTAATATACCACCTACCTTATGGCGGTAAAAAATCCCTCAAACATTTTTGCTCATAAATTTGATCTAGAATGGAAGAAATCGGAAACATAAAAAAATCTTTGAAATTATGGCATATTAGCTCGCTCCAAAATAGACCCAAATATGATGAGATAAAATAATAATGGAAGGAGGTAGATTGAATATCTTATTAGAATACTTCCAACATGATTGAAAATGATAAAATAAAAGCTCAGATGAGAATACAGGCTCAAAGAATAAGGAAGGTGGATGGGGAGGAAGCACCCAATCAACTAGATACTGAAGAAAACAAAGGGGGAATTGGGGTTTTATTTTTCAAGGAAAAATTGTAAAAATTGTCACTTAATACAGTTTTTGAAACAGATACATAGTTTGGCCACAAATTATTCAAAACCATGAACCTAAACTATCTAAATAGCATTATGGTTATGAATTTGGGTTTAGGGTTTGTGAAAACTATGTGCCCCCTTCATCCTACTTGAATTCCCCCCCACAGAAATGAAACTTGAGGTGTGTGGTTAAAAATACCTATGATCCCCCCTTTATTTCACTGCATCACCCACATGGGTTGAGTCACATGATTAACACAAACCATGTGATAACTGTGTGGATTAGTCTACCTCTATATAATTTAGAGATCTAGGATATGAATGAAAAATAGATTCTCCCAAATCTATCCTTAGGATATTAATAATGTTACTCGTATAAAAAGAGGTTTAAATTGAAATTTAAAGTATATTTATCTTCCTTAAAAAAACTCATCCCCATGTTTCTATTTTGGGGGTGGTAAAAAGTCATCTTAGAAAATATCTTACCACTAAGAACATACATCGACCTCTCCCTCTCTCCTAGGAATATTCTTGTACATGGTCACACTACCATAACACCTATACTAGAGGAACCAGACATCCTTAGATAACCTTCAAGCTCTAATCAACGATCCTGGTAGGATTTTCCTAAAGGATACATCAACTTCTGATTCAACATCTTCAAGATCAAAAGTATGACATGTGCATGAAAATTAATGGTGAATCTGAGATACAATGAATATGTCATGCATAGAATAGTATGTATGAGGTTAGGATATCCAATAGGTTACCAACCTGAATTTCTTTAATATCTTGAAAGGCCCGATGTAAAGAGGTGATAACTTTCCCTTTCCCTAGATTTTTCAATGAAGCAATCTAGGAGAAACTCGTAGAAATACCTGATATACCTCCTCAAACCCTAGAAATTGGAATAGAACATCAATATATGATTTATTCCTAAGCTATGTTGTATCCATATGATTCTATATAATTTTTACCTATTCTGAATTCTACTAAACGAGATCTATTCACAGTAGTTCCTCCTCACCTTACTCTATCCAGCATATAGGTGAACTGTATCGACCACCACATCGACCCTCAGATTGATAAATCTATATAGTTTTAGGGAATCTATTATTGTTTTCAAACTTAGTAAGAATTAGGTGTTTCTCCCAAGAACCACCAAAATCAAGGATTCATGCCTAGAAAATATCCTCTATAATTTTAACCAGATACTTGGATTTTCTATTAGTCTATGGGTGAAAGGCTGTTCTTAGAAAAACCTGTGTACCAAGGGTCTTCTGTAATCCCTTCCAAAATCCTGACGTGAAATGATTACAGTATCCGATATGATATAACATGGATCTCAATAAATTCATATGATTTATTGAATGTAAATCCTCCCAAGAAAATCCATGTAAAAGGTATCTATGATAGGTAGGAAGAGGGAAACCATGGTCATTAAGTCAATGATAACCCATACAACATCATTTCCTTGAGGTGATGTACGTAAACCTATCCAATATTCCATGGTGATGTCTAACCATTTTCACTTATCAAATTGAAATTAATTCAAAATCTCCACTATCCACCGATGTTCTTCTATCACCTTCTGATAGTTGGAACATCTGAAAAAAAAACTCAGTATACATCTCTTCATCATTTTCCACGAATACGAGCATTGTAAGTCACTGTATATCTTGGTGACATTGGAATATACTTCACAAATAGAGTTATGAAACCATTTAATCTACTCCTCCCATGTTTTTTAGGAACCCATATGCATCTATGATTGCACAAGATCTCATACTCGTTAATAACCCAACCAGGCAGTGGGTCCTCTCATGAAACACAGTACTATTGCACCAAGCCTTTGGGATCAAAAAGATACCACATATTCAGTCATTATAGAATAATATATGTCACATATCATGATATAAGGATAGGATTTTCATGATTCTTAGGGACCTCCATGTGCATCTAAGAAAATAGGTCCATTAACTTCCACTCACTACAAGCCTCCTGTAATACTTGTGCTTGTGTCTTCCAGATCAACGCATCAACAAAAACATACTCATTACCAGGTGTATGTGGAAACTCTAAATTGAAGGAATGTTAGAATTAAACACACATAAACATTATATGATTTAATTAATGTTTTTTTAAATAAGTATGTGAGGCGTTTTTGTTCTATATACACCGCAAAACACTCTCCCAGTAGATAGATTCTCCAATGGAAGGAAAGAAATAAAACTTCTAGTTCAAGATCATGCATTGGATAATTAATCTTGTGTGGACTCAAAAAACATGACCAATATACCATGAATTTATCTTCCTACATCATAACTTCTCCTAGATCAATTCTTGATGTATCATAGTAAACTGTATAGATTCTTCCTAGATTTCGAAGAAACTGGATCAGTACTGAAGTCAATATTCCTTTTATCACATGAAAGGATACCTCAAAGACTTTAAACCATAAGAAATCAACTCCATTATTAGTAAAAACCATTATTGGTAATTCTATGAATGCAAATTATTTAATGATATTTCTTTAACAGATAACCATCCCCAAGAAACTTTTTATGTCAAAAATATTCTTAAGCCTCTCCCTGGAAACCACAACTCTCACCTTCTTTGTGTCAATGGATACTCCTTCCTCTAAGATTATGTGACCCAGGAAGTGAAACTTACCAATCCAATAGTGAAATTTTTTGAGTTTAGTATATATTTTTTAATATCACATTATATTCAACAAAAAATCAAATTTTATGGCATGATTTTGTCAATTACAAGAATACACCAAGATATTATCAATAAACACCACCACAAATGAATCTAGATATGGGTGGAAAATCCACTTCATTTAATCCATAAAGACACGTTGAACATTTATGACACCAAATTATAATATTATATACTCATACATTCAATATATACTATTGATTGTTGTGCATAGTATTTCTTATTATCTCATATACACCAGATGGTTAAACGGAACTCAAATAAATCTTGTAGAAAACCATTGCTCCTCAAGGATTGTCAAATATGTTATCTTTATAGGGAAGTGGATACTAGTTATTTAAAATGAGCATACTCAACCTCTGTTTATCCATGTATAACATAAGGGTACTGTCCACCTTCTTGTAGAAAAGTAAAGTTTAGCCCCGTGCGAAGTAATGGGTCTTATAAAACACTTATATTTCAAGTCCTCCAACTGGTTCTTAAGCTATTGAAGCTCTATATGATCCATCTAATTTAGAGGAATGAGAATTAGTTACACTCTAGTCGCTATCTCATTGTTTAATTACACCTCTCTTATATGAGTTAATATATAAAACTCACCTGGTAATAAATCCCTAAAACAATCCAAATCTGGATGGAATTCCACATGTGACATTCCCAGACCATGCATAATGAGACTATCTATTTGGACTATAACTCCACCCAACCCATGATGCTCCAGTCCATCTAAAATCACATAGTTATCTCATATGACCTTTTAAATATTTTTTCCACCCTTGGGTGATGTGAACGACACCCTTAAATGATAGTAATCAACATGGGCATGGTATGATTCTGACCAATACATTCCAAGTATGACATCGAAACCGGTAATCTCAAGGATAAAGAGGTTCCATAAAGAATAATAACCACCTTTCTCAATGTTAATTACTTACACTAGTACAAACTCTTTTAATTGGTTCCCTATGGTGTATAGAGATTTATCATTCCACAATAGTACTCTATATCTAGGCCTAGACATTCCATAAATTCTATAGATATAAAGGATTGTGAGGAACCCATTTATAATAAGGAAAATACCAAACTGGAGGATAGTAGAATATTGCCTCATACAATAGAAGCCCCAAAACTCTACTCTCATGGGTAGGAAGAACTAAATAGATGTGGTCTAACCCACAACATTGAGACAAAACCTAACTACCTTGGTCAGGTCCGCTCTACTTGTGTTAAATGTCTAGAGACTATCTACCTCAGCCATAACCACCTCCTTGGCCTGATTGTCTAGTACTAATCTAGATACACCCATGGGGAGGTGCTAATGAACTTCATCATGAATGTGGATCTTATACAGATCCCCTACCACAAAGTACATATGGTAATATCTTACTGAATTACTAAAAATTATCCAACCATCCATAGAGTCAGTATTCAATAAGATCTCTAGAACACTAGGGCTTTATATGACATAAATCTCCACACCCATGACACAGTATGAAAATATCAATAGGTTTCATATGAAAACCTCTACCCCCAAATGAAGACTCAATGTGACACTCTCTATTTCTCTAGGAACCAGTTTTGAATCTCAGAACAGAACCACCCTGACACCCACCATCAACTTCAATTAGGCCTCTTTTAGTGGTGAGAGCCTAATTTACTATCCCTAAAATGATGTTCAATTGAAAACAAATTACCCGATATCGGATGGAATATATGAGACCACCCTCAGGCCATCTCTCTGTCGTCATCTCATCACCCATAAGTGTCTGTGTCAAGAACTAAAATTCAGTTAAATGAGAAAAATATTCCATCACAGAGATATCAACCTATTGTAAATGCATAAATTCCCTTGAATGTTCTGCTCATAGTATATATGAAAAGAAGTAATCATAGTGGGTTACAATGAAGTAAACCTATAACACACCCTGATGATTACCAACCCGAGTAATCATGTCCTAGAAATTATTAGAAGAATCATGAAGTATATATGTAAAAACTGTGACCCTACTCTATATAGGCCTCTCTAAATAATAAAATAATGATATTATGACCTTTATCCATGAATCAACATCTTAGGGGCCACCAAACACTAAAATACAGGTGAATTATGATACTAAAATTCATGTGTCAACTCATCTATAGTAGGGGTAGATATCATAGGTCCTTATTTAGATTGCATAAACTTAGGTAGCTCTCTCGTAACTAAGAATAAACACCGATATGAAGAATAACATGAGCTGCCTCAAGTGGAACTACTAGAAGCAATTCTAATGGATCATGGCCCATCACCTTTGGAGTATGATTATTGCCACCATATTGGTTCATGACTCAAGCATTTCATGGAAACATAGTTCTTTAATTTTTAACCATACACCTCAGATAATATTCAATAATATATAGGATCACAAATTCCAGAACATGATAGCTATATATACATCCTATAAATGAGTCACATGTCTATGCCTACTCCTAAGGCCAATACTAGGTGACAAGAAACATCATGAGGATTAAAAGATACACTACCAACTACAATGGTCTAGTCAAGGTCAATGTATCACATCACATAGAAGAGGCCTCAATATATATAGTTTTATTTTCAATGTATAGAGGAAATTTACATCTACATTACCATTTGAATACCCATTTAATTGTAAGAATTTTATTTAAGAGTATAAATTAATTCAAGTTTATACTTATTTATATTTATATAGATATAATAGTATAGTTGGATGATTCACCATTCCCCATTTATAAATTCATAAGCTTTATAAGTTTTAATAGTCACGTCTTATAATTGTGAACTGAACCTTACATCCAGTATTAGGATGTCACAGGTCATATAAAATGATTTTGTAAAATTAATTTCCAATCAAAATTAATAGATTTATATGATTTATAAATTTAAATTAGAATTCAAGTACTCAACCTCATCTAATGTTTCATCCCATGGGACCAGTGGTCCATGGCTCAAACTTGGAATAATTAGATAATTAAGGTATGCCCATCATGATATATGGTAAAATACCATTTATGTTGATATAAACACTTTAATTAATCCGAATTATTTTATCCCTATAAGAAATTTTAGAAAATGTTGAAAAACAACAGTAAGGGAACCAATAATATATAATAGAAAATACATGCAGTAATATAAATATGGTATTGTATATGGATGACATGTTAATCCTCAAGTTCCTATAATGATTCATGAGATGATACATTATTTCCTCATCAGGCCATGGTAATGTAAAACACACAAAAATAGAAAACATCGTAACTCATGTGAATCATCCAATGGAATAATTTTTACAATTGTAACAGGGAGAAACCAAAACAGAAATATCCCAACCTAAGTAATTTGTCCTTTCCCCATATATGGGTTGGATAATCCAAGGTGTTGGATCATTACCAAATTCTAAAATATTCCTAGTGTCATATCTAATAACCCAAATAGTAAGATAAATGAAAAATTCTATAATACCACTTGGTGATGTCTTAGAGACAGTTTACAAATAAGTAACTGAACCCGGTTGGCTACATGGCCTCAAGCGTGTCTTCCCATATGCCATAGGCAGCTGAATAGTAGCAAGGGTTAATGATGGTCCGATGGGGATACTATACAATCATGATTAGAGTGTTTTACATTGGTTTATAATAAAATTAAGAAGTGAAAACAATATAATAAAAGGACAGTGGAAACATAGAGATCTTGATAAAATAAATAGGAAAAAATATATTGCACATCAAGCACAAAATGGCGATCATGTCCCGATGCTAATAAAAAGGGGATATACATGGGATATAAAGGCACATTCAAATAGAAAAATATAAAAAAATATATAAAAACCCCAAATTCTATCTCCAAAATCATAACAAGAATAATATCATTCCTCTACTCCCATAATCCATCATAGTACAAAAGTCAAGCATCCAAAGATGGATACTTTCCATTATACCTACCTATACCCATAAGATCTATTTAGGTACCAACCAATGCCCCAATTAGGGTGTAAGATATAATTCATAATCCACCACCAATAGTTTCTAGTAAAATATAGTTAATTCATATAAAATGAGTAGTGGGAACATATAAAAATACTACCAGAAATATAAATTGTAAGTTGGTCAGCTCTGGTTTTTAAAGGACACCAGACATTCACAACCTGCTCTGATCTAACCCAAGATATATTCGAACAAGATAACATATATATATATATATGTTTGTATAAATTTAGTCTATCTGAATACTGATTTTTATATCCACATATATAGATACTACTACTACCCAGGAACCGAGGCATGACTCTGGCATCCATGGTTAGTTGTATAAGTCTCTCAGAAATCCTATAGATTTCATGCCCGGGTGTCATGAAATATATGGGTCTCCATGCCCATGTAACACAATATGCAATTATATTTCGATTTATTTTATTCAGTTAGGTACACAATACTCGTATATCAAATTTCATTTGGGACTCCATGCATTGTTATCACATTTAACTAGGGATTCCATGACGACATATCACATGAATGTGGGATTCCATGCATGAGTATCACATGTATGTGGGATTATCTTCTTGATTATCAAATATTTATGGGACACCAATCTCATGCGTTACAAGTAGACGAGACACCATTCCCACGTATCATATGTAGATGAGACATCAAGCCCATGTATTTTAATCAATGTTCAAAACTAGTCATTATTTGTTATATTCTCAAGGATAAATTAAAAGTCATTAACATTAAATTAAATCAATTAATTAATCCAATAATTTCATATAAGTCATATTATGTGTTCATATCCCTAAATTGCATTTAATTCAAGCATCCTTTCCAATTAAGCATCATGGAATGACCACTTAGATGGTGATTTGGCTATATAAACATTTAATAAGTCATAAGCAATTCATGAGATCACCTCAAGGGGTGGAACTAGTAGAGAGGGGTCATCACCCATCTACAATTAAGGTTATGTGATGAAATTATAACATTAATAACAATTTAGTTTATGGGAAGTTATAGATTTAAGGAAATTCATGAAATTTCCGATATACAACATGACAATACATGAAAAAGAACAACTCATCTTTGTAAAAAAATAGGAGACGACATACCTTAGAGAGGTAGATTAATTGACACCTATTGTTTTCCTTTAATTTGAGATAGAATGGAATAAATCATAATGATTGAAAAATAACCTGAAACCATGGAATATTATTTCACACCAAAATAGCATTGAAAAAGGTGAGATAAACAACTAAAGGAAGTATATGGATTGAAGCTTTTACCTGTAAGGTTCCAACATGAAAGATAATGATGGAATCTGATTTTGACTTGATATGGAGGCTCAAAGCCTAAGGAATAGGGGATGAGAAATCTCCCCAATGAAGCTATATTATGATGAAATCAAATGGGGAAGTGGGGTTTTGAGTTTTTCAAGTGAAAAGGGAAAATGGTCATTTTACCCAGTTTTTTAAGGGGTGCGCAGTTTGGCCACATGGTTTCCCAAACCTTGTTTATAACCATACATATAAACTTTCTAAGTGGAACTAGTGGTATGGACCTGGGAACATGGTTCTGGAAAACCATACAACCCCCTTCAGCCCACTATTACACCCCACATGGTCATGTAGTCTGAGGTGCATGGTTAAAACTAATCATGAGATCCTCTGCAATTCAATGCATCAATAGTATAGTTCAGTCACACAGCTTGAGAAAACCATGTGAAAACCCTGTAGCTCAATCTTCCTCTTCAAAATCAAGATCTCCAATCTCCGAACGATCCCCATACACTCTTGAACAACTCCTTAGCCTCTTAGTCACATTACTAGTATAAAACATTAGGTTTAAACAGAAATATAAAGTATCCATACCTCTTCAAATGTTTAAGATCTTTTAAAATTTATTAATATAATAAAATTATAAATACTTATATTGAGTAATGGTGGAAGGATATTAATTTTTATTTTCATAATATGAAGTTTTTTCCTCGGGGACCCTAAAACATATTGGATTTTTTTTCCATAATACATGATCTTATTACACGATAGTAAGATCAATTTAACTGTCTGTAGAATATGGTTTTCACATCCATTATACCATTATAGAATAACAATTACCTCATAGAAAATAACTAAGTGTGGAATGATTCTTTTCCCTATATGATATATAGTTATGTTTGTATCTCTCATCACGGACCAAACCAAAAAAATCCAATATAATTAAAATCCCTTATATTCTATCCCAGTTATTTGGTTTCCTAATTAATTTATTGTCATCCATTGGCCTTTTTTTAGGATACAACTTTTTAAATTTGTCATGGTGTTTGATACCTCACCAATTTATGTCATATTTCCTTTGATGACTCAATAATTGGATGAAACTGTTTTAGTCTTCTTTGTGTTTGATCCAAATTTGTATATAGACTTATGTTATGTTAATTTTCACAATAAAACATGACATGTGGTTTGTATCTCATGAATATTAGATTTATTGTGTGGCCAAATTATTATGGAGTTTTTTTTTCTGAATGTAGGAATTGGATTTGAATAATAATTGTGGTGGACCATTTTATAATAAAATTACATCACTAACCATACAATAGTGTAAAAACAGCCACTAATCTCCCTAAAGAACTACATTTTCCATATAAAATTCGTATACATATGATCACGTTTTTCACAAAGATATACTCTTTATAATAAAATAATATGTAGTTATTCCTATAATAACATGATATAGAGTGATTCTTAGATACTTTACATTTCCCCATAAATAAATTTCACTACTTTTAAACACCAATCCAAGCATATGGTCTCCCCATTCACATTGGCACATTTCAATATTTAACCCTACATTTGAAAAATAAGTTCTCATGTCTAAAAAATAATTATGACACGAGTTTTTTTGTAATAAGATACAAAGTGATTCATAGATCCCCTATCATGGTCTCTATAAAAAATTTCATTCCCCCAACACCATCCTACTGTATATTATCCAAAATTCAAGTTGGGTTTCCTTTAACAGCCCTATATTAAGTTGATTCCAATACAATTTATTATGTGAATGATCCAAATATACATTGATAATCTTGTCTATTTATATTTATCCATCATAGAATACTCTACATTATAGGAGTATAAATTGCATGGAAGTTTTCCAACCTGTTTTACCTTAAACTAATAGCACCATATTACTTAATTTTTTTAACATAATTAAAATATATAAAATATTAAACTTTAATTATCTTTTATATTGTTTACTTGTGTTGGAATTTAATTCCCTATTCATGTTGGGTTGATACTCATGTTGTTGTGTGTTTCAAAAAAAGGAATAATGCTTATGGTATCGATGATCAAACCCACGAGAATCTGATCTATTACTCCCATGATCCAATAAAAAAAGAAAAATTTGTATCACTTTGTTGTTATTTATATATGATCTCTCTAGTATCCTTAAAAATAAATAAGACTATCACTTTAGGGTGCCCTAATCCCACAAGAATATTTATACCAAATAAACCAAACCTTATGACGTAAATTTTCCCGAGTCTTAGAATCCCATTAATACTGAAATGAGATTTCCACGGTTTAAATTGATAGTGTAGTGCACATCCAATTAAATACTTTGTAGAGGGACTTCACATCATTATTTCTCTAAATTGATTGTTCTTAGTCAACAATGATAGACTAAGTGCCTATAAACTACCAATACCTAACACTGTGAACATATATAGGAGGATACTTAATTCCCATTAAATAGAATAAATTTTATTTATGGTGATGGAATATGTGTACATGAACTTACAATACCTATATAATAAAAACAGTTTAAAGGATAATCAGTTATTCATACCATTTCCTACCTATGACTCAATAGAATTTTATATATAATTTGTAGTAAACCCCATATATTCTTATTTTTGAACGTTTTATTAACCATAATTCCTGATAATTTTTATAAACTTCCCTAGTATTTAAGTTTAATGTATATTTGGGATCATGAAGTCTCCCTTTAAAGGAAATCAATAAATAATGTGATATATCATCCGAAGAAATTCATTGGTTGATGTTTTACAAAATTCAAAAAATATATAGTATAGAAAATAGAGTATTAGAATGAGAGGTGTCCATAATTATGTTCTCTTACTAATTACAAAAAATAGTGGAAGAAAAATATAGAGGGGAAGGCTTTACTATATGATCATTTTGGAAAACTTCTTGAGAACTTCTAATGGTTACTGAGAAACATTAACACATTTCTAGAGAACACTTACCCTGATATCATTCGAATTAGTTCATATAAATATATCATCCACTACTATGAATAAAAAATTATTTTCATGAATTTAATATTTACTCTCTAGGATCACCTGTAAGATAATTTACTTGATTATTGACTTTTGGTGCTCTTGATGCACTATTTTTTCCCTTTGAAAATTAGTTTATGATCATTGTTTTTTCCTTAATTTTATTTTCAAAATAATTTTTACATTTCCCAAGATAAAGCATCATTATATTCATTATTACATGGATATTTGTATTGTAGAATGTTTGGTGTTTGAGTTTCTCCAAAACCATGATCATTTCACACGCAGTAGTGTGAAACACCTGATAATCAGCACCACAAATACCGGGGCTCAGAAATAATAATAATGGATGTAACTTAAATTTAAAATATCTTTTGATCTTGTAATACTAATAAATAAAATATTTAAATACCACCATAATACATCGTGATTTTAAATGATAGACTCAGTGTTTGAGATGGATTTTCTAGTAGCTAAAAGCATAGGTTCATCAAATAGGCCCACCGCTGACGAGTTTACTTCCAGAAACAAGGGAATTTATAAAGTATTCTTGATGAATGGACTTGAAACATATATAGGGTGGTTCAATAGTAGGATATTAACTTAAAATATGACTATGTTTAACGTTTCTAGTTGGCATCACTGAATCTATCTTAACTAATGAATTCCCTATGTGCAAAGGCTCTTCTAACTGCTTTGCAGGATTAATAAGGTGGTTTTCAACTTTAGATGTTAGATTAATAGAATATTACGAAATTAGAGTTTTTTATTAGTTTTCATAGATATCCATTGAACCATTTTAGCTTATAAGCAATCCTGTTATAATCTTTTCCATTATTCAATATATTCCAAACACAAATTTTTCTATGTCAACTTATTTGGTGGGGTGGTGTATAGGTTCGTGTTATCTCTTGTTAATAATAACTAGATGCAGTTGGACTATAAGTTTTATTACTCTAGTTAATTGAATCATGGTTTTTGAGTTATTCTTTATACACCTCATAAGTTTCAGTGTGAATTGATATAACATATAAGATTAAAAAATTGAAAACCATCATTACAAGATGCAAGTACCCTATATATGTAAGAGAAGATATATAGTCGTGATTTAGAGGCACCACTGGCAACATCCTAATGTTCCCTCTAGGGAATCCCAAATGTATTGAATATAAATTAGGTTAAATCACTCATTATAATAGAGATCACATGATAATATGGTTTCATGGGTCATACATTAGCAATAAAGAGAAAGGTTGGAAAATAGGCGGTGTAAGGGGAAATTAATACTTTGATGAATTAATAACCACTAAAATAATCTAAAATATAATCATGTAAAAATTTAATTGGCCAATAAATATGGTACATAAATTCTCCCATCAAACATACCAAAATATTTATGAATGTTGGTCAAATTTTGGAACTACAAAATTTATTATCTAGACATCCACAAAATGATAATCCATCACAAAGGTACATACCATATTTCCTAATAGGTTTTCATGTGGTAGAAGGATTATACCACTAATGAAAATTTCCATGATACCCATAAGCTATAGTCCCAATGAAAACTCTGTATTGACCTTATACCCTCAGGAGGAATGAAAAACCACCTCCAAAACTAACCTATTCAAACCATTTCATTTCTTATGTTCTGAGTTGGCAACTGTCTTGAATGCTTGGATGTTAGATATAATGTATGAGGATTTAAAAATATTTTGGACCATTAATTAAATGGAATGAACAAGTGTGGTTGAATCCATCTCTCCAAATTCCTTCTAAGTACTAATACATACTCATATACAAGATAACATGTTTACTCAGGATTATCCCATAAAATAGGTAATGGTATAAACATGAAAAAAAATCCTATTATGCGAAGACCATTGATATAGTAAAAATCCAAGAAAACTATCCTAACATCCCCATGTTCATGATATAATTTCTTGATGTCTAAGAAAAATCAGCTTTCTAGTTCTAAGAGGAGTCCATTCTACAAATATTCAATTAGTTTGGAAGTCCAAACTACTAGTCCCTAATTAATCAACTAAAATTATGCAAAAAATACCTGATGGGTCTAATGAAGCTGGTAAACTGAAGAAAATTCATCCAAAATGCTTCCCCTATGATGGATATCCCAATATGAACTCTATACTTTGTTTACAGTATCCTATAAATCCATTAAAATCATTGATTACTCCTGATAAAAAGGTTTTTATAGATAATCCTGGTAATTAATGGTGGTTGAGTAGTGATTTATAAAACATTATTTGAATTAAATCTCTTGATATAGATCACCCTTAATATAAATAATATCATGATAAAAATATGAAACTACCACAAATAATGAATGTTTAATAATGTGATTTAGTGTAGGGATCAAAGGGACATCTAAAAGGATGAATCCATAAAGAAGAACCCAATTTTAATGTTAATATAAAAACTTCTATGATTCTCATAGATATGTGAGAAATATATTTTTATAAGTGATGTTGTGTCTCCAACTAGAAGTTTCATTTCAAAAAATCACTACACACATTTCTGAAGGCATTTATGTATTAGGATGATAATATCTTATATAAATTTTATGGAATGAAGGAATTAGATAGTGGAATAAGTACAATATAAACCAAATTATCATGAAATTTTGATGAATTAAAATTCACATAAGAGAAATTGACTCCCAAAAAAATTACCATCATGTGCTACAATATTGTGGTGTAATAATTATCGTAAAGAAACATATGTTGGACACTCTAAAATAGAATAGAAAACAATCCTAGATTTTAGTGAGAATGTTGGAGTTATTTAGCATAAACATGTATTTGATTATTTTTTTATAGAATGAAAGTATTCATTTATAAGAGCCATCCACATATCTATATGGGAAGATGAGTCCTATCATCTTTATAGCCATTAAAAAGGCTAAAAAATTGAATTCCATACAATTAGAACATTTTCATTCTAAAAAACTAAAATCTTAGGAGAAGAACTTTTATGTTCTGAAAAAGATATAAATGCCTTAATTTAATGATTAAAGTGATTAGTCTTCAAGGAGACTGAGAAAAGGAATAAACATGAAATATGAATTATTCCAACACATAGTATTGAAATGAGGTTCATACATTGAATCACCTTTTTCCATCCGTACTAACTGCATGGTGCACACAAAATAGGGCACCACTAATTTTTATTCTGGATAATGTATCTCTGTCCTAGCACCACTAACATATCCATATGGCTGAAACCATTATCCATGTCACCACTTTGGAACACCCAACCCTAGTCACCTATAAATAATCCCATAATACCCATAATCTTGGATCCATTCCCACATAATCACTCCTAGACTTATAAAAAAGGAAATATGTTCCCCCTTGGAGATAAGACATCCTCCCTCAAACACCATAAAACCTAGTGTGACTCAACACCATACATGTAACTTTTGTACACAAACATAGAATAAATCAATAATTCTATCAGGTTATACAGTTGATCAATGAATTATATTCGAACACCCAGTGTATAAAACTTTGTTTCTAACTCCCAATGTTCCTCAAGCTAGTATCAAAATGATCATAGTGGGTTGGGATCATTTCAACTCCAATTGAGTTATATTTATTCAAGGCAGCCACGAAATCCTTCTCCCTATACACACCGGTGTGATCTCTCAAGAATGGAGTTTTTAGAACATGCTTCAAGAAAACTGTGCTAACAACCTAATTCTCTAGACACATTTCTTACACAAAAAGTGTAAACTATAAATAAGGAACATTTTTTATTAAATTTATCATCGAAGTACACCTTAAAGTATAATACATAATTTATTATTTTAGGGAGAAGAGAATCCCCTACACCCAAAACATGAAAATCACCACATAACACTCAATTTTTTTGGCTATGGAAGCAGTTTAAACTGTTGTCATATGCTTCTACAATGGTTTCAAAAAACTACCTCTAAATTGGGTGTCAATATAAAATACACATAAGTTTTTTCAAATTAGTGGTAGTTTCTAGTATCCACTATAGTAAACATATTTTGAGGAGGTTATTGTGGTTTTAGCGGTGGTGTTCTTGGGGAAAATGTTGTAAAAACCACATGAACTGCCATAAAATGATAATGGAAAACAAAAAGTGTTTAGCGGTGGTTCAAACTGGCACTAAAAAAACCATTTTTTAAACAATAACCACCACAAAATCAAATGAACCATCACTAAATTATACTATTCATGTATTTAGTGGGCGTTTTAACCACCGCTGATAGTAATATACCAAATTATAGTGGTAGTTTAAATCTCCGCTACATATGGTCCATTTATATAGCGGTCGTTTTAAACCACCACTAAAGGTAGATTTATAAATAAAAAAGTGTTTCTGATTATGCAGCCTCAGTACCAGTACCCAATAAATAAACCGTTCTTATTTTATTATTAACAAAATATTTCACAGCTACCAGGAAAGTAGCACCACATCGCACAACCACAACAACAACCCAACGTTCCCATGATAACAAGCCCCTTTGAACGAACTATGTGGGTTTTCATTCCCTTTGTGATATATTTCTTTTCTAATGCCACATAGAACACATCCTTCTCATGCACATACATCCTACATCCATATGAATACAAGGAAACCAATATTTTCATAAGAAAAAGCACTTTCAAATCCACACACACACTTATTCAATTTGGAAACACATTTTTCATCACTTATACAATATATAGAAAACTTTTATGAGTCACCACAAGGAAGCACACATGAAACATATAAAATTTAATTTCAAAATCCAAATTTCAGTACAAACACAAATCAAAACCTTTGGACATCATAATTTAAACATTTCATAGAATCCATAGAATACCATAAAGGAGAAAAAATTTATACTTAATTAATTTAATAATGAAAATTCACGGAATGTCCTTCCATAATCATGGAAATTTTTAGAATCTGGTGGAAAACCACAACTACATAATAATAGCATAAACAACCATATGTGAAAAAACTAAAAGAGATACTATGGATCTCTTACCTCAATCAAAGCTTTTTTATCTTCTAAACAATGATAGAATCAGAGGGAGACCACCATCAAGTACCTAGATGGTGAAGAAAACCTTGATCACCCTAAAAACAACACCCCAAAACATATTTTTACCCAAACATCATTAAAACAATAGGTTGTCATTTACATTAAATTCCTAGGGAGAAATAATATGGAGAAAGGGGGAGAAGAAACGTGTGCACGCATACGTTGGGGCGGGCTCACCTAATACCACTAAAGATCGATCTCCAAAGGATGGGGTTAAAATACACTGAAAGGTGTATGAAATAACTTCTTCGGATGCAATTGGGCTGCCATTGAACTGAGAAGAATGTCAGGATAATGGGGGGGGTTTGATGGTGTTTTGGGATTTATAGGTGTTCTGTAAAACCAAAGACCACAATGCCGCCCCCTTCACCATCCCACAGAACTATTCAAAAGGTGATGACTATGATGTAAAGGGGATAGAACATGTTAAAACCTGGATGGTCAAAGTTGTGTCTGAGAAACATAGTTATATTCACATCTCATATTTGATAAAACAGGAGAAGGGACCAAAATGTAGTGGGAAGGTCCACGTCATAGAAAACGTTTACCATGAAGTGGCTAGGCCACATTCATGATCCTTGGTGCAAATATTCATAAAAAGGTATAAATGATAATAACTACACCATTATACTCTATGTTGAATCCATTATCTATATGATAAACCTATAATGATTATAGAAATAGCACCAAAAACATCCTCCTGATCATCTACACCATAGATATAACAACCATGAAATTTTTAAACATTATTATATGATTCATAAATATAAGTATCCATTAATACAACATAAGGATCAGAAATTACTAGTGTATTTGGAAGACTGGGTTCATAATACATAAAAGGAAACATGAGAAATCAAGAAAATGTTAGGTCCTGAAAATGTTTAGTGAAAACATTGTAACACAACTGATACATATACAAACCAACTATTACTATATTTTTCCAACATATCAAAAATACCACTAATCACTATCCGATGATGAACATAGCTCGTCACCCAATCCTCCACCATCTATACTTCCTGTTACAAGTACCTATAAGAATAATATATTTAAAATTAAATACTGTTGTATATTAATATTTTAACTTAAAACCAATAAATGTATTTAAACTAAATTATTTTTAATTTTTTTGGTTTACCTTCTCACCACTAGTCGATGCAATACCACAGGGAAAAATGTGGCCATCTTCTGATATAAATAAATCAGTGCTTTCTGCAAAGCGCATATCTAAGTCCCCTATTTCTGAACTGTGTTTTGTAGAGAAACAATGTCTCTATGAGAATATCGGGGTGCATACTGACTACAACCAAGGGTAGATGTAGCTGAGATCCGAAGAGGATATCCAGAGACCTCAGATAGTATGGGTCCTAGACCCATCCCATGCACTTGACTAGGATGCTCCTTCCGAATGACTTTAGCAACTGGGTCATCTTGGGAGACTGAGTAGGACTACACTGGATTGACATCCCATAGTTCTTTAATTTTAACCTATAAATAAAATATCAGTCATATTAAAAAAAATTATATTAACATAGTGATAAATGATATTAAGTTATTATAATGAAAAATGAGTTCATACCCTGGATTCTTTTGTCGGATCATTAATAAAACTTCCATTAGATTTTTTTGTGAACATCTAACCACACTTCTGTTTAGGATTCTTGGTGCCCTAAACTCTGTGACTACATTACACAACGATAAATAAAAAATTTAATATATTAAACAAATAATATTTTCTTATAAAGATTTAAACAAATGAAAATATTACTATAGTCGATCGAATTCTAGAGAAATTCTGTGACCTTGTCATGTGAGGGATGACTTTCTTAGCATAGCTTGACGCATCTTTCCCTGAAATAAATAAAATGTAATTTAATAGTAATGTATTCAATTTCATATCCTTTTCTTATAAATGTATAAATGTAAAATGAGATTAATATAATAATATATACTAAAATACCATCTGCTTCTCATCAAGATTTATTTCAACAAAAATGTTCCTTTGCTATTTTGGTACCCCTTCAGGTAGCTTATCATACATCTATTGGGAATTCAACGACGTATCATTGGAATCACTCCACAATATCCATTTAATGTCCTTCAATTTATTTCCCATATTTTTCAATTTCCACATTCATGCTAGTACATCAGTAATTGTAAGGTGGAAACACATCTGTACACATAAATTTATTATTAAAATTTTATAATTTTATAACATAATTACATTTAATTACACGATAATGAATTAAAATTACCTTTATTTGGGAATAAAAAACTTATTGTTTCCAAGTTGAAGGCATATGCCTCCAATGATCACACATAATAGGATGGGAAACGGGATCTGTGGCTAGCTAGCCTAAAATCTAGCCAAGTAATCATATTGAATCATCTGTAGGAACCCCATAAGAATGAAATGGGACAACTATATTCTCTCCATTCATATTAAATACATCCAAAATTTTCATATTTTTCTCCATACTTGCATTGTTTCTATATTTTATAAAGAAATAGTTAGTATAAAAAATTACAATAAATTTATTCAAATTAAAATTTGTACCTGTAACAGTCACCCTTCAGTATATCCATGAATAACTAGAAGTGGTGACCAACTCTCTCACTATTAAGGCTCCTGAATAAGATGGCGATGACAGAACTACTGAAGAGACACTCATAGAGGGTGTGAGAGATGGTTTAGGGGGATATGGTGCAGGGGGAAAGCGGATTGTGTCTCAGATGTTATAGGGAGGGAGATAGATGGATCATTACCTATCTCCATGGTTGATGAAACAGTATAATGCTTCCTCCTTTGAATTATTATCATTTAATCAAATAAAATTAAGTTTAGAACATATATTTCAAAAAATTTATGCGAAAAAATTAAAAATGATAACATATGCACAGTACTAACAAAAAAATATAACAAAGCCAATCAAAATTAAATTTATATTGAAGTTATAGGTGGAATTGAGTTTTTGGGTATAATAATTGTTTTGTTCAATATTGATGTTATAGGTGTATTTTCATTGTTGGTAAGAAATCATATACAATTATTTTAGCTACAAGGATTCTAAATAGGCCTTCGTTTGTAAAGGAATGCATTTAATTAGATGTGTTATTGGATGTACTTTAATACAGTTTGATTTCAAACAACTAGTTTATCTTTTTTAGGAAGAGAATTATGAGCACATTCATATGTTTTATACTAAATTCATCAAGTCATAACATGTATATTAATTATATAATGTGACAATTTTTTTTCAATCACCTATATGAAATGGGATTAATTTGTTTACATTCAAGCATCTAATAGGAAGGGGTGTGTTGGGTCGGAGAAAAACGGGAAGGATGGCAAGAGGGGGGGGGGGTGAATTGCCTTTTAAAATTAATTAACTATTTAAAAATCAAAGTGAAAGTGCAGCGGAAATAAAGAGGCAATCACACAAGAAATTGATAACGGAGTTCGGCCAAAACCCGGCCTACGTCTCCGCTCCCAACTCAACCGTTGAGAGATTCCTACCGCTTGCTTTTCAATGGTTTTAGCAAGAAACCCACTAGGCTTTGAGGTAGCACTATGACCTATTACAGCTTGCTTTTGAAATGGTTAAGCAAGAACCCACTTGCTTTTAATGGTTTAGCAAGAACCCACTATCCTTCTTACAGGTGAAGGATAGCTCACCTATGTCTCAAGCTTTTTAAAGGAAAAGCTTGTGAACCTCTTCACACCTTAGTGGTGATGTGAAACCCAAAAGAAGGAGGAATAGAAAAGGAGTTGGGGTTTGTAGGCACAAACCCAATTTGAAAGCTCAAAAAGATAAATACGATAAAACCTGTAATTGGAGAATCCTTGGGCGCCTTTGATTGATTGATGATGTTTGAAGGCCGCTTCCAAGCTTCTTTGGTGGTGCTCTTAGATGTGGAATTGGATGGAGCACTTGGGGTTCCTTGAGGTGTCTCGCCGGAGGATTGCCGAATGATCAACAAGGCGTCCTTGGGCTTGATTTAAGTTCCGGTTAGTGTCCGGGGCTTCCTTGGCCTTTATTTATAGGCATGGAACCCTTGGGGAGTCTTCGGAGCCGTTGTAAAGGCTTAGAGAGCCGTTGGAGGCCAAATGGGAGTTGACTGGTCAAAGCCAACGACTAGTTTGACTGGGCTACCGGCTGGCCGGTACAGGTCCACCGGCTGGCCGGTGCCTTGGATGTTGAGAAGGCTTCTGCCCAGGAGCCACCGGCTGGCCGGTGAGAAGGCCACCGGCTGGCCGGTGGTGAGACAGTAGGTCTCACTATTGAACCAGGATGCCACCGGCTGGCCGGTGACAGAGCCACCGGCTGACCGGTGGAGCCTGGCAGTGGGTAATGCCTCTGCCAGGTCCACCGGCTGGCCGGTGCTATCACACCGGTTGGCCGGTGGACTGAATTTCAGTCCACTTTGCCAGCTTTCTTGGGCCAATCCTTTGGCAATCTTTTGCCTATCATCCACAACACTTAAGAACAATGTTAGACAAATAAGAAAGGTGATTGTGATCATGAAAATCAAACAACGAGGGGAACGAGATGTACAACAATCTCCCCCTATTTTGATGATCACAATCACCAAAACAATTAAAGTAAAAACATAAATGAGAGACATGCTTAAAGAAAGTAAATGCTAAGAACGATCAAAAGGATTCTCCCCCAATCAATCAAGAAATTCTCCCCCTTTGGGATTATCAAAATAGAATGGGGCATAAAACTTGATTGAGGGAAGAGGTTTGAAAAACTAGATATGAGAATTGAAAAATCAATTGACATTTTTGAAATTGAAATGAAAATTTTGAATCAAAAATTGAATAACAGTTTGAATTGAATGTTTTGAATCAAAAATTGAATTTTGAAATGAAAATTTTGATACCAAGTGTTGAAATTGAAAGTTGGAATCGAAAATTTTGAAATCACAAAAAAAACTTAAAAGATCCTAACTCCCCCTAAATAAAAACAAAAAGTCACCGGGGAGAGGGATTTTGAAAAGAGACAATTTTGGGCCCGGAGAGACTCGCTAAGAGGGATTTTTCAATCCACACTTGCCTTGTAGCGGGTCTTCTCCTATAGAATTCATCCGAATAAAAAATCGATTTGGGCCTACCGTACCGGGCGTTTTTGCAATTACATTCATATACCATTTGCCCGGGTTTCTTGCAATAGTTACAAAATTTATAACAAGAGCTCCCCCTTACAAAAACAGTTGGAGCATGGGAGGAGGAAGCTATATTGGTGTAGCCTAGCCCTTGGGTGGTTCGGGAAACGCGTTGGGAACCAAGTAAATTGTTCAAATTTTGTTCCCCTTGGGTGAACTTCGCTAGAGTTTCTCTAAGGTCCTTGATGGTTGATTCCAAAGAATCAACATTGGGAAAATTTTGGATTTTTAGGGAGAGTTCCTCCTTCTCTTTAAGAAGTTTTTCTTTTTCGGAGGAGAGTTTTTTGAAATTCTTTTTCAAAGCGACAAATTTTGATGAAATCTCATGAAAACCATTTTCTAATTGATCTCTAACGTGTTGGAGTTCTTCATATGAAAAATGATTGAAAGAATTTGAAGAACTAGAAGACGAGGAAGAAGAGTCGGAAGATGATACCTCATGATTTTCCATTAGGCATTTTTTACCTTGGTCGCTCAAGGAGAAGGAGGAGAATGAAGAGGTGGAGGTATCACTCCATGTTGCCTTTGAAGCCTTCTTCTTTTTCTTCTTGGACCTTTTCTTGTGAGGTGGGCAAACGGGCTTGATCTTTTCATCGGGTTCTTGCTTTTGATCGGATTTTTGCTTTGGAGCCTCGCTAGTACCTTCATAGGTTAGTTCTAAAAATTTACAAAGATCGTAAGAAGTAGAGCAAGTAGAAATGCAATTAAAAACATTACGGTCAAGACCACAATGAAGAGCGTTCATGGCTTTGCCATCAAGCTCAAAATAAGCAATGTCATTGGGGGTCCATTTAGACTCATCGGGGGAAGTGAGGGTAAAACCATGCATAACAATTCTAAAAATAGGATCGCCAATACTTTTAAGAAATGTGGTCATGCGGGTTTTCCAAAAACTATAATCGGTTCCATCAAAGAATGGAGCACGATCCAAAGAAAATCCTTCGAGGGCGTAAGAGGTTGAAGCGGTAGAAGCCATCAAAAAGGATCTTTAATTTGAAACCGGTTAGGGAATTATTCAAATACGTCCTCTGATACCAATTGTTGGGTCGGAGAAAAACGGGAAGGATGGAAAGAGGGGGGGTGAATTGCCTTTTAAAATTAATTAACTATTTAAAAATAAAAGTGAAAGTGCAGCGGAAATAAAGAGGCAATCACACAAGAAATTGATAACGGAGTTCGGCCAAAACCCGGCCTACGTCTCCGCTCCCAACTCAACCGTTGAGAGATTCCTACCGCTTGCTTTTCAATGGTTTTAGCAAGAAACCCACTAGGATTTTAGGTAGCACTAGGACCTATTACAGCTTACTTTTGAAATGGTTAAGCAAGAACCCACTTGCTTTTAATGGTCTAGCAAGAACCCACTATCCTTCTTATAGGTGAAGGATAGCTCACCTATGTCTCAAGATTTTTAAAGGAAAAGCTTGTGAACCTCTTCACACCTTAGTGGTGATGTGAAACCCAAAAGAAGGAGGAATAGAAAAGGAGTTGGGGTTTGTAGGCACAAACCCAATTTGAAAGCTCAAAAAGATAAATACGATAAAACCCGTAATTGGAGAAGCCTTGGGCGCCTTTGATTGATTGATGGTGTTTGAAGGCCGCTTCCAAGCTTCTTTGGTGGTGCTCTTGGATGTGGAATTGGATGGAGCACTTGGGGTTCCTTGAGGTGTCTCGCCGGAGGATTGCCGAATGATCAACAAGGTGTCCTTGGGCTTGATTTAAGTTCCGGTTAGTGTCCGGGGCTTCCTTGGCCTTTATTTATAGGCATGGAACCCTTGGGGAGTCTTCGGAGCCGTTGTAAAGGCTTAAAGAGCCGTTGGAGGAAAAATGGGAGTTGACTGGTCAAAGCCAACGGCTAGTTTGACTGGGCTACCGGCTGGCCGGTACAGGTCCACCGGCTGGCCGGTGCCTTGGATGTTGAGAAGGCTTCTGCCCAGGAGCCACCGGCTGGCCGGTGAGAAGGCCACCGGCTGGCCGGTGGTGAGACAGTAGGTCTCACTATTGAACTAGGATGCCACCGGCTGGCTGGTGACAGAGCCACCGGCTGACCGGTGGAGCCTGGCAGTGGGCAATGCCTCTGCCAGGTCCACCGGCCGGCCGGTGCTATCACACCGGTTGGCCGGTGGACTGAATTTCAGTCCACTTTGCCAGCTTTCTTGGGCCAATCCTTTGGCAATCTTTTTCCTATCATCCACAACACTTAAGAACAATGTTAGACAAATAAGAAAGGTGATTGTGATCATGAAAATCAAACAACGAGGGGAACGAGATGTACAACAAGGTGTTCTATAGATTCATGGAAATGGGGAACTATGAGAAGATTGATTATTGAGTGGTTAAAAATAATAGTTATGCCAAGCACAAGGAAAAATCATCCAGTTATTGAACCCGCAGAATAGCTAAAACCATGGCATAATCCTCCTATTATTGAACTCTCAAAAAATATCAATATAACATATTAAAAGGTGTAACCCGCATCATAACCAAACTCATGGTTAAATCATAGACTAATTCTATTATTTCCCCTAAAAAAGTAAGTATAAAAATATACATTACAAAACAACATGAACACATCTCATTACCATATAATCACCACTTTAATTTCAACAGAGTACTCAAGAAACATCAATAAATTCATCATCATACTATGCTAACACAATCATTCATCCATCAATTAATACACCTTTAGTTCCATTATAAGTCAAACAATCTAGTTTATTAATAGATTTTCATTTTCCCTTATTTCCTTGCATTCCTAGAATTGACATTTTAATTAAATCCCCCTTTATCATAAGCCAGTATTATGGTTTGTATTTAAATTTCCCCAGGTATCATGGCTATGTGATTTACTACTACTTTGATAGATATTATTAAAATTAAAAAATAATATATATTCAATGGGAAATATTTGAGACACATAAACTAAGTATATTCCATTATATTTTACACTACCCTTTACTATTTATATTTTATTTCAAAACTTTTTTTTGGCTATTTATCCTCTATAGTTGCTGGCTAAGCATGTTCATTTTGTTTTGTAGATGAAAAATATAAAATAAAACATACTAAAACCCAGAAAATCGTATCCAAATATACCCAACTGATTTAATCAATACCAGATAAAATATAAATAATACAAAAAAAAAGAGAATATATCATGACTAATTCAACCTAACTCAAATCTAACCAAACCAAAAGCAAAATAAACTGAACTAAACTAAACTAAAAAAATAAAAAATAACATGAACTAATCCAAATCACACCAATAAAAACTAAATAAAAAATAACCAATATGAATTTACTAAACATGATATGTCATTAATAAAATTAAATAAAATAGAATATTACATTCCCAACTAAAATATAAGTAAATTGAACAAAACTATAAATACTATGAAAAAACTAATATGAATATATTAACTTCGAAATAAAAAAAATAGAACCAAACTTTTCCATTATTAAAATATCACACTCAAAATCATATTAATATAAACTCTTAAAATACAACATGAATTGAATAAGCTAAACCTTCCTAAAACAACTTATCCAAATGACACGTGATCAAAAAAGACATGATACAATCAAAATAGAGCCATATTGAATTAACCTTAAGTAAACAGGATGGAAGTGAACGGGTCCTAACCAATCCAATCCCAAAAGAAAAATAGACACATGAAAAATGAAATTAATTGAAAAAAATAATATCAAACCTGAAAAAACAAAATGTAATTATAAAAAATAGAACCATATGAAATGAAACAAAACTTAATTGATTCAAAACCTATTTAAACTTAACAAAACTATACTGATCTAAATAAACTAGAAACGATCATTAAAGTATGAAATTTCTCTAAACTAATTAGATACAAATAAAATTGACTAGATCGAGTTATATAAAACTTATATAACCCAACATGGATTGACTAAAACCAAACAGAATGAATCCAAATTTCACTTATCTAAATTGAGTTGAATTAACCTCGCCTAACTCAACTAAACTAAATTGAACCTTGCTTAATTGAACCAACATAATGTGAACAAAACTAAATAACCCAAACTTGGTTGAAATAAATTGAACTAAATCAAGACCATTCAAACATAACTGAACATAACTAAATTGAAGAAATATTCCTGAAAATTTAGAGGGTGGGTGGTGAGGGTCGTGAAAGGTGCTGAGTGGCAGCAGGGGTAGTGACCAGTGGTGAGGGGTAGTGAGGCGCGGCGAGGGGCGGCGTGGGGAGACAAGTGTCGGGACCGGTGGTGGCGAGCACTGATAAAGGTAGGGATTCAGGGGGGTTGGGAGGGGGTGGGGTCATGTACATCGGGGGGGATAGAAGTTTCAGGGATGTTTAAAAAAAATTATCTGTGATTTTTAATAAATCGGTGGTAAATTCTTTAAAAACATTACTGTAGAATTCTTAAAATGCTACTGAAGCCTAATTATGTTGTAGTGAACCATATTATTTCACCATTACTATATATATGTTGCTACATCTCTCTATTGTAATAGTTTTGGATTGAGGAACTCTATGAATTAATTATAGAGAAGGTTAACATCCATTTCTTAGACTCATCAACATGTTTGTAACCTGAAAAATCTATATGAACCTCATTCCCCCTGATCATCTATATAGGTTAAAGTTAACCTTTTTAACATATCGGATCAAAAGTACCTTCCATCAGCCTTTATCTAAGGATAAAATCTAGAAAATAAAATTTCATCCAAGACTCTTCCATAGACACACAATTTTTATCACAAGTTTAATAGTTTCACTCATTTTCTTCCCTTTTATAATGTATTCCAATGATAACCATTGTCAGGCATATTGTATGAAAACACTCCCTTTTTGTTCATCCAAACTGATAAAATACTTAAGTTATTAAAACCACATAGACCATTGATAATCAATTCAATATCCTTAGGTAATCCGTGGGACTTCTCTAGTCCCGATGCACTCATTCTAGCAAAACTAAACTAGACCTCACAACTCTCCTACACTTGAAGAATAACCCTAGTTAATTAATCAACCATGGGCATAAATGGTCCTATATCATACTGTAATCCCCAATTAGATAGGTATAGTTATTCAGTGTAACTCTCACACCAGTAAAACTCCCAAGGGCCTAGCCTATGGAATAACATTTTTTATAAATCTCTTAACCCTATGATATAAAAAAGTGTATAAACCTTCCCATTATTCGGCCACCGATCCATTGTAATCCCAATCCAAAGGGATGGTAATGTTATTATATCATACCCACAGTTTCATGGTACTTATCACATAGTACTAGATTATAAATTAATTTAAAATAATTATAAATAGAACTAGTATTAAAACATCAAACTATATGCCATAATGGTCATGACCGTATGACATTCAAAGAACCCACATAGTTATTATCATATGAACCTAAAATCCATGACGTGGTTCATTAAATGGAATAAAAAAATGTAGGTATTCATTAATATCATTGGGTTTTTTTAGGTATCCCAACTTATAATCCCAAATGTGATATCAATGAAACCTTGTCCATTTATTGAAGACAGGGCCAATGGATCCATATACGAGCGAAAATCCATAGTCATCCATCTACTCACTAGTAATAGGATGGAAACATACATCCATCTACTGGTGATAGTCTCATATCATTAGTCAATATTCTACAGATATTCTAGTAGTGTGATACCATTCCAACAGTGGAGTTTAATTCCCTAATATTTAATATATGAATTTATTTAAATGTTCCCAATTTGTTTGATAACTTTCTCAACATGAAACAACAAACATAAATGAAACCAAAATATATTAAGGTAAAAATATAAATATTAAGTATGAATATTAAAAATTTGATATTGAATTAATATAAATTATTAAGAGTTATTTATTTATGATATATTTATATAAATAAAATACAATATACTTTTAATAATTAAAATTAAATTAATATGTGTAAAATAACTATGAAAATCATTTTATGATTAATATATATATATATATATTTAAATTTTGGTGTTTTATTTCAAGAAAAAAAGAATATAATGATTAAATGATAATAAATATATTTATAATATGAAAATATATTACTAATAAATTAATTATTAATTGAAAGGAAATACTAATAAAGAGTAGTTAACATTTTAAAAACAATTTTTCAATATGAATAGTTTTCCACTATATTTTCAAATTTTAGTTAAATAACGAATTCTAAAACTTCAAAAATTTAATTTTAAAAAAGAAAAAAATGGATTAACAATAATTAAATTTTCTTAAGATAAATGTTTGGAAATTTTCCCTAGAGAAATACTTTTAGGTGAATAGTGAAAAATACTCTTTTAATAAATAACATGACATTCAATAAATTATTAGTATATATGTTTGAATTTGAAATTAGTGGAAAATTTTTTATAAGAAAAAATATGTATTTTTTATGTCACTATGATTTAAATTTTTTTGGTTTTAATATATAAATATATATTTGGTTTTTTAGAACATAAGTAATATTTTCCCAAAAATTGTTTTTAAGAAATTATATATTTTTTATTTTAAATTAAATTTCATCACTTTTATAAATAGATTAAAATTAAACTAATTTAAAAGATATAATTACTGGATTCATAGAATCCAATAAGTACCACATTTTTTAAGGAATAGATGTTAAGTTACCTTAGGTTAAAACTAGTTTTCATGGTAAAAACTAAAATGTTAAAAGTAATAATTCAAGGGGTAAAAAGATTAATGAATGATACATTTTTCTTATAATTGAGTGTATGAGGTATATATCAACCTTATTTCTTCACCACTAAAATATTTCTCCATTTTTGATTCACTTGATATGTTTGACATCTGCTCTATTTAAATTAATTTGAAATATTTACAAAAATTACATTCTCACTACCTAACAAATATTTATCTCACTACCCTTTCATTTCACTCATAAAAATTTGATTCCCTCCTAAAAATCCCCCATTTTTTAATTCAAATATAAAAATTCACACTCTATTTAGTTTTTTCTTAGAAGATATTGTCCTATTCCATCCATTTCCAAGAGATCTTGCAATGAAATCTCAAAGTGCTCAATGTGAGTAACTATTTTTTAGGTAACTTATTTAATTTAAATTTCTATTTTTGAAATATAATTGTGAAATAAAAACATAATTTAAAAAATATTTGTTACATACTGAATTTTATTATGTTATGTTAATAATAATTCATCACATTTTCCCTATTATATTAAGAGAAATGATATCATAATTTCTATGTTTTGTAGACTATCGCCTCCATGACATAATGTGTCTCATTTTCTATCACTACATTACAAGTATGGTCTAAAATATAGACTTAATATATTTTATGATATTTTTATATATTATTGTTATTTTATGAAAATAATACATATTAGTGCTTTCTCCCATTCTTTGGTAAATGAAATCTTTATCCATGCGTGCATGTGGACTACCTCCTCCATAGAATAACTGATTTTTGTTTTCTTTATTTTACAATACCTTAAATGGATGGTCACGGGGATGAGATTAAAGGATTAATATAATGTTAATTATGTCATAAATGTTTTTTATTTAAAATTTTATAACGATGTGATCAATAAATGATTATCAATTAATCAATTGTTTAAAACAACTGAACTAAGAGAAAAATGTTCTCTTCATCTAAATAATGAATTCGTATAAATTACCTTATATTTATAAATTTATAAAATCGAGATATGTCAAACTAATGGGAACATAATTAAGTCACTATTATTATTTTAAAATGATATTACAACTAAACGACCTCATAATCACCCATTTGTCATGGCAGGTTCATGTCTGGGTCAGTTTTACCAACAAGATGAAAAATACAACGCATTTATATCATATATGAACATGAAATATTAGTTAATATAAAAATTAAATATAAAATTTAAATAATTTTTTTATTCTAGTAAGTTTATATGGATATTTAACCCATTAATTAAGAAATCACCACTATTAATTAAGAAACACATAAACATGCTCATCTCTAATTTCAACCTCACAGATTTCAAAAAACTAACATGAAATGTGATTATAGATTTATTACATATCTTGTATAATATATTATAGTACACCATTTAATCTAATAGTTATTTAATTTGGAAAAAATAATTTACACCAAAACCTTTTTTACAAAATTTGTTCAATGCGATAAAGATTAATTACACAATGTGTTGAAAATAGATAAAAATAACTATTATATATGTATATGTGTGTGTATATGTGTGTGTGTAATTATTATAAATGATGAGTGTAAATGATAATAGTTATGAATAATGTTATTGAATATATATTTAATGAAATTAATTTAATTATTCTGGATATTTAGTGCATGTTTACTATGAATCAAGACTGAGGTAAGGGTTTTCCTCAAAGTCCTATCTTTGAGACATATTGGGTATTTTGAACCTAATTTAATTTATGTATTATATATACTACCTATTTGATATATCATATCATAAATTTTTTTTTAATAATGGTATTGGAATTTTAATTACATGATTTTATTTCAATGATTTTTTATTAAAGTCTCACTCAATCTGTTGGAGTTTTCATAACCTCAATTATTATTCTTTAGAACATGTTACATGTTATGAACCATGTTTCCTTTGAATAGTGTTTTATTTTTTTACTATCCCATGAATTTTCTATACATAAATTACTTGTAATAAATGGGATAATCTGATCCAAATCAAGATCTTTCCTTCAAATTTATTTTGACTCAAGTTTTCCCCGAGTCATACGAGTTTTTTTGTAACTCAATTTACAAATATTGAGTAATATTCATTTATATGAACTTATTCTATTTAATTTGGGTAAATTATTACATTTTTTATGAGGTTATATTTATCATTAAATGTATTTTTATCACATAAACACCTTTTCAATTATTTAATTCTTTATAGAGTATGTTTTTTATAAGGGATATTGATAACTATTTTTTATTTGATTTATAAGGATTCATTGTGAACATTAATTTTATTTTCTTAGGTTCTATGACTATTATATTTTGTATGGTATTTTATAATCTAAATTGGTAAAATAAATTTTTTACAAAAATTAATTTTTTGTTACTCTTCTCGCTATGTGAGTTTTAAATAAAATTATTTTGGAAATAATAAATATGGATTTTCTATTCAATTTCACATGATTCACCTTCCTATCCTCATTTATCAATGATATAATTTATGAATTTTTAATGATCCATTATCCTAGATTCATTTTAAAATTATTTTTTTTCACGGTATTTCACTTAACCTTATAAATATTTACCTTTTAATGTGACATGAAAATTTTTATTTTACATCAATGATAAAAACGTTTCTAAGACATATTTTTGGTTTTCTATTCTATTTAACTTATAAATTTCAATAAACTCATACCTTAATGGTGTTTACGTTTCAGGATATATATATTATCAATTGAGGGATTTAACTCACAGTTTGAAACAATTCGATTCTTCTGATATCATTTGAAGCATTCTCATACGAAGATGTTTTTCATTTATGTCAACACCCTTTAATGTTTCCTTATTTCAGTGGGGTTATGTTATCTTGAAACCATCGAAATTATTTATCTTTATATATTATTACCATGTAATTCTAGTTTTTACTTTGATATATACTAATTTCTCTATATGGTTTGAACATTAAATTTTACATAATTTAGATTGGATGATGTTTACCTTGAAAGAATGTTATTCTATTGACATGGGGAAATGTTTTGGAATTATACATATTGTTATTTCAAGATAGATGATTATTTTAAAGTTTTACAATTATTATTTAACCATCTAAATTCTTCTTCTATATTTTTATGATCATGTTATTATTTTTATTTACATGGTAAAAAGTATCAGTGTTTATTATTTTATTATTAAAATATAGATGATTATTGGAACATTTACTATATTATTTGACCATCCAACTTATTTCTATGGAAGGATTATGATCATGTTATCCCTTTTATTGAAATGAGGAACATTATTGAATTTTTTTATGATTATTGACTGTAAATATAGGTTTATTATGTATTTTATTTCTATATTTATCATTATATAGATAACCAGGTTTTATTTAGTAAGACATTACTTGGAGAATTGTATGAATGGTCTTGATGACACTTATGGTGAATGCATTGGACATAATCAGGTGATTAGTGGGGCCCAAATTATATAGGCCCTCACTGGGTTAACAGTTATTATAAGACAAAATAGGTTAGGTTTTGGTGTATTCCTATTCCCATTACATGATAGTGTCTTGGAATAAGTTCTAGACAATGGGTTTTTGATGTCTGAAATTATGAATTCCATCAGTATGAGATCGATAATACTGATATCTATGTTTTCATTTATTTACATGGGTATAATATACTCTTAGTTTCAAGTTTACTATGGATTCATGTTGTTTACTGATTCTTACCTTAATATATATTCTATGTTCGTTCCATGATTTATTTAGTTGTTTGTCTTCCCTTACTGAGTAGTTGATATTGCCCCTTTTTATATTTTAATTTCCATAGGTTCTAATGAAAAATAGTACACATGATATTTTTATAAGGATAAAAAATGTGGGATAATTTTGTGATACGTTCAAGACTCAATAAGAATTATGTAGTTTATTATATATAGTAGAAAAATGTCCACCTGATATAAAGAACATTCGATTTATTAGTTTTTGTTGTTTCCTAATTAACTAAACTTGTAAAATTAAAAATATCCTCGAGATATATCAAATGAAATAATAATTATTTATTTTTTAATTAAGGATTATTATATCTTAGATTTTAAATTTGGTATTAAAGAATGTATGTAAAGTATGTGTTTATGGAACTTTATCCGACTGTATAGTTTTTGGGTGTCGTAGTTGGTATCAAAGAAAACATTTGATAACTTTGAAGATTAGATTATTTGTTGAGAATGATTTATGGGATGATATGTTAATGTTGATCAAAATTATAATGGTATAGAAAACCCAATGAGATAGTATTTGATTTTTCATTAATTTTATAAGGAATAATTTATTTAGGGATTAGGAAATGAGAACATTAGTGAAAATTCTAAGAATAAAAGTATAGGATGATATCCTAAAGTTTTATTCAATTAACGAGTATTTGGTTTTCCTATAAATTTCATAAATTTTTAGTTAATAAAAGTTAATTGAGAATCTGATACATATAAAACTTGGAGAAATAACTCCAAAAGATAAAATTCATTATAACTTGATTGTGACATGGTGCACAAAAAAAGGCCTAATTAGACACCTAGTTTGAAACTCATGATGAATTTTATTTGGTAAATAACATTATCTTTATGAAGAATAATGAGGTATTTGAATATTTTATGGTCAAATAACCTAATAAGAAAGTGAAAATAGGTAAAATAAATTGAAATATAGAGTTTTATAAGTTCTGTTACATATTAATTGATATCTAATTTCCTAGATAAGTGATAAATTGGATTTTGAGATCGTAGATTTCAATGATTTTCTTAAGAATATTTTAAGAAAATTAATAGTAATTTATGATCTATATTTTGAGTATCCTATTAATAAGTAAGGGAGAACACAACTAAATGTAACCTATTTTGAACCAATAATGATAAAGTTTAAACAAATATTGATGTATGTTGAACTAAAGTAATTATTAGATAATGTGATGGTCTGGATAAATAGTTTTGTGGTTGAGCCCATTAAAACATGAGATGATAGGGTATATCAATAGGAAGAATAATGGATTTAATTATGAAATTAAAATGGATATAGAAAATTTGTGTAAAATATTAGAGTAGTGATTTATCCTAAATGTGATCTCCATCATGGGTTTTTAGTCTAAGTGGAGGATTTACTCTTTAAATACATTATCTCTCATGGATATTTGGTGAAATTCATGGGAAAGAGTTGTAGTTATTTCTATTCAGCCGTGTTTTAAGGAAAGGGGACCCTTTTTTGACCAATTATTTTTATTATGGTCCAGGAATCTCTTAGATAGATTTTAAAAAATGAACTCCTAAGAGGCTCCATCCTAAACTACAATTGAAGAATTAATTTTAATGGTAAATATCATCTCCTCTTTATGGAATACATTTTCCTCTTTATCAATGGTATGGATATATCAGTACGTGGCATTAATACTATTATGGTAGAGTATTTAAAATAGAGTAGTCAGTTTATCATCCATGAGAAAAGAAGCACCTTCATAGACCATTATTGTTCAGAAAGTTGTGTAAAAATTATTTAATATCTCCTACCTATTAAGAGGTTTTCCTTTCTGATGTAGTATCTAGGAGCTACTATATCTAATGGAAGGACACTCATGCATCATTATGATGTAATGATGGAAATAACTTCAGAACACATCAATAACTATAATAATTTCTTCTTGTCACTTGGGGGGATCATCACCCCTATTAATTGTGTACTATCTTCATTCCCAATGTATGTATTATCAATGATTATAGTAATAATTTTTTTTTGAATAAATTGATAGGATTATGTATTCCTTTACTTGGGATTCACATACATAGGGTGGTTTTCACTAAGCCTCACAGAGTAGGATGACTATGAAATTAAATACATGAAGTATTTATCATAGTAGTGTTGTGGGAACAATGAAAATCTTTCCTTATGAATTGGCATGGGATTTCTTGGACAATAGATTTCTCTGGGCTAAGTATGTTATAGGGATATATGATGTGGAACTAGAGTCGACAAAAGGGAGAATTTATAACATATGAAAGATGCTATGAGGTCACCTACCAGAACATCAACATCAATCCCGATGGATTATTGGATGTGGGGAGATTAATTTCTAGGTGCGTAATTGTGTGGTTGTTTTTCTAGTTCTTATCGAGTTTTTTGATGCCTAACATTACATTTTCATAGGATTTCATGAATCCATATTTCAGTGAGGCCATATTGGATAATAACCAATGTGAAACCTTTTATAATATCCATATTTCCAATATTCCCATTAGGATTATCTTCATTAGTGCTTCTTTTTGATATTTCTAAGCCAAATCATATCACTAATATCTTTACTCTAACAAAGGGATGAATAAAAGATTTGATATTCAATTGTAGAAATACATATTGAGTTAGAACAAAATTCTAATGTAGTGTGTAAGGAACAATTCAATCATCAAAGATGATGTGATAAAAATTAGGGGTGTTCATGTAGTGTAATAATTATTCTAATATCATATATCTAGGGTTGAAATAGTGGATCAACTATTTTTTTGTGTGGAGTACGAATATGTTGTGTGGGAGTAGCTAGGTGGATCCATCGGGTGAAGTTCTCAAATGGGAACTAGTTATATTTTCATTCTTAAATAATTTAGAGGACTAGAAAATAATTATAAGGATAGGAAGGTGAGGTTGATATTGTTATTGGCTATCTTTTAGTGCATATAGAACTCAAAAAATAGAGCCAGAAGTGAAAATACATTTAAATCATGCTTAGAATTTCAAATATGATCTCATTGCCTTGTGACTGACGTAGGATATCTTCTACATGGTTGGGGGAAAGTCCCTTCCTTGAAAATCATTATGGATATAGGGAATTATCCTCCTCTATAACATAGGATAGCTTCGTAGGGGATATGGATTTGTTGGATTCAACCCAATAGTGGGTATAAACTCAATACTGATGGTTCCGAGAATATTAGTCTCATGCGAGGAGGAGATGTGGACTAGGACACCAAGGGTCCGGTGCTTGTCACTTTAATTATATTTTTTGAGGGTATCTATTTTTTGACAGTAGAGGCCAGGGTGGTTCTTGGTGGGCTTGAGGTTTGCACTACACTTGATATCCCACTGGATGTTAATGAAATGTACTCCTATGTTATTATCATCTACCATCAATACAAGATATCTACTCCATGGTTTATAATCTAAAACATTTTAAGGTGTTGGAGTATCATGAATCATGCTATCTTAATACATAGATGTCACAAAGGGAATAAAGTAACAAAATTTTTGGCTTCCAAGGGTAATCATGGTAGACCTCAAATGATTTTTTTTCAAGTATTGGTTCTCTCCCCCCCAAGTGTGTTAGTATTATTTGTGCATACTCACTATGCCTCTACAAATTTGGACCTCCATGATTTTTTTTCTGATGACATCGTTGATTAAAATTCTTACTTTCCATGGATGGATAGAACTAGATGGAATAATGGGTGTGGAAGACAATGTAGAGATTACCTCCACAAAAAATCCATCGAAATGGTAGTCCAATAAAAAACCTTACGATTATGCCGAAAAAACCATAATGAAATTTGATTAACAATGTAAACATATTTTTTGTCTCAAAAACAATAAGGAAAATAAAGATATAGTCTCATGATAGATTATGTGATGAATATGGAGAAGGAATGAAGATTCAATTTCGTACATTTCACAATTGTTAGATGATGTGTGGGGAAAATTATAGGGATAGGTAAATTCTATAACCATGGTGATGAAGGTCATTAGACTCACAAGTGTAAGAGAAAGAGATATGCTACCAAAAGAGGCTGGTTTAATTTCAAGAGACTTTTCCATAAAACTAAATATCCCAACATAAATCATAATGGGAGAAATAATTACCATCATTCATCTAAACAATAAAATTCCTATGTACCTACTACTAATGTATCTGGTAGTGAGTTTTAATTATATATTTTTTGAATAATTAATCAAGTATATTATCACCAACTACTGAATATCGATTTATAAATAAAAACATGTAGATGTATGATTATCACAGAAATAATTTTTAGGGGTTTTTGGAATTTATTCATTATATATATAGATATTATATCCTTATTAGAATTAAATGTAAGATTAAGAGTGGGTTATCTACTTTTATATATCACTTATACTAATTTTTCATATATATTAATCTAATTTCTCATCCTAAATAAACCCATGATCACTAGTGGTATATATTTAATTTTTAATTCCCTATGAAAATTAGTTTGATATTATGAGTCAAATTATGAGGATAAAATTTATTTTAGTTGGGGAATTTAAAACCTAAATATTTTAACATATTACTTACTTTAATGTTTCTAAATATTTTTTATGGCATACTCAACATCGAACAGTGAAATTAAACAAAATGTTAATATATTTAGATAAAAATATTAATATAAAGTATGACCATTAAAACCTAGATATTTAATTAGTGGAAATTAATTGTAGTAGTATCTTTATGAAATAATTATAGAAATAAAATAAATACTACTTTAATGGAATAAAATTCATTTTTTATATGTAAAAATACTATGAAAATAATTTTTTCTTTAGAATATATTTTTCAAAGTTTGTTTTCTTTATATTGAGAAACAAATGATTAAATAATAATTATATATATTAATAATATAAATAATATATTTTCAATAAATTAATTTTTAATTTATGAGAAAATAATATTAAATAATTTTTAACATTTTAAAAACCAATTTCCCAATACGAATCATTTCCACTATATTTTCACATTTTTTAAATATTAAATTATAAAATTTAATATTCATAATTTGAATAAATAAAAATAATTTTTTTATTAATAATAATATTTTCTTAAGATTATTTTTTTTTGGGATTTTTCTAAAAATAATTATTTTTATATTTACAATGAAAAATACTGTTTTTACAAAGAACATGACTTTTTTGAAAATAATACTACATAAGTATTGGATATTCATAGAGCCCATTTCTATGAAACAATATGTATTTTATATGAAAATTTATAATTTTTTTCATATAAAAATTCAAATGTGTTATTTTGGAACATATGTAATATGTTCTGAAAAAAATTATTACATTATACATTATTATTTTAGAATTAATTTTTTTTCTCTTCTATAAATTTTATCAAATGAAATTTATTTCAAATTTATAATAAGTGGGTAAAAATTATCTAATAAGTAGAAATTCATTTCTTTAATAAATATTATGTCACCTTAGGTAAAAACTAGTTACCGCGGAAAAAGAAAATTATGTAAAAGTAAAATTCAAGGTATAAAGGTCTTGAAACATGATAAAAAAATTCTATAATTGAGTGGATGAGGTATGGATCAACCTTATGTATTCTACACTAAATTATTTCTCAATTTGGGAGACAATTTACATTTTTAAAATGTTCTCCAATTATATTAACATGAAATATTTTCAAAAAAATGAAATTCTCACTACTTATAAAATGGGCATCTCACTACCCCTTTTAGGCACTCTAAAAATTCAGTTACCTGTAAAAAATTTACCAATTTTCGTTCCACTAGAATAATATTTCCCTCTATTTATCTTCTGGTCACAATTTATTAAACTGTTCAATCTATTTCCAAGAGGACTTTAAATGAAATCTAAAAGTTCTCAACGTGAGTAATTATTTTGTAATTAACTTCATTCATTTTTATTAATATTTTCAAATTATAATTTTCATATCTATATATAATTAAAAAAATATTTTATATATTCAAAAGTTTATTATTCTATGTTAATAATCATTAAACACCTTTTCCCATTTCTATTAAGATAAATGAAACCATAATTCATACGTTGTGTGGACTACGATCTCCAGGACACAATGTGTTTTGTTTTACTTCACCACATTACAAGGATGTTATAAAAGTGGTTTTAATAGATTAATAAAATTTTCATGTAATGATTATGATTCATAAATAATAAACCATATTACTCCTTTATCCCATTCTATGGAAAATGAAATCAACAACCATGCGTATGTGAAGACTACCGCTTCCATAGAACGTTTGATTTTCATTTTTATTTTCATCATTGACTTATATGGATGGTAATGAAGATGTTATTAAAGTACAAATATTATTTTTATGATATAATTAAGGCCATGGTATGATTTGTTTAACCTATTAATGAAATGATCAATAATATATTATCATTAATTCAATCATTTAAAATGAGTGAACTAAGAGAAAAACAATCTATTATTTCTATGTAATGACTGTATATGCATCATATTATCTTTTTAATTATTGAAAATTATAATATATCACACTCATAATAACCCAATAAAGTCATTGTTATTTTTTTATAATGATATTACTACTAAATCAACTGATGATTACCCATTAATCATGGCAGGTTCATGTCTACATCATTTTCACCTCTTACATGGAAAATACTATGAATTTTTATCATTGATGACTCTGAGAATTTTTTTACAAGTATATTATGTTATAAATATAAAAATAATTGTTTATTATTATTTTAATATTATATAAATATTTAAATAATTAATTAATAAATCACCCATTTTTATTAAGGAACATTGAAACATGCTCATTGTTGATTTCAACTTCCTGGATCATAACCAAAACTACAATTGAATGAGATTATAGATTTATGAAAATATAGAGATATATATTCTAGTACCTAATTTGATATAATATTTAAGTATTTTTAAAAAATAATATATACCAATAACTTTTTTCCAAAACTAGCTCCAAGCGATAATGACTACTTACACCCGGTGTTGAAAATATGTAAAAACTAACAAATACACACACACACACACACACACAGATATATATATATATATCTATGTATGTATGTATAATGGTTATATATGAGGTTTATAAATGGTTTAAGTTGTGAATAAAGTAATTTAGCTTTTATTTATTGATCTTAATTTAATTTTTTTGGATGTTTGGTTCAAGAGCAAAGTGGATGAGGACCGATGAACTAGTTTTCATTTCAAATTTCTATCTTTGATACAAGTTTGTTATAATTTTCTTAATTTAGTTTATTTGGTGTATATAATTTATATATGATATTTCATATCCAAATTTTATTTTAATAATGGTATTTTAATTTCAATTAGAACACCTCCCTTCCAAGGGGTTTTGATTAAAGTTTTACTAAAGCAGTAGGGGTTTCCTTGTCTTAATATTGATTTTTTGTGACATGTCACATGTTATGAATTGTGTTTCATTTTCATGGTTTCTTATTTATTTCCTATACAATTAATTTTTTGACATTAATTCATTTTAATACATGGGTTAAACTAATTTAAATAATGTTATTTTCTATAGATATATTTTTACTCAAGTATTATCCAAGTTGTATGAGTTCTTTCTAGTAACTCAATTTTCATTCATTAAGTTATGGTAATTATTATGAAAATATTTCATATATGTTGGGTAAATAATTTCATTTGGTTTTATTATTTTTTAATTTTTAATTTTTTGTATTTGTACCAAATAAAACCATTTTCAAATATTTCATGATTCATGGAGTACATTTCCCATAAGATATATTGAAAGATCAATTCTATTTTATTTGAGTTATAATGTTTCATCTTAAAATTTTGTTTTCTATTCTTAGGTTTTACCTCCCAATATTTTATATGGTATTCTATAATAATATTTAGTTAAATGACGTTTTAATATAAATTATTGCTTTATTACCCTTCACAAATTTTAGTTTTAAACAAAGGTATTTTGAAAATAATATAATGGTTTTTTTTCCTTTCATATTCACATGTATTTTATTCCTCACATAATTTTTCCATTATATATTTTATGTATTTTTAGTGATACATTATTGTGAATTATTTTAAAAATAAAGGTTTTTCATATACTTTCAATTTACCTTTTTAAAAGTTTAATTTTAATGTGACTAGTAAATTATTATTTTACATAAATGATACAAATGTTTCTAAAAGATCCTTTATATTTCTTATTTTATTTTCGTTATCATTTTAAAAAGATTAACCAATGTTTGGATTACATTTCATGATATATATATATGTGTGTCTGTGTGTGTGTGTGGGGGTTATAAATTCATATAATTAAGTCATGGTATCAATTAAATCAATTGTTAAGATACCGTTAAAAACATTATTTTGTGAGGGAATTTTTCATTTATGTCAATACCATTATATGTTTCCTTGTTGCATTGGGGTTATGTTACCTTGAAACCATCCACCTTCTATCACTATATGTATTATGAATATTTTATTTTATTATCGACTTAGTTGTATATTCATTTCTCTAATCATTTTAATTATTATATTTTTCATAATTCAGTTTAGATGATGTTCCCATAAAAAGTAACTTATTCTATTAACATATTGAAAATTTTTTGCATTTTGTATAATGTTATTTCAATATAGATTATTATTGGAATGTTGAATATTTATTATATAACCATATATCATTTTTTTCTGGACTGTTTATGATCATGTAATCCATTTTATTGACCTAGAGAAATTATTTTCATTTCATATATTGTTATTCCAAAATAAAGGATTTTTGAAAAGATTACTATGAATTTTGTGACCATACAAATTATTTATATGGATGGGTTATGATCATGTTAAAACTTTTATTGACATGGTGAAAATTATTGAAAATCTTGACTATTTTTTATTGCGAAAACATGTTTATTATGTATTTTATTTTCATATTTCACATTATTTAGAAAACAATGATTTTTTCAGTTAGAGGTTCTTTGGAGAATGGTATGAAATGTTTTGATTAATCTTATGGTGATTGAGTTTAACATAATCAAGAGACGGGTAAGGACAAGAATTATATATCCCTTCAAATCATTGACATGTCACATGAGAAAAAATTGGTTGGGTTTTACTGTATTCATCTTCCCATGACAAGATAAAGTCTTGTAATAAGGCCTCAATAACAAGTTTTTGTTGTATGAAATTTTGAAATCCATTAGTATGACATAACTATCATTAATATTAGTTTTTTTAATTCTCCTCTTAGATATATAATTTTCTTAGTTTCATGTTTATTAAGGGTTTATATTGTTTACCTATTCCTACCATAATATTTATGTAATTTTCATTCCCTGATTGCTTCAGTTTTTTGTTTTCACTTAAAGTGAATTTGAGCTCACCCCTTATTAAGTATCCATTTCCCCAGGTTATAAATAATAATATTACAGAAGATATTTATAGAAGGATAAAAAATGTGGGAGAATTTTTGGTAGATATTGAAGACTCATTGTGGATTAAGTAATTTTTTACATATTTTTGATCTTAGGTTTTATTTATTGTTAATAAGCCAATATGTATTGGTCAATAAAGTGTGTATTGCTAGATAATTGTTACAGATTTAGCTAATGGAATTCAATTCCAGGTTTATAAAATTATCCTTGATAAATATTAGGATTTTTAAAGTGATTTTAAATGTTTGAAACATATGATAAGAAGTTATCACATTACTACAACATGTGTTAGGCCATGCGAATTCTTATTTTTACAATGTGAAGAAGAAAAAATTAAAGTTTCCTTGAAAAAAGAAATAATATTTTTCATGAAGAATATGAAAAGAGTTGGATGTATTTTTAATTGTGGAAGTATTGTAATTTGATTTGATTCTAAGAATATTTTTAAGTATAAAAGAGTTCTCATATAAAAAATAGGGCCAACCTATAGGCCTTCCTAGGCAAACTCGACCAAGTTAACTTTTGGGACCAATGTCGACCACTCCCAAGGAAACCATCATGAGGACGATCATAGGAAGCATGATAGGGAATGTGTTAGCCCATGGTGGGCCTATTTATAAGGCCTAAAGAAAGAATTCCAAGAAGGTGACTAGGTTAGTTCAATAGGCTAATTGGGATGAATCCCATGGTGTGTGATGGTGTGATCGAGTATTGATCCCTCATAGCCAACTTGAAGTGGTAGTGACGGAGATTAGGTAATAAAACAAATAAAATATGCTTATTTTTTCTAATATGGAACACAATCCCATTAACACTATTCATATTTATATTAAAAATATATAAATAATGCGAGACACTCAATTGAGTTGATGTAGGCCATCCGATCAAACTTGGTTGTCACCATTTTCCTGTTGTGATGTTTTACTGTTCCACTTCATTAGAGAAGATTATCAAGCATATTGTGGTCAAACTAATTCCATCACGGTTTTTCTATCACCAATATTATGAGATGATGAGAATTTGAATCACCATTCATGCATGATACACTTTTCATTCATGTAATAACTCAATGAACACACTTTTGGTAAAATGAAAACATTGGTTAGAGGAGACCATTTAGGTACGTGATGCATTCGATATTAAAGATAATCTGAAGCATGTGATCATTATAATTCATGTTCATCTGGGAAGAAGTCTTTTCCATGCAATAAGAGGTAACTTGTTTTACACTGTATAATTTATTTGAACATGAACATCTCAAGTGTTTGAATAATTACATAACATGTAATGTTTTGGGAGATTCAATTAAGATTAAAAATAATATATAAAATGCTTCTAGGTAACCAAATTCTACATATAAATATAGATTCATCGAGGATGAGAGTGATTTTTATAATAAATTTTCATAAAGATCAATCCTTTTTCATAGAAAATAGAGCACCCCTATAGCCTCCTGATTCACTTGAAGGTTTTCACGTAGATACTACTTGTGTAAAAGAAGATAAATATCCCTTAGACCTTTCAAATTATGTCTATATGCACTAAATGGTTTTGTATGTAAATGAGTTCCTTGATTCAAATTTGGGAAGTTTGATTCCCTCAAGTTTCTTTACCTTTGGTTTTCACTCATTGGGAACCCACTCTTTTGACTTGCATGATGAGGTTTGCAACATGTAGAAACATGTTTAATAAGGATTCACCCACACCTGTGATACTCTTGCGTAAAGAGGAATATAATTTATGTACACTCACATGTAATATGTTATGTTAATTCTATGTTTTCCTTTGTTTCAACCAAAGGTAACATGAAGGAAGTGAGTTCTCACAAACTGTGAACACTTGGCTTGCTTGAACAAAGACAGTGGATGCATGTACAACAATTTCATGCACATACATTGGAGAAACAAAGTAATATTTGTGTTTTATTCTTACAGTAATACATGAAATAATTGATTAATACAAATAATTACAATTTTTAGAAGTACATAAATGACAAGGAATATTTTAGGTTCTAGGGATTTGATTGAAAATACCATGTATTGTATCACACATGCATTACGGTAGACAATTCAAGAAGAAGTGTGTTGAGTTTGTGAAATATTATTCTTGCATAAATATATTTAAGAAATTTTTTTTGTTCATTTATTGTAAAAATTTTAGTGAGTTTGGTAATTAATCATAAAAAAAAGAAAAAAAGAATGAGCATAGTTTCACTAAGAAAACTGATGTGATACAGGTGATCAAAATTTATCTACGAAGACTAAAAAATTTAAAAAGGTACTTGAATAGGTAAATGTGAAAGTGTGATATGGAAAAAATTTGGAGGAAGATAAATAGATTAACTTTTATTGGATCAAGACATAAATTAAGGAGTAAGTCTCTTAGTTGGATCTGGAAGTAGGATAAGTCTCTTGTGTGGTTCAGGAGTAGAAGTCTGTAATGTGGATTTTGGAGCAGAAAAATATGGATTCTAGTGACACTGTAAGATGTAGTATAAATAAACTCCAATGTGGATTTATAAGAGATACAATGTGACTATATATTTACCATTTTAATTGATAATAATATTATATTGGATAATTAATATTGTGGAGAATAACCAACATGATGAAGAAGAAACAGTCACCAGTTTATTATGTGAGAATGTTAAACAATCTAAGAACGTCAAGAAGGAATGTTTACTTATCTGGATTTTCCAACTGTACATGGATAATCAAATGGAGAAAGATCATAAAATGTATTAAGAAAAATTAAATCAATTGGTGATATTTGAAGATGGTAAAGTAGATAACATGAATTTAAAATAATTATATGTGTAAGATATAAAGAAAATGATAATGACATAAGATATTGTAAAGAAATTTTACTAGCCTAAGAAGAAACCATAAAGAATATGTGGAATGTTAAAAACATTAATCTGATACTAAAAAAGAAATTACACCCAAATTATAACTGTCTACTAATGTGGAATGATCAATCACACCTTATAACAAATCTATGAATAAGAAGAAGTACATATTTAATGGAATCATTCAGTATAAATGTTATATATGAGAAACTAAGAGGTACCTCCTTATTCCCTTATATAAGAATTATTTTATACTAAAATTTAGGTAATTAAAGGAGATGTATCCATACCTTTAGATGGACAATTGATAGTTAAATCTATAAAATATTCAATACCTAGTGAATGTGGAACATTTAAACAACTTTATAAAATTGGATGATGAAGTTTTCCAATCACAATTTCATCCCATGTTCTTAATTGTATTAATCATATAAATTAATTGGGTGATTGATTGATGAAAAGATACAAAATAGGGAGCTATATCATTTTCACATGAGATTTATAATTTGTTTGTAGATGTATGTGTTGGAATTATCATTTCATTGAAATATATATTTATTTCTAACCCATATAATAGGATTTAAAATTTGTGGGAATGATTTCACATGAAATGTATTTTATGGATAAAATTGACATAGTTTTTTAAATATGTATTTTTTTCTATACCATGTTATCCCATGCAGACATATTTTTGAATAACTAAAGGCTATTTTATAAGAGATCCATGTTAGATCATTCTTCTCTTAGAATCAATCACGTAATTTTTACATTAGGGAGATGATCATGATTTTGAGAAGAAGTACGAGTTGAGGAGACCACATTTACCCTATTCATATTGATTTTAAATATGGGGGAGAAATTTATCATCCCATACTAACATATGATATGTGCTTATATTGACAAAAAATACAAGGAGGGGATTTTTGAACCTAGGTTTCATTTGATTTCAATAAGTTAATGTGTTGGTGGATGAAGTGGGGATTATTAGAGAGTTGTTATGGATTCATCTAATGGAATTGTATGAAATACTTGGAAAATTATTCTTGATAAATTTGATATTTTTTAAGCCATCTCAAATGTTTTAAACATGTTCTATGAAGTTTAAACTTTTATACAACAAATGGAAGACCCTAAAAATCCTTATTTTCATGAACTGAAAAAGAGTAAATTATTGTGTCCATGTAAAAAAAGAAATTATATTTTTTAAAAAGTATATTAAAATAGTTGGATGAATTTTTAATTGATTAAGTCATGTAATTTAATTTTATATTTAGAAAATTTATAAGTATAGAGGAGGCCTCATATAAAAAATATTTCATATTTACAAGCTTTCCTTGGTTAGCTCAACCAAGGGAACTTGTGGGACCACAGTCTAACAAGCCCAAGGGATCTGTCATGGGAAAAAATATAGGTGAGAAAATGGGTCGTGTGTAAACCCAAGTCAGGACTATGTATAAGTCCTGAAAATAGAAAGTGTGAAAGGAATTCACGTTAGGCCAAATGGATTTCTAGGCTGAAACTCATGGTGTGTAACGTTTTGAGCGGGTGACGATCCCATGAGGCTAGCTCGAAGAGGTATCTATGGAGATTAGATAATAAATAATAGGAAATTCAATACATTATTATTATGTGGGATACGATCCCACATCTATTGTTCATTCATCAATTAAAAAGAAGTAAATAACATGATCCACTCAATTGAGATGATCTCGACTGTCTGAACAAACTCTATAATCATCCTTTTCCCCCATCAATGCTCAACTTTTCTAGTTCATCAGAGAATGACACTAAAAATATTTTTATTGAACCAATTACACCATTGTTTTTCTTTCATTGAGATTATAATATTACGAGCTCTCTAATCACCATGAAATCATTATAAAAATTTCATTGATGTGGTAACTTGAAGAAGTCACTTTGGATGAATGAAAATATTAGTTGTAGGAGGTCATTCAGTTAAGTGATTTATTCAAGATTCAATATAATTATAATCATTAAATAATAGGCATGAATTTTAATTTCATAATTAGTCCTTATCATCTAAGAAGAGTCATCTTATTTGTTAGTGTATACTTGATTTAATCCCTAATGTATCCGACATTTGAATAAGTTTTGAACTCAAAATTATTTGAGTGAATTCAATGTGTCATAAAACCTGGATATATGGAAGTGTAAGTTTACCAATATCTATATAAAAATATAGATTCCACAAGGACAAGAGTGGCTCTAATGATTATTTATGAGAAGGATGTCTAATTTTCCCACGAAAATAGAGAATTATTATAGCCTTTTAGTTCTTGGGAAGGTTTTCACACAACTAATGCTTGGGAGAAGGAATATAAGGATCCCAAAGATCGTTCAAATTGTGTCTAAATACTCTCAAAGGATTCCCTAATTACTAATCTTAAAAACTCCATTTCGAAAATTATGATATACTCACACATTTTTCTCTGTTTTTTTCACTTATAGAGAACCCATTCTTGTGACTTGCATGAAGAAGTTTGTGACTTGTGAAAAGACACTTGAGAAGTAAACACATAAACTTATGATCATCTTGTGCCAAGAGGAAAAAAGTTCATTCACACATTCATGTAGTACATGAGGATAATTTTTTGTTTTTATTTTTTTCACCCAAGTTAATGTGAAGGGAGTGAGTGCACAGAAACAGTGAAATCCCAGTTTGCACAAAGGAAGGTCATGAATGCATGTACAAAAATTTCATTCACATTCATTGAATATACAAAATGAACATTTTACTGTATGATTACATTCATACATTAATTAACTGATTAAAAAAATAATAACTATTTTGATAAGAACATAAAAAAACAAAGAATATTATATGTTCTAGGGTTTTGATTGAAAAGTCCATTCATTTTATTACACATTCATGGGGGATGAGAATTCAAGAAGGATTGTAATGAGTTTGGTCAAGATTATTCTTGAATAAAATATTGAATAAAACCGTGTTCATTTCTTAAAAAAAATTAAGCGAGGTCGGGTCTTTATCATAAGAAGAAAAATAACATGCCAAGCATAGTTACACTAAGGAAATTTTTCTAATATAGGTGATCATAATTTATTGATCATGAACAATATCTTTGCAAAGGTAATTGAATAGGTACATGAGTAAGTGTGATCAAGAAATCTCATTGAGGATTATAAATAGATTAACCTATAGTGTATCAGTCCTTAAATAAATGAGGAAGTTAGTTAGTTGGAGATAAGATTATGAGAAGTTTATTGTGTGATTTTGGAGAAAAATTCTATAATAGTTATTCTGGAGGAGGCCAATGGGGATTTTGGTAACACTGTGGGATGTAATATAAATAACATTCTATGTGGATTTAAGATTGATATGTTGTGACTCTATAATAACAATTTTAATTGATAATAATATTATTATGTAGAAATTGTTTTGGGGAGAATAACCAAAAAAGTAAAGAGTTGGCCTCTGTAACAAACCTTGAAATTTATTCTTTCTTTGACATTTAATTTATTTAATTATTTAGGTAATATTACATGACACAAGAATATTGGATTGATTCTTTAACTATACAGAGTGGATTAATTTAAAATAATAAAATTTTAAAAATAAAAAAAAGGATTTATTGATTAACCCCTCCCTCTCTCAGTGATCTCACATTAATCTGTGCACAACATTGATAGTGGAAAAATGTATTATTGATATAAAAAACTAGGGTTTATTAGTTTTTTATGTGTCCTAAATATAAAAAACATATAAAACTAAAAATATTCTTGATATTTAATAGATGCAATAGATGTTATTGATTTTGTTATTATGAATGGTTATATGTAAGGTTTTACATCCATAATAAAATAATTTTTTGTAAAGTACGTGTTTATGGAACATGATTCAGAAGTGCGAGTCCACAAAATAACATGACAATCCTAAAAAATCAATATATTTTCCAACAATAGATCATTTACAACCATCATCCCACTAGTGTTAGTTTGATGACATTCATCCATCAATTATTAATGAGATAATTGATCCATCCACTGGTGACATGTAAACAATATACATCTATCCATTGGTTCCAATAATATTGTATACATCTATATCCTATTGATAGTCCACTGATGAGAATCCATCCTCTAGTCAAATACTAATGATGAAAATCTACAAGTAACTAGCTATAAATATATATCAAAACACTAGCGACTTCAAAATCATATGAATATATCATCCTGTAAAAGGTTTTTTATGTCAACCAATCCTCTAAAGACAATATAGACAATCAAATTTTTTTTTGACCATGATGGTTATACACATTAATTTCCTCATTGGTTAGTGTCAAACTTCAAATTCCCCCCACACGAATTTTAATTAAGGATACATTTCATACATGAGAAATGAAAAAATTACCTTATTGTGTCATCAATTAAGTTTATTGATTAATCATCCACTTTTTAATGGGGTTTCATCTTGATAAAATTATTGGTGATTTAAAAAAGCCTTTATTTTTATAGAAAAATATTTAAAAAATATGAGCTAAATAAATAAGAGAGTACCAAATTAGATAATAAACTCACATATGAAATGATTTAACCTTCTATTTGCTTTGATTATATATATGTTATTCAAATAATTGTTGGAAATATTCAATGACCTCCAACCTTTGGAATGGGTTCCCAAGATAAAAACATACATGAGATTTTGATAAAAAATAGTTAACCTAATGAGATTCCCTAGTCCAATTAATGAGCTGTGTAAATAAATAAACCTCTAACATACAATTATCCCCAATAAGTTTGGGCTACTGATTTTGTGTATGTTTTTGGTTTTTTCCCTATAACCATCTTTCATAGTACTTGATTTCATGGTTTTCTTATTTTTGTAATTTTCTTATTACATCATTATTGTTCCTCATCATGATAATTGTATGTGATAATTGCTTAAGAATATATTTAGAACTAAAAGGTTATAGTAGTTCTCCACTTTGATGAGAACCTAGAGGTTACACAAAGTTATTCATGAAAATTGTTCTATAGATAGATGGTATTTTCTAATTGATAGAGACAACATAAGCTATTAGGTGTAGTAGTATAATTGGACATTGAGACACCTTCTCAAGAAATTCTCCCTTGGTAATCTCAAAGATTGAATATTATGATCACAAACCTATTAATAAGAAATCCATATTTCCATGTGCCGTATGATGTTCTATATAAGTATGTGTGTATTGATTATTATACTTTAATATTACCATTAATGGATATCATAAATTTCATTATTTTATGTATTGATTATATTTTTTATGACATATGATCACGGTGAAGTATGATACATTGGGTGCATCATGTGTGATATTGAATTAATTGATAATGTGATAAATGATTTATCTCTTAGGTCCCTGAATGGAAGTTGATATCTCATTACCTTTTATTTAAATGTAACTACCTTTATTAATTTTTTTCCCTGGAGTTTTATGGGTGATGTACCATTTCATTACACTTTTGAGGTACCCCCTTTGGCATGTTTTGATTTTCATTATTGGTTTTGTGTTTACTATAAAAACTTGGATAATTTTTGCCTTCTAGAAATTTAAAAGTCACTGAATGGGATTACATGCCACATAATAGTAACATGAAAGATTATTTGAAATAGGTTTAGGGAATAAATTTTTTACAAACCATGATAATGGTTCATGCCGTCAAATGTAAAAATAATGTTTTTATTAAAATGTGATGCATTTTTCAGCGTTTTCAATCTTCTTAGAATACACAATGTGAAATGGGATGAAAAACCCTATAAACATTGTGTGATGTGGATTTTATAGAATCATACAATTGATTTTAATTTCATTCAACCATGAATCATCCCTCTTATGATGCAAAGCTTACCCAAGGTGATTTTGGAGATCATCTCTCCTTCTAGATTTTTAGTTCGGTGATTAATCATCAGAGTTATTATTGTATGCCTCTACGGGTAAGTTTTACTTCTAGTTATTATTTCTTTTCGTCACTTACAATAATTTTTCTATGTGTATAGTTTTTATTTATGATCAAATAATATTTTATATCAATCATTTTTAGTATCCTAACATGTCTTTTCTTTTAAAGGGAAATCACTTGGATTCCAACCATCGCGGTTGTAGGCGGATAGGTTTATATCATTTTGAGGTAGGTGTTTCTATAGAATGGATTCATTCTATAAATTTATTATCATTATTTTAAATTTATTTTAGTATGTTTATTGTTTTTTTGTGATATGTAGTTTCAGTGGTTTTCTTGGAAAGGAAACAATTTTAAAAAATGGGTTTTTCTTTGAAAATGGGTTTTCTTGATTTGGAAATGGATTTTCAATCATCTAAGTGTATTGCATTGTCTTTGAATTTTTTTTAAAAATTATTAGAATGGTTTTTAAATGTTTTTTTAAAATTGGAACAATGTAAACTTAGGTCTCATTGCGAAATAGACATGAGCAGCCTTGGTGTTTGTGGAACCACTAGGAGGTAACCATTAGTATATCAATGAACTATGGAAAGACTCGATATTGGTTAGATCCAAAATTATTTTTTTGAAACTTTTTTGTATTTTACACATTTCCCTATAGTCTAGGGACTAATTAAAGGTTCTTTATCATTTACGGATTATTTACCACATGTTGGTTTTTTATCATAAATTCTTTCTCACAAGTTTTTATATGAGGTTGTATACCATATATTCACATGATATGATATTTAATTGATATGTTCTGACCTTATTATGTCTTGGAGTATAGATTTAATTTTCTATTTTATCATTTATACTTGTAAAAATTATAGTTTGAAAATATGAAATGATTTATTGAAAACCTAAATGGAAAACGATTTATAAATGGATTGGATTGATAAAAATTGTTTTTAAAAATATTTTTTGTTTTAAAAGATATAACTTTTTCATTCATAATATTAGACCTTGTATAAACCCTGTGGTGGTATCCTAATCAGTTATGTGATCATAAAAAATATTTTCCTTTGTGTTGTTGTAGATATTATTGTAGGATACTTGGAAAGGGAAGGTTATCTTTTAGTATTCCAATTTCCCCTTTGGTCTTTAACTTCAGTTCATGATGTTTTGAAGGCAATGGTTGTTCATGTAAAGACTTATTCGTCATGTATAATTAAGTATTTTTTTTATCTTGTATGTATTAGTTTGAATTGATCTATTTATACCATTTTATTCCTCACATAATCTAGTTATTTGAATTATTTTTTTATATTCCATTGTTGTTTTATTATCTCCGTATTACCTCACAATGTGTAGGTTGGATCAGGTGTATGGGTTCATTGACCTGAGTTGGTTTGTTATAATTTAGTATCAGAGTAGGGATCGACATAAAGTGTGTTAACACTTCCTGAGTTTGGTTTTGTGTCCTAGGTAGGTAGGATTTAGGACTGTCATAATTCTTATTGTATGTGTTGAAAAGGGGCATGGCCAGCTCACTTCTATGATTGAAACCAAGATAATATAGTTGGTAAGTGAATTTTAACTAGGTTTAAATCATGGGGGTTGAGGTCATTTGAATTAAATGTATGTGATGTTTATTTTAATTGAACTATTCATTTTTATGTAACATCTTTCAATGGTAGAATTCAAAATTTCTTTAAATTATAATTGTTTTAATGAATTGGTTTCGATTCTAGAAGTGGTACTCTGATTTTGGAATGAGATCATGATCGAATTGGTTATTTTCTTTTGTTTATTATAAAATTACTCTAAGAATATCTCTTCCAAATCCATGAGAGGAAGTAATGATATAGGTTCTAGAAATGAATCCTCTAGTAGAACTTTTATTGGAATAAGCTCTAACATACACTATTCAGACAATTGGTCAAGTGGGTATCACTAACCCATTTCATGTGGTGGATCATGGTTCTATGTTCACTAAGCATCATCCACCCATCTTTCTTGGTGATAAGGGATCATAGAAGCATGAGGCGTGTCTTGAGTTGATTGAGAGGATATTCTATTTCTTAAATATTATTGAAGACTCATAGATGGGTTTTTACATGTACATTCTCGATGGACTGCAGAGGAGATGAATAGACCCTATTATGAAATCCATGTTTCATGAATTCTTACCTTATATTCCTTCAAGAAAATTGTTAATCAGTAGTTTTAACCTGGTACGTTACATAAAGTAATGTCAAAGGAGTTTCTAACCTTGGAGGAGGGGGATCATACTGTTATGGCGTATTGTACCCATTTTCCAGAGTTGTTGCATCCAACATGAAATCATTTCACTAATGAATACCTAAAGGCTTGTAGGTTTGAGTTGGGATTTATGACAGATATTTGGTCGATACTAATTATTATGTTCCTTCCAACCTTTTTGATGTTAATTAATAAACAAGATATGGATAAGGAAAACATAGTTGGAAGGACAGGTTTGGGTGGAAAATCAGTTGGTTCAGTTGTTAAAAAGGGTGTATCTTATTTTTATGGAAGAACAAGGGTGGTTGGTTTTATTTAGGACTAGGTTTAGGGGCTTCATCATGAAAGGAAAATATTTTTTTAATCATTGTGGGTGTCATGTTCATCCAAAGTCGAATTGTGCAGAGGCTCCCATGAATTTTCATCTTTTTTGATGATCTATCCATCAAAAACACTTTTTGTGAGAGTATATCCTAGGGTTGTTAGGTAGAATCCACATTCACTAAGGGTTCTTAGGATTGTGCAGATGCTTCCAATGGTGGTGGGTCTTATCCTTAGTCTATGGGGAAAGTCTATGTGGTTATGACATATTAGGAAGGAGTTAAGTTCAGACATCTTTATGAACTGTACTATGAACTATAGGAATCTAAAGCCGGGATGACTATGGTTTGAGGTACAATGTTAGTTTCATCCCTTATGGTACTATATTTGTTAATAGAGGTGCTATTAATTCTTTATATCATCAATGTTATTGGACATGATTTGTTTTCATTTAAAACGTATGTTTTAATTTTTTTATTTTTCTGTGCCTTTGGGAAAGAGGTCTAAACATGATTTCAACTGTCTTGAATTTCGGGTGAAGATAGATGACTATGATGTGGCAAGAGAATTTTTAGTTCTTTATACTGACATATCTGACTTCATTATCAGAATGTACTGGACGATCAATGTTATATACCAAATAGATTTTTATCATCATTAGGTAGATTTATTATCTATATATGGGGTCATTCATATTTTTCAGGGTGAGTGGGACTCTGGATCGGGAAGGGAAGGGAAATATGTTCCTTATGATATGGTAAAATTGTTCCATTTTCTTAAAAAAAATCTTAATGAAGTTGCACCTGGTTTGGTTGTTCAACTCTCTATAGTGGTTAGTTCATACCTTGAGGTCTTTCAAGATGATTTTTTCCGGTTTACAACCATGGATAGAGGTCATGTTTACTATTGAAATTCCCCCTAGAATAATGCCTATTTGAATGCCATCTTATCAAATGGAACATGCTGAGTTATTGGAACTTATGATCAATCTTGGGGACCTAAAGACTAAATTATTTATTAATCCTATCATTTAACAATGGGATTCTCCCTTACTCCTTAATACGAAAGCATATGAGAGCCCCAAACTTTTTATTGAATAATAGATGTTAAATTTGGTGAATTATAATAACAAATATCCTTTTCCATAATTATGAAATTTTTTGAAAAACATAAAGGTTTATTCTTTTGAAGACTGGCCTTTGTTTAGGGTACCACCAGTTGTGGTTCTGAAAAGAGGACTTACCTCATATAGCATTTTGGAGCCAGTATAAGAATTTTATGTTTTTTTATGCCATTAGGTCTAGATAACAATCCTTTGATGTTTATAGCTTTTATGAAGTAGATATTGTTATCATTTACTATTCTACTTTAATATTTTTTGTAGATGATATATTATTTTTCATCAAGATATAAGAGTAGCACATAGACCATTTTGATATCATTCATATAATTTTGAGGGAACATCATCTGTATGGTAAGATTTCCAAGTGTGAGTTTTGAATCAAAGAAGTGAAATTTCTAGGGAATGTGATATCTAAGAGGGGTTTATCAGTGTATCTTGAAAAGTTACAAGATGTTATATCCTATATATAGAGAAAAAATGAATTTTGATCCATAGGTTCTTCATTTTGTCTAATATCTTTAGATGATTTTGTTAGGATTTATCCAAGGTCATATTTTTTATGAAAAATTTAACCCTTAAGGGTTTCATGTTCAAATAGAATGAAAAACGTCATAGATATTTTGAGAAAACGAATGTGAAATTGACTTCATCACCAATTTTTATTCTTCTGAAACTAGGTTGAGGTTATGATGTTTTCTAAGATGATTCTGGTAAGGTTTGGTATATTACTATATGTACATGAAATAGATGGTGGCCTATGGATTATTATAGTTATTCCCTCATAGGAATAACTACCCTTAATGTGATCTTGAGTTGGATGTGTTTTTCCATGAACTCAAAATGTGGAGACGCTACTGCTTTGGGGAGGGGTTTATTGTGTATTCTGATCATAGGAACATGAAATATATTTTTACATATAGGTTTATGAACATGTGATAAATAAATTGGTTGGAACACCATCATACATTGATTTTGATATTTAGTACACCCTTATGAAGGGAAATTTGGTTGATGATGTGCTGAGAAGAAATTTACCGACATAATCCATGAAAGAATTAGTTGATTAGTGGTATCTTATGTGTTTGATTATTGAGATGTTCTTGATAATGGAAGAGGATGGTGGACAGGTGTTCTTTGATTCAATAAAAGCCGTATCATTTTTTTATGAGTGTGTTGAGCTTGATCAGGTGATAGAAATAGAGTTTCAATGCTTGGGTAAAATACTAAATGGTGAGGATACCTCGTGTGAGTGGTCTCATTATTCCAATAGAATTTTTTGTTTCTATGGTAGGTTGGTTGTTCCATTTTATGGATACCAGTCTTATTGGTCTATTAAACACGGGGCTACCAAGATGAATCAGGACTTGAGACATTAGTATTGGTAGTTGGTAATGAGTCTGTAAATTGTGTATTTTTTATAATGATGTGTTACTTGTCATAGGATTAAGGCAGAACATGAGAGACATGTGGGTTGGTTATAGACCGTACCCATTCCGGTATGGAATTGGAATGTGTTTTATGATTTTATTCATTTTTTTATACAAACGGTAAGTCTTATGAATATTATTTGGGTGATCACTGATCAAATAAAAAATTTAGCACATTTCTTACCTATCAACAAGAAAATGAATGTGGAAAAACATAGGTACTTTTATGTCTTAGAGTTTGCGAGACTTCATGGGGTTCCCCATATGGTATGTTTCTAAGAGGAGGTGATGGGTCCCCTAGATAGATTGAGCACAACTTATTATCTATAGATAGATAGATAGACATAGGTAGATATATTGGTTCTTGAGTATATGATACTGGATTGTGTGGTTGATTTTGGAGGATCTTGGGAAATTCATTTTCCTCTGGATGAGGTTTCCAATAAAAATGCTTATCAAAATTTGATAAATATTGTTCCCTTTGAGCCTTTGTATAGGAATCCATGTATATCTTGCTTGTGCTGGGAATTGATATAATTTATGTCCTTGTTTTCAGAAAATAGTGTTCAGGAGATGACAAAGAGAAAGCAACTGATATAGTTGTGATTGATCTTGGCACAAGTTCGCTTGAAATCTTATGCAGATCATCTTTATCTACCACTAGAGTTTGAGGTGGGTGATCAGGTTTTTATTAGGGCTTCAACTCACTTGGGAAAGTGTCATTTTGGTAAGTAGGGTATGTGGTCATCGGGTTATATGGTCCCATTGTAAAACATTGGGAGATGGTGGATGGAAACCAATCGATTGGAATTTCCATCTAGTATGACTTCTATCTATGAAATGTTTCTTATTTCCTAGATGAGGAGGTATACAATGGATCCTTCACATGTTATTATATAGTAGAATGTTGATCTAGAGACCGAAACAACTATGTTTAAGCATACAATTTAGAATATGGGTCATCGTTAGAAGTTAGTATGTAGTAAAATGATTCCACTGGTCTGGGTACTGTGGAAGTGCGAATGGAATAGACATGGGACATGGGAGAGGAAATTATTGATGAGGTAGAAGTGTCCTTATCTTTTTAAAATTACTTAAATATAAGGGATTTCTAGGGGATGAAATCATTTATGTTGGGGATATTGTGACAACCAATTATGATTTTCAAGTACCCCCTTGCTCATTTTTTTAAAATTTGTCCTTGGTTTTGAGTTTACTACTAAAACGGATCTGCTTATGGCCTCCTAGGTGTATACATGTCATTTAATGGGATTAAACAACATGTAATGGAAACTGAGAATGTTAATGAACTAAACTTTTATAAACGTAATTCCCCCCTTCTAAAATTAATTTCATATAGTATAAATCTCATAAAATAACTTATATATCATAAAAACCATTATAAAAAAAGAATTAATAAAATAAGATGTATTTATAGAAGTAAAGAACCAATACTGATGAAATAGTAAGATGACCATATGAATAGTAATATGAACATTATAAATATTAGACCAATCTATGTATAGTCTTGAGCTAAAATAATAAATTAATAAATATAGTATTGAGGAATCACCCCTCTCCTCCACTATAAATACCACCCATCACCCCCTATTCTCCTCACACTTATCAATCTTTGAGATTTGTCAAAATTATGAACAATACTCTTCTCTAGTACCTCTCCCATATCTAATATCTATTGGTCTCATCAAAATACCAAAACCTTTCCCTAATGGGTCCTTATGGAGGATAAATTTTATAGGTAAATCCTCTCTCTTTTTCTTTTAATTTCTTTTCAATTTCATTTATTTTTCTCTATTATACTCACCTTATCTTATACAAATGGCATGATAAATATAGTATGTTTGAAATATTGGTATTCAATCATGTTAATGGAAGATCCATCAATAAAATATTTCTTCTCTCTCTTTTATTCTAAAAATTAAGCCAACACCTGAGATGTGCCAATTTATCGACATCATGGGAAATGCACATTCATTTTTCTTTTAATAATTCAAGGATGTTAATAAAAAAATTATAATGGTTTAAAGAGAATATATATTTTATTTTACAACCCTCTTTATATTATAGAAATAACTTATACACATAATACTAAATGATAAAACAAAATGAGTTCGTTGTGATTGAAAAAACACCAAATTTAACAAAAACGACCATCATTAACATTTATCTAATGATTCATCCTAATAACATATAAAAAATTCTTTATAAGACCACTAAATCTTTGGGAAGACCAATACTAACATATAATAACAATTCCGGATTTTTATACTCATTTTACATGAACTTCTATTCATATATACAAGCAAACGAATTATGAAAACCTCATGCTCTTGAAAGACGACATTAAACCATATAACTCATATAAAAGGACATAGATGAACATAATAAAACCATAATAAATAAAATTAATGTATAATATGTTCGCAAATTTTTAATTAATGAATATAATTTGATTATATAGGATATTAAAATGAAGAAACATTTTAGACACAAGGTAAGGGGAATTCTCAAACCCAACTCCCTTTATTTGGATTTTCTCCCTTTCACCCCATTTTCATTGTGGACATTACCTAAATATTATTTACTCATAATTATATTACATTTTCTGGGATATACATTTTTTCTAATTGAGTTTATGACAAAAACTATGTTTTCGAAAATAAATCTCCTGTAAAAAAATTCACCTTTTAATTCTCGAGCTCGTTTCTTCTTCACTCAAGGTTTTTGATTCTTATATCAATTATGTTATTCAATATTTCATTTGGGAAACCATATTTTATGAATGTGTGATTATTAAATGAAACCCATTCCTTTCCATGGGTTATTTTATGTTCAATATTGAAATATTTTCTACGTGGAATGCATGATAATGTAAATGTTACGATGTGATGGTTGCACAAGGAATCATATAGTGTAATGTAAATGTTATAATATGACAGGTGGGCCCAAAATTATATAGTGCTCAAATAAATTGGGTAATGTGAATATCCTAATGATAAAAAGTGAAATATGTGTGAGCATGATGTTTGTTTTGTTCACAACTATGTGTGGAAGTTGACCACTGAGACATGATGTTTCATATTTATACATTGCAACGTTCAATGCATTTTATTAATGTGTCCTCTCATGATTATAATCCTATGAATATTTAGTGATGATAATTATTATTCTCACCCCATGTTATATTGTTTCATTCTTTTATCTATCTTCTTATTGAGATTTTAACTCACCCCTTTCTTATGTATATCCTCAGGTGATAATATATACTAATGTGAATTCAAGGGCCAATAATAATCTAGTGAGGAAAGAGTTAAATAAATGTTTTTATTTTATTTAGTAAATTATATATATTTTATTAATTTTCCAAAGACACTAAAACTTTGAATCCACATTATGTAATGATTTTATGTTGTTTTTCTTAAAAATTATGTAATAATATATAAATGAAAAATAAGGGTCCCTATAGTAGATATCAAAGCATGGGTTAGCTAATTTGGGACTTAGGATTAGAGAACCTTAGTGAAAACCCTTAGTATAAGACTAAGTATAAGTAATCACAAAAGAAGCCTTGTTTTAATAAATTTTAAAAAACGGGATCCCATAAAATATGCCTTTATAATTCAATGAAAAAAAACTTATTAATGAATTGTTGAATTATGTTTTGTTCATTCATTTTATATTTTTTAAAATGGTGGGAACTAGGAGAAATCAAGCCAATAACTCGTGCGAGGGAAAATGAATCGATTTCCAGAATTCCATACCTAATGATTTGGGAGGTGGAGTTCAAAATTTCATGGTGATGATTTCCCAGCTATCTTAGGTTATTAATAATATCCTGAATAATGTGGAACATCCACCTCACCTAAGAGGGAGTAATAGGAAATCTAGTATTTTATACAAAAATGACCACTGACAATTAGTGTATCTTCTAATCTAGAATTCACGGAAGAGTGGTTCAACTTAATGTAGAAGATATTTTCAATTCTATAGTATTCTCAGATGGATAAAGTCACTCTAGAAATTTATCATTCAGATGGAGAGGCCGATCAATTATGGGATTTGATTAAGAACACCATGCATATGGATGAAATTAAAGAGATGAAATGGTAAAAATTTAAGATAATGTTTAGTTACAAATATTTCCCTTGAAATATTTGAAAAAATATTGGGGGATAAATCATATGTTGGAAGAAAAATGATAGAGAACCTCTCACAACCTATAAAGAAAAATCCAAAAGGCATTCAAGGTGTACTTCAGGTTTTGATATCAACAATGATAGAAAAATTGATTGATTATTTAATGGTTTAAAACCAATCCTTATAAAGTCTATAGAAATTATATACATTGGGTGTTTTGAATAAGTTGTTTAATATTCTCACAAAATAGTGATCGATTTTGAAGAATGGTCCCCTGGCTTTGGTGATAAGAAATGAAATATGGAGTTTCAAGCTGCATGATCTGATGAGAAAGGTGGAATGAAAACTCAACCACCAACATGTAAAAAATTGGGGAAAACCCATCATAGATCAGCCTCAACGGGAGATAAAAATTATTAAATTGTGGAAGAGAAGTCGATCATGCTCCGGAATGTCTAAAGGATATGATGAATCAAGAAATTGTGGTGGAGGAAGGGAGTGTACCACCACTAGTCCAAGCCTACAACTATAGGGAGCAAGGGAACTATGAAAGACAATTCACTAAACATCAAGTCCACAAGGTTAATCAGTGTCAACATCCACAAAATCATAATGAATAAGAAAAGGAATGTTCTATAACTACTGTGGAAGGGGAGCAAAAATATGAATTTCTACAAGGCATACTTTTTAATCACTCAAGAATGTAACAAATCTTATGTGGTTTTGTTTATGTGAATTCCTTTATATCATTCAATTATGATATAACTATTGAATCAAATCCCTGAAACCTTGAAGTATATATATCTATAAAAACATCAAGTGGTGCAATCATTGCAACCCAATTGTTGGACTCTTCTCATGTTGGCTTATGCGGGAAGATTCTTCCTACAAATATTGTGATACTTCCCTTGGATGAATTCATTGATATACTGGGTATGTATTTTTTCTCATTATATAGAGCACATATAAACTATTGATAAAAGGAAATATCTCTTCATATTTCATACCATCCCATGAACCTCTATAAATGCAAGGAAGATCATTAATCTCCTTTGTAAAACCATTCAATAGTGTGGGTGTGGATTCCCTATGAAGAATCATACCTCACTCAAATGGATGAGTCAAAGAAGTTATCAACCTACTGGAAATTCTCATTATGAGGGAATTCTATGATGTATTTCTTGAAGAGTTTCCTAGATGTCCCTGGATTGTGAGGTAAATCTCTTAATAGAACTCATACCTGGAGATACTCTTATCTCAAAGTGTCCTTATAATATGGATTCTATCAAATTGGAGGAGTAAAAGTAGCAGCTACAAGAGCATTTAGACAATGTGTTTATAAACCCTAGTGCATCACCTGGGGGTTCTCCAATGCTCTTTTCCAAGAAGAAGGATGGATCAATGTAGTTGTGTGTTGATTATGGGGAAATCAATAAGATAGCCATAAAGAAAAAGTATCATCTTCCATGGATTGATGACATGTTCGATCAGTTACTGGGATATCAGTACTTCTTAATGCTTTATCTTTGTTCTCAATATCATTAGTTAAAGGTGAAGGAGAAAGATACTCAGAAGACTGACTTCCGTACAAGGTATGAGAACTATGACTTTTTGGTGATGCCCTATGGACATACTAATTACATTGCAATATTCATGGACTTGATGAATATAGTCTTTAGAAAATACCATGGTAATTTTTGGTGTTGTTTATCGATGATATTATCATGTACACCAAGAGTAAGGAGGAATATAAAGAACATATAAATCTCGTTTTAGTGACATTAATGAAGGATAATTTTTACACCAAGTTTAGGAAGGGTGGCTTCTAGATGAAGAAACTCACATTCTTGGGACATGTGATCATAGGTTAGGGAATTTCTATAGACACCTAAAAACAAAGGAATTTCAGGAATGGAACAAACCCTCTAGTGTGACAAAAATTTGCGGTTTTCATGGATTAGCTAGGTACTACTGACTTTTTGTGAGAAATTTCTCATGATTTTGAAGCCCAATAAATAAGTTAATAAGGAAAGGGGTAAAGTGTGTCTAGATGGAGAAATGCGAGGAATGCTTCATAGAGCTAAAGATAAGGATGATCACTACACCTGTACTCACATTATAAAAAATTTCATATTATTTGGTGATATAAAATGATGCTTCAAAGAAAGGATTGAGTTGTTTACTAATGAAAAATTATAATGTGATAACCTATGCCTCACAAAATTTGAAGACTCGTGATCAGAATTTCCCGACACATGATCTGGAGCTAGTAGCTATTATTTTTGCCCTTAATATATGCAGGACCTTCCTCTATGGTGAGAATTGTGACATATATACTGATCACAAGAGTCTAAAGTATATATTCACACAAAATTATCTCAACATACATCATAGGGGATGGTTAGAGCTAATCAAAGACTATGATTTCTCTATTCATTATCATCGTGGAAAGGCGAACAACAAAGCTGATTCTCTATGTAAGAATGAACCTGTTACTCTATCCATGTTGTTGATGGAGAAAGACCCTATATACTTGGATATTCAAAGGATGGTTTTGGAAATAATAATGGTATGGAATACATCTTACCTTTCCCAAATTATTTCCCTACCACTTACCCAAGAGAATATTAAAGAGGCATAAAGGGATGATCTGGAGTTACTAATGAAGGTGAATGTAGTAAATGAAGGGAAAGTGTATGAGTTCCATATCAATGATAATAGTGTTATTTAATTTGGAACAAGGGATTTTTTTCCTTCATCACATGGGATAAAGAAGAATCTATTATATAACGCACATATATCAACAATCAATATCCATCATGGGAGAACCAAGATGTATTATGATGGTTGAGAACCCTTATGGTGGGACCAGATAAAGAAGAATATTTTTAAGTATATCTCAATGTTTTTGATAAGTTTTCAAGTTAATGCTGAGAAAAATAAGTCCAAAGGGAAGATGAAACCATTTTCTATAACCATGAGGAAATGGGGGAATGTCACCATTGAAATTTTTATGTGTCTCTCGAAGAAATCCAAAGAAAATAATGCAATATGGGTTATGGTGGACCAAATCACCAAGAATGACCACTTTATTGCGATTTCAGAAGATCTATCACTTAAAAATCTTGCTAAGATATATTTTAAAGATGTGGTGATACTACATGGAGTTTCACTCTCCAATATCTTTGTTCATGATACTAGGTTTACATATAAATATTAAGAGATTATTCAAAATTCTTTGAGTACTGAATTAAAATTATGCACATCTTATCACCTCCAAAGTGAGGTCCAATATGAAAGGACTATTTAGAAACTCAAGGATATTCTAAGATCCTTCTCATTAGAATTAAAAGGTAGATGGGGTCATCATCTCCCACTGGTTGAGTTATCATATAATAATAGATTTCACTCAAGTATTCATATGTCTCCATATGAATCTCTGTATGAAAAGCAACATAGAACTCTAACCTATTGTGATGAAGTTAGAGAAAGAAAGATACATGGACATAATCTTGTGAAAGAGTTGAAAAATAAGGTTCAATCCATCCAGAAACATATTAAAGTTTCTCAAAATAAGAAAAATAGCTATGTTGATAACCATTGAAGGTACAGGGAGTTTGACATTGGTGATAGTTTATTCCTTTGAATATCACCATGGAAGAGGGTCATGCGATATGGAATGAAAGGAAAGTTAAGTCCAAGTTACATTGGACCCTTTGAGATCCTTGATTGCATAGGATCTATGGTCTATTGAATAGAACATTCACCAATTATGGATCAATTTCATGATGTGTTTCATGTATCACTCTTGAAAAAGTACATACCAGATCCCTCACATTAACTAAAATCAAAGGCAGTACAACTGAAAGTTGATCTCTCTTATTTGGAGTACCCAGGAATGATTCTGGACCAGAAAGATAAGGTTCAATACAACAAGACAACCCATTTGATCAAATTGTTGTGCAGGAACAATAAGTATGAAGAAGCAACTTTGGAACCAAAGGAGGCGATGAAGGAGAAGTAATCTCCCCTGTTTATGTAAAAATCATTTTGAGGGTGAAATTTTAAAAGGGGGGAAGATTGTAAAGATCCCAAATTTTATCGATGGAATTAATCTCTTATTAAAGAAACTAAATATATTATAAATCTCATAAAATCACTTAGATTCCATAAAAAGGATTATAAATGAATAATTAATGAAATAAGAAGTATTTATAGAACTTAAAAAACCAATACTGATGAAATAATAACTTGATATTAGAAATAGTAATATGGACCTTATGAATTGTTAATTGGACAAATGAATAGTAACATAACCCATGAAAGTATAAATAAAATTCTGGCATATTATAAATGAAATTGTTGTATAATTATATCATAGTATAAGTAAGGAACAATATTAAAAGTTATTTATTAAGTGTTGGATTTTTTATAAGTCATAAATATTTAATTATGATTTTATGATTAATATAATAATTTATAAGAAAATTTATTTTAACAAAATGTATAAATAATTAATATTTTTATGTATTATGGTTTTTATATAATTTTAGGATACATTAATTAATTTTTCAAAGTGATTTAAAATCAGTTATAATTTTAAAATATTTATTTTCCATGTAAATAATGATTTTAATTAAAAAAATAAATTTCTCATATTTAGAAAATTAATTTTATAAAATGGAGTTCTTTTTATAATTATACATGTAAAAAATGGTTTGGTTTAATTTTTGGTATTTTTTTAAAATACTTGAAATTTTGATGAATAGTAGAATACAATAATTTACAATGAAAGATAAATACATGAATTATGGAGTCATAGAGGATGTAAAGGTGATGTAACACCAAATTCTCAAACTATCATTCATTATTTAAATATATTTATAAATAATTGTCAATCTATTCATATTCTTTATCCAAAATAATAAATTAATGAACTTAATACAAAGAAAGCACCAATCTCATCCACTGTAAATACCTCCCCTCTTCTCCTAAAACTTTTCAAGATTTTATTCTTGAATGAATTCTATGAAATAATACACCCTAGTACCACACCCATGTACATGAGCACTTGGTCTTATCAAAATACCATCCTTTCTCTAAGGAGGTTCTCAAAGTGGATAAATTCAAGAGGTAAATCCTATCTATCATTCTTTTAATTTCCTTTCAATTTCATTTCATTTTCTCTCTTATATAGACATAATATTTTTAAAATCTAATGATAAATCCATTATGTTTTAAATAATGGTATTTTATCATGTTACTGTAATATCCATCAATGAAATCCTCCCTCTCCCTCTTTCATTCTAAAAATGAAATCGTCGCCCAAGATGTGTCAATTTATTGATATCATGGAAGATGCACATTCATGTTCCTTTTAAAACATAAAATATGTTAATAAAACCATTATAATGGTTGAAATATATTATAAATTATATTTTAAAACCATATTTATATTATCAAAATAATTTATAAACATAATACTAAATGATAAAACAAAATGAGTTTGTTGTGATCGAAAAATTGCCAAAATTAACTTTAAAAAAAATCATCATTAACATTTATCTAGTGATTCATCCTCATAACATATGACCAAATTACTTATAAGATCATTTAATATTCTAAAATATTATTTATTAAATATAATAACAATTCTGGATATTTTTCCCCATTTTACAAGAACATCCATTTTAGTATACAAGAAAACCAATTATGAAAACCATATGCTCTCAAATGATAAAGTTAAACTATATAACTCGTTTTAAAGGACATAAATGAACATAATAATACCACAATGAATAAAAATAACGTATAAAGGTTTTGTATTGGTTAATAAATAAATATAATGTGATTATACTGGATATTAATGTGAAGGAAGCTTTCAGACAAAAGGTAAGGGGAATTCTTGAACCCAACTCTCTTTCTTTGACTTTTCCCTCCTTCACCACATAATTATTATGTATATTCCTTAAATATAATTTACTCATTATTATATTACATTTTCTTGGATATAAATGTTTTCTACATGAGGTTATAAAAAAAATTATGTTTTCCAAAAGAACTCTTCTTTCAAAAAAACACACATTTTACTTCTTGATATTGTTTGTTCTTCACTCAAGGTTGATGATTCTTATATCAAGTATGTTATTCCCACTTTAATTTGGGAACCTAGTGTTTATAAATGAATTATTATTAAATTAAATCAATTCATTTACATGGGTTATTTTATGTTCAATATTGATATATGTTATATGTGGCATGTATGATAATGTAAATACTGTGATGGGACGGGTGTGTTCAAAATTATATAGCGCAATGTAAATGTTATGATGTGATGGGTGCGACCAAAATTATATAGCGTTCTAATGAATTGGATAAGGTAAAGAACCTCATGATATAATGTGAAATATTTTTAAACATGATTCTATCCATGTTCACAACTATGTGTGGTAGTTGACCACTAAGACACGATGATTCATTTTTATGAATTTCCATATTCCATGACTTTTTTCAATGATTCCTATAATGATTATGGTCCTATTCCTATGTAATGATAATAATTATTAATATAATTCCATGTTATATTATTTCATTCTCTTATATATCCTCTTACTATGATTTTATCTCACCCCTTTTTATGTATATCTTTAGTGATTACATGTACTATGGAGAATTGAAGGGAAAATATGAAGCTGGAGAAGAAGGAATTAAATAAATTGTTATGTTTTATTTTTTAAATTTTGTATATGGACCTAATTTTACCAACACACTAAACCTTGGTATCCTCATTGTGTAATGATTTTATGTTATTTGTCTTTACAACGATGTAATAAGATATGAAAAAATAGGGTCGCTATAGAGAATATTTCATGGAATAGGTTTAGGGTGTGAATGGTTGACACTGTACGTAATAGAAAAATTGGGGTTTCTACTAAAATGAAATTCATTTTTTGGTATATTTAGACTTTATGGAATACATGATGTTTAATGAGACTACACACCATTTAAATACAGTGAGATGTTGTTTTTATGCAACTATATGATTATTTTTCATTTCATTAAACTATGCATCCTCCCCCTCTCAACCCAGAGCCCACCTTAGGTGATTTTATATATCTTCTCTCCTTCAGGATCATTCATTCGACAATTTATATTTATAGATATTATGGTGTCTCTCTCCAGGTAATATTTCCTTCTATTTATTCATTTTTTGGGTCATCGGTACTATGCTGGATGCCTTTATGGTTCATATTTGTGATCTCATAGTGTTTTATATCAATCATTTTCAGTTTCTGGACTTGTCTTATCTTTAGAAGTCTGATATCTTAGTTTCCAATCATTTTAATCAAAGATGACTTGTTTTATACCATTGTGAGGTAGATATTTATATAAAATGGGTTAATTCTATAATTTATTAGCAATGTTGAAAATTTACTTTGGGTTGTTCATCAGTTTGAATTTATATGTGTTTTCAAATGGTTTCTTTGAAAGAAAAATGTTTTCAAAAAGGTTTTTTTCATTGAAAATAGATTTTATTAATTTGAAAAGGATTTTCAAACACTGGAGAAAATATTCCTAGATTTTATTTTATTTTTATAAAATTTTGATCATGGTTTTTAAATGGTTTTTTATAATTTTCAAATTTGGATCCTTGTGTGCATTGGGAAATTGACATGGGTAGGATTTGTGTGTATGATACCACTAGGAGGTAACGTTTGGGATATTGATGCACTACAGAAAGAATCAATACTCATTGGATCCAATGTTATTCTCTCTTAGTCTTTTTAGTGTATAGTAAACATTTTCCCATAGGATGGGGCCCAATAAGAGGTGATTTTTCATTTATGTTTTATTTATCTAATATTGTGTTTTTTATCATGGATTGTTTCTCATAGGTTTCTAAATGGGGTGTATAATATAAATTTTCCTGATAGTTTATGGATATAGTTTACCTACTTGAATCTTGATATATGGATTGGATTTTCCATTTGATAAATGATACTTTATATATTTCTGATTTGATAATATGAATAGATTATATGGAAAAAAATCAAATGGAAAATTATTGAAAAATGTATTGTATTTTTGAATTTTTTTGTGAAATAGGTTTACTTTAAAAAACTAAAACTATTGCATTCTTTACATTACACATTTTCTGAACTCTATGGTTGTATCCTAATTGAAATTGTGGTTACACCCTACTTTTTCCTTTGGAATGTTATAAATGATTTATTATAGAATACAAGGAAAGGAAAAAGAATCTTAAATCACGGTAGATTCTACTTTGGTCTTTTCCTTCAGTTCATGATGGTTTAGAGGTGACAGTTGGTCATGCAAAGACTTATTGGTATTCTATTATTTTTTTGGATTATACTATATGACTTGGTTTGTATGGATCTTGTTGTACCTTTTTATTATGCTCTTAATCTAGTTTTTTCTCTAATTTCTTAATATTAAAGACAATTTTTGTTTTCATTTTTTACATCACAATGTAATGGACGACTCGGGTGCATGGTTTGGTTGACCCAGGTTGGTCTGTTATATACAAGTTCATTTCTATGAAGTTAAAGAAACATACATCAACCATATAGGTTGATGGAATCAACGAAAAACCTATTTGATTTTAGATATTGTGATAAAATGTTTACATTACATGTAAAACACTTGTTGGAAGTTTGACATCGTTGGGATTTTAAATTCAGTATATAGATTCTTTGGTATGTTATTATAAGATAAACACTGATGTTAGACAGTTATTCCTAATTCCACATTGAATGATGCCAAGAGGGTCACAAACTTATTTTATTTTCAATCTATGTTATGTTTTATATGTGGATCATATCTAGAGTTATTATTCACTTGTATCATGTAGTTCAATAGTGGTATGACAATATTTTGTTAACTGGTTCATCAAAGAAAGAAGAATCATAAGTTTAGGTAATTCTATATCGATTCATAATGTAATTATGAATTACATGTGAAGATCCTTAACTTATGGTTTTGACTTTAATATATTTAATTAATACACTATTTTCATTGGACATGAATCTATTTATAATGTGAATAAATTATTATAAATTATTTAGGACTCAAAGCTGAGACGGTCATACCATCAAAAGATGCTTCTGCTATGCCCAAAACCTAAAATTAGTATCAAAGCGATCAAATGTTTAATTTATATTTTATAATTATTTTTTGATAAATTTTATTTATTTTGATTTTATTTTTTACCTAAAATTATTTATTTTAAATTTTTTTTATCCTCATATCTTATATTATGCATTCTCACAATCATTACCCATAAATTGTTAATAATTATAAACAAATAAGCATCCAAAAAACCATTTGGATGTTCAAATGTTTCTATCTAGACAAAAATATAGTGCATGGAGTGTACCTACCATATACACACTATGTATTATGATTTATCTCTTGTATCTTTTTCTATCTACTTAGATAAAAAAAATCAGATCTAATATATGAAAATATCAGATCGGTTTGTAGATATGGATAGGATGACAAACAAAAAAAGAATTGTATATAGTGTAACCACTTTACATGATATGTATTCACTATTATATCATTGTAGAGTACACATGGTGTACCAAGCATGTCAGATATCAAATAAATTATAGGATTACTGATATTTTATATAAAATAGTGTCACACTTCAAGTATGTTGGACAAAACGCTCAGTCCAAGGCATGTTAAATAGACACAGGAAGAATTAAAGTACATTGTGTCTACATTTGTACGTGTCCTGTAGTTTTCTACCGGTAGTGTTCTCAAATTTTCACATAAAGAAGAATTAAATATATAATTTATAAAATTGATTATATGTCATGTATGTCATTCATTCAACAGTACACTCTATGTCATTGGATTATCAATTACATTTTAAATTAATTTCTATACTAATTTGTTTTATAAACACACGAGGCTTACTATTGTACAATTGTGTACAATGATAATTTTATATGAATTTAAATATTTTAAAAATTATAGATTATGCTGAATTAATGAATTTTGATAGAATTATGATAAATTGAATAAATTGGATTAATTTATGGATGATTATCTCAGTTTAAGAAATAAATGAAGTAATTTATAACTGTATTGAAACTGTATTCTTGTTACATGATGTGTGGATGGTCATAATATAAGAAAATAACTTGCATGTGATTGGTTTATTTAATTTATTATGGTTAATTTATTATTTATGGTCCATGATTCATCCCCTCTCTTTATTATGTAAGGGACTTCGTGATCGTGGTTTCCTTTATGTAAACCCCATTTATCCAATCCATTGTATATATGTTCCTGCATGTGATTAAAATATCATGTAATCATGGAACTACTATGTGAGAGGAGGTAGTATGATTCAAGGAGTTGAGGAAGAACCAATAAAATATATATATAAGATCTAAGGTGAAATACTACAACATGAACCGAACTATGGTTTAAGTTGTTTTTTCATAGATTATAGGGTTATTTTATAATCTAATTGACAAACTAAACATTATAGAAACTCAGGATGATGCTAATTATATTTTATTTATATATGTTTCATGGTAAATTATTTATGTTTTTGTATGATGAATGATCACCTAAGATAGGAATTAACAAACATGAAATATGAAATAATACATAATTAGAATATATGTAAATGTTTTGTCTGAAATGGTAAATCACATATGTAAAATGAAATAATATTAAAAATTTAAGTAAAATTATAAAATGGTATTTATGTGTAAGTATTAAAATACATAAAATAAAAAATTAATTCAGATTAACCTTCAACTACTTAAATTGAAATCTAACTCATAGTTCAAAGTGCCTGACCGACCCAAGCTGGTGTGATTTCATTTATCATGTATATTTTAGCATGATGTTTTAGGTTTAATTAACAATGATTATATCATGGTTTGACTAAGCAAGAAATAATTTTTGAGGATAATAGGAAAAAGTTGTGAAAATCTTAAATCAGGATTATAGGATTTGGGAATCCACACAACAAATAGAGTAACTTTGAGTTAATGTATTTGGAAAGTTACACCTGCCTAAATCCCTTCAAATAGGTTGTCAGACCCATGTCTAGGTTATGATAAGTAGAATATGGACCATTTTTACTAGAATATATAAGTCATAAGATATTATGAAAATTATGGGGACAAATATTTAATTTCAAAAAAATAGTTGGAAATTAGTAAGAATTTAATTATTTTTAAATATTTTAATCTATTTTTGTAATAAAAAAGTACTAATTATATACTCTTAATTCTAAGAAATGAATAATCAAATGAATCCAACAATATCAGAGATATTTATACTATAAAAGGATAACCTTCTCACTAGAACTAATTTACATCAATGGTATAGGTGCTTACATGTTATACTTCACCATGAACATAAATTATACATGCTATAATACCTAATTCATCAATTAATTTACAAAGAGGCTAACGAGGAATAATTATCTATCTATTTGATGCATTTGGACCTGAAAATAAATGTCCTATATTTCATGTTATCCTCCATTTTCAATGAACTTATAACTAAATATTAATATATAGACACACATAGAATAATTTCTAAAATAAATGATATCTATTAAGATAATGAGATATAAAAAAGACATGAGATCTCTAATGCATTATTCATGTGTAAGATAAGAGAGTTGGTGCTAGCTGGGAAACATGTAGGTAAGAATATTGGATTCATTTAGCACATAAACATCGGGGGTTTTAATATCTATAATGATCTGTGGATATATATCATTATTACCTCATTACCTATAAACATCTCCAATTTCATTTTTAATTTTAATATGAACATTATCTAGAAGGAATTTTGAAAAAATCTTACAATTATTCACCAAGATGATAAATACACGGGGTATGGAAAACTGTCTATCCTTATAGTAAATAATAGGCATAAGAAGAGGGAAAAGTGGATGATTAATTATTCCATGTATAAATCTCTGAAGCACCATCCCTTCAAGAAGAATATGATCCAATGTAACAGAAAGGAATAGGATGTGGAATGTTTTTGATGTGGTATGTGGGGACACTAGAATATTAATTTCACCCATATAAAGAAGTAAGGACATGATTTAGGTTCATTCATTATTGGGTGTAATTTTTTCATATCCACAAGTTGGGTATTATATTTTTCCTATGGTGATAAATTTTTTATCCAAATAGATTGAAATAAGTAGATTTCAAAGTATTACCAGAGGTTTTATAGATCTATCGGCTACCAATGGAGAAAGGATACATCATCTATCCATTATAGACTACCATATTACATTTATAATAGGATTTTTATCTTAAAAAACTATTATTATGTGAATTGTGATTACAAAAAGATTATTATTATCTATTTTTTAGATATGGATGGATTTGTTTCTTGTTTTGAAAAAAAAGGTTGCTAATTTTCTAAATATAAAATATGTTATGGTATGGTTGTAGAGACCTAATATTGACATACATGGAAATTACATTTCTTTTGAAGAATAATTAATACATAAAAAAACAAACACCCAAAGACCGTATGATTTTAGTGTCTTTGGAAACTTGGAACACAAACTTCTAACTCTGTGAAAGATCATAAACATCTCTCATAAAGATATTCGCCATTTGTTTTCCTACATAAAACATTTCATTATATCATGAGAAAAAGAAAACGTGAAAAGGGTGGGCTCAAATTCTTATTAATGTTAAAAAGGGTGAACACAAAACAAACCATAAAAATTTGAACATAAAAACATTAACATAATGTTTGAACATCAAAATCGTGAGTCATGAAATAAATCATGGCAGTACGGAAGGAATGAATCATATAGGAACATTACCCATGATAAAAAATATCATTTTTATAAAATATGGAATTATGAAAATAAATTAAGAACAAAATAAGATTTCCATAGTAGCCAAGGTATTGCTTCCAAGGCCATCATAGTGGACAAAGTCCATTACTGAACTGGGTTTACTTTCCATTCATACCATGTATTACTGAACTTAATTTACTTATCATTCCAGCCCTGCATTACTGATCCAGATTTACTTTCCATTCCAGTCATGTCTATCTCATGAGATATAAATCATTACCCAATGCATTTGAGAGGTATATAGGTCCCACCCATCTCATAATAAAATCATTCTTATATGTGTAACATCCCAGGTAAATAAAGAATAAGATATTTTCATATTTATTAATATTTTTGAATTAAATATTAATTTTACTTTAAAGGGATTTCTACGTTCGATAGCGTACCTGATACGCAACGACGAGTTTCTTTGAAATCTTACGTTGCACACTAATAATATAATATTATTATTTTAGATAGTAGTTAAGTCCTTCCATTTTATTGGAGGGAATGAACAAAACTATCTAAAATATGATTATACATGTTTTTTAAATGTATCTACTTTTATCCAATAAAAAGTAAGAGGCCTAAAATATGAATGAATCAATTTTAAGTATAATTTACCTTAAAAGGACGATTTACCACATTTTAATGGAGAACCTTATTTAAATATTGTTTTGTTCACATTTATACATTATAATGGACCAAATAAAATCCTTCTTTATAATGGGTACATCAAAATTTACTTTGTGTAAAATTTTGGAATTTGTTCTGATAAAGTTCATTTTTTAAATGAATAGTGAAAATATTGTATTTTAATTCAAAACTGTGTTTTAATATTATTTATTTATATGGTTAGATTATATTTTTAATTGGTTTTAAAGTGTAATTAGAATATATTTTTACCATTTAATCCAATTTTGGTCATTGGAATTAATTTCACTACGAAATTGGACAAAAACAAGAGTCAATCTTTTTATAGTTATTGTTTATTAAAAAACGCTATTTGTTTTAACAACGGGGATTAGATTTAAAATTAATTAATGAAACTTTTAGTATTTTAATTTTGAAAAATAAACATCATTTTTGAATTTTGAATATCAAATATTTCCTAGGCTCAATTTTTGGTATTTTTCTAAAAAACCTCAATTTTTGATGAATAGTGAAACCACTTAGTAGTAGTTAAAAACATAATTTTTCATTTAAATGAAATTTTACCACTTTGGGGAATTTATTTTCTAATATTATACATAAATGGTTGTTTTTAGTAAGTAAAATGTGGTTCAATAAGATGAAATTAATTTTGGTTAATAGTAACTTTTGACTTTTATTTACCGTGGTTAAAGGTAAATAAGATAATTAAAGGTAAAACCAATATTATAATAATTCAAAATTACCTTAAAACTTTTCAAAACCTTATTTTTTGAGTCATTTACGACCATGGACATATTTGGGTAGATTTTGGGACCCCATTGAGTCACATGTGATTGATAATAACAATTTAGATTAATTAATTTAAAGTAAAGACAAAAATGACATTATCAAATATCTCTTTGTAAATTAATTTTTACATGGTCCTATATAAGTAATATTTTTGACTATAAATATTTATTGGAAAGATAAAACAACTTCCTACATCATGGTAATTTTTTTATAATTTTTATAAAACATATAAATTAATTTATTCACGACACAATAATGATGGAGTATTTACCTCATTAATAAACGATTTAAATAAATAAGATTATAATGATTAAAATATTATCCAAAACATGTCCAATTATGATTTGATGATTTTATTTGGAATACGAGTCATATTATTTTATACTTTAATGATTTTTGGACCTTTATAAACTGAATACCATTATATAATAAAATAATATTTTACCACTTTCCTAAAGAGCCCCTCCTCTCCCTTATAAAAGGAGACCACTTCTAACCAATTACTCACACCTCTCAAGACTCTTGGATCATCCAACATCTGCCAAATTAATCTACCTACATCCATATCCTCCTCCGAGAAGCCTTAAATTAGGTAGTAGGCACTTCACGAAGTCCTTTAGATCAATCCAAAGGGAGTTACCCAAATTAAAGGTAACAATTTCTCATAAATTGTTTTCTTTTATTTTACTTCTCCAACCCCTAAATTATTTTTATTACTTTTTTTTATAACAAAACCAATATCCTCAATATAATAGTATGTTGTTATGAGAATTATTATTACTACACTTACACACACCTCCATCTAATGGGTGAAGAACATAATGTTTCTGTGGTGGGAAAACTAACGCCTCACGAAATGATGATTGTTCAATTACCTCTTACCGCCTCTCATGGTGTCCATTATGATGGAAATATATTTATATATGATATATATTATGTTTATTTTTTCTTTATTCATCTTTAATTTCCATTTATAGCATACATTTATGGTTTTTATTATGGGTAAACACGATAATTTCATTTGAGGAAGTGCGGACAACCGCCCCCTCAAAGTAATATGACTCGTTCATACAATATGTGGTACGTATAAAGGGTAGAGTTAATGATATTATATTTGATATTATACTGGATTTATAATATACCTATGTATCATTATGTTTCAATTCCATTAAAATAAGAAATAGAAATGAAAGTAGCGTTCATGCGTACATACGACTTACCATCTCCACGAACGGTGCATTTCATTTCATACCATTAAATGTTATATACTATTATAAATACATGTATATGCTGGATATATATGATATATATGATATCCAAATATCTAATATCATTTTGGATATAATGGACTATTGACAAGATGGACAACTTGTAAATATAAGTTGTTCATTTTTACTAAAGTACCAAATATCGACAAAATGAATGTTATTCACATAATTGATTACATAATATTTATAAAATGGTAATAAGTGATAAAAAAGGAATTATAAACTTGAAAAAAGATCTTAATAAAGTAGAAATTAAATTTAGTTTATTATTCAGGAGACTAAAGAACGATCGAGTAAAGTCGGACACAAGGTAAAGAACTTTGTCTCAATCTCCTTTCATTGAGGCATATTTTGTTTTAATACACGATTTTATTTTATACGCTCTATAAACACCTTTGACTTTTCATTTCATTTAAAGGAAATCTATTTATATGAATCATTTTTCTGAAGGAAAAAAATGATTTTTTTTAACGTAAGCGGTGACAACGAACTTTCTGCCACCGCGAGTATTATTTGATATTTGGATTCCTTAACAAGCTGTAATGTTTTTGAAAGGAAAAATAAATACCATATAAAATTTTTACGTATTTTGGTATTGAAAATGATTTTGAGAATGTATTTATTATTTCAATATCTTGAAATGATATTTTGTTTTTGCAATGTGAAAATGTTATCTTTCTTTTATGCTTATGTTATGTGTTATGATCATGTTATGGTTCTTGGGAATTATTTATCTATGCATGTGGTTATGTGATAATCCTAGGGCGGGTGATCCCGAGATAGCTCTCTAATTCATTGGGAAAAATGAAAGAGGTAAACATGAATATTTCTCATACGAGATTTAGGGAATATACTGTGATGGGTATTACAAAGCAACTCCCTATGTAGCTGTGATAGCTACAATGTAAGTATGTTATGGATGCCACAAGTTACCTTTGTGATATATGATTTCTATGTGTCTTTCATAAATCTTATGATTTCTTGAGGTAAGTAAGAGAGTTCATGTTTTTTCTGTATTTATAGATAAATGTTTTCATCCTTTGTTTTGTAACCCTTACTTAGAATCTTATGCTAATCCCAAGTTTTGAAATGTTTTCACAGAACATAAAGATCAATAGGGTCAATGATGGGATCAAGGAAAAGTCATTCTATCTAAAACCTGGAACTAGACATGACTCTTTTTTTCAAGAGTTTTTATTTTATAGAAAAAATGGATACTGGATAGAATTGTCTACATGTAATATTCAAGTTGTTATGTAAATGTAATGTCCTAATTCTCTAAAACTCTAAACCTGAAAAGATCCTCAATGAAAATTATTCATTTAATTCAATATTAGGTAATGTTTAAGGCCTGATCCTTATAGTTGGTATCAAAGGTCGGTTTTGACAAATTTATGAGTTATGGTATTTTTAAATAAATCTCCACAAATTAATTTATGTTAATATTTAAATGATATAGAATTTACAGATTACTATGTTGCTTCAACTAAGATATTTCTGTGTCCAGAATTTTTTTCCAAAGAGGAAACATGGAAGCTATTTTTAGATGACATCAGGAGGAAGAAAACCTTCCAAATCAGCAACCTGACATGGTTGGAATCGAAACTGAACAATTTTTTGCAGTGATGGAACATTTGACTTAGGATATAAATGGTGGTAGTATCCATGTACGAGGTCATCCAGATAAACCACAGAGGAACACGTCAATAGTGGAGCACTTCATGTGGCAACATCCCCCATCATTCAGAGGATCATCTGACCCTGTGCTAGTAGAAGGGTGGATTAAAGCACTGGAGAAGATTTTTGATGTCATGGGATATTCAGAACATCAAAAGATTAGTCTTTCTTTTTACCATTTTGAAGGTGAAGCTGGTTAGTGGTGGTTGATGGTGAGCAATATCAGCGATAATGAGGAGATTGATGCTCTTGATTTGGATGAATTCAAAGTTATGTTTCTTGAGAAATATTTTCCTAAGGTGGTTCATCTTAGGGTGGAAAAACAATTCCTAGAATTGAGGCAGGAGGATGACTCAGTGGCTGCTTATAAAAAAAATTCACCCGACTGGCAAGGTATGATCCAAATTTCATACGAGATCTTGATAGTAAATTCAACCATTTTTACTCTGGATTAAAGCCAATGTATCGAAGGGATTTAGCTTCTTGTGAGTTCAAAAGTTATGAAAAACTTGTTCGTTGTGTGGAGAAATTGGAAATGGAGTTTTCCTATGATCAAGTATTCTTTGACAAACAATAGAATAAGAGGTCGAGGTGGTAGGAGAAAGGGAAGAACTCTTCAAAAAAAGTTTGATGGTAAGAAACTTAAGTTTAAAGTCTGTGAAAATTTTGGTAAAAATCATGCTGGGGAATGTCTTTTGATTTCTGGTAAGTGCTACCGACGTGGTAAAATGCGACATAAGGCTAGTAATTTCACTGAAAAAGATCAGGGTAATGGTCAGACAAAATCTGATTTACAGTCAGTAAAATATTTTAAGTGCAATGAAATGGGTCATTATACAAATGAGTGTCCAATAAAGAACTCAACCGAAGGAAAGCAACCAGACTACAAGCAGAAAGGGGTGTTCAAATCCTTTGTAACTACTTCATAAGATATTGGTCCATCAAATAAAGTTGTATTAGGTACACTGTTAGTTTGTTCAGATTATGCCAATGTGTTGTTTGATTCAGGGTCTACACACTCTTTCATTTCTGAGAAGTTTTCTAGTAATTTGGGAATTCCATCTCAATATATGAATACAGAACATACGGTAAAAACATCGGGAGGAAATGTTGAGACAAAAATAAAACATAAGAGCATTACTTTCCTTGTGTGCGGAAAGAATCTACCTCCAAACCTTATTGTTTTTCCTCTAGTAGATTTTGATGTTATTTTGGGTATGGATTGGATTTCTGTTTATCATGCTAATATTGACTATAGAGCTAAATAGGTTTCTTTTAATAATGATTTTCAGTTTGTATACAAAAATGAACCCTTGGTTTTGATAACATATTAGGAAGATGAGAAACTAGTAAAGGATGGAAATGAATGTTACCATACACATATTGTTTAAAATAAATAAATTGTTCATTTTAATGATGTGCCAGTGGTAAATGAGTAATTTGATTTTTTTTCGATGAGTTTCCTTGTATTATACCTGAACGGAATGTTGAATTCACTGTTGACTTAGTTCCTGATGTTATGCCAATTTGAAAACCCCCTTATCTAATGGCTCAAATCGAGCTTTTAGAGTTAAAGAAGCAATTTCAGGAGTTATTAGATAAAGGTTTCATTCAACTTAGCACATCACCATGGGGTTTTCCTGTATTGTTTGTTAAAAAGAAAGATGTTCAAATGCGACTTTTCATTGATTATAGAGCATTGAATAACATAACTGTTATGAATAAGTATCCTTTGCCTCATATTGATGATTTGTTTGATCAGATCTAGGGAGCTCAATATTTTTCGAAGATTGTCTTGAGACCAGGGTACCATTAGTTGAAAGCAAAGTAAGCGGACATTCCAAAGACAATGTTTCCTACTAGATATGGACATTATGAATTTATAGTTATTCCTTTTGGGTTAACTAATGCACCTGCTGTATTCATGGATCTTATGAATATAATTTTTCGTGAGTTTTTGGATAAGTTTGTGGTTGTGTTCATTGATGATATTTTGGTTTATTCAAAAAGTAATAAAGATCATGAATTTCATTTAAGGGTAATCTTAGAAACCATAAAAGAAAAGAAACTATTTGGGAAATTTAGAAAGTGTGACTTTTGGTTATAGAAAATTTCTTTCCTTGGTCACATTGTTTCAAATAATGGCATAACTGTTGATCCTGCTAAAAAACTTTGTTTAAGAATGGCCAAGACCCACAAATATAACCGAGAATCGTAGTTTTCTTGGTTTGGAAGGTTATTACCAGAGGTTTGTTGACAATTTTTCATGGTTATCTAGTCTAATGAGTAAATTAACTCGAAATTATGTTAAGTTCATATAGAAAAAAAATGTGATGATTGTTTTGAGTAATTAAAATGGATATTGGTGAATGCTCCAGTTTTGGAACAGCCATCGAGAAATGGTAAGTTTGTTATAAATAGTGATGCTTTGTTGAAAGCAATGAGTTGTTTCCTAATGCAGAATGATCATGTGATTGCTTATGCTTTACGTCAGTTGAAACCTCATGAGTTAAATCACCCTACACATGATTTGGAATTAGATTCTGTTGTTTTTTCTTTAAAAATTTGGAAGCATCATTTGTATGGAGTAAAATGTGAAATATATTCTGACCACACAAATTTAAAGTATATATTCACTCAAAAAGAATTGAATGTGAGACAACGGAGATGGCTAGAATTAATCAATGATTACGATTGAACAATCCATTACGGTACGGGAAAAGAAAATAAAGTGGATGATTCTTTGAGTCAAAAAATTAATGTCTCATTATCCATTCTACGTTTTGAACGAGATCCTTTGGTTTTTGATTTGATAAACTTTGGCATATAAGTTTTTGGTGCAATAAATTCTTCTATTTTGTTTCAGGTGTTAGTGAAATCATCTTTATCAGGCAGAATAAGGCAATCACAGAAAGAAGACAGTGAGTTGTAGAAAAAGATAGAGTTGGTTCATAAGGGTATGTTTTCTGATTTTAACGTTGATAATGATTGTGTTTTGAGATTTGTAAAGAGATTATGTGTGCCTTTTGATTCAAAATTGAAGAATGAGTTATTATGTGAAGCTCATAGTTATCCTTTTTCAGTTCATCCTGGTAGTACTAAGATGTACAGATATCTTCGAGAGTATTACTGGTGGGATGGAATGAAAAGAGATATTTGTGATTTTACTATGAAGTGTTTGACTTGTCAGCAGGATAAAGCAGAGAAACAGTTACCAAAAGGGATTCTTCATCCTTTACCGGTGCCAGAGTGGAAATGGGAAAATATGTCCATGGAAATCGTTGTGGGATTACAAAAGACATCTTGAGGTAATAATGTAATTTGGGTTATTGTTCATCGATTGAATAAATCTGCTCATTTCCTTCCTATTCGAGGTAATTTGTATCTAGATCAACTTTCTCAGTTTTTTGTTAAAGATATAGTGAGGTTGTATGGAGTTTCCCTATCCATTGTATCTGATCATGATCTCAGGTTTATTTCTAACTTTGGGAAAGGCCTTCAGAAGTCATTGGGTACTGAATTAAATTTTAGTACATCTTTTCATCCTCAATCAGATGGGAAATCAGAATGAACAATTTAGAACTTGGAGGATATGCTACGTGATTGTTCACTAAATTATTAGGGAAGCTGGGACCAACATATTTATTTGGTTGAATTTTTACATAATAACAGTTTTCATTCTAGTATACAGATGGTTCTGTTGGAGGCATTATATGGAATGCATTGTTGAACTCCATCTTTTGGGATGAAGTAGGTGAAAGGAAGCTCATGGGACCAGAATTGGTAGAAGAGATGGCAGAGAATGTTCAGTTGATTCAGAAGCACATGAGAACAACATTGAGTAGATAGAAAAGTTATGCAGATAACCGGAGGAAGGATCTTTCTTTTAAGGTAGGTGATAATGTCTTTCTCAAAGTTTCTCCATGGGAAAGTGTGGTGCGTTTTGGTATGAAGGGAAATTTGAGTCTGATGTTCATTATACCATATGAAATTCTAGAGAATGTTGGATTAGTTTCATACAGAGTGGCTTTACCTCCATGTATATCCTAGGTACACACTGTTTTTCATGTTTCGTTTTTGAGAATGTATATTCCAGATCCATCTCATGTTTTGAGCCAAGAGGTAGTTCTGTTGGAAGTGAATCTCTCTTATGAAGAACAACCAGTTTAGATTCTTGACCGTAGAGAGAAAGTGTTGCGGAATAAGGTAATTCACCAGGTAAAGGTTTTGTGGAAAAACCATATGGTTGGAGAGGCAACGTGGGAATCTGAAAATGCTATGAGGGATAAATACCCCAACTTATTTTGAAAAGTGAATAAAAATTGTGAGGTCGCAATTTCCAAATGGGGGGAAGGATGTAACATCCCAGTTAAATGAAGAATAAGATATTTTTATATTTATTAATATTTTTGAATTAAATATTAATTTTTCTTTCAAGGGGATTCTATGTTTGATGGCGTACCTGATATGCAACAATGAGTTTCGTTGAAATCTTACACTACACACTAATAATATAATATTATTAATTTAAATGATAGTTAACTCCTAGCCGTTGTATTAGAGGTAATGAAAAAAACTAACTAAAATATGATTACACATTTTTGTTAAATTTATTTACTTTTATCTAATAAAAAGTTAGAGGCTTAAAATATGAATGAATCTAATTTTAACCATAATTTACATTAAAAGGTCGATTTACCACCATTTAATGGAGAACCCTATTTAAATATAGTTTTAGCCACTTTAATAAATTCTAATTGACCAAATAAAATCGTTCTTTAGAATGGATACATCAAAATTTACTTGTGTAAATTTTTGGATTTTTTCCGATAATGTTCATTTTTCTAATGAATAGTGAAAATATTGTATTTTAATTCAAAACTGTGTTTTAATCCAATTTATTTTTATGGTTAGGTTATCTTCTTAATTGGTTTTAAATTATAATTAGAATATATTTTTACCCTTTAATCCAATGTTGGTCATTGGAATTAATTTCACATTGAAATTGGACATAAACATGTGTCAATCTTTTTATAGTTATTGTTTATTAAAAACACGCTATTTGTTTTAACAATAGGAATTAGTTTTAAAATTAATTAATGAAAGTTTTATGTTTTTATTTTGGAAAAATAAACATTATTTTTAAATTTGGAATATCAAATATAGCTTAGGCTGAATTTTTGGTATTTTTCTAAAAACCTTCAATTTTTGATAAATACTTAAACCACTTAGTAGTAGTTAAAAAAACTGAATTTTTCATTTAAATGAAATTTTACATCTTCTGTAAATTGAATTTTGAAAATCTGACATACATGGTTGTTTTTAGTAAGTAAAATGTGATTCAGTAAGTTGAAAATAATTTTAGGTGAATAGTAACTTTTGACTTTTATTTACAGCGGTTAAACGTAAATAAGGTAATTCAAGGTAAAAAGAATATTATAATAATTTATAATTACCTTAACACTGGTCCAAAACTTATTTGTTGAGTCATTTATGACCATGGTCATCTTTGGGTCAATTTTACAACCCCATTGATCCACTTGGGAGTGATAATGACAATTTAGATTAATTAATTTAAAGTAAAGACAAAAATGACAAAAACAAATATCTATTTTTAAATTAATTTTTACATTGTGTTATATAAGTAATATTTTTGACTATAAATATTCATTGGAATTCTAAAAATATTTCCTACATCATGGTATTTTTTCATAATTTTTAGACAACAAATAAATGTATTTATTTATGACACAATAATGATGTCGTATTTACATAATTAATAAATGATTTAAATAAATAAAATTATAATGATTCAAATATTATCCAAAACATTTCCAATTATTATTGGAAGATTTTATTTATAATATTAGTCATCTAATATTCGTCTTTAATTATTTTTGGACCTTTAGAAACTGAATATCATTATATAATAAAATAATATTTTCACACTTTACTAATGAGCCCCTCCTCTCTCTTATAAAAGAAGACCACTTATAACCAATTAATCTCACCTGTCAAGCCTTTTGGATCATCCAAACTCTTCCCAATTAAGCTCCCTACATCCCTATACTCTTTATAGAAGCCTTACCTTAAACATTAGGCACTTCATGAAGTCCTTTAGTTCGAACCAAAGGGAGTTACCCAAATTAAAGGCAACAGTTTCTCTTAAACTGTTTGCTTTTATTTTACTTCTCCAAAACCTAAACTCTTTTTATAAATTTCTTTTGTAAAAACACCAGTATCCTCAATATATTAGGATTTTTTATGAGAATGATTCTAACTACACTTACACACACCTCTATCTAATGGGTGAATAACATAATGTTTCTCTGGATGGAAAACTAACGCCTCACGAAATGATGGTTGCTCAATTACCTCTTACCGCCATTCATGGTAGACCTTATGATGGCACTCTATTTATATATGATATATATTATGTTTATGTTTTCTTTATACATAAATAATTTCAATTTATGTCAGAACTTTATGGTTTCCATTATGGGTAAATGCGATAATTTCATTTGAGGAAGTGCGGACTACCGCCTCCTCAAAGTGATATGAATCGTTCATACAATATGTGGTACGCATAAAGGGTAGAGTTAATGATATTAATTATGATATTATACTCGAATTATAATATAAATATGTATCATTATGTTTTAATTCCATTAATGTAAGAAATATAATTGAAAGTAGCGTTAATGGGTACGCACGACTTACCGTCTCTATGAATGGTGCATTTCATTTATTAACTCTAAATGTTATGTACTATTATAAATACATGTATATACTGGATATATATGATATATATGATATAAAAATCATGAATATCATTCTAGATATAATGGACTATTGACCACATGGACAACTCGTAAATATAAGGTTTTTCTTTTTGACTCAAGTACCAAATATCGTCAAAACGAAGGTTATTAACTTAAATGATTACATAATATTTATAACATGGTAATAAGTGATATAAAAGGAATTAAAAACTTGAAAATGGATCTTAAGAAAGTAGAAATTATATTTTGTTTATTATTCAAGAGATTAAAAAATGATCGAGTCAAGTCGGACACGAGGTAAGGGACTTCGTCTCAATCTCCTTTCATTGAGGAAGATTTTGTTTTAATACACTATTTCTTTTATATGTTGTATAAACACCATTGACTTTTCATTTCATTCAAAGGGAATCTTTTTATACAAAGCGTTTTACTAAACGAAAAGAAATGATTTTTTTAATGTAAGCGTTGACAACGTCCTTTCCGCTGACACGAGTATTATTTGATATTTAGCTTCCTTAACAAACCATGATGTTTTTAAAAGGAAAATAAATACCATATACAATTTTTAAGTATTTTGGTATTGAAAATGAATTTGAAAATGAATTTATTATTTCAATATCTTGAAATGTTATTTTTTTATTGCAATGTAGAAATTTTATCTTTCCTTTATGCTTATGTTATGTGTTATGATCATGTTATGGTTCATGGGAATTATGTATGTATACGGGTGGTTCTGTGATAAACCTAGGGTGGGTGAGCCCAAGATAGCTCTCTAGTGCATTGGGTAACATGACGGAGGTAAATGTGAATGTTTCTCCTAAGAGATTTTGGGAATATAATGTGATGGGTATTCCAAAGTAACTCCCTATGTAGCTGTGATAGCTACAATGTAAGTATGTTATGGATGCAACAAGTTACCTTTATGATATATGATTTTTATTTGTCTTTCATAAATCTTATGATTTCATGAGGTAAGTAAGAGAATTCATGTTTTTTATGTATATATAAATAAATGTTTTCATCCTTTGTTTTATAACCATTACTGATCTTTTTATGCTCATCACAAGTTTTGAAATGGTTTCACCGGACATAAAGATGAATAGGGTTAAGGATGAAATCAAGGAAAACTCATGCTGTCTAAAACCTGGAACTAGACATGACTCTTTTTTTCAAGAGTTTTTATTTTATAGAAAAAATGGTTACTGGGTAGAATTGTCTACATGTAATATTCATGTTGTTATGTAAATGTAATTTTCTAATTCTCTAAAACATTAAACCTGAAAAGATCCTCAATGTGAATTATTAATTTAATTCAATATTATGTAATATTTAAGGCCAGGTCCTTATAACATGTACCACAGAAAAAAAAATCATTCATCATAGAATAACCCATGAAATAAAATGGGATTCTTAAATATCATGTTAACAAAAAATAATCTATATAAGATCAGTAAACTTCATAAAAAATAATTTCATCATAAACACAACCAAATAAAAGTAATAATAGGGATATATAAATAACCTTATATCATCTTAGATGGAAAATAATTTGGATAAAACACCTGAACTTAGTTCTTGAATAAAATATCCTTTCTTCTTCAAAAATAATTTCTTTTGTCAAAATGCCGCACAATTTTAAAAGAAAAAAATTTAGTTGAAAAACACTTAAAATAATTTTGCAGAATCTTCCTGGAAATAAGGCATCATGAAACTGTATAAATCCATTCATGTATTATAAGTAAAATAAAAACATTCTCCTAGTACTTTTGCGGGAAAAGTAAAAAATGTACCTCATATGGTAAACAAAACAAAGACTCCTTCCATACCATTTAGTAAAAGTGAAAAATGGTCAAAAATCCTTTAAACATACATGGAAGAATAATAATCATTTTATGAAAACCTTTTTAGAAAACACAAAAAAGGATGATAAATATATCCCCAGTAAATACTTACGTATAAGAAATCTCAGATAAAAATGAGATTACAAAAAATATCTCTTACCACAGGTCCGATTTCGAATATATGTGTACAAAACTCCTGTATAGTGGGTTTAAACATGTTATTAAAATTTAACAAAACCCTAATAATATTTATGATATCATATATGATTCACTTATGACATTATATTACCAGTTCATTTGGCAGTTCAAAGTTAAAGCAATGTTTTGGGTAAAATCATTTCATTTATCGTACGTGTTTGGACTTTTTATTCTTCGCATGATTACTTAGATCAGGATTTAATTATTTCCAGAATTTAAAAAATAATTTATATATTCATTATATAAATATATATATAAAAAATAGATAAATGAATTGGAATACACCATTCATGGAGACGGTTGGTCGTACGTACTTATGAACGCTGTTTTGGTTTCCTTATTAAATTGGATGGAAGTAAGAAAATGATAAAAATATAAAAATAAATCCATTATAATTATTATGTCTTATATTTCATGATTATTTATTATATATACTTCATAATCATTCTTGAATTGTTAACATGGAGAATGAATCTCATCGCGTCGTGGAGACTATAATCCATACGTACGCACGGGCGATGATATTGTTCCCATAATTGTTAAAGGGTATTGAATTGGATGGTTTATGATATATCATAATTATTATAATGTTATAATAATAATATATAGTTATTATTTCCACCATTATACTCATCTAAGTAAGGCGATGGTGAAAAATAGATTACACCACGACATGAAGACGATAATCCATACGTACACATGCACGATGATTTCATTCATCGTAGGATGGATAGAATGTGAAATAGGGCTATTTCATATTTATAATAACATATCAGTATATGAGTGATACTTATGTTATTACTTTATAATGAAAAAACTAAATAATAGGAAGTTGAAGAAAAAATAAATTTGAAAGAATCAGTTGAAGAGATTACTTTTTCCTTGATGTGCCTCTTTTAAATTTCCACTTCGGGTTCTAGAGTTAGTCTTTTGAGAATAAAAGAATCTCTATAATGTAACTAGAGAAGTTGATAAGAGAAATGGAAAGGGTTTGGCCGATCATGAAGGCTCAAAATGGAGTGAAGAGAAGAGGGAGTATGTGCCCTTTTATAAGAGATGAGAGATGCCCATTAAGAAAGTTACAAAATATTAATTTATTATAAATTAAATTTCTATTTAAAATTTCAAAAACATTTTTATTCATAAGATAATATGAGGATGGTTCTAATACTCATCATTCAATAATTTTTTGGCATGTTTTTTGTTGGTGGGATTGGATACTCAAGAGGGGGTGAATTGAGTTCCAATTAATAATTTCTATGAAAATCCCCCAATTTATAAAACAAGTTAAATTGTAGTGAATTTGTAAAACTGTAATGGTTAAATTAGGTTATCAAAGATTGATTAGGTCTTAATCAATTTAATCAAAAGATTAAATTGGAATTTGAAACTAATCTGCAGATTTACAATAATTAGAAACACTTGCTAGATTAACTATCAAAGTAACTTTAAAAAAGTTTTGTATTTCAATGTAATGGCAGAGGAATATAAAAGATATATATAGTATAATTTAAACTTAAACTAAAAGCACATCAGATATAACCAAGAGTTTCATTCTCATGTCGAGACTTAGTCCTCTTAAACAATTTATAAAAAAGTGATCTACACTCTAGATCATGGTTAACAACAGTACACGACTGTCCATTCCACGGAGGGACCTCTACCAAAGTTCTTTGTGGGAATAAAAAAAAAAGACCAGGCCACACAAGGACCACTTTGACAATTTTTTGGGGGAAAACAAGGGTAAGGGGTTTTGGTTTGAGGATTTGATATCATCTAGTTCATAACAGGAGTCAGTGTGTGTGTAAGATTTACATAGTACACACACTCCTCGAAAAAGAAAATAATGAATCACTTATAGAGAGATTATATGAAAGTTTATAAAGGTCATGTGATTGGCAGTGGAGCTCTGGACTCCTTGGATTTAGCATAAATGATTATGAGTCCTTCTCTGGTTTTGTGTGGAAAAACCGAAAGTTTAGTGTCGGATTTCATGCATGTGAGTTCTTGAAAGATCATTCAATCTCTTCTTCATGCTCAGTATTGTTCTTCTGTTCAGTACAAAGCTCGCGTGTATTGTCTGTAGCTTCGCATATGTTCTAGTATGTGTATCTATGTGTGTATCCTCTAGTTGCAGCTCAATATTCCTTATATTCCTCGAGCTCTAGCAATAGGAATGATTAACTTTTCATAGGAACGAGGTATAGTTTCCTAACATGCCAACAACTATCATTAAATATCGTCAATTGCATTAAACACATCAAATATGACTATTAGCAATATATAAATAATATTGACATATGGTTAAGAAATGGTGTCATAGTAGTTATGCAAACGGTGTCTCCTTCACGGTGTGTCATTCACGGTATGACCTTCACGGTATGTGGATCATGGTGTGTCCTTCACGGTATGACCTTCACAGTATGTGGCTCATGGTGTGTCCTTCACGGTATGACCTTCACAGTGTCTCCGTGTCAGGGTGTGTCCTTCACTTTGTCTGAGTCACAGTGTCTGACTCATGGTTTCTGGCTTCTGTTACCTTGCTCATAGTGTCTGGATTCAGGGTGCCTTGATTACTGAGTCTTGCTAGATGTGTCTTAGCACTTAGGCAATCAGAGTGTCTGACATACGGTGTCATGGTGTCTCATTGGTCATGGTGTCTAAGAATTAGACTTCAAAGTGTCTACTTCACTGTGATTGTGTCTTGCACACTGTCTTACTATGTCAAGCTTCACTGTGTCTTTATACTTAGACAAATATATGTATTTAGACTTCGACAGTAATATACATAAGATGATTGGAACTTAACCTGTATAAAGTATAAGAGATAACATGAAACATAAATACAGAGGATTGATAAGATAATTGAGATTTGTGATTAGTAACAAGATTTGGAACTAGTAAAGGCATTTGTAAATAATAATAAGATTTGTTAACAGTAACAAGATTTGTGATCATTAAAACATGGTTAATACATGAGGAGTCCAACAATCTCCCCATTTTTTATGTTCACAAATCATGTACAGATAAAGTAAAAAAATTGAATTGAACTTTAGAGAAAATAGCATATAGAATAACATATGACTTTTTCTTCCCCGTTTAACTTCTCTTGTTTATTCTCCCCCTTTTGGTATTATCAAATGGTTAAAAGAAGAGAGTGAAACAATTTATATTTCATTAAAATCGTTCAGAATACATCATATAGTAGAAATAAAAAAATCAATGACATCCCCATCAAAAATAAATTAGTCACTGGACTTCTTCAAGGATCGACCTTTTCCTTGCCTTTATCAGCAGTAGGATTAGGTGTTGATGTAGAGGAAGGCAGAGAGGTGGTAGAAAAATATGGTAAGGGAGACCTTCAAAAATAGATGGAGTCAAGGAAGGAGTAGTAGAAGATCTAATATGTAGTTGGTCAAAAATTATTGGTCTGATCTGAGAAAGGGCTTGACAAACTGACATAGCAGTTGAGGCTAGGGCAGGTAGATCTGGTCGAAGAGGGGAAGTAGTTGGTGCAACTATAGTTGTACTCTACACTTGAAGATATGGATTCAGATAATTTATGAATTCAGTAATGATTTCTCCACCATATTGCATAGCATTTTCAAATTCGTCCTTATTCTCCAGGAATTTGTCCAACAATCTAGTGAACTCAGTAAGCTTGTGAACTTGAGCTTTGGAATCCTAAGACACTGGAGGGATTTTAAGATTCTCCACAAGATACTTAAAGTGATTTATCATATCATATTTGGATTAAATTTGATTGAGAAGCAAATCTATCTTCTTAGTGGTCTCTTGTTGAGCATAATTGGAAATCTTAGAATGAATTTGAACAAGATCAAGTGATCTATCACTATTCTTAACCACTTCAGATAAATAAGAAAGATCCAAGCCACTGAAAGCATTCTGATTTTCTTCCTTGATTATGGATCTATTCAGTGAATCATCCAAAGAAAGAGCAGAGATTTGACCAGAGGGAGGATAAGCCTTTACAACTATGGTGAGAACTTTGAGCTGTTTAAAAACCTTTTGAAGAGAGCCAGTATACTCATCTGTAAGCATATTAGGATTCTCTACAAGGTATATCATGAATTGAAGAATCTTTGTGTGTCTTTCCCCAATCTTATCATCAAACAACAACAGGTATGGGTGCATCTGAGATACAATATCTCTAGAGATGTTGGAAACAGAAGGTTCAGGAGAAGTAGCAACATGTGTAGAAGTAGAAACAGGAGCAGGCTCTGATCTTGATGAAATTTCTTTTTGAAGGTTTTCCACCATAGCATTCAAATTTGCAACATCCGCACTAATAAAATTATTTTCAACTTTGAATTCTTATATATCACAGATCATCCTGGGTTGAATGTGCAGAATAATATTCTCCAAAAGAAATGAGGCATCTTCCTGACTCAGTTGAGTCATAGGACGAGGTTGAGAGGTCAAGATCTTATCCACTCCAACTAAGATAGTCTGTCCAAATAAATTCAAGTCATCCTTAGTTACAAATGATTTCTAGTCAAGAAAAGGTGTAGATGGTGGAAGTGGTATAGATTCTGGTGCAGGTTCTGGTTGTGGCTCATGTTCAGGTGCAGTCTTAGGGTGATTGACTAACTTCAATTGAAACAAGGATGAGAGATACATTCTTGTTCTAGTCACTTTCTCTGATTCACTTAAACCATAAAAGTTTTGGAACTCATACCGAGTGTACATATAATATGTGACAGTTGGTTGAGAGGTTTCAGTAGATCCAACTTCATTAATCTCAAGGTTTTGAGGTCCCCCCCCCCACCTCACCATGTACTTCAAATTTAGGAACTATAGGCTCAGCATCATGATCAAGATCGACAGGATCAACACTATTCTCCTCAGCCATTTCTTTCATTTCTAATTGAAAGGAATTTTCCATCCTCTCCTCAGCAGAGGGTATGTACTCAGAAACCAACTCTTCTATGGGTTGTGCTTCCATACATGATTCCTTTTTAGTATGAAGGTTTTCTATCACAGGCTCAGGTATAAGCAAATCTCTTGTAGCCTCAGACTGAATTTCAAGGTTAGCATCAACTATTGGAGAAGGAGGTTCTTCTTCTCTTAGAACAACAGAAGGGTCAAAATCCCTTTCCTTGTCAACAACAACTTCTTCTCTATGAATTATTTCAGCCTCTTTTCTAAGAGGTACATCAGGAACATCAGCAGGGACAACAATCCTTTCTTTGTCAACATGATATGCTTCCTTTTGAGGTACTTCACCTACCTCTTCCTCTTCTTCTTCAGCATCCGAGTATTCAACCACTTCATCTGGTTCCAAACCAGGATCACTAATATTATTTGGCCTTGTTGGATACTCAATAGGATTATAATTCTTATACAGCTGATCATATCCTCATCCCATTTCTTCTTCCAAGGGTTCCAAAGAATTTTCATGCTTTTGATGGTAGGTTTTGAAAAATCAAAATCAAAATCCATAATTAATTCCTCATTCGGTCCAACCACTCCTTTGGCAACTAGCATAGTTGAGATCATCCTTGAGTAAAACAAAGATGTGGATTTGGAAGTGACCTTAATCAGTTCACACATATAGTGAATGAAATATTTTCAAAGATTTATATTATGGCCATTCTTCATTAGATGAATCAGGAACACATCCTGATACTTCATCACAACAAAATCACCCTTCCTTGGGCTAATCAAATTCTGAACAAATTTGAACAACAATCTTGAATCTCCATCCAGCTCAGCTGCTATGGCCCTTCGCTTGGTGCCATTTCCAGTTAAAATCTCCAAATCATTTTCTAGATCAAATATATCTGATTTAGGAGGAGGGTCTCTCTAGTAGTCATCACAAATCCCTTCATGAGGAATCCTTAGGCAGGAAGCCCATATCCTCGAAGTGAATGAACATTTTTGACCATTGATCCAGCTTGTCACTATAAAAATTTCTCCAGCATCAAAGGAAAACATTGCAAATTAGTAAAACTGAGACACCAACCTTGGGTAAATAGGTCTGTCCCTTCAAGAGAACCATTTAAGCCATCCTTGTTCTCTTAAGACTTTCAAGACTAACGACATGCTAGTCAACAGCCGCTCAGGGCAGATCTCTTTTTCAGGAACTAAAGTACGGCATACAATGATCAGATTTAGAGGTCCTTTGGGTGCAATCCTCGGTGCTATCTTCTTCTTCTTATAGCCACGCTTCTCTGGAGTAGATGAAGACAGACACTTCATCCTGGGAATCCACTGAAGGTTTGGGCGAGAGAGAAGGAGAAAAGTTTTTCCAGGTAAAGAGGGTTCGAGAAAGTGAGAATGAGAGGGCTCAGGTGCGGAATCGAGTGAAAACCCTTTTGTTTTATCATTTGGGAATGTCAAACGTTATAAAAAATGTGGGAATGTAAATAGATGTGAAATAAAAATTACCACGATATAGATTAAAATAAATGCATAAATAATCATAATGGTGAGACCGTGAGTAAGAGTTACGGTGTGATGAAAATCAGTCGTCATGGTGAAACATTTGGTGGTCGTCATGGTGAGACAGTGACTATTCTATGTAGTTAAGGTGAGACAGTGACTTTTCTGTGCAGCCATGGTGAGACCGTGAGTGAACAGTTCCATGAACACATGGTGTTAACTGTGAGACCATAATCATGAAACAGTAACGGAGAAACAGTGAGCATGAAATCGTAAAGTAAAATATAGCAAAATATTAAACAGTAAGACCAGTAAGATATCTAATTATGATTAATCATACCAAGATCATGTATGATGTAGTCTAATCTCTTAGAATTTAATGGTTTAGTGAATATATCAGCAAGTTGATATTCAGTACCAATGAATTCTAAAGTGATATCACATTTTTGATAATGATCCCTCAAAAAGTGATGTCTTACATCAATATGCCTTGTCCTAGAATGTGAAACAAGATTCTTTGAAATATTGATAGTACTTTTATTGTCAAAATTTAGTGGTACATTTCTGAATTGATTTCCATAGTCTAGTAAAGTGTGTTTAATCCACAAAATATGTGCACAACAACTGCCTGCAGCTATGTATTTAGCTTCTGCATGAGATAATGCAATAGAATTTTGTTTCTTACTACACCATGATACTAGTGACTTGCCTAAACAGTGACATGTTCCAGAGGTGCTTTTTCTATCTAACTTACATCCAGCAAAATCAGCATCAGAATAACTATCTAATTCAAATGATTGTCCTTTAGGATAGAACAATCATAAATTGGGTGTATGCTTGAGGTATTTGAAAATTCTTTTCACAGCATTTAAATGTGATTATTTAGGGTTTTCTTGAAAATGAGCACACATACACACAATAAACATAATGTCAGGATGACTAGTAGTCAATTAGAGTAGACTTCCAATCATTCCTCTATAAGTGGTTTGATCAACAGATTTACCATCTTCATCAAGATCCTACTTACAGGTGGTACTCATGGGAGTGTCACTACTTTTTGTTCTATCCAATCAAAAAGGTTTCAAAAGATCTCTATTATATTTACTTTGAGTTAAAATAATTCCATCATTATTTTGAAAGATTTTAAATCCAATAAAGAATTTTAGTTCACCCATTAAACTCATTTCAAATTTGTTTTACATCATTTTAGTAAAATCAGTACAAAATGAAGTTTTTTAAGATCCAAAAAAATATCATATACATAAATTTTAACAACTAAAACATCATTTGAAATACATTTTATAAAAATTTTGGGATCAACTATACCTTTTGTAAAACCTTTGGAAATTAGAAAAGTACTTAATCTATCATACCAAGCTCTTGGAGCTTGTTTTAAGCCATATAAAGCTTTTGATAATTTGAAATTTTGATTTGGAAAATGAGGGTTTGTAAATCCAAGTGATTTTTCAACAAAAACATCATCAACTATAAAAACATTTAAGATTGCAATTTTAACATCCATTTGATATAGTTTGAAATTTAGATGTGCAGCATAGGTGAGTAAGATCTTAATGGCTTCTAATCTAGCTACTGGAGAAAAATTTTACTCATAGTCAATTCCTTTTTCTTGATTATAGCCTTGTGCAACAAATCTATTCTTGTTTCTAAAAATGTTTCCAGATTCATCTACTTTATTCCTAAACACCCATTTTGTGCCTATGGTGAAAGTGTCCTTAGGTATTTAAACAAGTTTCCAAGCATTATTTCTTTCAAACTGATTGAGTTCTTATTGCATAACATTTACCCAAAATTCATCCTCAATAGCATCATAAATGTTTTTAGGTTCAAGCTGTGATAAGAAGGCTTGATGTTCAACCTGATTTATAAGAGAAGCTCTAGTCTGTGTCCCTCTATTCAGGTTTCCAACAACAACATATAAAGGATGATTATTTAGAATCCTAGTTGACCTAGTAAAGGTAGGACCAGAAATTTCATGTTCTCCTATAGGTTAGGGTTCATTAGGATCAGATTCTGAAATATCTCCAGAACTGGTTGTCTTTACAACAGGTTCATTAATTTTATCATTAAGTTTCAGAACAGATAAATCTTCTTCAAAATTTTAAAGAGATGATTTTTATTCATGTGGATCAGTTTCATAAAATTTGATGTGAATAGACTCTTCTACAAATTTGGTTCTCTTATTAAAAACACTATAGGATTTTCTAGAAATTGAATATCCTAAAAATATTCCTACATCACTCTTAGAAGAATATTTGTCTAGATTATCCTTGGTATTAAGAAAAAAGAATTTGCAACCAAAGAATCTAAAGTAATTAACTTTCGGTTTTCTATTATTCCATAGTTCATAAAGATTATTCTTAAGAATAGGTCTAATTAAGACTCTATTGAAGATATAACAAGCGGTATTTACAGATTTAGCCCAAAAATAAATAGGTAAGTCATACTCATTAACCATAGTTGTAACAATTTATTTAAGGGATCTATTTTTTATTTCTACTACACCATTTTGTTGAGGTGTTCTAGGGGTAGAAAATTTGTTATTATAACCATTGTGTGAGAAATAATATTCAAACTCATGATTTTCAAACTCACGGCCATGATCACCTCTCAGGGTCTTAATCATAAGTCCACTAAGGTTCTCTACAGACATTGAGTATTTAACAAATTGAGAGCATGCTTCACTTTTGTGAGCTAATTACTATACCCAAGTATATCTAGAAAAGTCATCTACTAAGGCATAGAAATGGTGCTTCCCATTTAATCTAGAAAATATAGATGGTCCAAACAAGTCCATGTGAACCAACTCAAGAGGTTTAGAAGTTGAAACATCTTTCTTTGATTTAAAAGAAACATTATGTTGTTTTGCCTTTTGACAGGGATTACAAATATTGTCATTTGGAAACTCTAGTTTGGGTAAGTCTCTAACTATGTTCTTCATAGTATGTTTTCTAAGTGAGTGTATATTGTATTTCCATAATCTTATATTCCAAAGCCATGATTCTCTATGAAAAGCATTTAAACAAGTAACATTTTGTTTGGCTAAAGAATTTAAATCAACAGCATAAACATTTTCATTTCTCAATGCATAAATTACTAAAACATTTTTAGAATTGAAAACATTTCAAGAATCATTTTCAAACTTAACATTAAAATCATCATCACATAATTGAGATATACTCAATAGATTATATTTAAGTCCATCAAAAAACAAAACTTTAGAAATTAAAACTGAATAAGTGTTACCAATTTGGCTTAGGCCAATTATCATTCCTTTAGATTATCACCAATGGTGACATAGCCTCCAAAAACCATGATTATGCTCTTGAAGCATGAGTAATCCCCAGAAAAATTCCTCAAACATCCACTATCCAAGTACCATGTTTTCTTATGGGATCTCTTCAAGCAGGTTTCCTACAAAACATATTTAGATGACAAATAACTTTGGTAGCCAGATCTTCTTAGTACCAGACATGTTAGAAATCAATGATTTTGGTACCCAAATTTGTCTTTTGGGTCTCATATATTTTACCGAATCAAAAGATTTTGAAAGATAAACACTATTTGATCTATAAATATATGAATAACTAGTTGAAGCATATAAATTTCTAGAACTTAAACTAGCAGTATTCTGTCCAGATTTTGGAATAGATCTTGTTTTAGTGAACTGTCTCTTTCCAGGATTATAACCTATTCCAGTAGTGTACTTTGGTGCCACTTGCTTTACAAGAATTTGAGTTGAAGTATATTTTCCATTTGTAAACTTTTCTAAGTCTTTTCTCAGTTGATCATTAGAAATTTTCAGTTTGGTATTTTCCTTTAATAGTTGAGAATTATTTTCTTTTTCTACATCAAGGGAATATTTAACATTTTTAGTGAGAGAATGTTGTTCATTTAATGACTTATATTTGTCCTTGAGTGCATTACAAGTTTCCTCAAGCATATTTCAGTATTCAAACAGTTCCTCACTAGTCATATTTTCATATTCAGAATCAGAATCAATTCCAGAATAATAATCATTTAGCATAGGGGAAACAGGTACCTCCGAAGTATTGGTCCTGAAACACATGTTGGCACAATTCTTTTCAGAGTCAGTATCTTCAGACTCACTTTTTCTGTCTTCTGAAGCACTCCAAGTATCTTTCATTTCCTTCTTGTACTTACTATCCTTGTAGTCATTTTCTTCTTGATGTTCAGTTGTCGACAGTCAGCTTTTATGTGTCCTTTCCTTTTGCATTCATAGCAAATAACCTCATCACTCTTATCAGCATTCTTCCAGTCCTTTTTCCAATGACCTTTGTTGTCATATTTCCTTTGTAATTTAATTTTCTAAATAATTTCTTCTTATTATAAAATTTCTTAAACCTTCTACATATTTGATCCATTTCAGCATCAGAGTCAGAATCTGAACTTTCACTTGTTGAGCTATCAGTATGTATTTGAACTTTCTCCTTGTCCTTGATCTTTGAAGGAGTGGACTTAAATACCACTGAATTTATTTTTAATTCATCATCTTCCTCCTTATTCACCTTGAGTTATTCCTCATACATCATAAGCTTACCAATAAGTTCTTTGATAGGCAGAGCAACAATATCTCATGATTCTCTAATTGAATCAAAAGTGCATCTCCATCGGTCTAGCAAACAACTTAGTATCCACATGATTTGTTCCTTTGTTAGAACAGATTTTCCAAGAGAGTTCATAGTGTTGACAATCTCATTGAACCTGGGATACATATCATAAATAAGTTCATCAGTCTTCATTTTAAAATTATCATATTTAATATTACAAGTGTTTAATCTCATTTCCTTAACATTAGTTGTTCCTTCATGAGAAACAACCAAAGTATCCCATATTTCATAAGCAGTTTTGCAAACAGATATTCTGTTAAACTCCTCATATCCTAGATCACAATACAAAGCATGCATAGCTTTACAATTATTATTGTAAGATGTCTTAGTAAGTTCTTCCCAAGTTGTTCTTTTAGTTTCTGGAATTTTATATTGAGACTCTATAGCAGTCCAGATATAAAAACCCATACTTTCTAAATGTCTTTTCATCTTATGTTTCCACAGGGCATAGTTTGTACCATTGAAGAAAGGTGGAATGTTGGTAGCAGCACCCTCTAGTCTATTGTCCAGAGTTATATTTTAGAAAAGATAATTAAATAGATAAAATTTAGAACTAACAGAAATTTAAGATCTTTAAAGATACAACTACAATCACAGTTGAAAAACAGAGTATTTTGAAAATCCATTAACAAAAAATAAACCTCTGATACCAAATGTATGTCGGAGTGGATACTCAAGAGGGGGGTTAATTGATTTCCAATTAAAATTTATGTTAAATAATAATTTCTATTCAAATCCCCCAATTTATAAAACAAGTTAAATTGTAGTGAATTTGTAAAACTGTAAAGGTTCAATTAGGTTCTCAAAGATTGATTAGGTCTTAGTCAATTTAATCAAAAGATTAAATTGGATTTTGAAACTAATCTACTGATTTACAATAGTTACAAACACTTGCTAGAATAACTATCAAAGTAACTTTAAAATAGTTTTATATTTCAAAGTAACTATAGAGGAATATAAAAGATATATATAGTATACTTTAACCATAAAATAAAAATCACAACAGATATAACCAAGAGGTTCAGTCTCAAGCCGAGCCATGGTCCTCTTAAACAATTTATATAAAAGTGATCCACACCCTAGATCAGGGTTAACAACAGTACATGACTGTCCAGGCCACGCAGGGACCTCTACCATAGTTCTTTATGGGAAACAAAAATAAAGACCAGGCAACACAAGGACATCTTCCACAGTTTTTCGTGGGAAAACAAGGGTAAGTAGTTTTGGTTTGAGGATTTTGATATCCTCCAGTTCAGCACAGGAGTTATTGTGTGTGTAAGATATACAGAGTACACACACTTCTCAAAAAGGTAAATAATGAATCACTTAGAGAGAGAGTATACAAATGATTAGAAAGATCTAGTGACCGGAAATGTAGCTCTAGACTCCTTGGATTTAGTATAAATGCTTATGAGTCCTTCTCTAGTTTTGTGTGGAAAAACAGAGTGTCATGGTTCAGCTTGTGTTCTTCACGAGTGAGATTGTTCTCTTGATTTCAGTTCCTCAAGTAATTTTAGATTGCATGCATGTGAGTTCTTGAAAGATATTCAAATATCTTCTTCATGCTCTGGATTGTTCTTCTGTTCAGTACAGAGCTCACTTGTATTGTCTATAGCTTCGTGTATGTTCTAGTATGTGTATTTGTCTATGTATCCTCTAGTTGCAGCTCAATCCTCCTTATATTCCTCGATCTCCGGAAATAGGATTGATTACCTTTTGTTAGGTACAATGTACAGTTTCCTAACATGCCAAAAACTATCATTAAATATCATTAATTGCATTGAACACATCAAAAATATGATTGTTAGCAATATTTAAATAATATTGAAAAAAGGATAAGAAATGGTTTCACAGTAGTTATGCAAACGGTGTCTCCTTCATGGTGTGTCCTTCATGGTATGACCTTCACAGTTTGTGACTCATGGTGTGTCCTTCAGGGTATAACCTTCACGGTATGTGTCTCACGATGTGTCCTTCACGTTATGACCTTCACAGTGTCTCCATGTCATGGTGTGTCCTTTACTATGTTTGAGTCACGGTGTCTGACTCACGGTTTCTAGCTTCCGGTGCGTTTCTCATAGTATCTGGATTCACGCTGCCTTGATGACCGTGTCTTGCTAATTGTGTCTTAGCACTTAGGAAATCATAGTGTCTGACTTACGGTGTCACGGTATCTCATTGGTCACGGTGTTTGAGACTTAGACTTCACGGTGTCTACTTCACTTTGACTGTGTCTTGCACACAATATGTCTTATTATGTCATGCTTCACGGTGCGTTTATACTTAGACAACTATCTATAATCAGACTTAGATAGTAATATAATAATATTATTAGAACTTAACCGGTATAAATTATAAGAGATAACTTGAAACATAAATACAGAAGATTGATAAGATAAGTGAGATTTGTGATTAGTAATAAGATTTGGAACTAGTAAAGGGTTTTGTAAAAAATAATAAGATTTTTTAACAGTAACGAGATTTGTGATCATTAAAACATGATTAATACATGAGGAGTCCAACAATCTCCCCCTTTTTGATGATCACAAATCATGTATAGATAAAGTAAAAAAATGGAATTGAACTTTAGAGAAATAAGCATATAGAATAACATATAACTTTTTCTTCCCCATTTAGCTTCTCCTGTTAATTCTCCCCCTTTTGGGATTATCAAAAAGTAAAAAAAGAGAGTGAAACAATTCAGATTCCATTAAAAATGTTCAGAATACATCATATAGTAGAAATACAAAAATCGAAGACATCCCCACAAAAAAGAAAGTAGTCACTGGACTTCTTCAGGGATCGTCCTTTTCTTTGCCTTTATCAGTAGCAGGAGCTGGTGCTAATGTAGAGGGAGACAGAGAGGTGGTAGAAAAAGATGGTAAAGGGATTCCTTCAAAAATAGATGGAGCCAAATAAGGATAAATAGAAGATCTATTCTGTGGTTGGTCAAGAATTATTGGTCTGATCTGAAATAGGGTTTGGCTGACTGACATAGCAGTTGAGGCTAGGGAAGGTAGACCTGGTTGAAGAGGGGCAGCAGCTGGTGCAACTATAGCTATACTCTGCACATGAAGATATGGCTTCAGAAGGTTTATGAAATCAGTAATGATATCTCCACCATATTTCATAGCCTTTTCAAAATCGTCCTTATTCTCCATGAATTTTTCCAACAATCTGGTAAACTCAGTAAGCTTTTGAACATGAGCTTTGAAAGCTTGTGTAACTGGAGTGATTTTCAGACTCTCCACAAGATACTTAATGTGATTTTTCATATCAGATTTGGAGTAAATCCGATTGAGATATAAATCTATCTTCTTGGTGATATCATGTTGAGTATCATTGGAAATCATAGAATGAATCTGAACAAGATCAGTGCTATATCACTGTTCTTAACCACATCAGATAAAGAAGACAGATCCAAGCCACTGAAAGCATTCTGAATTTCTTCCTTGATTATGGATCTATGTAGTGAATCATCCAAAGATGGAGAAGAGATTTGACCAGAGGGAGGAGAAGCCTTTATAGATATGGTGAGAACTTTTTCCTTTTGAAGACAGCCAGTATACTCATCTGTAAGCTTATTCAGATTCTCTACAAGCTCTCTCATGCGTCGAAGCATCTTTTTTTTTCTTTCCACAATAATCTCATCAAACGACAATAGGTAGGGGTGCAACTGAGATACAATCTCTCTAGAGATGTGGGAAACAGTAGGTTCAAGATAAGTAACAACAGGTGTTGGAGCAGAAACAGGAGAAGGCTCTGATCTTGAAGACCATTCTTTTTTAAGGTTTTTAACCATAACGTTCAAATTTGAATCATCACCACTAAGCAACAAATTTTCAACTTTGAATTCCTGTATTTCACATATCATCCTGGGTAGAATTTGCAGAATAATATTCTCCAAAAGAATCGAGGCATCTTCCTGACTTAGTTAAGTCACAGGATGAGGTTGAGAGGTCAAGAGCTTCTCCACTCCATCTAAGATAGTCTGTCCAAAGACATTCAAGTTATCCTTAGTTACCAAGGATTGCTAGCCAGGAAAAGGTGTAGATGCAGGAAGTGGTAAAGGTTCTTGTACAGGTTCTCGTTGAGGCTCAGGTTCAGGTGCAGGTTCAGGGTGAGTGACTGACTTCAATTGAAACAAGTAAGAGAGATCCATTCCAATTCTAGTCACTTTATGTGATTCACTTACATCATAAATGTTTGGGAACTCATACCGAGTGTACACAAAATATGTGAAAGTTGTTTGAGAGGTTACAACAGATCCAGCTTCATCAATCTCAAGGTTTTGAGGTTCCTCCCCCTCACCATGTGCTTCCAATTCAGGAACAATAGGCTCAGCATCATGATCAAGATCCACATGATAAACTCTATTCTCCTCATCCATTTATTTTCGTGCCAACTGAAATGCAATTTCCATCCTCTCCTCAGTAAAGGGTATGTACTCAGGAACCGACTATTCTATAGGTTGTGCTTCCATACTTGCTTACTTTTCAGCAAGGAGGTTTTCTATCATAGGCTCAGGGATAAGCAAATCTCTTGCAGCCTCAGAGCAAATTTCAAGGTTAGAATCAACTATTTGAGGAGGAGGTTCTTCTTGTCTAAGAATAACAGAAGGGTCAACAGCCCTTTCCTTTTCAACAACAACTTCTTCTCTAAGAAGTATTTTAGCCTCTTTTCTAAGAGGTACTTCAGGAACATCAGCAGGGACAACAATCCTTTCTTTCTCAATAGGAGATGCTTCCTTTTGTGGTACTTCAGCTACCTCTTCCTCTTCCTCTTCAGCATCTGAGTATTCAACCACTTCATCTGGTAACTAACCATGATCAGTAATATTATTTGGACTTGTTGGAAACTCAAAAGGATTATACTTCTTATACATCTGATCATTATCATCAAACCATTGTTTTATCCAAGAGTTCCAATTAATTTTCATCCTTTTGATGGTATATTTTGGCAAACACAAATCAAAATACATAATTACTTCCTCATTCGGTCCAACCACTCCTTTGGAAACTTGAATGGTTGAGATCATCCTTGAGTAATACAAAGATGTAGATTTTGAAGTTACCTTAATCAGTTCACACATATGGTGAATGACATATTTGCAAAGATTTATCTTATGGCCATTTTTCATTAGATGAATCAGGAACACATCCTGATACTTCTTCACAGCAAAATCACCCTTCCTTGGGATAATCAAATATTGAACAAATTTGAACATCAGTCTTGAATGTCTATCCAGCTCAGCTATTGTGTCTCTTCACTTGGTGCCATTTCCAGTTAAAATATACAAATCATTTTCTAGATCAATGATATCTGATGTAGGAGGAGGGTCTCTCTGGTAGTCATCACAAATCCCTTCATAAGGAATCCTTAGGCAGGCAGCCCATATCCTAGAAGTGAATGAACCTTTTTGACCATTGATCCATCTTGCCACAATAAAACTTTATCCACCATCAAAGAAAAAACATTGCATATTGATAAAACTGAGACACCAACCTCGGGTAAATAGGTCTGTCTCTTTGAGAGAACCACTCGAGTCATCCTTGTTCTCTTAATATATTCACGACTAATGACATGATATTCAACAACCACTTCGGGTAGATCTCTTTTTCAGGAACTGCAGTACGACTTACAAGGCTTGGATTTAGAGGTCCTTCAGGAGCTATCCTCGGTACTATCTTCTTATTCTTAGAGATACGCTTCTATAGAGTTGATGAGTATGGACGCTTCATCCTTGGCATCCACAGAAGGTTCGGGCGAGAGAGAAGGAGAGAAGGTTTTCAAGGTAAAGAGGGTTCGAGAGAGTGATAAGGAGAGAGCTCGGGTGAGGAATTGAGTGAAAACCCTTTTGTTTTACCATTTGGGAATATCAAATGTCATAAAAAAAAAATCGCAGGAATATAAATAGCGGTGAAATAAAAATTACCCCGATATGGATTAAAATAACTGCATAAATAATCTCCATGGTGAGACCGTGAGTAAGCGATATGGTGCGATGAAAATAAGTCGTCACGGTGAGACAGTTGGTGGTCGTCACGGTGAGACAGTGACTATTCTGTGCAGTCATGGTGAGACAGTGACTATTCTGTGTAGTCAGGGTGAGACAGTGAGTGAACTGTTCCGTGAACACAAGGTGTTAACTGTGAGACCGTAATCATGAAACAGTAACTGAGAAACAGTGAGCATGAAATCATAAAGTAAAATATACAAAAATACTAAACAGTAAGACTGGTAAGAAATCTATTTATGATTAATCATACAAAGATCTGGTATGATGTAGACTAATCTCTCAGAATTTAATGGTTGAGTGAATATATCAGAAAGTTTATATTCAGTACCAATGAATTCTAAAGTGATATCACCTTTTTGATTACGATCCCTCAAAAAAGTGATGTCTTACATCAATATGCTTTGTCCTATAATGTGAAACAGGATTCTATGAAATGTTAATTTCACTTATGTTATCACAATTTATTGGTACATGCCTGAATTGATATTCATTGTCTAGTAAAGTGTTTTTCATCCACAAAATTTGTGCACAAAAACTTCTAGCAGCTATGTATTCAACTTCTACAGTAGATAATGCAACAAAATTTTGTTTCTTACTACACCATGATACTAGTGACTTTCCTAAAAAGTGGCATGTTCCACAGGTGCTTTTTCTATCTAATTACATCCAGCAAAATCAGCCTCAGAATAACTAACCAATTCAAATGATTGTCCTTTAGGATAGAACAGTCCTAAATTGGGTGTATGCTTGATTCATTTGAAAATTATTTTTACAGCATTTAAATGTGATTTCTTAGGGTTTTCTTGAAAATGATCACACATACACACATTAAACATAATATCAGGACGACTAGAAGTCAAGTAGAGTATACTTCCAATCATTCCTCTATAAGTGGTTTAATCAACATATTTACCATCTTCATCAAGATCCAACATACAGGTTGTACTCATGAGAGTGTCAATACTTTCTGTGCTATCCAATCCAACTTACGCACACCTTCCTGGATTTTTCGCGCACCTTAGGACTTTTCCAATTTTCGACTATCCAATGAAAATACACCAATTATGTGCAAAATTCCACACTGTATTCCATATTGCGCGCAAACCCAATCATTCCTGCAACATCATTTTTCGCGCACTTCTGCAATCTTTCGCGCATTTCATTACTTTTCCGATTTTCATCATTCTAAGCATGAAGCACCAATTGCGCGCAAAATTTCACACCGCATTCCATATTTTGTGCAAAACCATCCTTTCACATGACATCGTATTTCGCGCAATGATCCAATTTTTCGCGCAACTCATGCCTTTGAAAATTTTTGAGCTTCTGATCTCGAAACACATTTTGCACGAAAAACATCATTCCTCTATTTTGCGCAGCCCGCAGATATTTCGTGCAGCTTTTCATTTTGCACGCATCCCGTTGATATTTTCGCACAACCTGCTACTATTTCGCACGCCACTTTATTTTTTCACGCAACCTACCTAAATTTCTGCACACTCCATGTCCTAATCTTCTATTCTAAAACAAATATTCTCTATGAAAATCATATAAACATGTAACATTTTGATTGGATAAAGAATTTAAATCAACGACATAAACATTTTAATTTCTCAAAGCATAAAATACTAAAACATTTTTAGAATTAAAAACATTACAAGATTCATTTTCAAAATTAACATTAAAACCATCATCACATAATTGAGATATACTCAATATATTATAATTATGTCCATCAAAAACAAACCTTTAGAAATTAAAACTGAATTAGTGTTACCAATTTGGCCTAGGCCAATTATCTTTCCTTTAGAATTATCACCAAAGGTGACATAGCCTCCCTCAATATTGATTAAGCTCTTGAAGAATGAGTAATCCCTAGACATATGCCTTGAACATCCACTATCCACGTACCATGTCTTCCTATTGGAGCTCTTCAAGCAGGTTTCCTACAAAACAGATTTAGATGGGAAATGACTTTGGTACCCAGATCTTCTTGGGTCCAGACAGGTTAGCAATCAATGATTGTAGTACCCAAATTTTTCCTATGGGTCTCATATATTTTACAGAATCAAAATATTTTGAAAGATAAACTCTATTTGATCTATAACTATGTGAATAACTAGTTCAAGCATATGAATTTCCAGAACTTGAACTAGTAGTATTCCGTCCAGATTTAGGAATAAATCTAGTTTTAGTGAACTGTCTCTTTCCAGGCTTATAAACTATTCTAGTAGTGTACTCTGGTGCCACATTCTTTCCTAGAATTTGAGTTAATGTATATTTTCTATTTGTGAACGTTTCTAAGTCTTTTCTCAGTTTCTCATTAGACATTTTCAGTTCAGTATTTTCCTTTAACAGTTGAACATTATTTTCATTTTCTACATCAAGGGAAGATTTAACATTTGCAGTGAGAGAATGTTGTTTCTTTATGAGAGGAACATTTTTGGATATACCTAACACAGAGAGGGCGGGGTGAATCAGTGTTGGGGACTTTTTAAACCAATTAAAACTTTTATCCCTGTACCTCTGGACCTGTTAGGATCTTGATTCTCTTATTCTCTCTCCCTGCCGCATGCAATAATAGAAAGCATTAAAAATATGCACAAGATATTTTTACAAGGTTCACCACTCAATAAGAGTAGCTAAGTCCTTTCAATTCATGGGAATGACTAGTGCATCGATTCTCCACTATAATGTAAAATGCGATTACAATGGAGTGGCTAGGAAAACAATCTTCTAGACAGTGTGAGTCCCTACACTTTGGATGGGGGTGGGAAAAATCCTCTTCCCTAGACTGGTGAAAGCCTAGTCCAACATGCAGCCTCTAGCTGGTTCTTTATACTGCCTAAGGTGACAGTCTTCTTCCTTCTTTAGTAAGGTAGGATCTGCTCTTGATATTCTTCAGTTCTCTTCACTTGATTACTTGCAAAGCAGTAGGCAAGCAATTCTTCTTTTTTCCTTTCTCTTCTTCTCTAGTGCAACACTAACTGCACTAGACTTCTTCTTTATTCTTCTCAGTGAAACAAACAACTGCACTAGAACATCTTCTTTATTCATCTAGAATCACATACAAAAAATGTGATTATTTAAACACTTAGGATCACCTCACATAGCATCATCTGGATTAAACTGCCCTGAATACTCTGTTCTTCTTCTTCTCTTCATTCTCTTCTAAATACCAACACCTGAGGGTATTGGTATACTGAATTCTTCCTTTGTGCAGATATGAGTTCAATTGAGCGTCTAGTTCTTCTTCACTTCGTAGAGCACAACGAGAGTGATGAACACCAGTCGTGTGAGTGCGGTACAACTTCTGTTTGTGGAACCGAATGGTTCACCGTTCTTTCTTCATTGCAAAGTTGCTTCGAGAGTGCTATGCACCTATCAAATGCCCGTGGGATCCCCAAATTTTTCACGCACCCTTCTAGGTGACTTGCACGTAAAATTCATGCCTGCGCGTAAAAACACCTTTTGGCGCAAAAATCCTTTTTCATGCAACTCCTCTTTTTCACGCAGAACTTCCTATTTCGCGCAGTAGTTTTTTTTTGCGTGCATCACTTCTTCTTTTCGCGGAATACTCTATTTTCAATTTTTTCCGCGCGTCAGAGCTTGGGATTTGTCTATGTGTCAAGTCACACACAATGAGACGGGGTCACCTCATATTTATAGGCAATTTGGACCTTGTGCGTAAAACCCCTTTCTGCGCGTAAAACTGTCTCTCAATTCTTGAGATTACACGCACTTTCCTAGATTTTTTGCGCACATCAGGACTTTTACATTTTTCGACTATACAATCAAAATATACCAATTGCGTGAAAAATTCCACACTGTATTCCATATTGTGTGCAAACCCAATCTTTCCCGTGACATCATATTTCACGCACTGCTCCAATCTTTCGTGTATTTCATGCCTTTTCCCTTTTTCATCATTCTAAGCATGAAGCACCAATTGCGCGCAAAATTTCACACCGCATTCCATATTGTGTGCAAACCCATCCTTTCACGCGACATCATATTTCGCGCAATGAACCAATTTTTCACGCAGCTTATGCCTTTTCAAATTTTTGAGCTTCTGATCTCGAAACACATTTTGCGCGAAAAACATCATTCCTCTATTTCGCGCAGCCTGCAGATATTTCGCGCAACTTTTCCTTTTGCGTGCATCCTGCTCATTTTTTCACACAACCCACTACTCTTTCGCGCACCACTTTATTTTTTCACGCAACCTGCCTAAATTTCTGCCCACACCAGGCCTTTTTCATTTTTCAACCATACCTTTCAAATTTTCAACATTAGCATTAAGAAACTTATTTCAAACTCTGACTTCTTGTATTTCACAGATCATCCTGGGTTGATTGTGCAGAATAATATTCTCCAAAAGAATCAAGGAATCATCCTAACTTAGTTGAGTCACAGGACGAGGTTGAGAGGTCAACAGCTTCTCCACTCCAGCTAAGAAAGTCTATCCAAAGACTTTCAAGTCATCCTTAGTTACAATGGATTGCTGGCCAGGAAAAGGTGTAGATGCAAGAATTGGTACAGGTTCTGGTGCAGGTTCTTGTTGAGGCTCAAGTTCAGGAGCAGGTTCAGGGTGAGTGACTGACTTCAATCAAAACAAGGAAGAGAGATCCATTCTAGTTCTAGGCACTTACTGTGATTCACTAACATCATAAAAGTTTGGGAACTCATATCGAGTATACACAGAATATGTGACAGATGGTTGAGAGGTTTCAGCAGAACCATCTTCATCAATCTCATGGTTTTGAGGTTCCTACCCCTCACAACGTGCTTCCAATTCAAGAACTATAGGCTCAACATCATGATCAAGATCCACAGGATCAAATCTATTCTCCTCATCCATTTCATGACTTGCCAACTGAAAGGAAATTTTATCCTCTCATCAGCAGAGGGTATGTACTCAAGAACTGATTGTTCTACAGGTTGTGCTTCCATACTTGCTTCTTTTTTAGTAGGGAGGTTTTCTATCACAGGATTAGGGATAAGTATATCTCTTGCAGCCTCAGACTGAATTTCAAGGTTAGCATCAACTATTTGAGCATGAGGTTCTTCTCCTCTGAGAATAATAGAAGGGTCAACAACCCTTTCCTTTTCAACAACAACTTCTTATCTAAGAATTATTTCAGCCTCTTTTCTAATAGGTACATCAGGAACATCAACAGGGACAACAGTACTTTCTTTCTCAACAGGAGCTGTATCCTTTTGAGGTACTTCAGCTATCTCTTCCTCTTCTTCATCATCATCTGAGTATTCAACCACTTCATCCAGTTCCAAACCAGGATCAGTAATATTCTTTGGCCTTGTTGGATACTCAACATGATTATACTTCTTATACAGCTGATCATTATCTTAAACCCATTGCTTTTTCCAAGGGTTCCAACTGATTTTCATACTTTTAATGGTAGGTTTTGACAAACAAAAATTAAAATCCATAATTACTTCCTTATTCAGTCCAACCACTCCTTTGGCAACTAGCATGGTTGAGATCATCCTTCATTAAAACAAAGATGTGGATTTGGATGTGTCCTTAATCAGTTCACACATATGGTGAATGAAATATTAGCAAAGATTTATCTTATGGCCATTCTTCATTATATGAATCAGGAACACATCCTGATACTTCATCACAGCAAAATCACCCTTCCTTAGGCTAATCAAATTATGAAAAAATTTGAACAGCAGTCTTGACTCTCCATCCAGCTCCGCTGCTATAGCCCTTCGCTTGGTTCCATTTCCAGTTAAAATCTCCAAAAAAAATTCTAGATCAAAGATATCTGATGTAGGAGGAGGGTCTCTCTAGTAGTCATCACAAATCCCTTCATGAGGAATCCTTTGGCAAGAAGCCCATATCCTCGAAGTGAATGAATATTTTTGACCATTTATCCAGCTTGTCACCATAAAACTTTCTCCAGCATCAAAGGAAAACTTTGCATATTGGTAAAACTGAGACACCAACCTCAGGTAAATAGGTCTGTCTCTTCTAGAGAACCATTGGAATCATACTTTTTATTTTATGACTTTCAAGACTAACGACTTTCTAGTCAACAGCAACTCTGGGAAGATCTCTTTTTCAGGAACTGTAGTACGGCTTACAAGGTTCAGATTTAGAGGTCCTTCGGGTGCTATCATCAGTGCTATATTCTTATACTTAGAGCTACGCTTCTCTGGAGTAGATGAAGATGGATGCTTCATCTAGGGCATCCATTGAAGGGTTGGGCGAGAGAGAAGGAGAGAAGGTTTTCAATGTAAAGAGGGTTTGGGAGAGTGAGAAGAGAGAGCTTGGGTGAATAATCAAGTGAAAACACTTTTTTTTATCATTTGGAATGTCAAACGTCATAAAAACAAAAAAGCGGGAAAGTAAATAGCATTGAAATAAAAATTACCGCGATACAGATTAAAATAAATGAATAAATAATCTTCACGATGAGACCGTGAGTAAGTGTTACGGTGCAATGAAAAGCAGTCATCACAGTGAGACAGTTGGTTGTTGTCACGGTGAGACAGTGACTATTCTATGCAGTCACGGTGTGATAGTGAGTGAACTGTTCCGTGAACACACGGTGTTATCTGTGAGACCGTAAGCATGAAACAGTAACTGAGAAACAGTGAGCATGAAACTGTAAAGTAAAATATAGAAAAATATTAAACAGTAAGACCGGTAAGAAATCTATTTATGATTAATCTTACCAAGATCATGTATGATTTAGTCAAATCTATCTGAATTTAATGGTTTAGTGACTATATCAGCAAGTTGATATTCAGTACCTATGAATTCTAAAGTGATATCACCTTTTTGAAAATGATCCCTCAAAAAATGATGTCTTACATCAATATGCTTTGTCCTAGAATGTGAAATAGGATTCTATGAAATGTTAATAGCACTTGGGTTGTCACAATTTATTGGTACATGTATGAATTGATATCCATAGTCTAGTAAAGTTTGTTTCATCCACAAAATTTGTGCACAACAACTTCCAGCAGCTATGTATTCAGCTTCTACAGTAGATAATGCAACATAATTTTGTTTCTTAATACACTATGATACTAGTGACTTTCCTAAAAAGTGACATGTTCCATAGGTGCTTTTTCTATCTAACATACATCGAGAAAAATCAGCATCAGAATAACTAACTAATTCAAATGATTGTCCTTTAGGATAGAACAGTCCTAAATTGGGTGTATGCTTGAGGTATTTGACAATTCTTTTTACGACATTTAAATGTGATTCTTTAGGGTTTTCTTGAAAACGAGCACACATACACACACTAAACATAATATCAGGACGACTAGCACTCAAATAGAGTAGACTTCCAATCATTCATCTATAAGTGGTTTGATCAACAGATTTCCCATCATCATCAAGATCCAACTTATAGGTGGTACTCATGAGAGTGTCACTACTTTTTGTGTCATCCAATCCAAAACATTTTAAATGATCTCTAGTATATTTAATTTGAGTTAAAATAATTCCATCATAATTTTGAAATATTTGAAATCCGTGAAAGAATTTTAGATCACTAATTAAACTCATATAAAATTTGTTTTTCATCATTTTAGAAAAATCAGTACACAATGATGTTTTTGAAGATCCAAAAATAATATCATCTATATAAATTTGAACAACTAAAATATCATTTTAAAAACATTTTACAAAAATTGTAGGATCAGTTGTACATTTTGTAAAACCTTTGGAAATTAGAAAAGTACTTAATCTATCATACAAAGCTCTTAGAGATTTTTTTAAACCATTTAAAGCTTTTGATAATTTGAAAATATGATTTTTAAAATGGGGGTTTGTAAATTCAGGTGGTTGTTCAAAAAAACATCCTCAGCAATAAACCCATTTTATAATGCACTTTTAACATCCATTTGATATAGTTTGAAATTTAGATGTGCAGTATAGGCAAGTAAGATCCTAATGTCTTCAAATCTAGCTACTGGGGCAAAAGTCTCCTCATAGTCAATTCCTCCTTCTTGACAATAGCCTTGTGAAACTAATCTATCCTTGTTTCTAACTATGTTTCCAGATTCATCTACTTTATTTATAAACACCCATTTTGTGCCTATGGTGATAGTGTCATTAGGTCTTTCAACAAGTTTCCAAAATTTATTTCCTTAAAATTGATTGAGTTTTTATTTCATAGAATTTACCCAAAATTATTCATTTATAGCATCATCAATGTTTTTAGGTTCATGTTATGGCAAGAAGGATTGATGTTCAACCTGATTTCTAAGAGAAGCTCTAGTCTATGTCCCTCTATCCAGGTTTCCAACAACAACATCTAAAGGATGATTCTTTAGAATCCTATTTGACCTAGTAATGGTAGGACTAGAAATTTCAGGTTCTTCTCTAGGTTTGTGTTCATTAGGAGCATATTCTGTAATATTTCCAAAACTGTTTGTCTTTACAATAGGTTCATTTATTTTATCATTAAGGTTCAGAACAGATAAATATTCTTCATGATTTTCAAGAGATGATTTTGATTCATGTGGATCAGTTTCATCAAATTTTATGTGAACAAATTCTTCCACACATTTGGTCCTCTTATTAAAAACACTATACGCTTTGCTAGAAATTGAATATCCTAAAAAGATTCTTTTATCACTCTTAGAGGAAATTTTTTCTAGATTATCCTAGGTATTAAGAACAAAGACTTTGCAACAGAAGACTCTAAAGTAACTGAATTTAGGTTTTCTATTATTCCATAGTTCATAAGGATTATTCTTAAGAACAGGTCTAATTAAGACTCTATTGATGATATAAAAAGATGTATTTATAGCTTCAGCCCAAAAATTAATAGGTAAGTCATACTCATTAAACATAGTTCTAGAAATTTATTGAAGGGTTCTATTTCTTCTTTCTAATACACCATTCTTGTTTAGGTGTTCTAGGGGAAAAATGTTGTGATTATAACCATTGTGTGAGCAATAAGACTCAAACTCATGATTTTCAAACTCATGACCATGATCACTTCTCAGGGTCTTAATCTTAATTCCACTAAGGTTCTCTACAGACTTTGAGTATTTAAAAAAGTGAGATAAAGCTTCACTTTTGTGAGCTAAGAAGTATACCCAAGAATATCTAGAAAAGTAATCTACTAAGACATAAACACAGTTATTCCCATTTAAGCTAGAAACTCTAGATGGTCCAAACAAGTCCATGTGAACCAACTCGAGAGGTTGAGATGCTGAAACTTCTTTCATTGATTTAAATGAAACTTTATGTTGTTTTCCCTTTTGACAGGGATTACAAACTTTGTCATTTAGAAACTCTAGTTTGGGTAAGTCTCTAACTATGTTCTTCCTAGTTAGTTTTCTAAGTGAGTGTATATTGCAGTGTCCTAATATTCTATGCCAAATCCAAGATTCTCTATGAAAAGAATTTGAACAAGTAACATTTTGTTTGGCTGAAGAATTTAAATCAACTACATAAACATTTTCATTTCTCAAAGAAAAAAGTACTAAAAAAATTTAGAATTAAAAACATTTCAAGAATCATTTTCAAACTTAACATTAAAACCATCATCACATAATTGAGATATACTCAATAGATTATATTTAAGTCCATCAACAAACAAAACATTAGAAATTAAAACTGAATTAGTGTTACCAATTTGGCCTAGGCCAATGATCATTCCTTTACAATTGTCACTAATGGTGACATAGCCTCCATCCATCTTGATTAAGCTCTTGAAGCATGAGTAATCCCCAAACATAGGCCTTGAACATCCATTGTCCAGGTACCATGTCTTCTTATGGGAGCTCTTCAAGCATGTTTCCTACAAAACAGATTTAGATGTGAAATGACTTTGGTACCTAGATCGTCTTGGGTCCAGACAGGTTAGCAATCAATGATTTTGGTACCCAAATTTGTCTTATGGGTCTCATATATTTTACAGAAACAAAATTTTTTGAAAGATAAAATCTATTTGATCTATAACTATGTGAATAGCTAGTTGAAGCATATGCATTTCTAGAACTTGAACTAGCAGTATTCTGTCCAGATTTAGGAATTAATCTAGTTTTCGTGAACCACCTCTTTCCAGGAATATACCCTATTCCAGTAGTGTACTTTGGTTCCACTTTCGTTCCTAGAATTTGAGATAAAGTATCTTTTCGATTTGTGAACTTTTCTATGTTTTTTCTCAGTTTCTCATTAGACATTTTCAGTTGAGTATTTTTCTTTAACCGTTGAGCATTCTTTTCATTTTCTAAATCAAGGTTAGATTTAACATTTTCAATAAGAACATGCCATTTCTTTAAAGACTTATATTTATCCTTATGTTCATTACATGTTTCCTAAAGCATATTAAAGTATTCAAACAGTTCCTCAGTAGTCATATTTTTAGATTCAGAATCAGAATCAATTCTAGAATAATAATCATTTAGCATAGGGGAAATAGGTACCTCAGATGTATTGGTCATGAAACACATGTTGGCATGAATCTTTTCAGATTCAGAAGCTTCAGACTCACTTGTGCTCTCTTCTGAAGCACTCGAAGTATCTTTCATAGCATTCTTGTACTTACTATCCTTGTAGTCATGTTTCTTCATGAACTTCAATTTTGGATAGTCAGCTTTTATGTGTCCTTTACTTTTTAATTCATAGCAAACAACCTTATCACTCTTATTATCTTTCTTCCAGTCCTTTTTTCAATGACCGTTGTTTTCATATTTTCCTTAGTAATTTGATTTTTTGAAGAATTTCTTGTTCCTTTAGAATATCTTAAAACTTCTAGATATTTGATCTATTTCAGCATCAGAGTCTGAATCTGAACGTTCACTTGTTGAGATATCAGTAGGTATTTGAACGTTCTCCTTGTCCTTTCTCTTTGAAGTAGTAGGCTTAATTTCCACTGACTTCCTTTTTTGGTTCATCATCTTCCTCCTAATTCACCTTGAGTTCTTCCTTAAACATCATAATATTACCAATAAGTTCTTTGATAGGAAGACCAACAATGTCACAAGATTCTCTAATTGAAATAGAAGTGCCTCTCCATCGGTCGGGAAAACATCTCAGTATCCTCATGATTTGTTCCATTGTTAGAACAGCTTTTCCATGGGAGTTCATAGTGTTGAAAATCTCATTGAACCAGAGATACATATCAGAAATAGGTTCATCAGTCTTCATTTCAAAATCATCATATTTAATAGTATAAGTGTTTAAACTCATTTTCTTAACATTAGTTGTTCCTTCATGAGAAACACCCAAAGTATCCCATATTTCATAAGTAGTTTTGCAAGAAGATATTATGTTAAACACCTTATATTTTATAGCACAATACAAAGCATTCATAGATTTACAATTATTATTGTAAGATGTCTTAGTATGTTCATCACAAGTTGTTATTTTAGTTTCTATAATTTTATATTGAGACTCTATAGCACTCTAGTTATCAAAACCCATAGTTTCTAAATGTATTTTCATCTTACGTTTCCACTGGGCATAGTTTTTACCATTTAAGAAAGGTGTCATGATGGTAGCATCCCACTCTACTATATTTTCCATAGCTAAATTTTCGAAAATATATTTAAAGAGATAAAAATTGTTACTAACAGAAATTTAATATCTTTAAATATACATCTACAATCTCAATTGAAAAAAAGATTATTTCGAAAATCCTTTAACAAAAAAACCTGTGATACCAAATGTTAGTTGGAGTGGATACTCAAGAGGGGGGTGAATTGAGTTCCAATTAAAATTTCTGTTAAATAATAATTTCTATTAAAATCCCCTAATTTATAAAACTAGTTAAATTGTAGTGAATTTGAAAAACTGTAAAGGATAAATTAGGTTATCAAAGATTGATTTGGTCTCAGTCAATTTAATCAAAAAATTAAATTGGATTTTGAAACTAATCTACTGATTTTCAATAGTTACAAACAATTTCTAGAATAACTATCAATGTAACTATAAAATAGTTTTGTATTTCAAAGTAATAGCAGCGGAATATAAAAGATATATATAGTATACTTTAAACATAAAATAAAAAGCACATCAGATTTAACCAACGAGGTTCTATCTCAGGCCGAGACTTTGTCCTCTTAATCAATATATATAAAAGTGATCCACACCCTGGATCGGGGTTAACAACAGTACACGACTGTCTAGGACACGCAGGGACCTCTACCACAGTTCTTATCGGGAAACAAAAATAAACACCGGGCCACACAAGGACCTCTTCCATAGTTCTTCATGGGAAAACAAGGGTAAGGAGTTTTGGTTTGAAGTTTTTTATATCCACCAGTTTAGCACATGAGTCAGTGTGTGTGTAAGATATATAGAGTACACACACATATTTAAAAATTAAATAATTAATCACTTATAAAGAGAGTATATGAAAGTTTGGAAAGGTCTAGTGATTGGAAGTGCAACTCTGGACTCCATGGATTCAGCATAAATGCTTCTGAGTCCTTATCTGATTGTCTGTGGAAAAACATAGTGTCATAGTTCAGCTTGTGTTCTTCAAGAGTGATAATGTTCTATTGATTTCAGTTCCTCCAGTAGTGTCAGATTGCATGCATTTGAGTTCTGCAAAGATCTTTCAACCTCTTCTCCGTGCTCAGGATTGTTCTTCTGTTTAGTGCAGAGCTCACGTGTATTGTCTATAGCTTCGCGTATGTTCTAGTATGTGTATCTGTGTGTGTTTCTTATAGTTTTAGTTCAATCCTCCTTATATTCCTTATGATCCGGAAATAGGAGTGATTACCTTTTCATAGGTTCAAGGTTCGGTTTCCTGACAAGAGAACAACTATCATTAAATATCATTAATTGCATCAAACACATCAAATATGATCGTTAGAAATATTTAAATAATATTGACAAAAGGATAAGAAATGGTGTCACAGTAGTTATGAAAACAGTGTCTCCTTCATGATGTTTCATTCACGATATGACTTTCATGGTATGTGGCTCACGGTGTGTCCTTCATGGTATGACCTTCACCGTGTCTCTATGTCATGGTGTGTCCTTGACTATGTCTGAGTCACGGTGACTGACTCACAGTTTCTGGCTTCTGGTGCCTTGATCATAGTGTCTGGATTCACGATTCCTTGATGACTGTGTCTTGCTAACTATGTCATAGCACTTATGCAATCAGAGGGTCTGACTTACGGTGTCACGGTGTCTCACTAGTCACGGTGTCTGAGACTTAGACTTCATGGTGTCTGCTTCACTATGACTGTGTCTTGCACACATTCTGTCTTACTGTGTCTAGCTTCACTATGTCTTTATACTTAGAAAAATATCTGTATTCAGACTTAGACAGTAATATACATAAGTGTATTGGAACTTAACCAATATAAAGTATAAGAGTTAACTTGAAACATAAATACAGAGGATTGATAAGATAAGTGAGATTGGTGATTAGTAACAAGATTTGGAACTAGTAAAGGGATTTGTAAATAATAATATGATTTTTTAATAGTAACGATATTTGTGATCATTATAACATAATTAATGCATGAGGAGTCTAACTTTTTTAATATTGGGTTATCCTTATCTTTTTGGTTTTACCCTTATTTTACCATTTTTAATCTTATTGTGATATCACGTTATTTACACATTGTGTGTTAATGTAATTACCATATCATGTAAAAAGACAAAACAAATTTATTTATCACATATTTGGTCTTATATTAACCAATTTTCTGAATCTTATATTTTTAGTAATTTAATATCACATAATAAACTATTTTATGTTTTAAGTTATGAATTGTGTCAATTTTGAACATTATTCATACATGAATTTTTAAAAATCCACAACAACCTTATTACCTAAAAAAATGGAATTAAATGATATATAATATGTTAATTTCATCCAGAAAATTCAGGGATGACATCAAAATGTTCATATTAAATTTATTTTAATATTTACAAATTCATTTATTTGAATATTAAATTAATGAGGTAATCACTACATCATAATTATGTCATAAATAAATATATTTATCTAATGACTAAAAATTATAAATATAATACCATGATATAGTAAATATTTTTATACTTCTAATGATAATTTATAGACATAGCGATCTATTATATAACCCCATATAAAAATCAATTTATTAAAATATATATGTTTAGGGTAAAATTATTTTTACCTTAAATTAATTGTTATAAAATGTCATTTTCACATCCAAGTTAATCAATGGGGTTCCCAAATCAACCCAAGGATGACAATAGTTTTAAATATCTCATACAATAAGATTAAGACATGTGTTAGGGTAGTTTAATAATATTTTAACTTTTTTACCTTTATTTACCATATTTACGCTTTAACCATGGGAAAAAAAATTACTAAATTTACTAATTATAATGTCTAAAAAAAGGTACCTATTTACACAATTTGGACCTCATGATTCCAAATATGGAATTAATTTTTCCAAATTAAAAACATAGAGGTTGCAGTAATTAATTTAAAATTAATTTCCATTTTTAAAACCAAAAAGCAGTTTTTAAGAAGTAATAACTATCAAAATATTGACATCTATTTATGTTAAATTTTAAAGTGACATTACATCCAATGACCAAAATTGGAGTAAATTATAAAAATATAATACAATTATACTTTAAAACCAATTAAAATTACAATCTAACTATATAAATAAACCAGATTAAAATATAGTTTTGAATTAAAATACAGAATTTTTTACTATTCATAAAAATATGAATTTTATCAGAAAAATACCAAAAATTTATCCAAAGTAAATTTTTGTGTTCCTATTCTAAATAATAAATTTATTTTGTCAAATTGAACATATAAAAGTGAAAAAAACTAAATTTAAAATGGGTGTGCCTTCAAAAGGCAGTCAAACAACATTTTTTGAAAAATATTTCTTTTATACAAAAAATTGATTTTTTTCTCATATCATGTCCTTGAAAATGTGTAATATTAATTATAATGTTATAAAATTAAAAATTTAGTTAATAAAATTCATAAAAGATGGTTTATATCTCATTAAATACTAATATTTTAATAATATATCATTATTTACTCAAACTTGGTATCGCGTACAACACAAGATATCGATGAAGGTATCTCTTGCATGTAACATAAGACAATTTAGTGTTGCATATAGTGAAATGTTCCATTGGTTTTGCGTATAACAAAATACAGACTTGGTTCATTTATACATTGAACAAAATCTATACTCAGTGTTGCGTGAAACTAATTCTATCAATAGAACATAAAATTATGTGCAACACAAGACAAGAATATTGTTGTGTATACTACAAGATAATACGGTGTTGCGTATAGCGCAATATACTATTGGTGTAATATACAAAACAAGACATCAATGAAATTATAAATAATCTGTCTCATAAAATCTCGGGGTGTTACATTCTACCCCCTTAAAATGAATTTTGACCTTGAAATTCGTCGGGGATTGTAAATGGTTTTCTACTTGAATGTTTCTTTCAATGAAACCCACATCATAAAAAGGGATACTAAGACATCATTTTAAAAAGTAAATTAAAAAGTGTAATGGGTACCCAAAGTAACTCATCAATGGGTTTCCACATATGAGAACATAAGTGGAAAGTGAAAATATGAATATGTAAGAGACATCTAACCATCTAGTTCAGATGGATAGTGATAGAGAATAAGGTTTGGAGAAAGTTAACTACCAGAAATCCATAAATATGTGATTATTTAAGGGACCATCTGATTCATCAGATAAAAATGTACTAGGATAGAATTTTTGGTTTTCAAGAGCCTTGTCCTAAAGATGAAGAATATGAGAAGAAATACTTTCTTGATTTCAGTACAGTTGATCATTCGCTGAACAATTTCCACTTCAACTATTATTTAAAGAAATGAAATGAATTTTTCATTCATCAAGTGTTAGTAGATAATGTGATAGAATGATAGGTCATTCCATCTGTCTCTATCACAAAAATGATAGGACATGTTATTAAATATACATAAGTCCATATATAGTGAAATAATAAATTGATCTAACAAACATAAAAGAGAAAATAAATTATACTATCCATAAATGGATAACATTACAATCCTTTCAAAAACTAAAAATATAAAACATTATAAGGAGGTGAACTAAATATACATAGCATTTTTCTCCCATACCACATAAGTTAGTTCTTGGTTGTCACATTCCAAACATGTGAATACAATAATCATGTATTCTCTTGAAACATGAATTACCATAGAACCTTAGTAAAATCATGAATTCTATCAAAAGTTAACACTTTCAACATACCAAAATAGAAAAAAATTATATACTAAAACCATGATATGAATTTTTCCTTATATCAGTATTTAGTTAATTAATAATATCAAACATCTCTTTATCTCTTTATCAATTCATTATGTGCATGTCATGTGCTTTTTAAAAATATATCAATCACTTTTCATGGTTTCCGGTACCGTATACTTATGGAAAACTAAAATGGACCAATACATAGGTATTCCAATATTCCATAATACTATAAAAGTACCTCAATAAAATTATTCTTGAATTCAAATACATAAATCATTCAATCCATCCTCTTCAATTATTGGCATGTAATAGGTCCTTCCTCGATTTAGAAGTATACTCTTATGTAAGGGAATTGTGTTGGATAATGTCTATGTTCTCCATGGATAAGACATTGAACTCCATGATAGTCTGTCACTCTATGACCCTTTTCTCCACACAGATAATATATTAACGTCCATTTGAGTTATTCATCAAGGTTTTTCTTCCCTTATTCTTGATATATAAGAATCTTATTCTTGTTTTCTAAATTTTCCTCACCCTACGAACATGCATTAAAGTCCTTCTTCCTCTTATTCGATGACTTAAGAATACCACTAAATTTAACTTTGTTGATTATATACCACAATGCATGATTCAAAATAATCATAATATCTTTCACTCTAGTCATTACATAATTTTTTTCTCATATTCTCCAATTTTTTCATTAGATTCAATGTTTACCCAATTCCTTCTTGTTCCCTCCATTAACTAAAACACAAAACGAATAGTGTGAGAGGAAAAAATCAAACTAGGAAAACAACATAATCAATGGGGAGTATTTTCAATATCTAACATTTTAGGTTTAGTCCAAGGTTATTCATGATCGATACAATAATTCTGTAACGCCCCGACCCCAGTTACCCAGAGTCGGTGCATTATTACATAACATTGGCATGATCACAAGAAAGATCAAATCTCGAAAGACCGATTGGTTTAGTAGCCTTGGAAACACTAGATATATTCATAAGTTTTACATTACATCATAAAATGAAAAACTACTACAACAACATAATGTTTCCACAATCCACACTATTAACCCCTCATAAAATCCCTACAGGTCATTCATAACTTACTTCTTCACATCCTGGGAAAAATAAAACATAGAAAAGGGGTGAGCTCAAATGCCCAGTAAGGATAACAATATAGCGGAAAGAATAAACATTTAAGGCAATGTATAACTAAAACAAAAGCCTTTTAAATATGAACTTTCAACATGGTATGGCATAAATAAAATGAAATAATGCCATTTAATTATTCACAAGGATATTCTACTAATCGAATAATCACATGAAAAAATCAATAACCACTTTCATAATGTTGGAATGCATAATGCCAGACTATCATAACCACATAGCCAAGGCCTCGTGCCAAGACTACAAATAAGATTTTGTCAAGGCCTTGTGCCAAGACACTAGTTTGTCTCATGAGACCTACCGATGCATCGAGGAGCTATAGCGGGCTCCACCCGTCACTTATTAAGTCCAATGCATTCCCATATGAAAAGGTTTAATCATAACATAAACATTCGTATTAAAACTAGCATACGAAATGTCAATGATTTCACCATAAGCTATGAATGGTATAAAAATAGCACATCCACAGTCAAACATATCACAAAACCTTCAATACAATATAGAAGTTTTGTATCATAATAAATCAACTTCAAATAATCTTAAAATCCATCAAAGGATGTTGACATAGATGAAATCAAAATTCTTTTTAAAGAAGTATTTCCTTTTATTTTGAAATCATTTAAGATCCATATAAAATAAAACATTTTCTTTGAAAATATTCTTATAATCTTGTATGGGAAGCTTCGACGATTTTATAACGGCGGAAAATAACCGCACCCCCCGTATAAGTTAAAAAAAACATTCTTACCTCAATTCTGTCGAAAAGGTTAAAAAGGACCTTGTTTTGAAAACGACGGAAAGATTCCTTTATAAACCTCTTATAAAAAGTCAAACAAGGGTATAAAATACTTTAACCCATATTCTTGTAAATAGTAAAAATGTTTTGAAATACATTTCGAAGAAACATGGATGTGGATGATAAAGAGGTCCCAGTAGATTATTACGTATAATACAACCTCGGATAATGAAGAGATTGTGAAATAACCCTTACCTTGTACTTTTCCTTGGTTGGGGTAGGTTAACCTCCTGTATAATAGTGAAATAATTGTTACTAAATTATACAAGAATCATATACATTAATATGATATCATATATGATCTTTTAATATTGATTTGATAATAATATCTTAGTATTATCGCCGTTTCGGGTGTTAACTTACTCATTTTTCTTTATATGTTTTGTTACATAAGTCATGTTTGTTGTATCTTATTCATATCCAGAATGATATCAAGTCCTTAAACATCATTTTTAAATCATTAAATGATAATTATACTTGAATGGATACGATGGAGAATGAATCTCATCGCGTTCGTGGAGACGGTAGTCCGTACGTACGCACGAACGCTACTTCCATTTAATTTTTATTTTAAAAGAATCGAATACAAATGATACATAGGTATATTACTATTCCAGTATAATATAATATTTTATATATGTTACTTAAGTTCATTAACACCATCCTTTATACGTTCCATGTGTGGTATGAACGAGTCATATCATTTTAAGGGGGCGGTAGTCCGCACTTCCTCAAATGAAATTATCGTATGTATATACAACATGAAACGAATAATGGTATGAAATAAAATGGAATTACAGAAGATTATATATAAAATATATATCATTAATATCATATTTAATTACAGTGCCATCATAATGGCCACCATGAAAGGCGGTAAGATGTATTTGAACAATCATCGTTTCGTGAGGCGTTAGTTTGCCATCCACAGAAACATTATGTTCATCATCCATTAGATGGAGTTGTGTGTATGTGTAGTTTGAATCCTTCTTATAACAACATACTAGTATATTGAGGATACTGGTTTTGTTACAAAAGAAAGGAAATAAAAAGAGTTTGGGGGTTGAAGAAGCAAAATAAATGAAAATAATTTAAGAGAAATCGTTACCTTTAATTTAGGTAACTCACTTTGGTTGGAACCAAAGGACTTGTTGAAATGCTTTCTGCCTAAGGGGAAGTTTCAAGGAGGAGGAGAGGGATGTGGGGAGCTTAGTTGGGCAGAGTTTGGACGAGCCAAGTAGCTTGAGAGGTGTGAGGAATGAGTAGAAGTGGTCTCCTTTTATAAGGGGGAGGAGGGGCTCTTTAGGAAAGAGTGAAAGTATTACTTTATAATATAATTATATTCAGTTTATAATGGTCCAAAAATCATTGAGGTCGAAGATAAAATGACTCATATTCTAAATAACATCAACCAATAAGAATTGGACAGGTTTATATAATATTTTAATCATTATAATCTTATTTATTTAAATGATTTATTAATGAGGTAAACATTGCATCATTATTGTGTCATTAATAATTTAAATTATTTGATGTCTAAAAATTATAAATAAAATATCATTATGTAGGAAATATTTTTATCTTTCTAATGAATATTTATAATCGAAAATCCAACATGTATAACCCTATGTAAAAATTGTTCTTCTAAAAGATGTAAGCTTATGCCATTTTTATTTTTATTTTAACTTTATTAATATAATGTGTCCCTACCACATACAAGTGGCTCCAAGGGGTCCCCAAATTGACCCAAGGATGCCCATGGTCGGGTATGTGTCCACCAATAAGGTTAGGACACGTTTTAGGGTAATTTTGTATTATTATAATATTATTTTTTAACCCTTATTTACCGGATTTACCCTTTAACCATGGTAAATAAAATATTTACCACAGTAACTATTCAAAATGTCTAAAAATAAAAGTTACCTATTTACACAATTTGAACATCCTGATTCCAAATATGGAATCCATTTTCCTAAATTCAAAACACAGAAGTGGCAGAAATTAATTTAAAATTAATTCCCACTGTCAAAACAAAAAGCGTGTTTTTAAGAGATAATAACTATCAAAAGATTGACACTTGTTTATGTTCGGTTTAATTGTAAAATTATGTCCAATGACCAACATTATATTAAATGGTAAAAATATATTCTAAATATACTTTAAAACAACTCAAATTTAAAATTTATGACTATTAATTATTTTGATTAAAAAAGTTGTTTTTAATTAAAATTTAGTAATTTTCACTATTCATCAAAATATTAAAGTTATCCGAAAAGTACCAAAATTTCACCCTAGGCTAATTTCAATATTCCGAATCCAAAAATGAAGTCCATTTTGAAATATAAAATATATATGATTTCAAAAAGTAGGTATTACTATTCACAACGGCTAGTTTAATTAGTTGTGGTGTGTGTTAGAACTCGAGGTTGCGTACAACACACGCTATCGATTATTTGAAGGGAAACGTACCGTGGAAGCTTGGGGTGTTACATTCTCCCCTCCTTCAAATAATTGCATCCTCGCAATTTCTAGGGTATTACTGCATAAAAAGACTCGGGTGGTTCTTCATCATAAGTTCCTCGGGTTCCCACGTTGCCTCTTCCATCTTATGATTTCTCCACAAAACTTTTACCAGACGCGTCGTCCGGTTTCTCAGTACTTGTTCTCTCGTATCAAGAATCTTGACGGGCTCTTCGCAATAAGACAGATCGGCTTCCAGTTCTAATTCCTCATAGGTGAGTACATGCGTTGGGTCAGGCATGTATTTTCTCAATAGAGATACGTGGAACACATCGTGAACTTTGGAGAGACTTGGCGGCATTGCCAATCGGTAAGCTACAGCCCCAATTCGTTCTAGAATTTCGAAAGGTCCGATGTACCTGGGACTCAATTTACCTTTCTTTCCAAAACGTATGACTCCCTTCCATGGAGATACCTTTAGGAAAACATGATTACCGACTTGAAATTCCAAATCCTTCCTTCGATTATCGGCATAGCTCTTCTGCCTACTTTGAGCTGCTTTGATGTGATTTTGGATTACTTTCACCTTTTCCACCGTTTCCTCCACCAGCTCTGGGCCTACAAGTTTTCTTTCACCAACGTCATCCCAACAGGTTGGTGTACGACATCTCTTTCCGTATAACGCTTCATATGGTGCCATTTGTATACTCGAATGGAAGCTATTGTTATAGGAAAATTCTACCAGTGGTAAATATTGATCCCACATACCCTGAAAGTCAAGTGAGCAAGATCTCAACATGTCTTCTAAGGTTTGAATAGTCCGTTCTGATTGTCCGTCTGTCTGAGGGTGGTAAGAAGTGCTCAAATGAAGTTCAGTGTCCAGGGATTTCTGAAGACTTTTCCAAAATCTTGAAGTAAAACGGGGATCACGATCAGAAACAATCGATAGGGGTACACCATGAAGTCTCACAACTTCATTAATGTATAGTCTTGCTAGACGTTCCAGGGGTAGATCTTCTCTTATAGCAAGAAAATGTGCTGACTTGGTAAGACGATCAACAATAACCCATATTGCATCGTTCCTTCTAGGAGTCTTCGGTAGCCCCATGACAAAGTCCATCGTAACATTGTCCCATTTCCACTCCGGTATGGGAAGAGGTTGCATGACTCCTCCAGGCAGTTGCCTTCCAGCTTTCACTTGTTGACAAACCATACATCTTGACACAAAATCAGCAATCTCCCTCTTCATATTGTCCCACCAAAAATGTTCTTTCAAATCTCTATACATTTTGGTTCTCCCAGGGTGTATAGAGAAATTGGAACTATGAGAATCATCCAGCAATTCCCTTTTTAGATCAGGTATATTGGGAACACAAAGTCTCTTCCCGAATTTCAAAATTCCATCTTCATACACAAAGTCTCTCAATCTCCCATCATTCACAGCTTTAATCTTCTTCTGAAATTCTTCATCATCGGTCTGAGAACTCTTAATCCTTTCTAGTAAAGATGGTTTGGCAACCATTTGAAAAAGAATTGATGTTTCACCTTCCCTGGTTATTCCCATGTCCATCTTCACTAAATCCATGAAAATTGGATCCCTTTCAATTCTCATCATGTTCAGAACTCCATGGTCTTTTCTACTCAAAGCATCTACTACTTTGTTTGCTTTCCCCGGGTGGTAGTGTATCGTGCAATCATAATCCTTGAGTAATTCAAGCCATCTCCTTTGCCTCATGTTGAGTTCTTTTTGTGAGAAAATATACTTCAAACTCTTGTGATCAGTATAAATCTCACATTTTTCACCATAGAGGTAGTGCCTCCATATCTTCAAAGCAAAGATCACAGCTGCTAACTCAAGATCATGAGTAGGATAGTTTTGTTCATGAATTTTCAACTGTCGTGATGCATAGGCAATAACTCTATCATTCTGCATAAGGACACAACCAAGTCCTTTCTTCGATGCATCACTATAAATAATGAACTCATCATTCCCCGATGGTAGAGTCAATATAGGAGCATTGACTAATCTTCTCTTCAGTTCTTCGAAACATTCTTCACACTCTTTTGTCCAAACAAATTTAACCCCTTTACGTGTGAGCTTCGTTAATGGGTTAGCCAATCGGGCAAAATTCTGGACGAAACGTCGATAATAACCTGCCAAACCAATAAAACTGCGTACCTCAGTTATACTCGTAGGTGCTGGCCATTATTGGATTGCCTTGGTCTTAGAAGGATCAACCGAGATTCTATCTTTAGAGACAATATGGCCAAGAAAAGAAATCTCCTGAAGCCAGAATTCACACTTGCTAAACTTCCCATATAATTCATGCCTCCTCAGAGTCTTCAAGATAATGCGCAAGTGATTTTCATGATCGTCGTAGGTTTTGGAGTATACCAAGATATCATCAATAAATACCACCACAAATTCATCGAGATACTCCTTGAAAACTCTATTCATCAGATCCATGAATACAGAGGGTGCATTGGTCAATCCAAACGGCATTACAGTAAACTCGTAATGCCCGTACCTGGTTCGAAATGCTGTCTTCGGAATGTCTTCCTTCTTCACACACAATTGATGGTATCCAGATCGAAGGTCAATCTTTGAAAAGTATTGAGCTCCATGCAGTTGGTCAAATAAATCATCAATACGAGGTAGGGGATACTTGTTCTTTATCGTTATAGCATTGATCGCCCTGTAGTCAATACATAACCTCATAGATCCATCTTTCTTTTTAACAAAAAGAACAGGGGCTCCCCATGGAGAAACACTAGGGCGAATAAATCCCTTATTACTCAATTCCTCTAGTTGTTTCTTTAGTTCGACTAACTCTACAGTGGCCATTCTATAAGGGGTCTTCGATATAGGCCTTGATCCAGGAATCAAATCAATGGAAAACTCAACTTCTCGTTCTAGAGGATGTCCAGGTAAATCTTCCAGAAATACATCTACAAATTCTTTCACAACAGGTACATCCTCTATTTGAACATTCCTTTCCTCACCGACAGTTATTTCATTCTCTTCCTCCCCAATAATTGAATTAAGTTGAGCTACTGGGGGTGGATCTAAATAAGAATTAGGTGGTGACGATTCTGCTCTAAAAATAAGGTGTTCCTTATCATTATCATCAAGAATCGTAACCTCTTTCTTCTTACAATAAATCTTCGCATCATAGTCCGAAAGCCAGTCCATACCGAGGATTATATCAAACTCAATCATAGGTATGACGATGAAATCAGCAGATAAAGAAAATTTATGTGCTCTAATGGGGACTGATTCACAAAACTTTGTTGCAACGATACTTCCCTTAGGAGTTTTAACTGACAACTCCCTTATTAAATCAAATTGGAAATATCTAATTTTCTTAGCAAACTGGGAAGATATGAAACAATGCGATGATCCAGAATCAAATAATGCATTTGCTAAACTTGGGGAAACCATTAAATTACCTGCCACCACGTCTTTTGGAGCTTCTACCTCTGCAGTAGTGATAGCATAAGCCTGGCCTTGATCCCTTGGCCTTTTCTGAGGTAAGTTCTCCTGACGCTTAGGGCATGAATTTGCATAATGCCCCATCTCCCTGCAATTGTAGCACTGAACGTTGGTAGCTTCCTTCTTCCCTTTGCAATCATGAGCTTGGTGGCCTTTTTCACCACACTTGTAACAGACTCCCATTCCCTTCAAGCAAGTACCGGAGTGTTTCTTCCCACATTTAACACATGATGGATATTCAACCTTTCCTTTCTTCCCCTTATTTCCATTCCCATATTGATCAGCAGGTCTCTTCTTCTCTTGCTTTGCTTTAAAGTCATAAGACTTAGAGAATTCCTTTTCGGTCTTGATAGCACATGAGACAACGTCTTCGTACGATGAAAAGGATTGTGAGACTAATGCTCGACGGAGAAATGGTTTTAACCCATCAAAGAAACGACCAATCTTACTTCTTGGGTTGCGAATATAATCTCCAGCATACCTCGCTAACCTTGTAAAGTTAGCCTCATACTTTGTGACATTATCATCCTCCTTTTGTCTCAGACTCAGAAATTGCCTTTCCATATCTGCTCGATGGTCGCGAGGAAAGTATTTTTCTAAAAACAGATCTTTGAACTCCCTCCATTCCATATTTGATACTTCATCATCTTCCTTCGTATTTTGACTCAATGACCACCATTGATTAGCATCTCCAGTGAGGCGGTAAACTGCCATGATAACTTTTTCCCTTTCACTGCTCCCCAAAGCCTAAAATATTTTCTCTAGGGAAAATATCCATTGCTCAGCTACTAAGGGATTTGTATTCCCATTGAACGTTGGTGGTTGTTGCCTTATGAATCGATCTAACATTGATCCTCCACGTTGCGGATCAGGGTGCTCCATACGGGTAAGGTTATTATTCATAACCTGAGTAAGTTGTCCCAGTATGGTGATTAGCTGATCAGCACCAGTTGCATCACCAGCCCCACTATAATTATCTTGAGCAGGAGGGCAATCCCTACATGGAGTGCGTGCATTGATACGGTTTCCATTTCTTCCACTAGGCGCCATTTCTAAACAATGGCATAAACTAGATCAATTTATGAATCAAAATACATAATCCCATACTTATAAAACACTTAGCATAAATTGAACTATTTATGGATATAATCCATAATCATAAAAATGTTTTCTTTGAGGAAGTATATACTCATAAACCCTTCATAATGATTTGTAAAGATAGTGAGAGTTATCCTAAGCATATCCCCCGGGAGTGTCGTAACCAAGAGTGCAGGAAGGCCCGTTGTCGTGCACCAGTTCCCGTTCGAGTCTAGCTCAAAGCAGTGTTTTCGGGTTTTACCCCTAGGTACATCTGTGCCAGAGCCGCCTCTACCTGCTCGTATCCAGACAGAGATGTATTGCTCGGAAAACTCACAAAATCTCTACAATACCAAAATTCTAGGAAGTTCTTCTATACTAATCCTCAAAGTTCATCTTAGGTCTATGTGCTCCAATCAGAGTTTATCTAAATCTAGCATCCAAGGTTTGTACTAAACTTCCTCTGATACCAACTGTAACGCCCCGACCCCAGTTACCCAGAGTCGGTGCATTATTACATAACATTGGCATGATCACAAGAAAGATCAAATCTCGAAAGACCGATTGGTTTAGTAGCCTTGGAAACACTAGATATATTCATAAGTTTTACATTACATCATAAAATGAAAAACTACTACAACAACATAATCTTTCCACAATCCACACTATTAACCCCTCATAAAATCCCTGCAGGTCATTCATAACTTACTTCTTCACATCCTGGGAAAAATAAAACATAGAAAAGGGGTGAGCTCAAATGCCCAGTAAGGATAACAATATAGCGGAAAGAATAAACATTTAAGGCAATGTTTAACTAAAACAAAAGCCTTTTAAATATGAACTTTCAACATGGTATGGCATAAATAAAATGAAATAATGCCATTTAATTATTCACAAGGATATTCTACTAATCGAATAATCACATGCAAAAATCAATAACCACTTTCATAATGTTGGAATGCATAATGCCAGACTATCATAACCACATAGCCAAGGCCTCGTGCCAAGACTACAAATAAGATTTTGTCAAGGCCTTTTGCCAAGACACTAGTTTGTCTCATGAGACCTTCCGATGCATCGAGGAGCTATAGCGGGCTCCACCCGTCACTTATTAAGTCCAATGCATTCCCATATGAAAAGGTTTAAACATAACATAAACATTCGTATTAAAACTAGCATACGAAGTGTCAATGATTTCACCATAAGCTATGAATGGTATAAAAATAGCACATCCACAATCAAACATATCACAAAACCTTCAATACAATATAGAAGTTTTGTATCATAATAAATCAACTTCAAATAATCTTAAAATCCATCAAAGGATGTTGACATAGATGAAATCAAAATTCTTTTTAAAGAAGTATTTCCTTTTATTTTGAAATCATTTAAGATCCATATAAAATAAAACATTTTCTTTGAAAATATTCTTATAAGCTTGTATGGGAAGCTTCGACGATTTTATAACGGCGGAAAATAACCGCACCCGCCGTATAAGTTAAAAAAGAACATTCTTACCTCAATTCTGTCGAAAAGGTTAAAAAGGACCTTGTTTTGAAAACGACGGAAAGATTCCTTTATAAACCTCTTATAAAAAGTCAAACAAGGGTATAAATTACTTTAACCCATATTCTTGTAAATAGTAAAAATGTTTTGAAATACATTTTGAAGAAACATGGATGTGGATGATAAAGAGGTCCCAGTAGATTATTACGTATAATACAACCTCGGATAAGGAAGAGATTGTGAAATAACCCTTACCCTGTACTTTTCCTTGGTTGGGGTAGGTTAACCTCCTTTATAATAGTGAAATAATTGTTACTAAATTATACAAGAATCATATACATTAATATGATATCATATATGATCTTTTAATATTGATTTGATAATAATATCTTAGTATTATCGCCGTTTCGGGTGTTAACTTACTCATTTTCTTTATATGTTTTGTTACATAAGTCATGTTTGTTGTATCTTATTCATATCCAGAATGATATCAAGTCCTTAAAAATCATTTTTAAATCATTAAATGATAATTATACTTGAATGGATACGATGGAGAATGAATCTCATCGCGTTCGTGGAGACGGTAGTCCGTACGTACGCACGAACGCTACTTCCATTTAATTTTTATTTTAAAAGAATCGAATACAAATGATACATAGGTATATTACTATTCCAGTATAATATAATATTTTATATATGTTACTTAAGTTCATTAACACCATCCTTTATACGTTCCATGTGTGGTATGAACGAGTCATATCATTTTAAGGGGGCGGTAGTCCGCACTTCCTCAAATGAAATTATCGTATGTATATACAACATGAAACGAATAATGGTATGAAATAAAATGGAATTACAGAAGCTTATATATAAAATATATATCATTAATATCATATTTAATTACAGTGCCATCATAATGGCCACCATGAGAGGCGGTAAGATGTATTTGAACAATCATCGTTTCGTGAGGCGTTAGTTTGCCATCCACAGAAACATTATGTTCATCATCCATTAGATGGAGTTGTGTGTATGTGTAGTTTGAATCCTTCTTATAACAACATACTAGTATATTGAGGATACTGGTGTTGTTACAAAAGAAAGGAAATAAAAAGAGTTTGGGGGTTGAAGAAGCAAAATAAATGAAAATAATTTAAGAGAAATTGTTACCTTTAATTTAGGTAACTCACTTTGGTTGGAACCAAAGGACTTGTTGAAATGCTTTCTGCCTAAGGGGAAGCTTCAAGGAGGAGTAGAGGGATGTGGGGAGCTTAGTTGGGCAGAGTTTGGACGAGCCAAGTAGCTTGAGAGGTGTGAGGAATGAGTAGAAGTGGTCTCCTTTTATAAGGGGGAGGAGGGGCTCTTTAGGAAAGAGTGAAAGTATTACTTTATAATATAATTATATTCAGTTTATAATGGTCCAAAAATCATTGAGGTCGAAGATAAGATGACTCATATTCTAAATAACATCAACCAATAAGAATTGGACAGGTTTATATAATATTTTAATCATTATAATCTTATTTATTTAAATGATTTATTAATTAGGTAAACATTGCATCATTATTGTGTCATTAATAATTTAAATTATTTGATGTCTAAAAATTATAAATAAAATATCATTATGTAGGAAATATTTTTATCTTTCTAATTAATATTTATAATCGAAAATCCAACATGTATAACCCTATGTAAAAATTGTTCTTCTAAAAGATGTAAGCTTATGCCATTTTTATTTTTATTTTAACTTTATTAATATAATGTGTCCCTACCACATACAAGTGGCTCCAAGGGGTCCCAAAATTGACCCAAGGATGCCCATGTTTGGGTATGTGTCCACCAATAAGGTTAGGACACGTTTTAGGGTAATTTTGTATTATTATAATATTATTTTTTAACCCTTATTTACCGGATTTACCCTTTAACCATGGTAAATAAAATATTTACCACAGTAACTATTCAAAATGTCTAAAAATAAAAGTTACCTATTTACACAATTTGAACATCCTGATTCCAAATATGGAATCCATTTTCCTAAATTCAAAACATAGAAGTGGCAGAAATTAATTTAAAATTAATTCCCACTGTCAAAACAAAAAGCGTGTTTTTAAGCGATAATAACTATCAAAAGATTGACACTTGTTTATGTTCGGTTTAATTGTAAAATTATGTCCAATGACCAACATTATATTAAATGGTAAAAATATATTCTAAATATACTTTAAAACAACTCAAATTCACAATTTATCACTATTAATTATTTTGATTAAAAAAGTTGTTTTTAATTAAAATTTAGTAATTTTCACTATTCATCAAAATATTAAAGTTATCCGAAAAGTACCAAAATTTCACCCTAGGCTAATTTCAATATTCCGAATCAAAAAATGAAGTCCATTTTGAAATATAAAATATATATGATTTCAAAAAGTAGTTATTACTATTCACAACGGCTAGTTTAATTAGTTGTGGTGTGTGTTAGAACTCGAGGTTGCGTACAACACACGCTATCGATTATTCGAAGGGAAACGTACCGTGGAAGCTTGGGGTGTTACAAATTCTAGTACTTTAATTTATAGTTACACATACCCTTAGGGACATCCCTAGACATACCTTAGAAATATCTCTAGGGATATCACTAAAGTTTTCGCATTCCGGTTTCTGAAGGTTGATTAAACCTTCACTCTAATACCAAATATAGAGACCCAAGCTTGAGGTACATGGAAATTACATTTCTTTTGTGGAATACTTAATACATGAAAAAAACAGACACCCAAAGAACATATTTGTTTAGTGTCTTTGGAAACCCAGAACAAAAATTTCTAACTTGGTGAAAGATCTACAACATCTCCCATAAAGATCTTCCCATTTTATTTTCCTACCTAAAACCTTCCATTATATCTTGGGGAAAAGAAAAAATAAAAACAGTGAGCTCAAATTCTCATTAATGGTAAAAATAGAGAACAAAAAACACACCATAAACATTTGAACGTAAAAACATGAACATAAAGTTTAAACATCATAATAGTGAGTCATGAAATAAAACTTGGCAGTACATAAGGAATCCATCATAAATGAACATTAACCATGATAAAAAATAGCAGTGACAGAAAATATGGAATTTTGGAAAAGAATTAGGCACATAATATGATTAAAATAGTAGCAAAGGTGTAGAGACCCGAAGCTTGACGTACATGGACTTTACATTACTTTTGCGGAATACTTAGTACATTACAAAAACACACACATAAGGACCGTAATAGTTTAGTGTCTTTGGAAACTCGGACTATAATATTCTAATCGTGGTGAAAGATCTTCAACATCTCCCATAAAGATCTTCCTTTTTTTTACCTAAAACCTTTCTTTATATCCTGGGGAAAATAAAACATAAAAGGGTGAGCTCAAATGCTCAGTAAGGGTAAACAAAAGAAATATCAATCACATCATATTCATAAGAACATAACATTTTGGAAATCATAACCTGCAAAAGAGGGCATAATTTCATAACATGGGATAAATTATGGCAGTGAAATGTAATCACAATAATCATAACATAAAACATGGAACTTTGTGGCATACACACAAAATCATAGAGAATCATTTCTTGTTAGTCATGACTCATTGCCAAGACTATCTTAGTGGACAAAGTCCCTTTCTGAATCGAGTAACCCTCATTTCAGTCCTGTTTCACTGAACCGGTATAACCTACCATTCCAGCGATGTCTATCTCATGAGATATAAAATCTTTACCCAATGCATTGGATGGAGATATAGGTCCCACCCATCTCATAATGATACCATTCTTATGTGTGCCACAAAATCATAAATCATACATCATTGCATAACCCGTGTAATAAAAATGGGATTCTTAAACAACATGACATCATAAAACCATTCATATAAGATTAAGGAATTCATAAACATAATTACATCACAACATAGTCAAATCAATGTAAAAATATGGATAGAAACAGAACCCTTTATTATCTTAGATGGAAAATAATTTTGATAAAACACTTGAATTGAATTCTTGAGGAAAATATCCTTTCTTCTTCAAAATCAATTTCTTTTCACAAAACATCATGAAATTTTAATAGAAAGAGATTTTATTGAAAATAGTCATGAAATATTTTAGAGGAAGCTTCATGAAAATAAGGATTTATAAAACAGTAGAAATCCGTTCATGCCGTATAAGTTAAAAAAAACATTCTTTGTACTTTTGTCGAAAAAGTCAAAATGTACCTCGTATGAAAAACGACAAAAGATTCCTTTCATATCTTTTACTAAAAACTCACCAAAGTGTAGAATTGGATTTAAACAATTGTAGGTGGATGTAAATAACATTACATATTGAGGAAACATAGATGTGGATGATAAAATACACCCCAGTAAATACTAAAGTATAAACAATCTCGGATAAAAATGAGATTGTGATATTTCCCTTACCTTAGGTCCGACTTGCTTTGTAAGTGTCCGAACCTCCTGTATAATGATTTAAATCATGTTATTGACTTATTATAGAATCATATTCATTGTTATGATATCATATATGGTTCACTTATGACATTATATTACCCGTTCTTTTTTAAATTCCATGTTAAAGAAGCGTTTTGGGTAAAATCGTTTCATTTATCGTATGTGTTTTGACTTGTTGTTCTTGACATTATTATTACTTATATCATTATTTACTTACTTCCAGAATATAAAATTTGATTTATATATCATATATATTCAGTATATATATATATATAATAGATAGATAAATAAAATGAAAAACACAGTTCATGGAGACGGTAGTTCGTACGTACGCATGAACGCTGTTTTCCATTCCTTATTGTCTTGAAATGGAAGTAAGTAGATGAAATACAAATGTATATATATACATAAATCCAGTAGCTTTATAATGTCATATATTTCATTATTATTTCTTATATATACATTATAATCATTCTTAAATGGTTAACATGGAGAATGAATCTCATCGCGTCGTGGAGACGGTAGTCCGTTCGTACGCACGAGCGATGATATCATTTCCATAAATATTGAATTGAATTGGAGTGGATTATACAATATATCAGAATCAATATGATGTTTTAATAACTATTTATAGTTATTATTTACACCATTATACCCATCCATGTAAGGTGGTGGTGGAAAATAGATTACACCACGGCGTGGAGACGGTATTCCGTACGTACGCACGCGCAGTGATTTCGTTTTCCATAGGATGGATAGATGGTGAAATAGGGTTGTTTCATACTTATAATAACATATAAGTATATGAGTGATACTGATGTTATTACTACATAATGAAACAACCTAAGAAGAAGAAGTGGAAGAAGAAATAAAGATGAAAGAATTGGTAACGGTAATTACCTCTTCTTTGAAGCGCCTCTTTGAGACCTCCTCTTAGGGCACTAAACTTGGTCTTTGAGGAAGACCAGAACCTCTAGGATGTTTCTAGGGAAGTGGAGAAAAGATTTTGGCAGGGTTTGGCCGAGCTTGAGTGCTCAAATTGGTGCGAGGAGGAGGGGGAGGAGGTGTCCTTTTATAAGGGAGGAGAGGGGCACCTTAGGAATATCTCAAAATATTATTTTATATTAAATTCATAATCGGTTTATAATGATTCCAAAGGGTATTATTTCGAAGATAAGGTGGGGATGGGTCTAAATCATATCAACCAATAGGATTTAGACAAGTTTAGGTTATTATTTTAACCTTATCAATTAGATTTAACTCTAAGTTAAATAATTTAACTTTTACCGTGTCTTTTTGTTTTCTTTCACTATATGGTTAATACACTTACTATAACATGCCAAAAGAACCCCAAATTGTATATTATTAATATATATATCCTTATCTAAGTCATTTGGAAGAACCTTAGATTTTTAGAAATAAAATAACAATTAATAATATAATATTTGATTTAAAAACTATTTTGTGTCAATTTTGACACTATTTGATATATGATTTTTTTGAAAGTCATAACAGAATTATATGTTCGAACAAAGTTGATTAAATCAACATTAATATATCATAGTAACCTATAAAATTAGTGGAATTCATAAAAAGTCTTAAATTACATTTATTTTGGTATTTATATTATCAATTTTGTCAATATTTCATTAATAAGATAATTACTGCATCATCTTTGTGTCATAAATAAATTAAATTATTTGATGTCTAAAAATTACAAATAAAATATCATCATGTAGGAAATCTTTTTAGATTTCTAATGAATATTTACAATTGAATTTATCTTATGTATAACCCCATATTAAAAATGTTTTAGTTATTAAACTCTGATTTTAACTATTTTAACTATTCCTTAAATAATATAATATTAAATGTAATAGTCTAATCCAAGTGGACCTAAATGGTCATATTATATTCATAAGGTTGTTTTTGGTCGAATTACACTTATCCAATAGAATTAGGACATGTGTTAGGGTAATAGTAATATCATATTTACCCTTAGTTACCCTATTTACTATTAACCGTGGTAAAAAAAGTAAAAAGTTACTATTCACCAAAAATTATTTTCATCTCATTGAACCACATTTTACTTACTGACATCAACCGTGTCTCTCGGATTTTTGAAATTCCATTCACAGAAGCGGTAAAATTAAGAAATTAATTTTTTTAACTACCACTTAGTAGTTTCACTATTCATCAAAAATTGATGTTTTTCAGAACAATGCCAAAATTTCATCCTAAGCTATATTTCATATTCCGAATTCAAAAATGAAGTCTATTTTACCAAATTAATATCATAGAATTTGCATTAATTAATTTTATAATTAAATCCCGCTGTTAAAACAAATAGCGTGTTTTTAAGAAACAATATCTATCAAAAGATTGACACTTGATTATGTCTGGTTTAAATGTGAAATTACATCCAATGACCAACATTGTATTAAATTGTAAAAATATATTATAAATATACTTTAAAACCACTCAAATTAATAATTTATCACTATTAATTATTTCGATTAAAAAAGTTGTTTTTAATTGTAATTTAGTAATTTTCACTATTCATCAGAATATGAAAGTTATCCGAAAAGTACCAAAATTTCACCTTAGGCTAAATTCGATACTCTGAATCCAAAAATGAAGTTCATTTTGAAAAATAAGATTTACAGAGTTTTAAAAAGTGGTTATTACTATTCATAACGGCTAGTTTTAATAATATTTTAATAGCATATCGTTGTTTAGTGAAACTCGGTATTGCGTATTACACACGCTATCGAGGAAGGTCGTGATTGCGTGTAATGCAAGGCAAGTCAAGGATGCGTGTTGTGCAAGCTCCTTTTGGTGTAGCGTACAACACAAGACTTTAATAAAATTAAAAAGAATATTTTTTTTAAAATCTTGGGCTGTTACATTCTACCCCCCTTAAAATGAATTTCGCCCTCGAAATTCGTCGGGGTTAAAAATGGTTTACTATTAGAAAGTTTCTTTAATAGAAACCCACATCGTAAAAAGGAATATCAAAACCAATCTTTAGAAACAAAAGTATGAAACGTAACGGTTACCCAAATAAACTAATCATTGGGTTTCCACATAGGTGAAAATATGGATATGGAAGAGAAATCTAACCATCATGTTCTGATGGAGAGTGGTAGAGAACATGGCTATGGAAAATCTAGTAATCACAAATCCATAAATTTGTGATGATCTAAGGTACCATCTGATTCATCAGGTATAAGATCACTAGGACAACATTTTTGGTTTTCAAGATCATTTCCCTAAAGTTGAAGAATTTGAATTAGAATAAATACTTACTTTATTTTGGTACAATCTCACTGTTGTTCATGCCTTGAACAATTCCCACTTCATTTCTTATAAAAATGAAGTTGAATTTGTTATTCGTGAAGTGTTAGTATATCATGTGATAGAATGACGGGTCATTCCATCTGTCTCAAACAAAAGGTTAGCAAAAATTATATACATAAGTTGATCTATAGTGAGATTAATCACATATGGTTCCTAAAATGGACCTATACTTCATATATCATACTGCTTAATATAATAAAACTAGTTTCTACTAAACAGGGATTTCATGTAGGCCAGTGGTAGGCGATAAAGGCCAGTCGCACTTCGGTTGTGGGTTCGATTCCTACAGCCTTGTCCGAAGCGATGGGCTGTCGCCCGTCCTGCATGTTGTCCTTTTTCTAAAACTATAATACTATAACATCCCATCAATAATATCGAGAAAAAAAAACTTATATCCTTAAACAATACTAACTTATGTCCAACATAATCCATTCCAATCTTTAGGCTTATCCATAATACTACAGTCCACTCTCATAACATAGTGAAAACGATTACCATAGATTTAACACCATCGTCGATCCCCATATATCAAAAGATATGTTTTGTTGGTCACATTCAAAACATTCAAAGTCCTTAATAATGTATTCTCTTGAATACCCATTGAACCTTAGTGAAAACTTGAATGCAGTTAAAAGTTAACACTTTACACATACCAAAATCCTCAAAATTATTTATACTCAAACCATGATATCACTTAGTCCTTATATAAATCATGAGCTCATGAATACTGTTAAACATTTCATTTTCTCGTTTTCCCTTCATTATGCGCATAATATCTCAATCAATTTGAATACCACATTAGACCAATACATAAATATTCCAATATTCCAAGATACAACATTATTTTGGAATCCCATTACATAAACACTTAATCATTCCACCACATCGTTGTCAAATTCAACATTACCAATAGTGATCGCATGTGACTTCCTTTTGTCCTTTTCCTTAAGCGGTTGCTCATGTCGATCATCACTAACCCTTGGATTAGGGCATTTATTAGCATAATGCCCCATTTCCTTGCACTTGAAGCATTGAAGTGTTGGTTGTACGTTCTCTGCAGTGTTTGCTTTATTCACTTCATTAGAATCCCATTTTCCATTACTTCGACACTCAGCTGCTCGATGACCTTCTTTTCCACACTTAAAACATTTTATAGTCCCTTTAAGACAATCTCCACCATGCTTCTTTCCACACTTTGTGCATAAGGAAACATTCATCTTCTTTTCACCATTATTCTGAGTTTTCTCCTTGAACTCCATCTTTCGTTTCTTGTCAAACCCATGAGATGGATATGTAACACCAACTTCCATTTCTACCTTGATAGCACAACGCACAATTTCTTCATAGCTACTGAAGTCTCTTATAGCTAATGCCCTTCGAAGACTTGGTTTTAAGCCACTGAAAAATCGATCAACTTTACTTTCAGGTTGGATGATAATACCAGAAGCGTACCTTGCAAGTCTTGTAAAATTCGCTTCATAGGTACCAACAGATTCATCATCCCTTTGCTTCAGTTCAAGAAACTCTTTCTCCATCTTTGTTCGGAGAATACGAGGGAAGTACTTATTGAAAAATATGTTCTTGAACTCATCCCATTCCATAGACTCAATTTCATCCCTTTGCCTCGTATTCTTAATAAGATTCCACCATTGATCAGCATCTCCTTCCAAACGATACACTGCTAGGATGACTTTATCATGTTCAGAACATTGAAGAACTGAAAATATCTTTTCAGTAGTACTAATCCATTGTTCAGCAACTAATGGATCAGTAGACCCACTGAAAGAAGGTGGACGCTGCCTCATGAAGGATTCAACAGAATGTTGCTCCTTCCTTTGCTCGTTTGGAAGTCCTGCATGATTCATAGCTTGAGAAAGTTGTGTGAGCATGGATACAAGATTTTTCATTCCGGATCCCATATCGTTTGGTTGCTCAGGGGGACAATCATTGCATTGCCCATCACATTCCGCATTAACACGGTTCCTTCGGGTTCCATCCATCGTCTAAAACCCCAAAAGAATAGTATGAGAGGCAAAAATCATGCTAGGGAAAACAACATAATAAAGGGGTAGTACCCTCAATATCTAACATCTTAGGTTAAATTCGAAGATCGTTAGCGCAATTCTAGGACTATAACCTATACGTATACTTAACCTTAGAGACATCCCTAGACATACCTTAGAAATATCTCTAGGGATCTCACTAACGTTTTCGCATCCTAGTTTCCAAAGGTTGACTAAACCTTTCCTCTGATACCAACTGTAGAGACCCGAAGCTTGACGTACATGGACTTTACATTACTTTTGCGCAATACTTAGTACATTACAAAAACACACACATAAGGACCATAATAGTTTAGTGTCTTTGGAAACTCGGACTATAATCTTCTAATCATGGTGAAAGATCTTCAACATCTCCCATAAAGATCTTCCTTTTTTTACCTAAAACCTTTCTTTATATCCTGGGGAAAAGAAAACATAAAAGGGTGAGCTCAAATGCTCAGTAAGGGTAAACAAAAGAAATATCAATCACATCATATTCATAAGAACATAACATTTTAGAAATCATAACCTGCAAAAGAGAGCATAATTTCATAACATGGGATAAATTATGGTAGTGAAATGTAATCACAATAATCATAACATAAAACATGGAACTTTGTGGAATACACACATAATCATAGAGAATCATTTCTTGTTAGTCATGACTCATTGCCAAGACTATCTTAGTGGACAAAGTCCCTTTCTGAATCGAGTAACCCTCGTTTCAGTCCTGTTTCACTGAACCGGTATAACCTACCATTCCATCCATGTCTATCTCATGAGATATAAAATCTTTACCCAATGCATTGTAGGGAGATATAGGTCCCACCCATCTCATAATGATACCATTCTTATGTGTGCCACAAAATCATAAATCATACATCATTGCATAACCCGTGTAATAAAAATGGGATTCTTAAACAACATGACATCATAAAACCATTCATATAAGATAAAGGAATTCATAAACATAATTCCATCACAACATAGTCAAATCAATGCAAAAATATGGATAGAAACAGAACCCTTTATTATCTTAGATGGAAAATAATTTTGATAAAACACTTGAATTGAATTCTTGAGGAAAATATCCTTTCTTCTTCAAAATCAATTTCTTTTCACAAAACATCATGAAATTTTAAAAGAAAGAGATTTTATTGAAAATAGTCATGAAATCTTTTAGAGGAAGCTTCATGAAAATAAGGCTTTATAAAACAGTAGAAATACGTTCGTGCCGTATAAGTTAAAAAAACATTCTTTGTACTTTTGTCGAAAAAGTCAAAATGTACCTCGTACGAAAAACGACAAAAGATTCCTTTCATATCTTTTACTAAAAACTCACCAAAGGGTATAATTGGATTTAAAAAATTGTAGGTGGATGTAAATAACATTACATATTGAGGAAACATAGATGTGGATGATAAAATACACCCCAGTAAATACTAAAGTATAAACAATCTCGGATAAAAATGAGATTGTGATATTTCCCTTACCTTAGGTCCGACTTGCTTTGTAAGTGTCTGAACCTCCTGTATAATGATTTAAATCATGTTATTGACTTATTATAGAATCATATTCATTGTTATGATATCATATATGGTTCACTTATGATATTATATTACCCGTTCTTTTGTAAATTCCATGTTAAAGAAGCGTTTTGGGTAAAATCGTTTCATTTATCGTAGGTGTTTTGACTTGTTGTTGTTGACATTATTATTACTTATATCATTATTTACTTACTTACAGAATATAAAATTTGATTTATATATCATATATATTCAGTATATATATATATATATATAATAGATAGATAAATAAAATGAAAAACACCGTTCATGGAGACGGTAGTCCGTACGTACGCATGAACGCTGTTTTCCATTCCTTATTGTCTTGAAATGGAAGTAAGTAGATGACATACATATGTATATATATACATAAATCCAGTAGCTTTATAATGTCATATATTTCATTATTATTTCTTATATATACATTATAATCATTCTTAAATGGTTAACATGGAGAATGAATCTCATCGCGTCGTGGAGACGGTAGTCCGTTCGTACGCACGAGCGATGATATCATTTCCATAAATATTGAATTGAATTGGAGTGGATTATACAATATATCAGAATAAATATGATGTTTTAATAACTATGTATAGTTATTATTTACACCATTATACCCATCCATGTAAGGTGGTGGTGGAAAATAGATTACACCACGGCGTGGAGACGGTATTCCGTACGTACGCACACGCGGTGATTTCTTTTTCCATAGGATTGATAGATGGTGAAATAGGGTTGTTTCATACTTATAATAACATATCAGTATATGAGTGATACTGATGTTATTACTTCATAATGAAACAACCTAAGAAGAAGAAGTGGAAGAAGAAATAAAGATGAAAGAATTGGTAATGGTAATTACCTCTTCTTTGAAGCGCCTCTTTGAGACCTCCTCTTAGGGCACTAAAATTGGTCTTTGAGGAAGCCCAGAACCTCTAGGATGTTTCTAGGGAAGTGGAGAAGAGATTTTGGCAGGGGTTGGCCGAGCTTGAGTGCTCAAATTGGTGTGAGGAGGAGGGGGAGGAGGTGTCCTTTTATAAGGGAGGAGAGGGGCACCTTAGGAATATCTCAAAATATTATTTTATATTAAATTCAAAATCGGTTTATAATGGTTCCAAAGGGTCTTATTTCGAATATAAAGTGGGGATGGGTCTAAATCCTATCAACCAATAGGATTTAGACAAGTTTAGGTTATTATTTTAACCTTATCAATTAGATTCAACTCTAAGTTAAATAATTTAACTTTTACCGTGTCTTTTTGTTTTCTTTCACTATATGGTTAATACACTTACTATAACATGCCAAACGAACCCCAAATTGTATATTATTAATAAATATATCCTTATCTAAGTCATTTGGCCGAAACTTAGATTTTTAGGAATAAAATAACAATTAATAATATAATATTTGATTTAAAAACTATTTTGTGTCAATGTTGACACTATTTGATATATGATTTTTGTGAAAGTCATAACAGAATTATATGTTCGAACCAAGTTGATTAAATCAACATTAATATATCATAGTAACCTATAAAATTAGTGGAATTCATAAAAAGTCTTAAATTACATTTATTTTGGTATTTATATTATCAATTTTGTCAATATTTCATTAATAAGATAATTACTGCATCATCTTTGTGTCATAAATACATTAAATTATTTGATGTCTAAAAATTACAAATAAAATATCATCATGTAGGAAATCGTTTTATATTTCTAATGAATATTTACAATTGAATTTATCTTATGTATAACCCCATATTAAAAATGTTTTAGTTATTAAACTTTGATTTTAACTATTTTAACTATTCATTAAATAATATAATATTAAATGTCATAATCTAATCCAAGTGGACCTAAATGGTCATATTATATTCATAAGGTTGTTTTTGGTCGAATTACACTTTTCCAATAGAATTAGGACATGTGTTAGGGTAATAGTAATATCATATTTACCCTTAGTTACCCTATTTACTATTAACCGTGGTAAAAAAAAGTAAAAAGTTACTATTCACCAAAAATTATTTTCATCTCATTGAACCACATTTTACTTACTGACATCAACCGTGTCTCTCGGATTTTTGAAATTCCATTCACAGAAGCGGTAAAATTAAGAAATTAATTTTTTTTAACTACCACTTAGTAGTTTCACTATTCATCAAAAATTGATGTTTTCCAGAACAATGCCAAAATTTCATCCTAAGCTATATTTCATATTCCGAATTCAAAAATGAAGTCTATTTTACCAAATTCATATCATAGAATTTTCATTAATTAATTTTATAATTAAATCCCGCTGTTAAAACAAATAGCGTGTTTTTAAGAAACAATATCTATCAAAAGATTGACACTTGATTATGTCTGGTTTAAATGTGAAATTACATCCAATGACCAACATTGTATTGAATTGAAAAAATATATTCTAAATATACTTTAAAACCACTCAAATTAATAATTTATCACTATTAATTATTTCTATTAAAAAAGTTTTTTTTAATTATAATTTAGTAATTTTCACTATTCATCAGAATATGAATGTTATCCGAAAAGTACCAAAATTTCACCTTAGGCTAAATTCGATACTCCGAATCCAAAAATGAAGATCATTTTGAAAAATAAGATTTACAGAGTTTTAAAAAGTGGTTATTACTATTCATAACGGCTAGTTTTAATAATATTTTAATAGCATATCGTTGTTTAGTGAAACTAGGTATTGCGTATTACACACGCTATCGAGGAAGGTCGTGATTGCGTGTAATGCAAGGCAAGTCAAGGATGCGTGTTGTGCAAGCTCCTTTTGGTGTAGCGTACAACACAAGACTTTAATAAAATTAAAAAGAATATTTTTTTATAAAATCTTGGGCTGTTACAAAAGGCATTGTTTCCAAGACTATCATAGTAGAAAACGTCCACTACTAAACCGAGTTTACTTGTTGTTCCAACCATGTATTACTGAACTGATTTTACCTGTCATTCTAGCCCTGCATTATTAAAATGGATTTACTTCCTATTCCCATCATGTCAATATCATGAGACATAAATCTTTACCCAATTCATTAGAGGGAGATATAGGTCCCACCTATCTCATAGATAAATCATTCTTATATGTTCCACAAAACATAAATCATTCATCATAGCATAACCCATAAAATAAAATGGGATTCAAAAACATCTTGTCATCAAATCATTATCCATATAAGATGAATGGACTTCAAAAAAAATAAATCCATCATTAAAATAATAAAATAAAATAATAATAGGTATAGAAACATAAACTTAATCCATCATAGATGAAAAATAATTTTGATAAAGCACTTGAACTACGTTCTTGAAGAAAATATCCTTTCTTCTTCAAAAAACATTTTCTTTTCTAAAAATGCCATGAAATTTTAAAAGAAAAAAAATTTAGATGAAAATAAAAGTGATATAGTGTAGAGGATTCTTCATGAAAGAAAGACATCATAAAACCATAAAAAATCTATTCATTCCGTATAAGTCAAACAAAAACATTCTCCTCGTACTTTTGCTGGAAAAGTCAAAAAAGTACCTCGTATGGTAAAAAAAATATTCTTTCCATAGCATGTAGTAGAAGTAAAAAATGGTTAAAATTGAATTTAAACATATTTGGAAGAACATTAAACATTTTATGAAATATTTTTTAGAAAACAAGGACATGGATGATAAATATATCCATAGTAAATACTTACGTATAAACAATCTTAGATAAAAATGAGATTACAAAATTATCCCTTATCATACGTCTGATTTCTTCTGTATGTGTACAAAACTCCTGTATAGTGGATTTAAACATTTTATTAACTTGTAAGAGAACCATAATAATATTTATGATATCATATATGATTCACTTATGATATTATATTACCTGTTCATTTGTCAATTCCTTGTTAATGAAATGTTTTGGGTAATAATCGTTTCATTTATCGTACATGTTTGGACTTGTTATTCTTTAAATGATTACATAGATCATGATTTAAGTACTTCTATAATGAAAAACCTGATTTATATATAACTTATATATTCATTATATTAATATATATAATATATAGATAAATGAAATAGAACACATCGTTCATGGAGACGTTAGGCCGTACGTACGCATGAACGATTTTTTCATTTCCTTATTGACACTAATAGAAATTTAACCTATAGCCACGGACCTATAGCCATGGTTTTATAGGTCCATGGCTATAGATAGTTTATAGAAATGGTTTATTATTTAAACCATGGCTACACTATTACATTCCCTTCTTTTTTCGATTCCCATCGGGCTCCGCCTCCATCCCTGATATGCGTCCCTTTTTTTGATTCCAGTCAGGCTGCTCCTCCATTTATCATACACAACCATCACATTGAGGCCCCCTCCTCCATAGACAGGCTCTCCTCCTCCTTGATGTCCTCTCTCACCGCGCCCTACTCTCTTCCCCTGTGGCATTCCTCTGTCGCCCTCGGTGTTGTCCTCTATCGCTCGTCCTCGCTGGCTTCGGTTCCTCCATCCCTCGTCGTGGTTTATTCATTCACAATAGAGATTCTCTAATCACGGCTTAGCTTGTCCATTCAGGGTTGCTCCATCCCTTGAGCGGTAATCCCTTCCTTCATACCATTCATTGGGCTTTCCTCCTCCATTCAGTGCGTCGGCAGAAGGGTTCCTCCATACCCAGCTTCGGGCCTTCCTCCTCCATATGGTGTGTTGGACAAACTAATTTGTATTTTTGAGGAATTGGGGGTTCCACCTAGGTAATTGGACTCACCCAAACTCATATACACGGCCTGGGATTCAATATAAATGATGAGACCTTCTTGTTTTCTCATAGGGTACAAGTATTTATTGGATATGTAAATGTAGTAAATGTCTAGTATGTTATAGAGGAGAAAGATTTATTAGGATTTATTATGTTAGTTGGTCCATATTCCAATTTTATTTTATTTATCATTTAGCATGTATTGACGATCTTTCCATTATATATATATATATAATTCTATGTTTTCCTGTTATTTCTTCTGAGCTATTTTAATCTTCTATAATATATAGTTTTATTTATTTCTCGTCTAGAATGTGGGGGATTAATTGGATCTCTATTTTGTTTCTACAAGTTTTTGTGATGTCTTCTATATTGATGGGTGATGCCAAATTTTTATTAGAATTGCCTATGACCCTCATGCCTTATATTAGAGAGAACAATGTCCTGATGAATATTCAAGGACCTCACAACTAGTTAGAATAATTTGTTGTATGGTTAGGTGAACTTGAGGTCATGTGCAATCCATATTTGGGTTCATTTTTGGTGGTCCATATTAGGGTGTAACACACACACACACACACTCACATAGGAATCCCATAGATATCATCCCCATATCCTTGAAAATACAATAACAATATGTACTTTACATACCAAATAATCCCAAAGAATAATACAAACCTTCATTAACCCAAATATTGTTTTTAAATAGATAAGGGTATCCCATGCCTCTCCCAATCCATATCTTATAAGTAATGACTAATGTTGTTATGGGTTGTGAAATTTGGATGAAATTCAAATTTTTATTCTAGAAGTAGGGGATTCTCCATGAATTGGGATTAAAATTGGAAATATCAGAATTGAGATTAAAATTAGAAATATCAGAATTGGTATGGACCTTCCATGAGTGGTTGGTCACCATAATATTTTGAATAGGTTATATGATGATATTATAGACAATTCTTCCATTATTTGTCTTATGTGAGGAGTATAAGAGGATTAGTCCCCACTGGAATTTAAACCGTGAAGAAACTTATGTGATGATCATAAGGGGACTAGTCCCCACTGGACCTAAAATCATGACTAGAATTGTGTAATGAGCACAGTTGTATCCTACCTTTCCATATATGAAAAGTATAAGATTTATTATGTGATAAGAACAGGATGATTCTCCATTCTTTATGCATCATAATCCCATCCCTCCTCATGCGATGAGCGTGGAATTCCTTCACCCTCACCGGCTTCTCCATTCACAACTCATCCATTCGCCACATCTCCATTCGTGGTTCCTCCACCCCTCACGCATTCATCTCCTCCCACATACCCTTCTTTGGGTGTACCTCCTCTATTCGGTGCATCAGCCGATGCTTACCCTCTTCGATATTGAGCTCCCTGTCCTCTGCCCGACCGAACTACCCTTCTCTGCCTGGTACTCTTGTGAAGGACTCGATCGGCTCCCTGATCTCATGACATTGGCTCGCACAATGGAACCCTACCCGCTCCGTCGATCCCTGATCTCATGACATCGGATTAGGAGAAGGAACACTACCCTCTCTAGATATGTCAAAGGAACCCTACCCGCTCCCTGCTCTCACGGATGAACCCTTCCTTCCAAGGGAATGAACTTTATGGCTCCCGCCTATCATGATTCACCCCTTCTTGTAGGTACTCACAATTCATACATCTCTTGGAATGATTTGAATCCTCATATTCCATTCATTTATTTCTTACCAAATTAAACACATGTTGATATATTTGTTGTAAATTTTATACTATCATTCATGTTGTAATTTTTACTTTCATGATCATTGATATGTAATAGCCTGCTTTCATGTTTCGACTTGCCTGTTTCCATGAGTACTTTTGATTTTATTTTCATTAGAGACATTTTCATAGAGAATCCACTTGTGTTGTTTACATTGTAAAATATATAATTATTTATTATTTTTATTATTTTTTTTCAATTATTGAGATCAAATAGATATGGTATAGAACCTGATTTTTATGATAATTCATGATTAAGGGATACTGTTGATCCATTGAGAGTAACATATTCCATGGTTAGTAATAAATTTTTCATTTATTAGATTGGTGAAGGGATTCTTTTTCTTGGATAAAAAAGTGTATAAGGACTAGTTGTTGATACATAACAATGGGTTTTTAGTTGAGGAACATCATGGGGACAGAATTGAGATACCTTGGCTTAGGTTACAAAGCATATGTCAAATAGATCTAAAATTTAAGGGTTTCATAGTTGTATTTTTTTGTTAATTGATATTCTTTAGGGATATTTGAGTTGTTAGTAAATATATTATTTTTTATATATCATTGTATTTATAATTTGTATTGTCGAAATTCTATTTGATGAACTATTTTTTAAGTGCTAATAGTTTTATTCACCACAGATTTATATTGTACTCTATTGTTTTGTGATTTGATTGGAAGATTATATCATCTGGTCAACATCAACAAAACTAGGATGACTGTTTTTTTTGTTTTTATTTTGCAATTATCACCCTATTATAGTTTCATATCATATCACATCACATCTAAAACCAATTAAATATACTTTTTTTAAACTAAAATGGCAATTGGTTTTTTCATCCAAGAGATTAAACAAAGACATAGCACATCTATCCAAGAAGAATAGAAAGGCTATCACTCTAAGATCATTCTCACTCAAGAATTGAAGAGGAAACTTCGGAACCACAAAGTAAAATTATCTAATGAATAAAAAATTTCTAATTAAGAAATCTGCAAAAATTTGGAAATATTGATAGGTATACTTTCTTGAGTTCTAGCGTGTTATCTAATGATTCTTTCTTATCCATCATTATTTTAGTGTTCTAGACCTTAAAATATTTTTCTCAAGATCATATCCTTATAAACCACCTTAACAATACACATCCTCAACATCCTCTCCTTGGAAGTCATAACTAGGCACTCTTACTATCATGTGGCAAGAACTCATCCCTACTAAATAAATGTAAAAAACCCATTTTTTGCTGGCTGAGGCATTGTGTCTGATATACCTGGATAAAATTTTGTCTTAATTCACACTTCTTTTACTTCTACAAAAAATTCTAGAAACTTCTCCTACTATCAATCATCAAAATGACATGTATCACTAACGAATATACATGTCAGATTCTTTCAGCCATAGAAAACTTCATTAAGCACAAAACCAAGTCCATGATTATTCATCCAAATAGTTCTCAATCGTGACTTACCTTGCCCAAAACATTCTCCAGGGAACTCATGAAATATCTATAATCATTAAACATCTTCACTCACTAGCTCAAGATCAAAATCTTTGCCTCAAAATTAACATTTCAATTATAAATTTGGGCCTTTTTTGTTTTCAACTCATTTTTTGTACCCTTCCATAGTGCCCTTGGAACATGGGTTACCATTATTAACATGGCATATCTCACTTATTCAAGTCATATTAATCATCCAAAACCTTATTTCCACCCTTTTTCAGCATTATACATGAATTCAAGCTTCTCCACATTTCAATATCCATTCTTTCAAAAGACAAAACACCCAAAAAACCTACATTATTAATATCCATCAACCATTTGAACTCAAAACCAATCATATTTTTTTTGGTGAATATATCTCGGACAGAAAAATTTGAATTGACATACCACTACCTTGCTTCGACACCACTCTACTCATCCTCATCAAAACATAGGAATTTCAATTGTTAAATATTCTATATTTATGAAACCAAAATAATAAGGAAATTGGAGGCTCTAATATTTCATTTTTATTCAACCAGAATAGGGAATTCTATCCATTGAATAAAAAAATTGTCTTTAATAGCCTCATAATGGAATTATGTTTGCCTTCAATTCCATATCCATGGAAATTTACTTAAAAATGTTCTTTTGAAATCACTTCAATCCTATAAATTTATTCATTCATCGTTGTTCCCATTTTATTTATGATGAAATTCAAGGTATCTTCTCTATTCCGTTTCTTGTTCTCCAAGTCATCATCTTCAATCATCACATTTAAAATTATTACATGAAATCCCATTGTTCCAAAATCTCTTATAAGTCTTGGATATCTTCGTTTAAATGGGATGAACACATCCTTGAATGGAACATGATGTTTTTTCCACCTATTCATAATACATTGTTTTTAGCTCCATAATAGTCTAAAAAACACTTCCTTTCTAAAAATGAATGTTATAATCACGTAAATTTAAATGGGTTTTAATATCTATTTTGGTGAAAAATATTTCTACTCTAGCATTATATTGACAAAGACTAATCCATTAATAACTAGTAACTACATTGATCTATATGCAATTATTATCTATATAGCTACAAATTTGTATTTATCTTCCAGTATACATATTTAGTTATGCGCTTATTTCCAGTATGCATTACCAGTTTTCACCCACATAGAAAATAAGTGTGACATAACTACTGTATGCTTTGATTTTTCACTATGTAGTACTAGTATGAACTTATATAGAGAATAAATGAATTAATATTAGTTCCTTCTTGTTTGAACTTGTTTTCCAAGAATTTATATCGGAAAAAATCCAATATATGTGTAAGTGAATTTATTGTAGACATTTATCTTAAATCTTACATAGAAATAGAAGATAAAACAATATAGAGGAGAAAGGGTTTTGAGAGAAATAATATATACATATAATCATATGTATTTATTATAATGTATTGTTAGTATATTATTTACATACATCTGATATATTCTTAGTATATTAAATGAATCATCAGAGGTACATCTAGAGAAGAAATCCAAATCAATTAGGATGAAATACTCTTCATATTACATTCATAGTTATGTTAATATACAAACACTACATCATACTTAAATCAAATAGTAAATCTTGAATTGAATAAATATCAATTAAAGAATATTATCAGTTTGAAAATGTTAACATATTTTAAGGGAATCTGTTAGGATTTATTAATAATTGAGTTTGTATGTTAAAAAATTATAATGTATAATTAATGAAATCATAAAAATTCATTGTTATTAATATACAATGATGTATTTTAAACTGTTTTCATATCATCAATTATACATAGAATGTAATAATAAGATGTGTTTATAATAACCAAGGACGTGTTCTTTCTTCAATTAGAGGAGTTGATTATAGTTTCATTAGAAAAAACCAACTTAAAATCAAGTTTTTCAACACTACAATTGTAAAATGCAATTGAAATTTTAATCATAAGAGATCCAACTCAATTATGTTGGTATATTTATTATTATGTATTGTTGTTTTTTTTATGAACAGTATATCACAATTATACATTGATTTAATAACATAATTGATCCAACTCATATATCTTCACATCCAATAATTGAGGTTATCATAATAAATACATTTGATTATTATACATTTCTGTTTTTTATATTGTTAGTATAATAAACTTTAGCAATACATTATTAAACCCCGTTTTTCATATGATGAATCATTATTTTTATGGTCTGACTATAAATTTCATTGTATTATAGTTTGTGTCTTCTGATGCAACCTCTCGACAATCTGTTTCAAGTACTGCAACAATTCCATCTTCATACTCAATAGTATGAACTATTTAATTTTCTTTCTGTTTCAAGTTTATTTGAGAACACAATTTTTTTATGTAAACCTTCACATTTTATTGCTAAAACACCTTTTTCATTCTATGAAATCTATTTTTTGAAAAATACTTAAGCTAATATTTTTCTACAACTTCTAAAAAATTATATTTTCAATATGTTATGTATTCTCCTCATATTTTCCATAGTTGCTGCTATATCAGTTTTATATATTCCAGCAACATAAACCTTTCATTCAAGGTTTGATAATTAATCTCTTATTCTAATTTTTTCACACTCATTCTAGGTGTAGCATAGTGTATTATTTTGTTTAAGACATTTCCTGTTAATTCATATAAATTATCAGGATATTTGTTCCTTGATATGCTCATTCTCATATTAGTGTTGTGATGTACATTATTGTGTGGTCTTATAAAATGGTTCCGCTAACTCCCCAAACTCCTTACCCTTTGTTCTTTATTTTGATCATTACTCATATCTGGAATTATGGAATGTTTCTTCCTCTTCATGGCATGGATCTTTGTTAATAACTAGTTCCCTTAATATCCAACCATTTCCATCTCCAAAATTTCTCAGCCTCATTCACCATGGAATGGGGCAGGCTGTTTTGAAATATTCATTCACCATATCACTTTTATCTTGCTCCCGATAATTTATTGTAAGATCCAAATCCATCCAACTACTGATTATTCTTTAATAAACATAATAAACAAAATCAAACACCATTTTACTTTCCACCTCCACATGCGCAACCATATACTTCCATGTGAACCGATTCTCTATATCTCTTTAAGAATTCACTTTTTATAATGTCACTAATATATTCCTATGCTTTAAACATTTTACATCATTTTTTATTTTTAAAAATCAACACACAAGCTCTTTGGTTACAAAATTCTCCCCATTTGGTGTTCATTCTTAGCTCTACTCCTCCTTTCTCAAGAAACTTCTTTCACAAGAAATATGATGGAAAAAACATCTTTTCATGCCTCCAAATATGAATTTCATACCTTATTCCCCTTGTTGGATAGAATAATTCCAGATTTTGTTATTTTTAATCTTAGAACTACTTTCTTTAAAAACACCTACACTTTCCACAGTAAATTACAATTAGTGAATTCTAAACTTTGAATTGAGTTGTAGAAAAATTCTCTAGGCCTTGGGAGTTATATATTTATGTATGAAATAATATTTTCAGCCAAAAAACTTTTTTGTTATGTGTCACTCACCTCTTTGACCTACCACATGATTAAATGGCCTATTATGTAAGTGTTTATACCTCTTTCTTTCCATCCATTTCTTCAGTCATTCATGTATTATTCTAATATTTAGTTATGAATTGTCTAGTTATTACGTAGTTTCTGGTATTGCAGAAGTGAAGGGCTACACTCGTCATTGGTTTTAGGAATGTTCCTGATTAACGATGGTCCCCATTATTTTTTCATGCTTCAAATCCTTATTGGGAAGCTCTCTCAAAGTATACATAGTTAGGTATGTCTTGTAATGGTAGGATGTTAAATGCAGTAGCTTCAAGAATCAATTTTTCTTCATTTTGTATGATGATTTTGATGTGGGAGTAGGCAAGGGGCAGGGGTCCTGTCCGGGTTTTGGGTGGATCTGTCTGTGGGGGGGGGGGGAACTGGAAGGGGGGAGGGTGAGAGAGGGAGGTGGGGAGGAGGGCAGTGGGGGTGGGGGTGGGGGAGGGTGTAGGGGGGTCTGCAGGGCATAGGGAGGGGTGCAGGAGGGAAGGGGGGGTCTGCAGGGTAGAGGTGCATGAAGGCAGCGGGGAACTGGCAGGGGGAGATGGTGTAGGAGGGAAAGGGGGTCTGCAAGGCAGTGGGGAGGTGGGAAGGGGGGAGTGGGGGGGGGGTCTAGAGGGGATAGGTGTAGGAGGGTGGGGGGGACTAGCAGGGGGTAGGGGGTGTGAGCAGGGTAGTGGGGAGGAGGGCAGTGGGGTCTGCATGGCTGTGGGGAGGGGTGAAAGGTGGGAGGGTCTGCAGGAAATAGGGGAAGGGTAAAGGAGGGAAGGGGGGGTCTGCAGGGGAGAGGTGAAGGAGGGCAGGAGGGATTGGTGGGGGGGGTGTCCAGGGTCTGGATAGGGTAATTTTTTGGGGAAGGGGGGGACAGGCAGGGGTGGGGGGATTGCTGGGGGAATGGGAAGGGGTAGGGGGTGCTTGGGGAAGGCAGGGGGAAGGGTGGGGGGGACTAGCAGAGGGGGAGGGTGAAGGATGGCCGGGGGGTGTCTGCAGGGCAGTGGGGAGGAGTGAAGGGGGGACTGGAAGGGGTGACCTATTTAATGTTCTTTAACTATCTTATGTACATATTACTAAATTATTAATCGAATCAATTTCATTGTGGTCGAAAAACCACCCAAATTAACCAAAACAATCATCATGTAATTCTTATCTAATGATTCATTCACATGGAACATCATATAATTTATTATAAGATAATTTAAACTTCTAGAATATCATTAATAACTTGAAATATCATTTCTGGATGTTCATCCATGTTCTACATGAAAATTCATTTAAGAATACAAGTGAACCACTCAAGAAAACCATAAAAATTAACATTCTTGAACAATGTTATTAAACCCTATGACTCATAAAAGTCCCATAAAATAACATAATGAAACTGGACCGGGACAACACGTCGACGTCACGTCGTGATCACGCCGTGGTCACGCTGCGGTCACGCCATGGTAATGTCGTGATTTGGCCCTGCTCCAGCCACATCCAGCCCACACCACCCCCTTCCACCTTCATTTCAGCCCGCTGCCAACAACAGTCCAGCCCACAACAACCCCCCTTCAACCTTGGAATCAGCCCGCACCATCCCCCCAGAACCTGCATCCATCCCCCTTCCACCAGCATTCCAGCCTTCTCTCGCTCCCTTCACTCCTGGTTGGAAGATGCTGCCCCGCAGATGTCGCTGGACCAGGCCAACACGCCGCGGTCACGCCGCGGTCACACCACAGTCACGCCGCGGTCACACCGTAGTCACGCCGCAGTCACGCCGTGGTAATTCTGTGATTTGGCCCTGCTCTAGCCACATCTAGGCCACACCATCCCCCATCCACCAACATTTGTATTCTCCTTGGACAAATCGTCCATTATTTTGTTTCTTTCCTCTAATTTCACATACAAGCAAGGATTGTTGGCATGAATCTATGTTTTTCTCCTTCTTCCATGATAGAAGAATCCAATATTAGTCGACACAAACATTAGGAAAGTCCATTCAACTCTATTATTAGCCATTTCAAGTCATTTTTCCAAGGAATAATTCATTGTTAATATTTATTCTATGTTTTCTTATATTGAAAATTTTCATGGGTCAATATGGAATTATCATATATGAGTCTCTTAGGTACAATGAAAATTTCATTTTCAGAAACAATAGAGGGAAGAAATGGTCATATCTAATTCACTGGAATTTTGGAGAATATAAGTAAACTTATAGAGGCTGATGAGTCTATAATTAGTGACCAATGATGTTTTTTTTTATTTTTTATTTTTTTAATAAGGGTTATAAGAGTTTCATTGATCCAGTGAAAGTAGTAATTTCCCACCCAAAGAACATATATGAGAGCTGAAACATTCCTTCCAATAATTTTCCTGAAGAACCTGAAAAAAAGGAATGGAAACCATCATAGACTAGTGCTTTCATCGAATGGTTCTTGTTAAGTTCATTAGGATCTAATCATCTTTAATATCACACATAATCAACTTATTAAACTCCTCTAAAACAACCAGTCTGAGTCGTTCTTTATATTAGGAGAAATGGGAGACTACCCCAATATACAAAGGTCATGGAAAAGGAGAAAAATATTATTACAGCTATCATTACGATTTGATATAGAACATCGATCAGAATCAGTAAGGAAAAAGATGTGGTCATTTCTATAATATTTAAAGGCCATTTGGTGGAAATAGAGGGTTGTTGCATCAAAATCCTTCATATGAGCATCCCTCGCTTTCGAAGACCAAAAAATTTCTATTCTTTTGTGGGTAACATCGAGTTCTGGTTCCATTTTATAAATACATGAAACTCTAGCATCCATGGGGGCTTGTGAAATAAGAGATTTCATTCTTTTATCAATCTAATCACATTGAATATCGGGATGGAGATATTTTGTGTAACTATATTGTTTATGTTTAGCGGCCCCCTGATAAATATTATTTTTAACATCATTGTCTTCTCTCGACCACCCCAAGTAGAACGCATCTACACAGTCATCCTCCCTCCCCAAGAAGAATTCAAATCTGTAGGATCATTCAAATATGGGTCCCCCATCCCCGTGTGATAAATCAATGAAGATTGGGGTATGGTCAAAAGTAGTAAAAGGGAGATGAGAAACGTGAACAAATTTTAGGATGTTGATCCACTCTTATGATCCCAGATATTTTTCAAGGTGTTCTTTAATGTGGGTCACAACATATAATCCCCTAAATTAGATAAAGGGGTAGCATGAGTAAGCCAAGTTCCTTAGATCAGCAACATGGGTTTCTTTAACGAAATCCAACACCACCAGCGATTGTCGGTGAGCACCACATTTTTTCGATGAGTTGTACATAATTTCATTGAATTATCCACCAATGTGGAGGGGTGTATATGACTCATTATGAAGTCTATTAATAGTGTTCCACTACCTTTATTTTTTCCTCAGGCTTTCCCTTTTGTAGAATCCCATGAACACCCATGAGGGGGAATCATGTTAGTGGATTGTAGAAACAAAATGGTTTGGATAAAAGTTTTTTATTTTGACAGCTGTATTATCCCTTCATTGGAGGTAGAGAACCCATACATGGATTTACCAAGACTATGGGAGGAACCCTTGAATGTCGACATTGATCTCCCCATTTTTTATGTCCTTCCATTGAAACATGGTTTCAGATAAGAGACCCTCGTCAGGGTGGCTTTTTTCACACCTATGCATGAGAAATCAAAAATTTTGCGGGTTTCCAAAACCCATGAATGTTCTAACTCAATATTTTAATAGCACTATGTGGTGATAGTACATTCCAGCCTCTAACTCTGATCATTCAATAGTAGATACATTTTCTATGATCATCTTTCTTTTTGGAAGACGTTCATCTAGAATTGAGGCCGAGACCTCATAATGTCCTTTTTAGCAGGATTGAACTATGTTAGGGATTTAAATACTAGGGACTCCTTTGGTGATCCTACTACATGATCAGTGTTTTTTTATCAATTGTCCCCATCCCATTAATTTTATTGTGGTCATCCTCTAAGAATGAAGTGTAAGAGTCTATGAGAGGGGGGGCTTCTGGTCTGGGGGGTCACAACAGGTTTGTTTTGTTTTCTAGAGGTTGGGGGCATACCCATAAGATCACATTGTGGGTATTTTTTTGATGCTATCTTGCCTTAATGGGGGTGATCAGCATTATTTAAATAATCTTGGGAGGGATGGAAAAGGGTTGGGGGCCTGGGGTGGTTTGCTGGGGGCAGGGGGGTTTGTGGTGGGCTGGGGGGAAGTGGAGTGGGTAGGGGGGAAGTCCAGGGGGCAGGGGGTGTGCTGGGGGCAGGGTGTGTGTGCAGGGGGGTGCAGTGGGCAGGTGTAGGGGTGTGTGCAATGGGCTATGGGGGAAGTGCAGTGGGTAGGGGGGAGTGTAGGGGGAAATGCTGGGGAAGGGGGCAGGGAGATGTTTTTTATTGAATGGGGGGACATATAGACATGGTTTAAAACTCTTGCTATATATATTTCTAGACTTAGGATTCTTCCACGGTTTTAAAACTGTGGTTATAGGCTGTTTCCACGGATCAAACCGTTGATATAGGGATATATCCACGGTTTTCAAACCTAGCTATAGGTTTTACCCTATAGCCATGCCAATACCAGGCACGGTTTATGAAACCGTGGCTATAACCTATAGCCACGGTTTTTGGGCCTATAGCCATGGTTCCAAACCGTGGCTATAACTTTATTTTGTAGTAGTGTGAATTAAATGGAAGTAAGTAAATGAAATATATAGATAAATATATCTAGTATAATTATTAGGACATATATTTCATTAATATATATTATATATACTTTAAAATTATTTTTTAATGGTAAATATAGACAATGAATCTCATCGCGTCATGGAGAAAGTAAGCCGTACGTATGCACGAGTGATGAAATCATTCCCATAATTGATGAATAGTATCAAATTGGATGATTTATAATATATCATAATTAGTATAATGTTATAATAATCATATATAGTTATTTTTTAAACCATCATACCCATCCATGTAAGGTAGTGGTGAAAATAGATTACACCACGGCGTGGAGGCGGTAATCCGTATATATGCACGCGTGGTGATTTCATTCTTCGTAGGATGGATAGAAAGTGAAATAGGGTTGTTTTATATTTATATTAACATATCATTATATGATTTATACTGATTTTATTACTTTATAATGAAAAAACTAAATAATAGGATGTAGAAGAAGAAATAAATTTGAAAGAATCTGTAGAAGAGATTACCGCTTCCTCGACGTGCCTCCGTTAAATTTCCTTTTAGGGAACTACAATTGGTCTTTTGAAAAGACCAGAACCTCTAGAACGTAACTAGGTAAGTTTAGAATATAAATGTTCAGGGTTTGGGTGATCTTGAAGGTTCAAAATAGAGTGAAGAGGAGAGAGAGTATGTACCCTTTTATAAGAGAGGAGAGGGGCATTCTAGGAATATTCCAAAATATTAATTTATTATAAATTCAATTTCAATTTAAAATGATAAAAAAATTATTAATTTCTAAGGTATGATAATTTTGGTTCTCATACCCATCATCCAATAATATTTTTACATGTTTAGAATATTTTTCTATCCTTTTCATTTTGGTTTTACCCTTATTTTACCCTTTTTAATCTTACCATGATATCTTGTTATTTACACATTGTAGGTTAATGTAATTACCATATCCTGTAAAAATACCCAAAAAAGAAATTTATGGAATATTTGTACATATATTAACCATTTTTCCAAATGTTATATTTTTATGATTTTATTATCATTTAATAAACTATTTTATGTTTTAAGTTATGAATTGTGTCAATTTTGGACGTTATTCATACGTGACTTTTTAAAAATTCATAAAAACCATATTACTTGAAACCAAATGAATTATAACATTTATAACATGTCAATGTAATCCAAAAATTTAGTGGATGACGTAAAAAGTTTTAAATTAAATTTATTTTAATATTTATAAATTCATTTATCTGAATCTTTAATTAATGAGGTAATCACTACATCATAATTGTTTCAGAAATAAATATATTTATCTAATGTCAAAAAATTATAAATAAAATACCATTATATATGAAATGGTTTTATTTTTATAATGAATATTTATATACATAGAGATCTATTATAGGACCCCATATTAAAATATAATTATTAAAAGATATTTGTTTAGGTAACAATTATCTTTACATTAATTTAATTCTTATAAAATGTCATTTTCACATCCAAGTTAATCCATGAGGTCCCCAAATAGACCCAAGGATTCCCATGGTCGTAAATATCTCATAAAAAGATTAGTTCATGTGTTAGGGTAGTTTAATAATATTATAATATTATTTTTTAACCTTATTTACCAGATTTACCCTTTAACCATGGTAAATAAAATAATTACTGAAATTACTATTCATAATTTCTAAAAATAAAAGGTAGTTATTTAAAAAAATTTGATGTCCTAATTCTAATTATGGAATCAATTTTTCAAAATTCCAAAACATAAAATTTTCAGTAATTAATTTAAAATTAATTCTTATTTTCAAAACCAAAAAGTGGGTTTTTAAGAATTAATAACTATCAAAAGATTGACATCTTTGTATGTCAAATTTAAAACTGAAATTACATATAATGACCAAAATTGGATTAAATGATAAAAATAATATCCAATTATACTTTTAAAAAATAAAAGTACAATATAAATAATTAATATTAAAAGGAAGTTTTGAATTAAAATATAGTATTTTTCAGTATTTATAAAAATATAAATTTTATCAGAAATATACCAAAATTTCATCCAAAGTAAATTTTATTTTTCTTATTATAAAGAAGAAATTTATTTCGTAAAATTAAAAATATAAAAGTGAAAGAAATATGTTTAAAATGGGTGTGCCTTCAAAATGTGGTAGAACAACATTTTTTGAAAAATGTTTCTTTTATTAGAAAAATTGACTTTTCTTATATCATGTTTTAGAAAATGTGTAAGATAAATTATAATGTTATAAAATTAAAAATGTGGTTAATAAAATTCATAATGTCTTGTTTATATCCTATAAAATAATAATATTTTAATAATATATCATTGTTTAGTGAAACTCAGTATCGTGTGCAACACAAGCTATTGAGGAAGGCCGCTCTTGTGTGTAACACAAGACTAGTTAGTGTTGCGTGTAGTGAAAGATTATTTTGGTGTTGTGTATAACATAATCCAAACTTAGTTCAATTATACATTGAACAAAATCTATAATTAGTGTTGTGTGAAATGAATTCTATCAAAAGAACATTAAATTATGTGAAACACAAGACAAGAATAGTGTTGTATATACTACAAGATAATACGATGTTGCGTATAGCATAATCTAATATTGGTGTTGCATACAACACAAGAAATCAAAGAAATTATAAGGAGTATATCTCATAAAATCTCAGGGTGTTACAGTGGTTTCATTAAATAAAGGTCTTCATTTATTTAATTATGAAATATAAATATTAGAAATAGTTAATAAACAAACATGCACAACTCATTTAACATCTAATTGTGGAATCACCATATTGGTCATGTAAATGAGAAGAATTCGAAAAATCTATATGAATATGGTTACTTTGATTATTTTTATATTAATACACTCTAAATATGTCATCCTGGCTTACAGGGTTACTGGACTAAACCACCATTCGATGGTTAAGGTGATAGGTCCACATAGCCTCTAGAATTGGTACAGACTGATGTGTGTAGACCTTTTCAAGTAGACTCTAGTGGTGGATTCTTGTACTATATTTCATCTAACAATGTCTTGAGTAAGTATGGTTATATAAAATTGATGTGATATATGTTTGAATCCCTTCAAATGTTTATAGAGTTCATGAATGAAGTTTTGAATCATCATGGTAAGAATATAACAAAAATGCAATCAGATTGAGGTGGTGAATATATTAACTGAGACATTATTTACTTTCTATAAGAGTATAGAACTCTAACTAAAATATCACCACCTTATACCCCATAGTGTAATGGTGTTGGTGATGGTAGGATCTATAAATTGTTATACTTGGTATGTTAAATGATGAGTCATTAATGAATTCCATTATCATTTTGTGTATATGAATAATAAAAGGCATTGTAGTTACTAAAAAAGTACCAACTAAAGAATAAAATGGCATTCCCTTAAAGTTATGAAGTTGAAAGAAACCTGTATTTTCCTATTTTTATGCATGGGGTTTCGAGGAGTTTCTTAAGGCCTAATAAAAAACTAACAGGCACCATGAGGCAGGAATTGTGTCTTTATAGGGTATACCTAGTAAAAAAGGGGATACTATTTATACAACCCTTTAGACATCAGAGAAACTATTTCATGAAATGTTGTTTTTCTTGAGAGGCATCAAATCCGTAAGGGGGATAGTGGGATAAATATTTACGTTGATGAATTTTATGCTCAAGATACATAAGAGTTGATAATAATAATAGATTCCATTGGCCCCCATGGAATATGTTGTTCAGAAAACACAAGTACTGCATCGGAGTACTAGAGAAGTAGGATAACTTAAGAGATATGATTCTCTATTAATTTATTATGGTGACTCATTATTGGATTAAATTAAAGATCCTATATCCTAAAAGGAATTCGTTTTGATCTTAGAATCTGTAAGATGTAAATAATCCATGAATTAGGAGATGTATTTCATTTATAAAAACAATGTTTGGGTTATGATCGATCCTCCAATTGATGTATAGACTATTGGGTGTAAACGAGTATTCAATAGAAATTTATACATGCAAGGTAATGTAAATTAATATAGAGAATTGCTAGTGGATAAATATTTTAGACAAGATCAAGTCATTTACTATAAAGAAACATATTCCTCAGTTTCCATGTTTAAATTCAGTAGATTTTTTTTCTGTGGAAGCTTACCATGACTATGAAATTTGGTAAATCAGTGTCAAAACTGCTTCCCTTTGTAATAACCTTCAAGATTATGTGTATATGAAACAACTATAAGGGTTTTTGACTCCAAGAAATGCCAAAAAGGCATGAAAATTTCCAATATCCACTCATGTATTAATGTAATTATCTATTTCATGTAATATTCAATTTTATGAATCTATAACGAAATTTGGTTTCATTGAGAATGAATTTGAGCCATTTTTTATGAAAAGTTTAGTGGGAGTGAAATTGTTTTCATTGTATTATATGTTGATGACATATTACTAATTGTAAAAAATATACCAACCTTACAAGAGTTTGTGGAATGGTGGAGAACGTGATTCTCTATGAAGGACTTATGTGAAGCATCCATTATTATAGGGATAAATATAAAGTGAGATGGACCCAAGAGGCTATTTTGACTATGGAAATTTACATACATAGATTGAATACTGAAAAGACTCAGTATGGAATAATCTAATAGGGGATTGGTTCAAGTTTCAAATGGTACAAATCTTTTAGGAAAATGTATCCTCATACACAAGAGGGGGGGATGAGAATGAATAATATACCATATTATTCTATGATAGGATCCATCATGTGTTCCATGTTTTGTATAAAGATTGATGGTTCTAGTTATTTGATCATTTTATAAAGATATCAAGTAGATCCGGGTGAATAACATTGGATTGCTCTCAAGGCTATCCTTACAAATCTTTGTAGAACCAAGGATATGATCATGGTGTATGGATGGTATAGGGATATAGTAATTAGGGTTTATATAGTAGCTATCTTTTAGATATATTATATTTATTTGATGTCATTGTTTGGATATATACTTTTTACCAATGGATGAGTTTAGAGATTGAAGTGTTAAAATCATCCATTTGACATTGATTCTACATTAGAGTATGAGTATATTGTGGCTACAGTGAGTAGATTATATATCGAGAAACATGTGGCATCCCCCTTAATAAAGGCTCTATCTCATTATAATCATATGTATCATGTGAGAGCTAGTGGAATGAAACAAGTTTTAAGTTAGATCTAGTGTATGTGGCAATCTATTAGAGTTGGTTTCATAGAACCATCTTTCTTAGATATTTATTACATGTTTTTTCTAATTTAAGATGTTTTCTTATCACATATTGAGTTTTCTTCTACATGATACTTATAGGTGATAATTTCATAAGAATATCTGTCATGCTGAAAGGCTATAGTGGCTCTTCGCTATGATGAGAACCTATAGGTGCTGATATATTATTCTTGAACAACGATCTATTGATGGATGATATTTTATGATGGTACATATACAATAAATGTTATCAAGGGTAAGATTATCATAAGATATTGAGACACATGTTCATGGTTTTCACCCTTTTTAATATTTAATATAGTAGATTATGAGAAAATATATGTTAATAAAAAATCCACAATTCCATGTTTTATTTGATATCCCTATATGCAGATGTGTCTATTGATCCTTGAATTTAAGAATATCATTAATGAAGATCATGGATCGTGTTATTTTATGTATTGATAAAAACCATGATGAAAAATTATAATGGATAAGTAATATAAGTTGGGCATTTATTAAGTGATATTGTACTAATGTATAATGTGAGAAAGGATTTATCCCTTCTATCCCATGATAGATGTTGGTATCATTGGCCATTTGATTGAAATGAAACTTCATGCATAAATACATGTTCATGGTGTTAGATGGATGAGTTCAATTCTAGAAATTCAATGAAAGAGACATCAAGCATATAGGATGATGGAACCAGCGTAAAACATGCTTGATTTGAGATATTGTTATAAAAAGAATATAATACATAATAAATGTTCAATATCAGTTAAATTCTAGTATTTAAGTTAACATGTTATAAAAATGATATTTATTCGAGTTTGGTTGATCATGATTATTAAATCATACATTAATTTAATAAATAAATGAGTTAGAAAATGATAATAAATATTTATTCTCGTGTTTTTTGAATATTAACTTTATTATATTTATCAATGAATAATGCATTGATTTTTATTTATTATATAAATAGTCACTATTCAAGGATAGGTAAATGTGGAAGAAAGAAAGAGGACCGAGTTTGATGGGATGTTTGGAAATGGTATAAATGATTTTTATTTATATTCATTATTCGTTAAAAAATTAAAATATTTATTAATATTACTATTATTATTATTACTAGATATGACATCAAATAATAATTATGGAATTAGGAAAGGGATGGGGTGTGATTTTCCAACTCTAAGCCTTCTTAAATTAATATCAAATTATATCTCCTTTCTAAAAAAATTGGTGTGAAAAAAGGATATAATTAGACCCTCTCAATCCCTAGAGGGGAATTAAGATATTTAAAGTGATCATCTTCTCTCATATCTCAATACAATTAGGGATCATAATGAGTTATTCCTCTCTCGATAAGAATTCTTCTATGATCAACCACACACAACATAAGCAATCAGAATCATCTGTTCTAGCATCTGGTGGTTATATGGCATTGTTCAGTGATTGTGGTTCCTATATGGATCAACACTAGAGGGATATAATACTTTTTTTCTACAGCACAACGATGATACGATAAGGTCTTGTTAAGTGAATCATCAATTTAATATGAATTAAAAGTTGATTTAATTGTATATTTACTCATAAATTAATTATAAATTACATGTGACGAGCCTTCGATTCTAGTTCCAAAATTTTATTATAGTCATGAAATCTACAATTTTTGAAGGACATGAGTCTATTTATCATGTGATTAAATGATTACACATGATTTAAAACAAATTTTTGAGGTGGTCATACCATCAAAGGACCCTTGTACTATAGTTGAAACCTACATAAGCCTCACACCACTCTATATCATGAGGCCATAGGCTCTAATATGAATTTATATGTGGAAATAATAAAACATTAATCCATATAATTTTCTTATACTCACCGTCATTTGAGATTCTGATCCTGTGTAAGCCCTAGTCCTAATAGATTCTCAAGCATACGTCTCACAATAACTATTATTAAAAACCTCTAACATAATAGTCCATCCAGTATGACATTAAACTTCTCAAAAATGGTTCAAATCATATAGAATTAAACATAATGGTGTAATGGTCATGGCTTCATTACCATAAACTCCAACAAAATGGTTCTTATAATGTTCCCTTAAACGGGAAAACAATCCTCTTAAAATTTCACTAAACTACATGGGTTTTCTCTTCCTTCACAAGGATACATAGAAAGACCATCTCATTGGACCAATCCCAACATCAACGAAAACTTGGTCATTCATTAGTGACTATCAAATGGATCAATCCAATAGTTGTAATTAAATGCCATCCATCAATCCACTAGTGACATACCGAAATCATACATTCATCCATTGGGGATTGCTAAAGAATAAATTAACCTGTGATGGGTTGGTATTATATATACATTTGTTAATGATAGGAAAATGGATATATCTTCTTGTGAAAAGATTATAATTTTCATCTATCCACTGGTTATGGGATGATGTTTTATGTTAAACCATAGAATACCCTCAGAGTGGAGGGGTGAATCGTAGTGTATAATTTTTATTTAAATTATGTTGATCTTATTACCATGTTGTAATGAACTTGTGAAACCCATCTAATAGAATTGTGTAATCACCCAACACATGTAAGTAGAAATGTAAAGAAAATATAATGTTTTTAATTGGTATGCTTCTAAGGGATAAACCAATGAGCATACACCAATATTGTGTGAGTCGTACAAAAATAAACTAAGATTCACTAGTTTTTGTGTATTAAAATAATTTGGCCATGGTCACTATATGATTGGATCACTATCTTTATAAGTGTTTTAGGGATAGAAAACAACCTCTCTTGAATCAATTTTATGAAATCCCCCTTACTCACTTCTTTGGGTAAAGTCCTTCTCATTTTATCGGTATGAAGGTCACTTTAATATATAGTAGATGCTAAAGATATTTTTCATCACTATCGGCTGAAAAAGATGATTAAATGAATTCCAAGAACAATTTACTAAGTGTTGTTCCCAAACAAAACTTCTTCATGAAACTACTAACTTTTAAAAATTCTCAAAATTTCATGCAAGTATCACTACACAAATATTATGTTCAGGTAAGTGTTTCCTTAAAGATTCTTGCAACATTTTCTTTGTTTATTAACTTTAAATTTTAAAAAAAATTAATGTTTCATGAATATAACCTAGTATAAATAGAAACATATTACTTTATTTTCATATTTTAATCAATAATTACTTCTCCACACAAGAAGTAACTTTGCACAAACCTACTTTGAGAAACTATTTTTCAAGGAAAATCCTCAAGATCTTAATTGAGAGTCTCTTATTAAGAGGGGGGGGGGGAAATTTTCATATAAACTGGTGGCCCTTCAGGAAAATAACATTAGAACCACTAAACTTATGTGAAACATTTCTAGTTCACAATAATTTGATGATTTGAAATATCTTTTAGCGTTCAAGTCCCTACAATTTTGAAACTCCCATATGAATTTTATGGGTTCAAGCAAATTTCTTATTTCATAGAACTATAATGACTTTAAACTTTCTTTAGGATGATACTATTCTTCATCACACAACTCAATTTTTTGTGAAAATACACAATTTTTTTTAAAACCATTTCCTTCACCTAATATAGACAAGAAAACATCCAAACACATCTATCAAAAAACATTGTGCATGTTCACAAAAGGTTTCATATGTTATGAAGCTCTAGATTTCATGAAACATCATATGTTTAGAGAATAAATTTCCATTTCTATATTTTAAGGATGTAACCTAAAAATTTCACTTTTATGAAACATTACAAAACAAAATACATATTAAACACAAAATTTTCACTTGTGTGAAAATCATTCCTTTAAAAATATAGAACTCCAACATCCAAATAACCAAAATTTTAGAAAAATCCTCCATTTCTTTTGAAACATTGGGAAACATTCCCAGGCCATTAAATTGTTTCTTGAAAAGCATCAACAATAATCTTGATTATAAAATCTTTAATGAATCCAACATGGATTAAATTTTTTTTAACATACCATTAATTTCCATATTTGAATGATATTAGACCCAATGACATCCCAATTTTGGTTTATTGGAAATATATGGAGAAATTCAGTAAATAACAGACCTAAAAAACCTCATCTTAGTGAAATAACTCATCCATCACTATATGTTTATGAGAAAAAATATTAGTATATAATAGAAGAGTTCAATAGATAATTTTATTCTTAGAGAGACCTACTTTAATTTATACATATATTCAATTTAATTTTACCATTATCACCCTTTGGTAATAAACCCAATGAAACTATATTTTACAATTTAAAAAAAAACATCCCAAGGATTGAATATCCCCTTTCAACTTGAACTACATTCATAAGTAGATATAAATAATTAAAAAAAAGGTAGGGGAATTATAAATATGACCCTCATCAAGAAATAAGAGGAAGATGAAAATGGAGGTTCAACCATTGTTTCTTAAAAATTAGGGTGACCAACATCTTAGTAATGTTGTGTTCCACCTAATCATTAGTTACAAAATTACCTATTTAATTATAAATTATTCAAATTTTTCATTCAGGAATCGATATCCAATATTGATGTAATTTGTATGATAGTGTTGAATAAGATTTTTAATATACTCAGTCATGCTCTTATTGTCAAAGAATATCACCATATTCTGTTTCACCTCATATATAATATCATAATGTTTCTAATTAATCCACAATAGGTGATTGCATGAATTTTTCATAGATATATACTCCACTTCATCCATACTAATAGAAATTTATTCCTAGTTATATTTTAACAATCCCAAATATTTATTTTCAATAAATAAGGCACCACCACTTGTGGAAATTCGATCCACCGCATCACCTGACTAGTCAACATCAGAAAATACAGATAGTCGATAAAAAATTACTTCTTAAAAGTAATAGGAAAAATTGGAAGTAACTTGAATGTACCACTTTATTCATTTAAATTTTATTTAATTATCTTCATTTGGATTACATAATTATCCATCCACTATACATGTTTCAAAGGCTATATCTGGTCATGCTATAGTGAAATATAGTAAGGTTCAAATTACCCTCTCATATAGGGCGGGATCCCATGATTATCCATCCTTGTGCTTCCAATTTTTTTTATAAACAATAATAGAAGTCAAAATTGGTTTAGAATCAAGCATATTAAACCTCTATAATAAATCTCTTGCATAAATTTTCAAATAAATGTTGGTGTATTTTTTATTTTGAATGACTTGTAGCCCCAAAAAGTATATAATTTCAACAATCATAGAAATTTTAAATTTTTATATCATCTAACTAATATATTCTTCCACCAATCCATGATTACTTACAAGGAATATGATATAATCCACATACACAAGAACCATAAATTTATCTCCCTAGAATGTCTTCACATAGAGATTATGGTTGAAACCACACCTTTAAAATTTAATCTTCTTCAAATAGGAATTCATTCAAGGATACCATACTAAAGGTTCCTTATTTAGACTTTATAAATTCTTCTTTAATTTACAAACAATTGTTCCATATTTATAATTATAAATCCAACTGGTCGTTCAACGAATAGTCTATCTTTATGAATTTCATTTAAGAATTCCATTTTGACATCCATATGATAAAATATATAAATAATTTTAATTTTCATGGAGATGAAGATCTTTACAGACTTTAGTTGATCTATTTGTGAAAAATTGTTTTTATCAACAACACCATTAGTCTATGCAAATCCATTTCATAAAAATAATGGTTTGTTTATGATAAAATTTACTTTATCCTCAAATTTTTTCTTGAAGATATACTATTTTATAATCTCATTGTGATTTTGTATCCTATTAACAAGATCAAATTTCTATTTTTTATCAATATGATCTAGTTCTTCATTCAAGTCCTTAACATATGATACATCATTTATTGAATATTCAAACAAGCTTTGTTCCACCATTGATGCGAGAGGTTAATGCACTAATTTCCCAATTCTTATTGTCCATGTAATTGTTATACAATTCATAACAATTTTGGATTGATCAACTTATTCTCTTATACATATCTTATGAGGTTCTGGTTGAGTTTGTTAATAAATGGATTCCTCTTCTGATTCCACTTATGTATCATTATCATTTGGAGAACCATGAATGTTAAGCAATCCCTCTATAAATTATGTACTTAAAATAAGCCCTTTTCACCCTCTTCATCATATTCAAATATAAAAACTTATGAAATCCTCGTGTTCTTCATAATTTTATCCATTATGATGTTGACATCATTTCTCTCCAAAATTTTACATCCCATGTTTTTGTAGAATTTATAGACTTTACTATTCATTAATTATCCAAATAATATCCATTCATCTATAGTATCACTATACATTCCATGATTTCTTTCTTAAAATTGGATGACATATTTACTTTAAAAAACATTAAAAATACTTTAGTGAGGTATTCCTTCCATTCCATTTTTTATGGTGTACTGTATTATTATAGTCTCTTCCTTATCATGCCTGAATGGCCCCAAGGCCTTAATTTTTTATTGATTTTTGATAACCCCCCTTTCAAGGGATGAGGGGGAACCCTTAAAAGGACCGTAGGCTCAGAGATTACGTGGCCCGTAGGCTTAAGGGATTACATGACCCGAAGGTCTTAGAGAATTCAACCAGACTATCTACAAGGAAATACCCCTCCCCAACATCTTCATCTTGATAGTAGCTATCAAACTTTACATGGCCGTCTGGTAGGCTTCCCGTGCAAGCATAGGATACTACCGATGGCATAGCCATACCCTCTCATTCTGACAATCCATTTGGCTCTGCTCTGGTGAGTGCACCTGCTCTGAATACCAAACATGTCATTCTTCTATAATCAGGAATAATAATATTTAATTACCTCTCTTAATATGTTTCATCCCCATTCCATGGACCACACACATCAGCGTGCACGAGATCAAGTAGATTCAATATATGTTTGTTCCTCAATTGATAAGAATTTCAAACTATTTATCCTAACATGTATACATCACATGCCTTTTCATGGTCACTATTTGGATTAAGAATGTATGAAACATCCTTTATTTTAGATAACTCTTCTGTGATATATTTATTAATGTGACTCAACCTCTAGTGCCAAAAGTTTTTTCCTCTTCAATTGTTATTAAATAGGCGTTTTCTTTACTATACACCTCTTATAAATTACAATTTTCTCCAAACATTCATGATTAAATTGCATGACTTGCCTTTGATATTGAATCATTTCTGACTAAATGTAACCACCAATATCGTGTCACATAGTTGAAAAAATCAAGATATTGTGATGGAGACCATCCACATAGATCACTTTTTTTCTTTATCTCACCAAATTACAATTGGTTATTTACACTAATTTTGATCTTTGAAGAACCGTCGGTGTTTAATCACACTATTCTATCAGCTTTTATCTCAATATATTTCAACTATTTCACATTTCCTATCATGTGTAATGATAATCCACTATTAAGAATCTAGGTTATAATATTCTTTGTTTATTTTTGTACAATATCTTTTAGGTTGGATTTCTCAATATTATTATTTTCCTTCCATGAGAAACCTATTTGAGTTGAGAAAAAAGTTGGAATATCCAATATATTCTCAACATTCAGGGTTGAATCATAGTCATATTATTCTTTCAGTGAAGAGTACCTCATTTATAGGGATGTGTTTCTTGGTTGACCTATATTCATGTATCTCTCAGTTCTATAGGTACTATTTCCAACATCCCATTTAAAACAATAAATTAATTTATACCAAAATTTAAAACAAACAAAAGTCCCTAGAAATTATTTCTTATATATAATGAAGTATATGGTTTCATTCTCTCTTGTTGACTAATAGGTGATTCCCCATTCATATATCTCCTTACTAATTCATATTAAGTCATTGTATGTCTAAGAAAGAAACAAATTTGACATTTTATAAGATGAATACCTTCTTAATATATTCCTCCATATTCCCCCCACTTTTATATAAATCTTTGGTTAAAATTATCTCTTAAGGATTAAATTTTATTTTGAACCCTCTAATTTTTTTCATGAACGTGTCTCTTTTTGAACATGGGGAGAAATTGTGATATGCGGAAACTTTTTCTTAATTTTTTTGGCCCATATCGCTTCTAACTATAAATATTTTTATATCATAAACAATTAAAATTATTCCACTAAATTTAACTATCTGATAATTCAATACTTTATCTACTCATCCATATCCATGTTGGACTCTTTCCTCAAGATTTTCATTTTAGATCACTGAAAACAATAGTTTCTACTTCAAATCCCCTATTTGTTTGAGTTCACATTTTACTCCTTAAGCTATTGAATTATTATTCAGTACCTCAAACAATATTATCTTTATCCTATAACCTATAATAGTGTTAATTGATATATTTTTACATATCTTTAATATTTAGTTTAAACTCCAAAACCACTCTTGAGCTCTGATGAGTTGTAAAAGGTTATTTTATCCCTCCTTATAGTCTATCAATATCTCCATCAAGATGATCCACATACTCTGATGGTTATTTAAAAAATGTTGATTTTTTTTATTTCTATAAATTTCATGCTCATAAAGCATAACAAAAAGTTCCACATTGATATCGAAAAGACAATATGGCTGATTGCCTTCCTCTTTTATAGGTTCTTAATTTTCAACTATATCCATCATGGAATCTTAAATATCAGACTTAAATTCTAATTATAATTCTTATAATAAGTCACTATTATCAATATCATATTTTCTAATTAATATCTTCCTTTATAATTTATTTTTTTGTTTTAAAGTTTCTTTTTTAGGGAACCTAATCAGAGGCCTCTATATTGTTTCTACTCCACTTTTTTCATTATCATATTTTCTGGAGAACCTTGTAGAAATGTGCCCAAAACATTCACATCTAAAACTGTCTAAATAAATATTTTCTTTGGCTCTACATATTCCTACCTTGAGTTTTATATCAAAAATATAAAAAATTCATCATCCATATCTTCTCTATAATCACTACCTTTAGCAATCTCATATTTCATGAAGGATTTTAATTTTATATCCTTTATTATTTAAATTTTTTTCCTTTTAGTTTTAATATCAATTAATAGGACACTAAATATATTATAATATCATCAAGATAAAACCTAGAAAAACAATTTTCCTCATGATTTTAAGCTTTTATATTGTACATAGGTGGAAATTGTTTCATGATTTTATTACAATGTGAATATCATTAATTTATTCACACAGACCATAAATAATTCCAATAATTTCAGTACATCGATTAAATAAATTATCTTTATTTTCATTATGATTCATTTTCAAAACATTGTTGTTATTTTTAAGATATTTAATATTTTCCTTCTCCAATTTATTATATTCGTTGAATATATTTTCTAGTTTTCATTACAAGTCCTTTTATATAGTGAAATTCATCACCTTCAAATAGATTTGATCTCATAGAGCTATATAGTAACATAATTTTCATCTATGGGATATTCATATAGAAATTTATTGGCTAATATAGTCATTGGATGTCATGTAACATCACTAACTTGAATCCATTAATTAGTGACAAAGATAACATCCATCCTAAGAGATAACATTTTATATCTCATTCTCTTCTTCCAAATATTGATGTTTCTTCCATCAAAGAGGGAAAAACCACATACATTAACTGAATTATCCATATCAAACTTGCTAGAAGACGTATTTAATTCCCACAACCATCCCTTTGATACCTCTTGTTAGACATGAGAACACCCTAAGTGGTGTGGATTTAATCCACATGTAAAATTTTGGTTTTAATTAAACCGATCGTGTTCCCACATTGGTATGAAATTGTGAATACTATCTAATGGAATTGTGTAATAACCCCACACATGTTTGTATAAATGGGAACACAATATAAATATTTTTCATTATTCGCTACTAATGGATTATACTAGGAGAATATAACAATTGTGTTCTAGTCATACCGAATTCCATTAATATTTACAAGATTTTTTATTTTACAATTTTTCATTCATGATCACTTCATTCCAAGATCACTACCATTATAGAAGTTTTAGGGATAATACACTACCTACCTCAGATCAAATCCATCAAACACCCCATTATCATTACATTCGGTGAAGTCTTTTTAATTTTATTAACTTGAAGGTCACTTCTTTGTCAGAGTAGATGTTAATGATATTTTTCATAACTATAGAGAGTAAATATTCTTTAATTCATTCCACTGCCCTTTTCCGAAGTATTTTTTCCAAATATTCCCTTTCCATGGAACTACTCACTTTTAAGAAACCTCGATTTTCATTGAACTATCACTTCACAAAACCTATGTTCATATAAGCATGTCTGTTTGGTTTCATGAAACATTATATTTTTCACCCAACTCTGACTTTTAGGCAACTTGAATTTTTTAGGAATCTCAATTAGTATGAATAGACTAACCTTAATTTAATCATGAAATTGATGAAAGAATTACTTATCCATGTAAGAAATAACTTTGTGATACTCTAATTTTCACAACTAATTCTAGAAATAGAGCCTCCGTATCTTTTTTGAGAGTCTATTTATAATGTGTTTGGGTAGCCTCTTATTTATAAATGAAAATGTCCCATCCCACGACTGGTCTGGGTTCCACTGACCTTGCACGCAATGTTTGTGCTTTGTAAAACATCAATGATTGGATGTCTCCCTTAGCATAAAACTCCCTACCACTATGAAACTCCCATATCCATTTTATGTGTTCATGAAATAGTCATGTTTTTAAATACATAAATATTTTGGCATATACATTCATGTAGAACTCTCTAACCATATGTAACTTCATATTTTGTGGAAAAACATCCCTTTTAAGAAACCCTTTCCATCACATAATATAAAAAATACAACTTAATAACAACTATTTCATGAAACTTTGAACTTGTTCACACATGGTTTCATCTATAATACGGCTCTAAATTTTAAAAAACATAAAAAATTTTGTGAATAACTTAATTTACTATATTAGATGAGGAATTCTTATGATGACCCATATTTTTAATACACCTCACTTTAAGATTTATTATATATAGAGAAATATAATACAATCCCAAATGATTTTTAGGCATAGATTATTATGGAAATTAATTGCATAGTAAATCAACTAGAAACATGCGTTGAATAATAATATTTAATGAAATCCCAAACATTCAATTATATTAAATTGATCTTTTAATATTGCACGAGATAACCTCTAGATGTACATAATAAATGGGTGAGATATAAATCCACATAATTAAATAATTAAATCATAACATGATGAATGTAATTAATGTGAGTCAATAGTAATACCTAGGACATATAAAAGGTTTGATAATTATAAACATGAATATCAAATCATGAGATAAGATGATAACTTAAAGGCAATATGGGAATGTGACAACAAGAAAAATCATGACATTATAAACATAAGTCAAGGATAAGCACCTGAAGGTAGAAACATAGTGTTATTAGGATAACCTCATGTTCACCATATATGTTATATCATGAGATAAAAACATTACCTAATGCATTGGAGGGATATATAATTATGGGCATAACTATCACAATCAAATCATGTTCATGCATTTTTGTGCCACATTGATCATAAAAAACAAGAAAATAAATTACCAATTTTAACCTAATGAATAAGTAGCATGTCTTGAAAACATTGGATCCCATTATATATGAATTATAGGTACATCTAGGTTAATTCCCTTAAGTAGAAATGGGAATGGGTATTCACTATACCAATATTTGGCATGGAAATCGCAATATAATTTTAGTAGCATAATATGGGTATATAAAGCTTCATGGAAGGGTTTAATGAGAGTAAAAGGGTTATCTCCTCACATTTAAATCATAAATATTGTAATATGGATGTGTGAAAAAAATATTACATCATTGAAAATTTTCACATAAAAATTCATAATATAAAGGAGGTTCTTGGATAAAGAGGAGAATAATAGGATCCCGAGCCCGGATAGGGCGCCTTTAAAAGCTTGAGAGAATATTATTTAGAGTTTGGGAAAACCTTAGGAGGGATCTATAGATTAAAATATAGATTAAATATATTCTAAAAGGGTTTTTAGTGAAGTGTAATGGGATGTTGGGTGGGGTTTTATTGAAAAATGGAGGGGATTTATTTATTAATTTCTAAACATAGGTTTTGAACTCTATATTATAAAATAATAAAATTTACGAATCTTCCCATGGATTATACCAAATAATTGTGGGTTTAATTATTTTATAAGGATGATAATTGAAATAATTAAAATAATATCATTGGTGATGTATAAGTGAGTCATGTTAAAAAAGAAATAATTTTAAAACATTAAAATATGATTAATGTTTTCAAGGATTCATTAAGGGTTTATAAAATTAATAAATTAACTTCAAAAACACAATATATTAAAGATAATTTTTTTTGAATACTAATTATAGTATTTATTACATGATTGTTTTGTATTTTATGATTTCATTATACATACCATATATTTATACTGTATTTAATATTCACCCAGAAATTCGAATACCTCATAAAATTATGAAAAATTAAACATTGGATAATTTTGATGCCTTGATTTAGAAAATAATATCTATTTTACAAAAAATATTCTATAAATTTGAAAATTTTAACTTTTAAATCAAAAAACCGTTTTTATTAAATATACATGTTATTACGATAATAATAGTTTTAAAACCTTGTAAAAATTACATTTGACTTCATAAAATTATATTACCACATATATTTAATGTAATAATATTTAATATTTTGTTTATTAAAATTAAATTTATTTAAAAAATTATGAACATCATAAAAAATAGTGTCATGATTAAAACTATATATTTTTCAAAAATAAATTTTTTGTTCCATCATATCAAAATCTACTTCTTATCAAACGTATTAACTAATCATTCATAATGTAATAATAAAAAAAGAAAAATAAAATATTTTTATAAATATAAAAATTTACAATGTTATGGTCTAGATACATAACCCCTTATTACACCAATATGTTCTATAAGTGTAAGGTGTGTGATGGTGACACTTTGTTGGGGTGGTTCAATAAATATGGTTTAGAACGTGTTCTCAATAATCTTGAAAGTGTCCCAAAAATGATATTTATCATTCTTTAGTTGTGGAATCCCGAATTAGGATTGGTCAAGAAAAAATCATAATGATTCTATATCTTTTGTAATCTCTAATAAATGGGTTTAATAAGGTACCATTCTACCATTCGAGGCCATAAATTCATTTGTTTTTGTCTATTAGATATATAATAACTCTTAATATATACTAATCATAATGATAATTGTACAATGGATATATTATCAATGTTATGATGCTTAATGTTCTCTCAAATATGACATAATATAACTTATAATGGTCTAAAATTACAATATTTGTGCATTCTATTTTCTAAAAATACATTTTTTATAAGAAATTTATTCATTTAAAAAGGTTATTTCATTTATAAAAATTTAGTTCTCCACATTCTTCCACCATTAAAACATTTCACCATTGAAATTTAATTTCATACACCAAAATGGATTAGTGTATTTCTATTTCATCACCTCTTATGGATCCCATGTTTCTTCCTCAAACTTTTTTTTCCACCTTAACACTTTGACAAGGTTAGTTGTCTTGTTTCATGGAACGTTGTCTGCAAGATCTAATATATTCATGAGATTCACCTCAGAAGAAATATAATTATCTATCGGAACTACCTATTGATTTAGTACATCTGAGGGGTCTTGTATTTACTTCCTCAATAAGGATACACAGAACATATCTTATACTTGAGATATGTTGGTAGTGAGTTATAGTTTATAGGACATAACTCTGATGTGATAAAGCATCTCAAAGTGGATGATTTATCTTGGTTGAAACATTTTATTATCACAAAACCTCATGAATTTAATCCATGGTGATATACAAATGAACACATTATCTCTAGACTCAAAATATATATCTTGTTTTTTATTGTTTTCATATATTTTCTATTGACTTTGTAAGTATTTAATATGGAACTAAATGGTTTAAAACTATTCTATCATATCTCAAACAAGAAGAGGTCCCATGAGCTTATTCTCTCCAACTTCATCATAGAATATTGGAGTCCAACACCAATTCCTAAATAAATCCTCATAAGGTGTCATTAGAATGCTGGAATAGAAACTGTTATTATATGAGCACTCTATAATAGGAAGGTGTTGATCCCAACAACCATGGAAATCCATTGAAAATTATCCCAACATATCCACTAGAGATTAAATGGTTCTGTAATAATAAAAATCTATGTGTGGGTGATAAGAAGTACTGAAACTCATATTTGTATCCAACTCTTTCTAATGGATTCAACTGAACATTTAGGTAATCCTTAGATATCCATTAGATATAATGGAGAGTTTCACTCCACGCAGTCATACCTATTCTATTATGTATATTTAGGAGAGTTTTTCAAGATAGAAATAATCCTTGATTAAAATAAAATATGATAAATATTTAATGTGATCAACAAACACCTAGTTATAATTATTGCCTCTAGATTCCATGGTGAGTCTTATGATGAAATAAATGGTTACTTTTTCCCTTTTCTATATTGGTATGGGAAATTTTTGCATCATACCCTTATACATTTATCATCTAGACTTAAATTTTCTTTATACTAAGAATCCTGATAAAAATTCTATAATATAATTCACCAAGTTATCCCTTTATAATTTTTTTATTTAGCTATCTCATTATCTATGTTCTTCAAAGATGAATATAGAAGGTTTCTCTATACACATTATCTAGAAGTTCCATATTCTTATATGTTTTTGATGGGATGTATATCTGGGTTCCAAACCCTATAACTTCATATTCATCAATGTTGAACTCCAAAATATTCACTAAATCTTAATATCACACTTCATAATCTTTTTACACATCCTTGACCCACTCAATTATTGATAGTTGGGATTTTATTTGAGTAAGGAAGGGTAAATATACTTTTTTTATTCCCATTTCCATCTTATGCATGTATTAGAGGATTAGATCTATTGTAATCCTCATCCTAGATGGGTGGCAAGATCCTATCTACTCCGAGCATCTAACACTTTTTTTCTTTCCTAGTATGGTAATGGATTAAACATGCGTAATCCTTAATCAAATATAACCACCTCTATTGGCACATATTGATATCATTTTGTGTGAATATATTCTTAAGGATTTTATGATCTTTATATATTTCACACCTCTCCCCGTAGAAATAATGTCTCAAAATATTCATCATGATGATTGCTTAAAACATTTATAGATCATGTTTTGGGTATGTCTTCTCATGAATCTTTAATTGGTGGAGTAATAGGCTATCATGTTTTCATTTTTCATGAGTACAAAACCCAATCACTTTTTATATGCATTGTTATAGATCACATATCCTTCACCAATAATAAGAAATGTGAGTACATGTCCTATTATTTGACACTTATTTAACTCTTTAAACCACTCCTCACATTCATATGTCTATAAAAACTAGACCCCCTTCCTAGTTTCCTTGTTTATTGTGCCTTCCAATCAGAAGACGTTTCTTAGAAATTTATAACAGTGCCCAGATAATCTTTGGGAACTATGGATTTTTATCACAGATGTTGGTATGGGACATCCTTTAAATGTTACATGATCCTTCTAAAACTCGCATTTACTATACTTTGTATACAGATTTTCATTATAAAAGGTCTTTACTATAGAATTTAAATTCATCTCATATTCCTCCTTTCTTTTGGAGTGGATATGATTATCATCTATAAATATTTACATAAATATTCCAAGGTAATCCCTAAAGTCAATTTTTATTAAGCACATAAATATTTGTAGATCATTAGTGAGTCCAAATTTCATCACAATGAAATCATAGTGCTCATTCCTTGTATGAAAAGTAGTCTTAGTTATATCCTCCTTCTTGACAATTACATGAAAATATCCTAAATGAATATTAAATTTTGAGAAGTGTTGTGATATATATAGATATTTCAAAAAACTCATTAGTCTATAGTAGATGACACCTATTATTGATCATGATTTTTTTTCATCTCATAATAATCAATGCAGAGTTGCATTTACCCATACTTCTACTTCACAAAATTTGATCAATTCACCCCATGGTGAAGCACTTGGGCATGTAAAACCTTTATCAGGATTCTTATATTGTTACTTATTAAAATAATCATGTTTATAAATGTCTGTTCTATTTAGAATATTGGATATCAAAAAATTTGTAGGTATATGATCGATCAAGAACTCAACCTCTCAGCAAAGAAGTATAATATGAAATTCTCCAGGAATCACAAAAGTGAATTCCATTAAAATAGACATGTAATAAATAATTAATCGTTCTTTAGTCTAAATTAGTTTATATAGATATGATTTCTAATAAAAAAATGCATGATTGAGATGATGATAGAAAAGAAGATTCATCCTCCTCTTTGTAATTGTATAAAATCGGAGGGTGATTTGTGATACATAGGGTGATTTTATTCTCCATAAAATTATGTTAGATATATACATGGAAATAAAATACTCAAATATAATAGAATATAATTCCTAAAAATAGTGTATCACATGGTTTTCTTAGAAATTCGCACAAAACATTTTATAGGGGCGGATTTATATGCTTAGGATGTAATAATTGAACCATTTTCCATCTTCTATATTAAGTCATACTCCATGTTTTGAGGTGGTTTGTGAATAGTTATAATAAAACTTAATGATATTAAATAGTGTGTATAATGACAATCACATACATCATTTGATGTTTTTCAATCAATGATAATCATGCCTTTCACTATTTTATTCTGGTTTTATACATTCACTTCATCCAAAATATAAATGAAGAAGTGATTTAAAAAAAATTAAAACCATCAAAGGGAAACTATGAACACCAAAGTGAGAACTCATAAATGATATATATTCCTTAACCTATGAATTTATAGGTTTCAATCTAATCTATACATGATCTATTTATTGACATAAAATTTTTTGGCCAATTTTATTCCATTGATAATGGTTTATAAAGAGCTTGTGAAATTACCAAATCTTATACCTCAAGAGTGTAAAACCATGTCTGTAGTAAGGTCTCATTTCATGAACTTTTTGATGATTGAGTCACACCCAATACACCCTTTTTGGGGTTATTACCCCTAGGTATAACTATGACCGAGTTACATCCACTTGTATTGTCCAGACATGGATATATTTTCGTAGAGACAACTTACTCTATACACTACCAAAATTTGGGGATGTTTTACTATGTTTAGTATTATATCTAATTATTTCACTAGGGTTTTATAATACTTGTCCAGAAGAATAAATATTATTTCTTATGATACCAACTATGAAAACCATTATTTTTAATTGAACTTAAATCACAATTTATTACATAGAGATACACATAACACTATCCTAGAATTCAGGGAGGCCTATTGTGTTTGTAAAATTAGGTAAATATTATAATAACATTTAACATGGGTATAAAACAATTATTTAAAAACACTAATAAAGGAATAATCAAAGAATGACATGATTAAAGTAATAAATGAGATACTATAGGTATATAAAGGTGACATAAAATGGGTGAGTATCAAAATATTTAACATCAAATCAAGGTATATGAAAAAAAAATTAAAGCTACACGGGAATGTGATAAGAAAATAAATCATGAAATCATAGAAATAAATCAAATATAACCAAATATAAATCATAATATAGAATTATTAGGATAACCTTCCATAAAAAACATGATATTTTTGGAGATAAATACATAACCTAGTTCATTGTAGGGATATATAATTCCAATCCCACCCAACACATCCATGTCATGTACATGTATTTTTGTGTCACATAGATCATACAAAATATTAACATATGTCATCACGTTTAACTACATGATTAAGGAGTTTAAGATATATATGGAATTAATCAAATAATTAAGAATATGTAAATCTATTTGTATACCCTTGAGTGGAAATGGTGATTGTTATTCTCCATAAAAATGTTTGTCATTGAAAATCATCAAATAATTTCTAATGTATAATAGGAGGAAAATGATTCGTTGAATGTTTTATGGGAGACAAATGGATATATAATCAAATGGAAATCTTATGTATAGTTAGAATAATTTTTTAAAAAAATATTGCAAAATGAAAAATTTTAAATCAAAAGGTATAATATAAATAAGCTGCTTGATTAAAGAGAAGAAGGAGATGCTTCCTTACGATGGGAGGGCACTTCAAAAATCTTGTGAGGAGCTCATTTAGAAACTGGGGAAACCAAAATCGGTATATCCATAGGTAAAGGAGAAGTAACTTATTTCATAGAGGCATTTGAGTGAAGATTAATAGCGTGTTGGCTAGGTTTCCTATAGGAAATGAGGGGGAAGTCTTTATTAATTTCTAAACATTGGTTTTTGGATTCAATATGATATAATAATAAAATAAAAACCATCCCATGGTTTTTAAAAATATTTTCTACTAAAGAGTCATGTATTTAAATATTTTATAATTATCATAACCAAAATAATTAAAATAGTACTATTGGTGATTTAGATGTGAGCCGTGTTTATAAATAATCAATTTTTGAACCTTAAAATTTGATATAGGATTTAAAGGATTCATTATGGGTTTGTAAAATTAATAAAATAATGTTAAAAGTATATTATTTTATTCAGGAGAAATAATTTTGATAAAATATACTCTTTATAGTTTTTATTACATTAGTTTTGGGATTTTATGATGTCGTAATGTATACCATATATTTATACCATATTTAATTTTTACCCAAAAATTAGGCCACCTAAGAAAATTATCAAAAAATTACCATTGGACAATTTCAAAAATAATATTTAAAAAATAATATTTATTTTAACAAAATAAATGTCTATATATGAAAATTTAAACATTTAAATTGAAAACCCTTTTTTACTAAAATATACATTTTTTATGACATTAATAGTTTGATACCCAATAAAAAATTACATTTTTATTCATAAAAAAATATTATAATTTTTGTTTAAATATATTTTATTTGATAGGAATATTTTATTAATAATAAAATTTATTTTAAATTTCTTGAATTCAGGAAAACGTGTGTCTTTTTTGAAGCTATATATTTTACAGAAATAAAATTTTTATTTCATCTTATCAAAATATAATATGTATCAAACTCATTATTTAATCATTTTAAAGTTATAATAAAAAGGATAAATATAATAATTATAAAAATATAAAAATTCTTACTGATTGGGTCCAGATACATAACCCCTTATTACACCATCGTATTCCCAATGGGTAAGGTGTATGATTGGGAAATTATTTAGTGGTGGATTAGAAAACATGGTTAGGTAAATTATCTGTATAAGTTTAAAATTATCCCATAAATAGTTACGCTAATGATTTATTTATTCAATATCATATTGAGATTGTTCAAGGAAAATCCTAGTGATATCATATCTCGATGATGATCAAATAAATGGGCTTCATGGGGTAAAATCCAATTAGTTGAGTCTATCAATTCTTTTTTCTATGTCAATTGTAGTTATTATAACCATTAATATATATTAATAATAACTATCAATGTAAAATTTCTATATTATAAATAGGTATTATTCTTAAAAATCATTTAAATTTGATATAATATATCTTATAGTGGTCCGAAATAACCAAATCAGTGGATGTGTTTTCTATAATACATTTCCAAATACAGAATTTATTGATTTAAAAATGGAATTCCATTTATGTAGTATGGATCATTACAAACCATGAATTTTTACTTTATTGTATCTTAATGAAAGATAATACATATTTTTTATAACATTTCCACCTGTATGAAAATATTTAATTAACCAAAAAACCAATGCCAAAATACGCTAAATCTAACTTTAAAAAAACTCAACAAACGCCTGGGAAATAGCTTACTACCTTCTCTAACTATCAACTTTTTTCATCAACACCTTCAACGATCACTTGTATTATGAACTCCTTGAACTCCTTGAATGGAAACATAGGAAAGTGTGGGATTAGATGATTAGTATGGGTAGGCATAAGTGATACCAATAAAATACCATAAGTGATCATAAGATGAGCATGTTGTAATGATAATATAATGAAGGTATATAGTAACAACATATGAAATTCAAACTGAAATAGGCATTGATTATAAATCATGAGTGATGGAATATGGATTTGGGAATAATATCATAAATGATATATATAAATGGGAAAAAATGAGTTAATATTAACGATCCTTGAAAAAATAACACATTTATAAAAATGTGGCATACACATATTCATAAAAAATCATCTCTTATGTTAATTCTCACCACCATGACCATCGTCACATTATGGAAAAAAATACCTTAATGGATTAGGATTAATATACAATCAGGACATGTCACCTCATGAGATATAAGGATTTAACCAATGAATTAGAGGGATATTTAAATTCAGTCCAACCATTAATAATACATACATATTATTTCCACATGTAAAAGATAACATTCATAATTTCATCATAGCCTAACTAACCTATAAGAAAAAATGGTTTAATGAAGAAATTTTAGAAACATGATTGTAAGAAATATAAAGGTAGAAGGTGTATAGAAACACTAATGCATGAATAATGGTTCATAAGAAGAACTAATGGGTTTATTAATATATTAAAAACACATTATAATGGAATTTCAAATTTTCATTGAAAAATAAGAAGGTATTTCAATTACCGTTTAATAATATTTTATTTAAAATGAAATATTTTATAAAAAATTGGAATAGAATTAGTTTGGGAAAAATATTAAAACATTGAAAGAAATATTTATGGAGAAAAATGAAGAAGATGACATCAAAATAGAGTTAATTAGTTTTTTTTAAAATATTTCCTTCACACTTTTGTAAAGCTAGTGAATGTTAATAGAAAATGAATGTGGTGGAAATGGTAAAATATAATCATTTAAATATTTTGAAAAAATATCAAAATAAAATATAAAATTACCTTAATAAACTTTGAAATTATATTAAAGTGTATTCCATAATCCAATTAAAACAATATAGATAAGCAGGATAAAGATTCTGCTAAAAATAAAAGATAAGTTTGACTGAAATTACAAGAAAGTTTTTGATTGATTTGAGAAAAAATGAATAAAAAATATAATGAAAGGCATGAAATACAAAATAATTACTAGATTATATTAAAATAGATAATTTTTATAAATAATGTACACACAATTTCCCCTTATTGAAATTTATTCGCAAGTAATCTTGATTTGAAAATGAGATTGGAAAAGAAACCTATACCTTTACATATAAATTCAAAAAAAAGAACTTTAACCTCTTGTATAATAAATATTAACAACTTTATAACTATTTTTAGAACCTTATTATAATATATAAAATTTTATAATACTCATTTATATTCAATCATTACACATATATTAGTTTGTTGTAGTGTATTTTCACCATTATATGTTTTTTAATTTTAATTGCTTCATCCAAGTTAAACAATGGTGATGTCTATCCTCATTATTTTATATAAAGTTAATAACTAAAATTTAATTAAATATAGCATAATAATTATGTGAATTTAGTTCCCTATTAAATTTATGGATGGTGTGTATATGGTTTTTGAGAATGGAATCTATGATGACATTGTTTCAGGAAATTTACTGATAACCAAGAGTTTCATTGGATTGATTATTCATTTTTATGTCACCAATAAAAACATTATACATCACATAAATCGTAAATTAATATTATATATTACTCATATTATTATCATGATAATAATTAATGTTTGAAATGTCGAAGATAATATAATATCTTTCATGTAGGTGATTGAACTAACCAAAACAAGAACATATAATACTAACAAATGAGTGAGAGTATAGAGTTATATAATAGCATTATAATTATATAAAAAACACGATTATATAAATATGAAATAATTATAATAGAGTAATATATTTATAAATAATCAATATGATAAGGTAATTGAAATATATATTGAATAACTAGGTACCTACTTTGATTGATTTGTAGATTTTTAACACAGGTTTCTTCAGAATAATGGGTTTCGACTTCCTTGTTAAAACCAAAAGCTTCCAAATATGAAAGATTTTATATAAGGTAAATTTTTATATATTAAAAAGATAAATAAATGGTTTAATTGGTTCATGAGGGGTAATTTTATTAATGAGTTTTGAGTTTCTATTTTTAATTAGCCATTTCATAATGTGTTTGGAATGTATCTTTAATTGGAAAGTGGATTCAAAGTGGAAAATACTGGAGTTAGGATATATTTTGGTTGATCAATCCATTTTAGACACTTTTTAAGATAAATTTCATTTATATTTTTTATATTTATAATTTATTAAAATCCCCTTTAACCTTTATTTACCTTTATTAGGGTCAATAATATTTACCTTGGGAACCTATTTTGTTTTCCTAAAATGATTATTAAAAAATTTCACTATATTTAATCATATATAATATTTAATATGATAAATTTATATTTCTTTTGAAACAATATTATTAGATAAAAACCTTTTTTTATAGAAGAATAAATTATGAAAAATTAATCATTCTTCAAATAATTTAATTTTAATTAGTAATTGAATATATATTAATATATCTTTCTATTCATTGAAAAATTAAATTCAACTCATCATAAACAATTTTAAGAATTCAATTTTTAATATAAAAATATATATCACTTAAAAATTAGTTCTTTGAAAAATATATGTTCTTACCATTACATAATTTTATCCACAACCTATTAAAATTAATTATTCATCTTATAAAAATTTCATTTTATTAGTACCTTTGTAATAAAATTTTTATTTCAATTTTCTAAACACATAAAATAACCCTATTTTTAAAAAAATAATAATAATTAATGAAAAAAATATAATATTAAAAAATATTCTCATTAAACACTATTTTTATATTTCATTCCCAAATTACTTACTATTATATTATTTAAAATTAAAAAAAATTAACCATTTGATATACCCAATGATAATACATCCAGTGAACATTTTTTCAATGAAAATATATCTAACAACCATATTTATAAAGGAAATATATATAATTTTAAGATTTTATTAATATATTTATCTTTACATACATAACTGAAACTGTTAATTATATTCATTTTGTTCCATCAGAACAATTATATAATATATATAATTATTTTCGTTACATCCATTATTATAATCAGGGAAATGATATTCATTTAAAAACACTATGATAAATATTTTTTGTTAAAAGTAATTTTATTTACTTAAAAATTTATTCCCCTTTTAGTTTTGTTAGTGAAATTTCCTATTGTGTTCCCATAATGTATTAATGTCTATCCTTTATTGAACTATTTAATTTCAATAAATATTGTCATGGTTCATTGTTTTCAATGTTTTTTTAAATAATTTATTCAATATATTATTTATTTAATAGGTGAAATACCTTATACAATAATTTTTGTTATATTTTACCCCTCACCCAAAAAAATTTTACCCTAAAAATTCCACCTCTCTAATGGAAATATTTGAGGGTACTTCTGCCTCCTTAAATCCTCTAGTTACCAAGCCAATTCCTCAAAACTAATGATATCACTTGATATATTTAACCAAGTGAGTGGTAATTCTTAATAATTCTTTATCTCAATGATCCTCAATTTATACTGGATGTTACTTATAAGATAGATCATATACTAGTTTTACTATTATCGAGTTGCTTACATTTGAAGGTCAGGGTATATACTTCCTCAGAAGTGATATTTAGAAAACAATATGAACTTAGGAGAGGTTCGTTGGAGGTGTTGGATGAAAAAATACAATATTTAAATGATTATATATTTTAAATGAGCCAATGTATACAAGGATCAACTTTACTTTATTCCAAAATCTGATAACTATAAGGACCCCGACTCCAGTAACCTTGAGTCAGTGTTATCATTATTACATTGGTAAAAGATATAAGGGATCACATCACACATTTTTATACACATCACACATTTTTTATTAGTTTATAAATATTAAAAAACAATATTAATACTTTATTACCATGTTAAATTGGAAATATAAAAACATATTATAAGAAACATTCATGAATAATTGAAATCATTTAAATAATATTGCTTTACATCCAATGGAGAGGAAAACAAAAAATGGGTGACCTCAGATGCTCCATAAGGGTTATCTATTGTTGAAGTTATCATGACTAAATATTAAATAATCAATATTACTGAGTGGGTAATCAAAACACATTGCAATTAATAAACTACTTGAGGTGAATGTGTATTTGTGGTTAATATGAAAATAGAAATAATATTCATAAAAACTGAATTGTAGAGAAATGAACTGCATACTTATAGAGATTCGTGATCTTACTATCAATACCTCATCAAAGATATCATGCATCCTACAATCAAGGTCTCAACCAGGACACTTTAATAAATGGGTAATTTTAAACTAGATACCCATCTAATATGGAATGGTTGTTTTTTAGTCTCATGAGACCGGTCTATAACTCACAAGGATACCTATAACCAAGCCCCACCCATCACCTATAGTTCTTATGAATTCCTTATATATTTATTGATCAATAAAATTAGTTCTAAAATTTATTATAAATAAATAATTATCCATATTGAATCAATAATACTAAATATTTCCTCATCCAATGAAATAAAATTCTTAATAAATGATCTCCAACTAACACTATATATTGAAGTGATACATGGTCTATACAATATAAAATTTGTAGAAACCATAATGTATAAATCCATGATAACTAAAATATGTACATATAGATGAAAATATATTCAAATGAAATGATAGAGTGTCATATGTAATGTGATCATGATAAAATTAATGACTACAAAACCATTAATAAGTAAAGGATAATAGAAAATAACTTATTCAATAGAAATGAAGGTTTCATAGTATAACCAAGATGTTTGGAAATAGAAAATAAAATATAATAAAAACATAAATTATATCTTCCTTGTAAATTTGTGTAATAAAAATGTTATAATTACTTTTAATATTATTTTTATTCCATTAATAAAATAAAACTCATTTATTTTGGAATATTTTAAAGATAAAAATTCCATGAACATTGAGAAAAACGTTTTCTTTGAAAATTAAAATAAGTACATTTAATGTCAGATATAATGAAAATAATGGACATGATGTCTTTAAATTTCATTAATGACATATACATTTAAAGATAATATTATTTTCAAAATTTTTTAAAAATTAAAAAATAAATTCTTCTGAAATTAATAAAAAAATACCAATTAAACCATTATAAATGAATTAAGAGGTAGTGAATATGACCTTTTAAAAAAATTATGATAAAGATAAAAATATCCATAAAAAAATTTGGATAACATGGATATAGAAGAAAAATATTCTTTATCGATATAAATAAATAAGGTTTGAATCCCATACATGTATCTTACTTGTTGATTATTGATCCATCAAGAGAAGAAATAGAAAATACACACGTAAACCATAAACATAACTGGAGGATTTAAAAAAATATGAGTATTAAGATATTAGGATCTTAAAATCTTCCAAATCAAATATAAACATAATAATTATAGAAAAAATGATATTGTAATAGAAATTCCTTACCAAGGGTCTCTCCATAGTCATACATATTTCAACCTTCTATAAAATGAATTTGAAATTTTTAATTATATTCTTGAGAAAGTTATCTATAATATTCCATTTTTAAAGTATTTATACAATCAATTAAAATGAATTCATTGAATAGTTCTTTATTATGTTGACTACTTAAGGTTTTTTGGTCAATTACAGGGGTATATTGAACATGGTTAAATGTTTCATGAAAGGGTTCCATCATATAAAGAATTTTAATAATTTCACGAATATAATTATAATTCTTTATATAAAAACATATAATCAACCATACAAGGTCATAATAAAAAAATTAATCATATAGCTTCATAGAATAGGTAATCGCTATTTGAAAATGGCCATATACCCATAGTTTTCAAAAATCATGTGTATAGGGATATTATGGGAACCTATACCCACAATGTTTTACAAAACCGTGGGTATATGTTTTTTTCAAGACCAATACTGATGGCTTCATAAAAACCATAAGTATTGGTTATTTTAAAGACCTATAACCACGTTTTGGAAAAACCATGGATATAGGTTTTTTTTAAACCTATACCCACAGATTTTAAAAAGCTGTGTGTATGGTTTTCTCGTGTTATTGTGGAAAAATAAAAAATTCCATAGAAAAAAATAAATTCATGAGAACACCTATACACATAGTATTCCACCTATAGTCATAGTTTAGAAGTATATATATTTATTTATCAAAAATTGAAGATGGTGTATTGGTTAGGCTCCTAAACCGTATAGAGGCTATCCAGAGATCGAAACCCATGACCACCTATTGTTTAAAACCCATAACAAAAATTTGAAAACTATTTGGTATAGGGTCAACGACATGATGGAATGCACCTATACCCATGGTTTGGAAACCATGGTTGTAGGTATTTAAAACCATGGGTATAACTCAGAGTTATACTGATTCATTGGTTTCCCATGGTTCCATGAAACCGTGGGTATATGCTAAATTTCCTATAGTTAATCCAAACATACACATGAGTGAAATTATCATTTATAAAAATGAGAAAGGGTAATAATGTATATTATATATTATATTTCAAGAAAAATATTAATGTCATAAATATCATATATATTACCTATTTTCATATTTATATCCACTAAATTAACGCGTTGATGAAAAATGAATTTCCCCTCTATTTGGAGATGGTAGGTTGTAAGTAGGCACAAGAAATATTTTCAATTTCCATAGGATGTAATAGTTATTTAAAATAGATTTAATATTGAAATAACAACATATATGTTCAGTAAATATACTTTTTTAATTATATTGATATAGTTATTGAATATTTGGAGGAGGTTTAAGAAGAAAATAACTAGGTTAAGATCCGTAAGAACATTTACCTTTTTTGGAAACCTTCGTTGGCTTACACCTTAATCCTTATTGATGTGTTATTTTGTTGATATCGGTGTTGGGAATGTATTTTCTCAACAATAATATATACTTTATTATGATTTTATGCTCACAAATACCCTTGTTTTTTAACTAATGATTTTACTTTATGTATATTTCAGGGAATTAATATTCATTATAATTTTATTTTGAAATTATTATCAAGATTTTAATTTGAAAGGAATATTTGTGCATGTATTCAGGATGAGTTTTTAAAAATTATATAAACATCGTTCACACCCTACATGAATAATTTTAATGTAAGTAATAAACCCTATACTTTGTAGAACACATATATATGATGAACCTTACATTTGTATTCAACCTTACACTGGATGGAGAAAGTATGGTATCTCAAAACTGCATTCATAACAGTACATTTGGATAATAAAACCTATATTGTTAGAACATTATGGATAAATAACATTATGTTTGAAAGGAACTGTACATTTGTAAAGAGGTGAAATTATGGTTAACGAACCCTATGTATGTAATGGACCTTACGTTTTAGAGATAAATATATGGATCATCAACCTTACTTTTATGATCAACCTTACATTTACAACCTTACAATTGAGAGATGAACACTACATATTTGAACCCTACATTTCATATTTTTTCACTTTGTGAAGGAACCATAAATTTTACTTTTCAACATAAGAGATTTAATCCCTGATATTTCACATGATTTATGCAGTGGTTTTGTTTGTATTTCGAGCTATTTCAAAGCTTGTTATCAACCGATTTAATGCTCTTTATATTTGATTTAAAGAACCTTATTCATTATAGAAAATGAATTCTATTCTTATGGGAAGTTACGAATCCTATTTTTTATTTCAAACATCAAATTCTATGTCTTATCATGCCTCTTTTGTTAATCTAAAATTATGAGTAGGATATTTTTTTATATATTCTATCAGTGTATCCTTTTTTAAAAATATAGGATTTTTGAAAAGAAAATTTTTTCATATAAAACATACTCTGGTGAAAATATTTTTACAGTGCAACATAAAATGAAGAACTATAATAGAGGACTACACTTTATAGATATACATGTTCTATCTCGTTCTTCTCTATGCTTTCAGCTGCTCTATTTTGTTTCTGATTTGATATGGAAGATCATTGTGCAATCAAGATCCCTTGAGACTCATTTTCTCTTGAATACTATTTTTTATGAAGAATAATATCCATCTAATATTAATTTATGATGTTATAATTATAAATTTTTACCTTATATGAACAAATAAAACACTTTTGATTTATTGAGAGTTTCAACTGCTCGTACTCAGTTGTGGTGCAATATTATCTTCTTTGTCTAAGTTGTGGATTTTTGGATCTCTGCTAAAGAACAAAAATGATCTATTGTATTTATACTTAAGGTAAATGTGTCTAATTCTTACACTCCAGTGTGGAATTTTTGTCTTGTGATAAGAGGAACATAGTAGTGAAATTCACCAAGCTTACAGAGAGAAAATTTGGTGGAGTGGACTATGGGATCTTTGTTCCCCAAAACACTATATAAAATCTGTTATTTCTTTCTTTTAACCCGCTACTTATATTTCATATAGAATAAAACAATGAATATTAATATAATCACATAGGGTGATAAAATCCAAAATTGTAGATTATTTTGGAAAAGAAACAATTCTCCCCCCTCTTGTGTTGTTTTGTATTATTCTTACCTAATGATTAGTATCAGATATTTTCTTTTGGATATAGCTATATGAAGAAAAAAGTATAATATATATATAACAATTTTGAAAATATATGATCCTAGAGAAGGCGTTTCTATGGTATGTGATCCATACATTAACGGTAAAAATTATGGGTTCTAGAAATCAAGGATGGTCATATATATGAATAATATTGGATTCAATGTCTACTAAAAACTCATTACTTATTATAATATTCTTAAAAAACCAGAAACTTCAGAAGCAAAAACAGAATCCAAATATGATATGGATTAAAAGGAAATTAATTATATTATTTTAGGTCTTATACCATAAGAATTTAATCGAGTATCACAATGTCATACTACCTATGAGATGTGGAAAACCATTTTTGTTCCCTATGAAGGAACATAAAATGTTAGACAAATGTGATATGGTATCGACAAATTGAAATTTGACACCATTAAAATGTTTTATGGAGAAATAATCACACAGATTAATGGATGGATTATATAAATTTTCAAAAATATTACATCCTTAAGAGAAACCATCAAAAAATCTAACAAATATTTGTAACTACTTAGAGTACTACCTTTCAAATTGAATGACATATCTACTGCTATTCACCAATCATCTCTTGCCAATTATTTTGGGAGAATAAATGCACAATGAATTTGAAAATAATCAAATTATAGGGAAAAAGGAAACTACTTCTCTGAAATTGACATCTCAGAAGCATAGTATAACAACAAAGCAAGAAGTCCAAAAGTAGGAAAATTTAGATTCCTCATATTCTAAAATGGAATGGGATTATCTTGGAAGAAAAAAATGAAAATTCTACAAGAATAAAAGAGGTTTTAGAAAATACTTCAAGAGGGATGATAATGAACCAAGAGATGTTTGATTCTATGAATGTAAGAAATTAGGTCATATCAAACTAGATTTTCCTCAACTGAAAGTTGAAAAGAAAAGGAAAAAATATATATCAAATTAATACTTATTTTAAGACTAAATGAAAAAAGAGAAATTAATTATACATGGAGTGTATATATATACTACAAAATATCTTTAAAGTATGATTTAGAAATATAGAAATCAAATATAAAAGACATATTGTAGTTTATAGACAATGAACAAGAAGAAAAGGTACAAACTTATTACTCTTCTGATTCTGATTATGGTAATTTCTTAAGTGAAAAACTAGATACCTACTTCTCAATGCTTGAAAAATATGATTCTTTGTTAATGTATCATAAATCGTTGAAAAATATTCATAAAATTGTTTTAGGAGAATGAGATAACATGATTAAACAACATCAAGAGTTAGTTGAAAAATTCAACTGAACAACAAAAAACTGCTTTGATCATGAAAAAATAATTTATGAATTGTAGGATGAAGTAGAATATTATAAGTGTACTGCAATTACATTTATAAAGGGTGAAATGTCTTGAATGAGATTTTAGGAAATAATTTCATTAAAATTGAAATATTTGGAATAGGAAGTATGGGTGATAAATCTAAATTGTATAAAAATTATTTTTTACCCAATTCAAAAAGTGTTATTTGTTATCACTATAGAATAAAAGGGTATATCTCTAATAACTGTTGTCTAAGAAATCAGAAAATTAGTTGTATTAAAAGATATTTTATTTCCAACAAATTTTTCTAAATAAAGTGATATAAATTATGGAAACATAAAGCAAATATTGATTCTCAGATCACTACTAAGTAACACTGTAGGACCTATAGAATGTGTGGGTATCAAAATAAAAATGTGTCCAATTTCTCTTCCAGGTAACAGGCCCTATGAAAAAAAGTCTATATGTTATATAAAAAATGACTATTCGAGACATATGAGTGGAGATCCATCAAAATATTAAATTATAAATCAAATGGATGGAGTTATTGTCACTTTTGGTGACAATAACAAAGAAAAAATAGTTGGAGTTGGAAAGTTGGTGATCTAAAGACCATACCAGTTAGTAAAGTACAATATTTATAATGGCTAAAAAAATCTCATAAGTATTTATCTGTGTTGTGATGATGTTTTTTTAGTTATTTTCTATAAAATTCCTGCTCTGTTCTCAAAGATAAATTTATTAAATTTAGAGCTCCTAGAACTGACAATGATTATACTCTGGACTTAAATTCCTTGTGTAAGCAAAATTGATTTGTTTAACTATTACGAAAAATGTGTCATATATCTATTATAGGTTATTTTTTCATTTTAATATCTATGTTTTATATATATTTTTTAAAAAAAAGTTAGTTTCTAATTTAACCAGTCTTAAATTTGATAATGATAGATTCTGTGGGGCATGCCAAATCGGGAAACAACAAAAATCTCCTTTCAATCCGATTAACTAGATCGAACATCTAATCCTTGTGAACATTTCTATATAGATTTTTTGGACCATCCAGAGTAGCTTGTTTGGTTGGCAAATTAAATTTTTATGTTTCTGTTTATTAAATTTCAATATTTACCTAGATTTGTTTTAAAAAATTCAAAAGAAATGTTTTAACTATTTTTAAATGTTTTTTAAAATTTTTCAAAATGAAAAAGATTTTTGAAAAATATCATTAAGATGTGATCATAGTTGAAAATTTTAGAATCAATAAGTTAATTATGTTTCCTCAAATATAGCTATTAAATAATCCTTTTATGCACCCAGAACACCTCAACAAAATTGGATTGTTGACGGAGAAATCAAACAATTCACGAAATGGAAAGGACTCTGCAAAATGAATATAGTTTTCCTACCTATTGTTTAGTAGAAATTGTAAGAAAATACTAATATATCATGAATAGAGTTTTAATTCAGGATATTTTGAAAAATTCACCCTATGAACTTTGGGATAACAGAAAGCCAAAAGCAAAATGATTTATAAGTTTTAGATGCAAGGTGTATATATTGAACACCATGGACAATCTTGGAAAGTTCTATCCAAAATCCGATGAAGGGATATTTTTAGGATATTCTGCTACATCTAAACTCTATAGAGTGTTTAATAAAAAAAATCAAGGATTTTTTTAAAAATTAGTTCATGTAATGTTTGATAAAACCGATCCTTTTATTAAAGAAAATGGTCAAACTGGTGAAGTTGTTGATTCACATGACAAAAATAGTGTTGAAAACCATAAAGATGATTCTGAAAATGATATTAATAAAATTTAGTCTAGTTTAGAAGAACATGATACTAAAGATCCTGAAATTTTTCACCTAGATAGTCTATAACCCTAATGAACCATCCTTTAGAAACTATTACAGGAGACCTAGACACATGTATTAAAACCAGTAGAAATGTGGGTAACCAAGATGAATTCTATTTTTTCCTATCCCAGTTAGAACTTAAGACTATAGAGGAATCCTTTGATGATAAGACTTGGATGTTAGCTATGTAAGAAGAGATAAATCAATTTAGGAGGAATGAAGTTTGGGAAGTAGTAGAAAGGCAGACCAATTATCTGGTAAAAGGAACCAAGTGGGTCTTTAAAAAAGACAGGATAATCATGGGATCACTCTTATAAATAAATATATATTAGTAGATAAAGGGTATAATCATGGAAAAGTTGTAGATAATGATGACACCTTTCCTCCTGTGGCTAGATTAAAAGAAATAAGAATCATGTTGGCCTATGAATCTCATATAATTTTTAATTTATATCATATGGATGTTAAATCTTTTTTTTAATTGTTTATTTAATGGAGGATGTTTGTGTTGAATAACCTCATAGTTTTGAAAATCCCCTTAAACCAAATTCTGTTTTTAAATATACAATATCTTTTTATTGCCTTAAACAAGCACCTAGTGCTTGGTATGAATGATTGAGTTCATTTATTTTAAAAAATGGATTAATTATTAGATTGGTAGACATAACATTTTTTAATATATATATTATATAAAATACTTTATGAGTTCTAATTTATTTCGATGGTGTTATTTTTGGTTCAATAAATAAAAATCTTCTTAATTATTTTTCAAAATTAGAGAAAATTGGCTTTGAAATGAGTATGATGACAGAAATTTATTTATATTTAGGATTTTAGATTTATCAAAAAGATTATATAAATGTTTTAAATAAATGTAATTATATTATTGATTTATTAAAAATGTTTTTGCATGAAAACAACAAGACATATATATCTTCCATGTGTACCAATATATAACTTGGTTTGGATGAAGCAAAATCCCAATCGACAAAAGGTTATATAGAGGTATGATTGGTAATTTTTTCTTTCTTACTACTATCAGACCAATCATTTTTTTCTATGTATTTTTGTGCTAGATTTCAATCAAATAACAAATAAGATCATCTTACAGCTGTTAAAAGATTTTTTAGATATATAAAAGGAAATATTTTTCAATATCTTTTTACCCCAAAACTTATGATTTTAATTCAATCTCATATTCAGATGCTGATTTTGGATGTTGTAAGTTATATAGAAAAAGTACCTTAAAACCTATCACTTTTTAGGGAAATATTTTTGTATCTTTCTCAAGTATGAAACAACACTCAGAATCCATGTCAACAACAGAGGCAGAATGTAACACTCCAGGTAAATAAATAATATGACATTTTTATATTTATCCCTATTTGTGAATAAAATGTTAATATTAATTTAAAGGGAACGCTCTGATGGCTTACCCAATACGCAATAACGAGTTCCTTTGAAATCTTACGTTGCACTCTAATAATAAAATAATTTTATTTTAAATGGTAGTTAACACCTAGCCATTGTAATGAAGGGAATGAACAGAACTAACTACAAAATTATTATATATGTTTGTCAAATATTTTTAATTTTTACAATAAATGTTAGAGGATTAAAAATGCGAATGAATCCAATTTTAAGCGTAAACATTCTAATATACTTTAAAAGGTCGATTAACCACCTTTTGATGGAGAACCTATTTTAAATCCACTTTTGATAATTTTATGTGACAAAATAAAATTCTTCTTTAGAATCGGGACATCAAAATTTACTTTGTGTAAATTTTTGGTATTTTTCCGATAAAGTTTATTTTTTAATGAATGAGTGAAAAATGTTGTATTTTTATTCAAAACATTTTTTAATCTAATTTATTTATTCGATTATATCATCTTTTTAATTGTTTTTAAAGAGAAATTAGAATATATTTTTACCATTTAATCCAATAGTTTTAATTTAAATTAATTTCACTTTGAAATTGGACTTAAACTAGTGTCAATCTTTTGATATATATTGTTTCATAAAAACATGCTATTTGTTTTGAAAGCGGGAATTAATTATTAAATTAATTAATTCAACTTATATGTTTTCAATTTTATAAAATAGACATCATTTTTGAATTCATAGTATCAAATATATCTTAGGGTGAATTTTTGGTATTTTTCTCAAAAACTTCAATTTTTGATGAATAGTTAAACCACTAAGTGGTAGTTTAAAAACTGATTTTTCATTTAAATGAAATTTTACCACCTATGTGTTTTGAATTTAAAAAATATGATATACATGCTTTTCATTAGGAAGTAAAATGTAGTTCAATGGGATTAAAATAATTTTTTGGTGAATAGTAACTTTTAAGTTTTTAATCACGATTAGAGGTAATTATTGTAATTTAAGGTAAAAATAATGTTTTAATAATATGAAATGACCTTGAAACATGTCATAACCTTATTGTATGAGTCATGGCCGACCAAGAAAATCCATGGGTCAACTTGGGGACCACCATTGAGCCACATTGGTAGGAAAATGACCTTAATAACTTTTTATTTAATGTTTAAATTAAAATGTCACAAACATGTGTTATTTTACTAAAAAACATTTTACATGGGGTTATACAAGTAATATTTTTGACTATAAATACTCATTAGAAATATAAAAATATTTCCTACATCATGATATTTTTTTTATAATTTTTAGACATTAAATAAATTAAATTGTTTATGACACCATGATGATGCAACGATTACCTCATTATTTAACGATTTAAATAAAATGAAAAGATAATGTAAAATATAAGACCTAAACTTGTCAAAAACCTATTGGATGTGTGGATTTAGATCTATTATCACCTTATCCTAGAAATATATAATTTTGGGTCCTTTAAAATCTGAATAGGATTTTATAATAATGTTAGTTTTCAAGACTTTCCAAGAGTGCCCCTCCTCTCCTCTTATAAAAGGCCCCCACCTCTACCACCTTACCCACACCTCTCAAGCCATTGTCTTGGAAAAAACCTGCCCATTTTGTCTCTCCACATCCCTCTATTACTCTTAAAAATCTCACTTTGGGTAGAAGTCTTTCCATGGAAGCCTTTGAGCTCAAATCAAAAAGAGTTACCTGATTTAAAGGTAATGTCTTCCCTAGTGTTCTTTTGTTTTATTTTGCTTCTCCAACCCCCTAAACGTTTTTTGTTCCTTAATTTTGTAAAAAAAACAGTATCTTCAATATACTTGGATGTTTTTATAAGAAGTATTTGAGATAAAATTACACAAACATCCATCTAATGGTTAAAGAACATATTGTTTCCGTGGATGGAGAATTACTGCCTCACGAAACAATGATTGTTCAATATTCTTTTAACTCTTTTAAAGGTGGACATTATGATGTCACTATATTTTATATATGATATATATGGTATTTATGTTTACTATATGCTTCTTTATTTTATATTTAAAACATACATTAATTCTTTGCATGTTGTGCAAATGCAATAATTTCATATGAGGAAGGGTGGACTACCGCCCCCTCAAGTGATGTGACTCGTTCATGCAATACATGGAATGTATAAAGAACAAAATTAATGAACATATGTGACCTATATAACATATATATTATACTGGAATTATAATATATATATATCTTGTTTATTTTTAATTCCGTTAATTTGACAAAAAAATGAAAGTAGCGTTCATGCGTACGTACGACCTACCGTCTCCATGAACAGTGCTTATCAATTTTTATCTCCAAATGTTATGGAATAGTATAAAATTAATATGTACAGGATATATATGATATTTTAATCATTAACACTATTCTGGAAATTATTTACTTATAACTACATGGGCATTCATTTTCAAACAAGTTCATTTTGGACTCATGTACCAAACATTGGCAAAAACGTCTGATATGAACTAACATTATTAAACAATTACTATAATATTATAATATGTGATATGAACTGAATAATAATCTTTAAAGGTGGTCCTTAAGAAATTATAAATTGACAAATTTTTATTATTCAGAAATATAAACAAACGAACAAGACAAGTCAGACTTGAGGTAGGGGATCTGACCTCTCTCTTTCTTTTCAAGTACCCTCTTTTATTTCATTTCATTTATGCTCCATGTTCTTATGTAGGAGGATGTTATTTTTAATTAACCATACCTTAATTTGTATTTTCATATGATGAGATACGCCCTCTTACTCTCATCAATTCATTTTTATAATTTTTAAGTGGCGTCGTTAGGCTGCCGAATTTTCGTAAGGGATCCTACCTCTCTCTTTATTTTTAAGTACTCTTTTTATGTAACTTACTTTAAGACAATCCTTCTTATGTTTGGGGATGTTCTTTTATATTAATATTTCTGTAAATGTTATGTTAATAGGATGAGAGACCCTATTTGATCTCATCAATCCCATTTTGGATGTTTTATGTGGCGCCATTAGGCTACCGAATTTTTATAAGGGGATTTTCATCTCACTTTTTATTCCTGTGAGATTCATGCTGCACTGGCCAAATTTCCTTTTGTGTGGTGTATGTAATGCCCATTATTTTACTATTGGTGTAATATAATCTCATTTATGGGTAGTTTCATATTCATTGTATGACCCTTCATTCATGGGGTGTACGTTTCGAAAGTTGCCCATATCGGTAAGGGAACCTTTCACAGATCTCTTTTAAAAAAGACTTATTTTGTTATGTTTTTTAATTTACATATTTTTATGTAGGGATATGTTCTTATATATCCTTATTGATGTTAATTTTATGTCCAATTGATGAGATACCATTTTCTATCTCATCAAATAATTTTATAAATTTTAAAGTGACGTCGTTAGGCTGTCAAATTTTACCAAGGGAATTTTTTAACCCAATTTCGAGTTCTTTGGGTTCAACATGTAGTTATTGAATATGTCATCATTTAAATATGTTTGAATGAACTTTTATTGTTTTACACATAATATGAACTTATATTGGGTGAATTTATATTTGTCACACATAATTTTGAGATTGATTTATCCTTAATTTAAGGATACCTTCTTTATAAGGGATTTCATCTCATTTTACATTGAGAATTCATTGTTGTTATGCACAAATTCAGTCTTATATGGTGTATATACTCTCCTTTGGAATATTATATCATGAATAAATTTATTCTCATGACATTATAAACTTCTGATTAATTGTTATTCCCCAATTATTGTATTCAAGTGTCTCTAATTTTGTTAAAAACACTTTAACTAAAATATCGTTTTAAATTTTTTATTGATTTATTCTTATAAATATTTCTCATTAATATACATGTTTTAAAAATGGTTTTAAGGATTTATTTATATGGATATTAATTGATTAAAATGTTAAAAGCTTCAAAGTGGTATGGGCCACTTTGATTCAAAAATCTCTTTATTAAATGGTTTTAAATGGTTTTGAAAATGGGTTTTTAGAATGGATTCATTATTTCAATATCTTAAAAGGTTATATTGTTATTGAAATGTGGGAATGTTATCTTTATTTTATGCTTAAGTTATGTTATGTGATTATTTTATGGTTCTTGGGAACTTTTTATGAAGACGGGTGGTTCCGTGATAAACTTAGGGCGGGTGAGCCCGATATAGCTCTCCAATGCATTGGGTAACGCGAAGGAGTTAAACGCTAAGGTTTATCCGAAATGATTTAGGTAATATACTATGATGGGTATTCCAAACGTAACCATGAGGGTTACTCCCTATGTAAGAATGTTATTAATGCCTCAAGTTACCTTAATGCCTTTTGATTTCTATTGAGTTATGCATAAATCTTATGATTTCATGAGGTATGTTAAATTGCTTATGTTTTATGAGTATAGTATGATTTCATTGATTCTTATGTATACATAGAATGATGTTTTCTTTCCGTACTGTTATAACCCTTAATGAGCTTTTTATGCTCATCCCAAGTTTTTGAAATGCTTTCACAGGACATAAAGTTGAATAGGGTCAAGGATGTGATCAAGGAAATGTCAGGATGTCTAAAACAAGGAACTAGACATGACTCTTTTTTTCAAGAGTTTTTATTTTTTTGAAAAAAAATGGAAGCTGAGTAGATACGTCTACTTTTTAATCTTTGAGATGTAATAGTAATGTCCTAATTCTCTAAAACTCTAAACCTGAAAAGATCCTCTATGTGAAATATTCATTTTTTTCAATAATAAGTAATTTTTAAGGCCGGGTCCTCATACAGAATATGTATCTTATGGTGGTTATGGTAAACAAGTATTGTGGATGAAAAACACTATACTGGAATTTTGATTACATTTTAATTTTATACCTATTTTTTGTGATAATACTAGTTCTACAAATAATTTAAAAATTCTTGTTAGTCATTCTAAGACTAATCCCATTGATATAAGACATCATTTTCTAAGATATCATGTCCTTAAAAAGGATATATCTCTAGAATTTGATAATAATGAATAATAATTAACTGATATTTTCACAAAACCACTCATACTTTAAATTTTATTAAGGGGGGGTTAGATTTATTTATTTATTTAAATGTTTATTTATTTATTTATTTTTATTCTAAATTAGTATTTTTTTCTTCAATAATATTTTTCTCATTTTGAGAATCAAATATTTTTTAAAATGTAATGATTATCCTACATAACTGGCACGAGAAACCATGTCACATCATTATCTATCAGAAACCCTTAGACTTACCATAACAATTTAAAACTGTTTCTTAAACCAAAAACTTTATGTTCCTTTTAATCCCTAGAATATAAAAACCTTCAAACTTCACATTCTTCGAAATAAAGATGATCAAGAGAATCGATGTAGGAGAACCCAGTCACTCAAAGAATAAATGAGTTCCATAAAGAAATATTCTTCAAGGAAAGGTCGTAGATTTCAAATGGATTTACCAGATGAACCTTCTTCATAATCAAGAACAAGAATTTCAATGATTAAAATTTTTATTCAAAAAAGAACATACAGATTTGGTTTATGAGGAAGAATGGAAAATTTTCTATAGTAGTGTTTAGTTTAGTTTTGGTGAAACAAAAGATACTGTATCTAAGAGAATAGAAGACAAGGAGTTTTCAATTTCATCAGTTGAAATAGTTCAGATTTTGAAATGACCTCATGAAGGTGTATTTTATTTTTTTAGCTTAGATATATTGGAAATAATGATCAAAAAACTTCAGAAATAATATCCCAATTATTTGGATAAAAAAATATATATATAAAATGTTTTTCAAGGATCTTGAGGTTATTCAAACTGCAATTTCCCTAAGAGTTGCTGAAATGACAAAAATTTTGTGCCTAGATATGTATATCATCTTTTTGTTCATTATTAAAATAAAGTTAAACTTTCCTAGATACATGCTAAGATATCTGAATTATTTTTTCCATGTAGAAGATAGAATGTATTTATATCTTTATAGAAGGATACTCTCCAGAATTTTATTTAGGAAGAATTTGAATCATCTTTTTATGTAAGAGTTAAATTCCATCAGAGTAATGTCACAAATACTAGTACTCTAAATTAGTTTTATTTTTGTCAGATTATTATGAAAGTAAAGCTTATGCCATTTGGTGAAGATGACCAATAAAAGTCGATATCATTTTCTCAAGGTGGTAAAAGTGCTAAAATAAATGAGGGAATAAAAGAATCCATGACTGAAGGTGTCTCGAAGTCTGCTAAGAGAAAATTGATATTTTATGGTCTAAAAAACCAAGAATATGAAGAAAAAAAGGTTGTAAAGGATCTTGTTATGAAACCAAGAAATAGAGAAGAACTGACACCTAGGGATCCTGTGTTAGGAATGGGAGATGATACAATTTATGTTAATTTGGAAGAACCATTACATGAAGAGAATCAATAAGCTTAAATTTAGGATCGAGAGCTTCATGATGTTCCTCAACCATTTTATCAAGTTCAATAAAAATCAATTTGAGATGAATCCATTTAGAAAGATGCTACCCAAAAAGAAAAAAAATGAAAACATTAGAAACTGATGTGATAAAATTTATTGATCCTGAGGATATATCATACATTGATAAATATTTGAAGATACCAAGATCTCTCTATAGATAAAATATATAAGTTCTTGATAATATTTCCTGTTCTAGTGAAAAGTCTTTTTAGAATTCTTCTGCCAATCCCTTATCCATTAGGGATATTAATCAGTCCAATAATCCAGATGAAGGGACCTATGATTCATTGAGTAATCCGATTGAGGATATTGTGATTAAGTTCAATAAGGTTCAAGAAGATAATTATTTTCATAGATAGAAGATGAAATCCTCATGAAACTTTTTTAAAGATTTGAAGAATTAATCAGCCGTAAGGATTGAGTTGGAGGCTATTAAGACTCAAATTTAAGAAATTAAAGAACATTCAATGTCAAAGAAAGATTTTAATGCTATTAAATGGGAAATTCTTGATGATATTGGAAATATCATGTCTGAATCTATTTCCAAAAATGTTTTTCATGGCCTGAAATAGTATTTGGGAAGCCAATTTGAGTCGATCAAGGGAAGTGTTAGTCAGGCCAATGCTTTTACCTCTTCCCAATTAACCTCCCCAGATCTGATTAGAATGTTTCAAGTAATTATATCTGTCATGGATGATATAAACCACATGTTGTAGAAATTTCAGTGAAACAATGCCACTTTTTCAGTATTCTTGGACAACCAAAGATTTATTATTGAGAAGCTAACTTCAAGAGAACCTAGTATTAAGAATCTTCTCAATAGGTTAAGTGATTAGTTACTTCAGTTTTTGAAGAAAGTGGAGAGTTTTCAGGACATTTTAAAATCCAATTTAGTTAATAATATGCATGTGAGTCAGGAATCCATAATTTTGATAAGGATATTGATAGATAATCTTACAGAAAGGATGTATGTATAAATGGTAGAACTAAAAGAGGTTTGTCAATCTGTTAAATCCCTTATAGAACCAGTACCTAAAACAGACACTGACCAAATGCTATTACCGTCTACTAGACTAGATGTCTAACCTTTTCCTTCTCCAATCTATCTACTGTATTTTCACTATTTTTATTAATGAAATTACAATATTCATATTTTATTTGTTGATTTGGTATTCTTTTATATTTACCCCCATTTCCAGAATCCCTATATTGTTTTTCCAAATGGTAAATTATAACATTAATAAACTATTATGTGAAAATTTAAAAGTGTTTTAATATTATATTATTCGTTATTTTTGATATCACAAAAAGGGAGAGAAAATTGGATGAACACAACATTTCATTTTATTAAAATAATACCATGAAATCAAAAATTTTAATATTTTATTTAAATAAAATATAAATATTTTCTATAAATATGTTTATAAAATTCTATATTGTGTAATTATTTTATTATTTTATGGGTTTTGTGATCATAAAAACGGGGGAGATTGTTCAAAATGTACATTCTCAACAATACTATATAATTTATTATGGTGTTTATACTCATAAATACCCTTGTTTATTTTAATAATTGATTTACTTTAAATATATTTAAGCGAATTAATATTATTTATAATATTTATTCTGAAATTATTTTAATGCTTTTAATTCACCAGAAATGATTGTTAAATTATTCGGGATGCATTTTTTTACATTATAAAAAAACTATTCATACCCTATGTGAATAGGTGTAACGTAAGTAATAAATCATATTCTTTGTAAAATGCATATGGATCATGAACCTTATGTTTTTATTCAACCTTATGATGGATGGAGAAAGTATGGTATATCAAACCTATATTCAGAATAGTATATAGGGATAATAAACCCCAAATTATCTGCAAATTATGGTCATATAACCCCACATTTGAATGGAACCTTACGTTTTTCAAGAGGATAAAGTATTGTTAAAGAACACTGCATAAGTAATGAACCATACATTTTAGAGAAAAATATATAGATAATGAACCATAATTTTATGATCAGCCTTATATTTACAACCTTATGTTTGAGATATGAATGCTGTGTAGTTGAACCCTATGTTTGGTATTTGTTCACTTTGTGAAGGAACCCTACGTTTTAATTTTCAACATCAGAGATTTAATCCATGATATTTTGCACGATTTCTGCAATGATATTGACCATATTTAAGGATATTTTAATGCTCATTATCAACTGATTTAATTCTTATTATATTTGAATCAACGAACCGTATTCAATGGAGAAAATCTCTTATATTCTTAAGGGAAGTTATGAATCCCCTGTTTTATTTCTAATTTTAATTTCTATGATTTATTAGGATTATTTTTTGGATCTACGATTCTAATGTAGGATATTTGATTTATATATTCTATTAGTGTATCATTTTCTAAAAATACATTATTCTTTCAAAAGACATATTTTCACATACAATCATACTCTGCTGAAAATATTTTTACTGTACTACAACAAATGAATGAATAAGATAAAATACTACACTTTGGAGATATACATGTTCTATCTCGTTCTTCTGTAAGAATGTTGCTGCTCTATTTTTTTGCTTCTTTTAAATTGAAGATCTTTGTGCAAGTAGGATCACATCAGACATTTTCTCTATTGAAGAATATTTTTTATAAAGAAGAATAAAAATCTACTGTCAATTTCTTCTACTGCAATTATGATGTTCAACCTATTATCAACAAATAAAACTCTTTTTATTTATTGAGAGTTTCAACTACCCATACTCAGTTAGGGTAAAGTATCATATTCTCGATCTAAGTTGTGGATTTTTAGTTCTCTAATAAAGAACTAGATTCCATTTCTTATTTAGACTTGTTATGAAGGTGTCAAATACCTACACTCAATTTCAGAATTTATGTCTTATGAGAAGAGGGCCATACTAGTGAAATTCACCAAGCTCATAGAGAATGAATTTGGTATAGTGGATTAGGGGATATTTTTTCCCCAAACCACTATAAAAAAGTTTTTTTCTTTCATTATATTTACTGAATACTTATATTTAATACAGAAGAAAACGCTATATATTCATATAATCATAGAGGGTTTTAAAAGCCATTATTGTGGAAATTTTTTGAAAAGACACAATTCACTCCCCCTCTTTTGTTACTTTGTATTATTCTGACCTAAGAAACGAGACCTAAATTATGCGGTGAGTGATTTTATTAAGGGATTTTCATAGATATTGGTTTATATAAGTGGATCATTTATTGTGGATAAGAGGTGATAATTGGCGCCTTTTATAATTGTGGTGGGTGGAAAACTTGTAAATACTTTTCCCATTTTTATATAATATATGTCTTACTCAATTCAAGTGGATCCAGATTATAATGTCATAGAATATAAAAACTCTAAGGAAGAAATTAAACCATATAATTTGGATTAATAACGTTTTTTTCTTTCTTGAATACACTTCCCTTTGTTTTATCCCTTTTAACTCATTTCACGAATAACCAAAGGGATAAATATTTACCATGGTTACTATTCATTATAAAAAAATTAGTTGACCTTAACAAAAAAATTTAGTTATGATTATTCCACGTATGGAATCAACTTTTCATGATTCATTTTACAAAAGTGGAAAAATTTACTTTCAATAAATTCCCATAAAATGCAATATAAACAAATTTTAGATAATTGCTTATTTTAAGTATAAAAATGATTTTGTAACGAAATAAAGTATAATATTGATTTCAATGGAATTAATTGGATTATCTTTAATCAATGGAGAATTATTTTTATTTCCAACAAAACTGAAACCAATGGTGACCATTTAAATTCATGATTAAGAGAGCAGAACTAAAATCAATTTTCTTTGAAAAAAAATTAATTTTATTTACAGAATGTGAATAATATATTTATATGTTAAAAATTATATTTATATATGATTTAAATTAATTATTAAATAGATATTTTTTAGATGAAAATGTTTTCATAAACATTCAATTCATTCATATATTAATATAATTTCATAAAAGTGATAGTGTTTGTAAATTAAGAAATTTTCAGAATTCACCCCAAAAAAGAAACTATTTCTAAAAAATCATAAAAATTCAGGCTAATATACTTTTGGCATGATTATTTAAAAAATAAAATTAATTTCATAAAATTAAAATCATAAAATTTTTGTTAATTTTTAAACAAATTATTGAATAAAATTATATATTTTTTAGAAGGAAAAGAAAACCATGTATAATTGAACCTAATGTGTTACACTCTTCCCTCTTTCAAAAATGACATCCATAAAATAACTAGACCATAAAAACATCAATATATATAGGTATATATTCATCATAACTTCTTTAGGTTTCCATATTTCCTCTTATATTTCATTATTTCTATTAGGTAACTTCACTAATAGAGTCTTCTGATTCCATAACACTTATTCTTTACTATCAAGAATCCGGATAGGCACTTCATAGTAAGATTAATCAAGTTAAAATTATATTTCCTAAAAGGTGGTACAAAAATTGGGAATGATATATACTTTCTCAATAAAGATATATTGGACACATCGTGAACTTTATAGTGGCTTGGTGGCATTTCCTAATGGAAATCCACAACTCTAATTATTTAGAGAATTTCAAAAGGCCTAATGTCTCTAGGACTTAGTTTCCCTTTATATCTCAACCTTATAACTCTCTTATATGGAGATAACTTATAAAAAATAATCTCCAACTTGAACTATAAATTCTTCTTCAAATCATGGGAATAAAATTTTTCAATTCATTGAGATTCATTGACATGATTTTTGGGATTATTTATTTCTTTCATTGTCTCCCTAACAAGATTTGGGCTTAAAATGTAGGACCTATAATTTTATAAAGTTATTTTCCATTATTATAACTGTGGAATATTTAGTAATGTTGTATAAATAATATTCCCAAAATTTTAAAACCAAAAAATATTATATTAATTTTATCAATACACATCGCTTATAAAAATGGCCCTAATAATTTAAAATATTAAAATTACATAAAAATATATAATAAAATAACAGATTTATAAAAATTTGGACACGATCAATCCAGAAGAATAATTGCACTCATGAAAAACACTATAAAAATTAATAAAAATATTAGTAATGAAATATTAATATTGGAAATTAAAATATATATAACCTTGAGCTAATATAAAAATTAATTAAGAATGAATGAAATATGAGGTGTTTATATAAAGTAGAGAACCCATATGATCATTAAAAATTTGATTGTTGGAATAGTAATATGACCATTGGAATGGTAGTCTGACCCATAGAATAACATCCTCATTTATGGATGTTAAAAATAATATTTATTATTCCTACATTATGAATATATGTTAGATTTATATCTTTATACAAGTAAATGAATGTTTTAAAAATGAATAAATTAGTGTTCGTATTTTTATAAGTTATATATGCTTTATTTTCATATTTATAAGAAATAAAATGATTTAAAAGAAATTTTATTTTCATGAAATCTGTTTATAAATTAATATTATGTTTTATTATAATGATAATATAATTTTTTGAGATATTACAAAAAAATTAGAGGGTCATAAAATTGATTATAATATTAAAATTTGTATTTTTCAAATAAATGATTATTTTATTTAGATATTAAAAGTAAAATATTTATAAAATATTTTTTATAAAATGTTTTTATCTTTTATAATCTACAAATTGAATAATTGTTTTGGTAAATCGTTTGTAATTTTCTAAAGTAGTTGATTTTTTTGTGAAAAGTAAAATAATGTAAAATATAGTTTTTATCATTATATGATAAATACATTATTTTTTTGAGTCATGGATAATCTAAGTTCCCAATAGTATGAAATAATATGCACCATTTAATGTGTATAGTTACAAGAATCAATACTAAGGTTTTTATTGAGATAAAATAATAAACCGATGAATATAATATAAAAAAACACCCCACTCATTACCTTATAAATACCACCCTCACCACCCATTCGCCTGACAAATTTTAAGCCTTGAAGCTGTTAAATTTTTTCCCGATTATACTAAAAATACTATCTCCATGGATTAGTTCTAATAGTCTTATCCAAATACCATTCTAATGATCCATAATGGGTAGCCTAAAAGAAGAAAACCAAAGGGAGAGGTAAACTTGAAAGTAAATTTATTTTGATTTTATTCTCCTTCCACCACCACCATATACACTCCATACACATAAAAATAGTAACATCAGACTCATAAATACACATATATGTTATTATTATGTTAGAATATCAATATTATACCCTCCCTCTTTCATCTATAAAATTAAGTCATTTTTTCGTTTATGGTTGGTTTACCGCCTCCACAAATAACATACATTATTTTCCCCCACTGCCATTAAAAATTGATATAAAAATAATATTATGTTAAAATGTGATTATAATAAGTGTATTATAATTAAATTTATATACTTTAGTGTCTCAATAGTCATTTAATTAAATATAATGAATCCATCTTGTGATGGTCAACCAAACAACCTAAATAAACTTAACATAAAATATTAATGTTTTTACTAAATGAATCATCCCTATTTAAAAACACATATTAGTATTTAGAACCATTTAAATTTATAAATGTAAATGAGTATTATTTCATTCCACTTCAGGATTTATATTCCCATTTGAGAATAACATCAAAAATTATACACATGTCATCAAACATTTAAACAATGAAACAAACACCCAAAAAACTATGAAATTAAGTTTTATATATCAATAAACTGGTCGCAAATGAATATAATATAATTATAGTAAATAAAATAAATATTTAAAAGGTTATTAATTAATTATTTAATGAATTTTATTTAATTATTTTGGATATTAAAAGAAAGTATATAATGATTCTAGACATCAAGTTAAGGTATCTCTTCAAACCACCATATTTGATTCAAAATAACATTTTTTTTTATTTTATAAAATAAAATCACTTTAAATATAAGTGAGAACCAACAAAAAACACCTACGAATAGATTTAAGTTGGAATCATAGCCAAAGAACTCATTCCAAGACCATAATATGTCACTATAATATTATTATTTAGTTATTTTATAATATTTATATATTTACCACACTTATATACGTAGCTTAATTAAACTTTCATTGATGAGGATATAATTTTTTTAAAAGGTTTTCTTCTTATGGTCATTTGTTGAGAAATCTTAATTAATTGGAACATCCCTACTTATTATAAATATTCAAGTGACACTTATTAATGTTTTTTGAACCACTCATGGTTTCTAAAATTTCCCATTTTATTATCTAAAATAAATTTTAGTTTATTTATGGTTTCATGATATCTATTATCCCCATACAATATTTAATGATTATTTAATTTTTTCCAAAACTCCACATAAAAAATAATATTTCCAAAAAAATTTATCTAATACATTTATGTATTAAAATATTAAGGGAGTCATTTTCAAATATTATACTTCATTATTTATATATTAATTTCCAAGAAATATTTATTACCTTTATGGAATTCATTATGAATTTCTATTTGACTATTTTATAAGACAATATTATATAGCCTATTTATATCCAAGGGTATTTTTTTATGTTAATGATCTATGTTTTATATCCTTGTACGACACAAATAAGCATGTACCTATCGTGTCTATATAGTGCTCCGATGAATTTTTTAATGTTTTCATCTCATGAGACATTATTTATGGGATTATTGAGTAAACATAATGAATCGTGGGACTATGTCCACCATGGGATGTTGTCTTGGTATTTTTCCTTATCATATGCTTATGTCATGGTTTATGATATTTTTACATTCTTATGTTGTCATTAATATATGATTCCATGTTCTTTATATTATGATACCATATTATTATTCACCAGCCTTGTATTTTATGATAACATGTTCTACGTTTTGACTCATATCTTATGATTTGTTATCATTTTTATTCCCTTATTAGGTTATTTAGCTCACTACTTATGTTTATATATTCACATGGTTATAAAATGTAGTTTTTGGAGCTCAAAGTGAGTTAGGAGATAATTATGAATATATTAAAATTTGTTTGTTTCACTTTGATATTTTATGTACCTTGTCATCCAAATACAGTCGTCCTTTCATTCCTTGGTTTTTATTTATTAGATATTTATTTTAAAAAAATTTAACAAATTGTTAGAAAAGGATTGTTTCATTATAGTTGGTATTAGAGGAAGGTATAATTATTTTTTTCACTAGGACTAGAATAATTCATTGATAACCCTAGGTAGAATTCTATATATTGGAAAGAATCCTGAAATATTTGTGATGTATAGTGAAAAGGTTTTATGAGTAATTAAATCCCTATAGGGATCGTACAAGTGGATGTGTAGCTGTCATAGTTATTATAATAGGTAATAACCACAAAAATTATGTATTGGGTGTTAACTTGATCGTCACCTAGTACATGATAAATATGCCTTGCTGATTACCTGGTTTAACACTCTAGAGGTATTTTGTTTTTAATATTAAAAAACTCTTTATGGACCATTAAAAATTAATTGAATAGATTTTTAGGTTCGAAAATGTAATAGGAAAATTACTATAGATAACAAATATTTAATCCTAGATACTCATAGGTTAGGATTTATATGTCATTTATAGGTTATTTCTTCGATGTTCATAGTTTATAGTTTTATATGCTTATCAGTTTAAGTAAAATTTACACTAATTTTATTTTGGATATAGTAAATGACTAGAACCATAATCAAATAGTGAATGGTGTGCTATTAATAAATCATGAGCTATAAATTTACTTTATAATTATATTTCTATATATTCTTCCATATTTCACAAGTTTACTAGAACTATCTAAAACCAACTTCAAATCAAGGGGGTTGAGCTACATGTGACAATAAAAAACAGAGTAATTATTATATCCCAAGTATATAACACCCCCTAGTCATTGTTTTTTTGGACTAGACCTCCCAAATAATAATATGTTAATTCCATTAGTGGAATTTGATGATATATTAATCATGGATTGACCATCATTATATAAATCAAACATAAACCTTTTAAAGAGAGATATCACGCTTCACATCCCAAGTCATCCTCCAATTTTTTATAAGTGTAAGGAGTGGGATAAATCTCCCTTAGAATATTCTACCCAATAATGGTTATTATTTCTTTATGAGGAATAATACCAAGCTAAAATGATTGATACAAAGTATAGAATCATGCTTGAAGACATAACCATTGTAAGGGACAACATTAATGTATTACCTAAAGAGTCTTATGTTCTTCATTCAAACTCATAGGTTAAGTTAGCAGTTGATCTTAAACCTGGATCACTGAATATATCCAATAATCCTTAAACAATATACACCATTGAGTTAGAGGAACTAAATAATATGTTACAAGAGAATCTTGTAAGGGTTTTTATACACCTGAGGGATTCACTGCAGGGTGCGTCTATACTCTTTAAAGAAGAAGGATGGGTCAATGGCTATCTTCATTGATTATCATGATTTTAATAAAATAAAAATAAAGAAAAATTATCACCTGGAATAGATAGATAACCCATTCCATTTACTATGTGTAGCCCAATACTTCTCTAAGGTGGACCTTTGGTCAGGATATCACCAATTAAAGATGATCAAGGAAGATATTTTAAAGAATACCTTTCAAAAAATCTATAGACACTATATGTTCACAGTGATGCACTATAGACTCATAAATGGTCCAAAATATATCCATGGAGTTAATGAATAGAGTCTTTAGAGGTTTCCTTGATAAATTTATGGTAGTCATTATATATTATATTTTGATATACTCCAAGATAATGGAGAAGCATGAGGATTATTTTAATAGTGTGCTACAGACTTTATGAAAGGGGAATCTATATGAAAATTAAAATAAATATGGGTAATAGATTGAGGAAGTGTAATTATTGGGGTATGTTATCACCAATAGAGAGATATATATGGGACCTTCTAAGACAAATGGAATCTTGTGGTGGCCTAGACCAACATCTGTAATGGAGATACAAAGCTTTATTGGACTAGCTAGGTATAAATAATTATTTTTGATAAACATATCATGATTTTGCAATATTTTAACCAAGATGACATAAAGTGGGGTAATGTTTTTATAAACTAGTGAATGTGAAGATATATTTGAGTCATTGAAAAAGAGGCTTATTGCTACACCTTACACCATGCTTCCCTCAAGTGGAGAACTTTTTACGGAATACCAGGATACTTCAATGAAGGGTTTAGGTTATTGATTAATGAAAAATGTAAAAGTGATAGCTTATACCTTGAGGTAGTTGAAATTTCATGTGAAAAAATACCCAACACATGATCTAGAGTTAGAAATAGTAATATTCATATTGAAAATAATGCGAAATTGTCTCTATGGGGAGAAGTGTGTGATATATACAGATCATAATAGGCTTAACTATATATTCATGCAGAAGGATATTAATATGCACTATAAAAGATGGTTTAATATGATAAATTATTATGACTGATCAATCCAATACCATCCTATGAAAGTAAAAAAAGATGTATATGATCAACATTGAAAGGATAATTTTACCATATAAATGATGATAATTGAGAACGATCTAATATTATTTGAATTTTTAAGGATAGATATGGGAATTATAAATGAAAAAACATAATCATTAATTTCTTAAATGATTGTTAAAGCATCAATTTTGGATAAGATAAAATATTCTCAAAGAGATGTAGTGTAAATTTAGATGAAGGGGGAAACTATAAGAAAATTAAAATCCTTGGAGTTCAAAATATATTAAGAAGTTATTTTATGATTTTTGTAATGACTATGTGTACCATAAAATCCTGAATTAAAGAAAGAGTTTTTTAATGATATACAAAGATCAACCATCCCAATACAGTTAGGGAGAATAAATATGTGTTGAGATCTTAGAGAGCACAAGTTTTGGGAAAATATGAAAAAGAATATATCGGAAATTGCATCATAGTTCCTAGTATGTCAGTAAGTGAATGTGGAGAGAAAAATATCCAAGAGAATGATGAAACCATTACCTATAACTACTTAGAAATGTGAAAACATCACCATGGACTTTTTTACCTATATTATGAAGATTTCTATAGGAAATCAATTTATATGGGTTATAAAGTATCATCTTACAAAAATAGATCACTTCTTTTATATTTAAGATAACTTTCTAATTGATCAATTTTCAAAGTTATACATCAAAGAAGTGGCAATGTTACATGTAATAAGACCATCAATTATATCTGACTGAGATATGATATTTACCTCCACATTATAGAAGAGTCTCCAATATGATCTAAACAATTATTTGACATTCATTTTGGCTTATTACCCCCAAAATGATGGCCAATCTAAGTGTAATATCTAGAACCTGTAATATAATTTGAGATATTTCTTTATAGAAATAAAAGGAGGATTGTATCATCAACTTCCTTTAGTAAATTTATTTTACATTAATAGCTTTAATTCCAGAATCCAAATGGCTCCATATTAATCCATTTATTGGAGGATATGGAGAATACATGAATGTTGTGATGAAGTTTGTTAACTCAAGATACTAGTAATTGAAATGGTTAAGGAAATGGGAGAAAATATTGAGACTATTCAAAAACATATTGGAGATGGTTAGAGTTGAAAGAAGTGTCATGCTAATAATCAATTATGAGACCAAGAGTTTGAGGTTAAAGATAAATTTTCCTCTATATATTTCTATGGAATAGAGTTAGAGATTTGTGAAGAAGATCAAAATAATTTTTAGGTATATTGAACCCTGTAAGATTTTTAATTGCATCTGATCTATAACTAATTGAATAAAATTACTAAAAACCCTATTTCAAGTACATTAATTATTCCATGTATCCCTATTGAGGATGTTTATACCAAATCCATTTCATGGACTAAATTAAAATGTCGTATAGATATAAAATTATCTCTCTTATGAGGGGATATCATAAAGATCTTGTATCATATAAATAAAGTTCTACACAATATGATAACTCTCATAATCAAAGTACTGTGGAAAAACCATAAGTAAGAGGATGCAACATGGGAATTGGAGAAATCAATTAAGTACTAGTAACATCGTATGTTATCAACTAATTATGTAAATTGAAATATCGAGGGAATATTTTCATAAGTGGGGAAGAGTGTAATGATAGAGAATTTTTTGAATGTAATTTCACTTGTTACAATTGAAGCATATTAAGTAATGTAGTATATATAACACATACCACATGATGAAAACCACAAAAGAATATTATATTAAATTAAATGTTAAATTTAGAGAAAACAATGGCCATAATAATTATAAATCTGGAAATGAAATAAAAAATATAAAACAAGACAACTAAAATATTAAAATTTCGATATGCTTGATCCATCAAAATAACCGCACTCAAGAAAAAATCTGTAGAAATGAAGTTGAATATTAGTAATGAAATATTAATCATGGAAATGAAAATATATACACCCAAAAAAGAAAATAGAATTTAGTGAAGAATTAATTAAATGTGAGGTCTTCATAAAATCTATGGAACCTATACAACCAATACAAATCTAACCATTGGAATAGTAATATGATTGTTGGAATAGTAATCTCACTGTTAGGAATAGTAACATGACCGATAGAATATTATCCTCACTTATGGAAGTGTAAAATAATATTTATTAGTCCTATAAAATGGAAATATAGAATATTTTAATCCTAATACATGTAAATAAATGTTTTATAAATGAAAATAATAAGTGTTCATATTTTTGAAAAGATAATATGTAGTATTTTCATTTTAATAAAAAATTGTAACAATTTAAAAGAAATTTGATTTTATGAAAATGGGTTTATAAATTAATATTATATTTTATTATAATTAAAATAAAATTTTATGATACCTTAATTAATTTTCAAAGGGTCATAAAATTGATCAAAATATTATAATTGGTATTTTTCAAATAAATGATGTATTTATTTAAATATTAAAATTAAAATATTTTAAAAATTATTTTCATAAAATTATTTTCAATTTTTAATATGAACTTGAAAAAATATATTGTAATATTTTTTGGTGTTTTTATAAAATAGAATAATTTTTAGTGAATAGTAAAACATAGTAAAATATGGTTTTTAACATTATAAGCTAAATATTTTGTTTTTTTGAATCATGGATGATGTAAAGGACTACTATTTCGAAATAACATGGATCATTTACTATATATAGTCATAGGAATCAATAATATTGGATGTCATTATCCAAATTAATAGACCAATGAATATGATATTTGAGAACACCCCTCTCATCCCCTTCTAAATACACATAAACATAGGAACTATGATATCGTAAATATAATAATAATTTATTATTAAGGTGGAATATCCATCTTATAACCTCCCATTATCGATTCTAAAATGAAAATTTTGTTCACAATATGTTTGGTTCCCCACCTCCATGAACAACATTCTTCGTTTTTCTCCACCACTTTCTAGGATAAATATAGAAACAATATTATGGTTAAATATGATTATAATAACTATAATATAACTTATTTAAGGTAATTTTTTAATAATAATTTAATTAAATAAAATTAATATTGTTCATCATGGTCAGCAAAACTATCTAAACTAAATAACCAATTTAACTTTAGAATTTTTAGTAAATAAATATTCCATATTTCATAAAAGATATGGGTATTTGGGAGAATTTAAATTTATGGAAGTACATTATTATTATTTCATTTCACTTATAAATTTATTGTCCAATTTTATGGGAACATCAATAACTATAAACAAGTGATTCGACCTTGGAAATATAAAACAAATTCCCCTGGAAAAGTGAAACTGATCTTTATATCTCACTGAAATTGTTTTAAGTGAAAATTTCAAAATTAAAGTAAAAAAATATTGATGGATAAATTTATTAATTAATTAGTTAAAAAATATAATCAGTTTATTAAATGCATTATTTTCATGTAAATAAGGATTCTAAAACATATCGTAAGAGATCTCTCTAAACCACCATGCTTTTTGAGGGGTTATGATATATATATCCTGCCTCAATTTCTCACTCAAATATTACTATATAATTCGTTTATATTAGTTATATATGTCCCACACATAAAAAAATAAGTTAATTAATATTTCCTTGATTGGTATATACAATTTTTAAAGGTTTCCTTATAAATTTCTTTTGTTAGGAAGACATGGTTAAAGGTAATATCTCTATTCTTTACCCCTATTCATGTACCAGTTCATAAACTCTTTTAAACCTCCCTTGGTTTCTAAAATTGTCCATTTTAATTTTTCGAACTCTATTTTACTTTATTTCTATTTTTTATGTAAATAATTATTCCCTTACTCTCTTTAATGATTCTTTACTCTTTTTCCTAAAACCCCACATAAAAAAGAAATATTTTCAAAATTATTTATCCACCCAATTTTTTTATTCAGATATAACAGATTCATTTTCAAATAATCTACTTATTAATTTATCTATTAATTTACGAAAACTTTTTATTTCATTCTTCCATGGAAATCATTATTAAATTTGTATCACATTTAATTACATTGGTTTTTATTATGTTATTGATATTTGTTTGATTTTATTTTCATATACACATAAGCATGTAGATGTTATGATGGGTGTTCCCAGATAGTTATCTAATTCTTTGGGTAATTTTTTTATCTTATGATACATTATTTATGGTATTAGGGATTAAACCTAATCCATCATCGGACACTTTGCACTATGTAATGTTTTCTTAGCAATTAGCCTTAACTTATGTTTCTGTCATAGTTTATGTTATTTCCACATTCATATATTACTTCTGTATTATGCTTAAAAGTTCTTTATTTTACACACCCATATCATTATTCATGATACTTGTATTTTATGATATCATTTTATTCCTTTTGACTCATATGATATGCTTTATTACTGTGTTTATTACCTTATGGGGTTTTTTATCTCCCCTTCTACTTATGTATTCCAAATGTTATCATAGGTAGATTCAGAATCTCAAGGAGGTTATGATATAATAATGGAAATATTAATAAATTCAATTTATTTTAGTTTAAAATTTGGTTTATCTATACCTAGTCCTCCAATGACACTAGGCCTTTCAAAAACATTATCCCAAAAAGTTGGTTAATGATATCATTTCTCATACAATAATTCATATGGTTATATTTGAATGGATAGATGCAAGCTATAATTATATAAGAATTCAAACAAATATAAATAATCGTCCCATATACCTTGAATATCAAGTGATCATTACCTCTTCAACTATTAAAATTTTTATATATTCCTTTCTAACTTCCGTTCAATTTGAGGATTGTAAGTGGTGCACAAATGTATGTGTATTTCAAGATCCTTCTTAATAATCTTCCAAAATATCATTATAATCCCTATATAATGACTGGATACAATTGAAATTGGTTCCATGAGTTAGACAATTAATTTAATATAGAGTCGTGTGTTGAAATCAAAAGGTAGACCTTTTATTATAGTGAGTAAATGTGTTGAGTTGGTAAGGTGATCAATAATAACCCATATAGGATCATTATTTCGAGGAGTCTTTGTAAATCTAATGAACAATTTTAGGTTATATCATCTCATTTCATCAAATGAATAGGTAAAGGTTACATGCATCATGTAAGATGATGTCTCTTATACTTTACCTGTTGACAAATGAAATATATAGATACACAGTCTATAATTTTCTATTTCTTATTATCTCTAAAAAAATGTTCCCCAAAATCCCGATGAATTTTAGTTTTAATATGTTATATAGTGAACTTTTTTCAATGATATTCATCTAATAATTATTTTTATCTTGTTAATGGATAGAAAACATTGGATATTTACATATTTTATCACATCAACTCGATAAATGAATTATACTAACATCCCATCACTCACTAATTTGATTTTCTTTTGAATATTTTTACCATCATCCTAGATATATTTTAATTTCTTCAATAAGTACAATTTTAGAGCAGTTTGGAAAAAATGTAATATTCCCCATTCTTTAATGATTCTCATATCCAACTTTACTAAATCCATGAATATTTGATCCTTTTCAATCCACATTTTAATAAAAACTCCATGATACTTCATTTTTAATTCATTGACCATCATATTTTCCTTCCTAGAGTGGATTTATACGGAGAAATTATAACCCTTGAGTAATTTTATCCATCTTTTTCCCTCTTATTGATCTTTTTTCTATGAGAATTTGTACTTAAAACTTTATTTTATTTGTATATATTTCACATCATTCATCATAAAGGTAATTCCTCCTTATCTTCAGTGTAATGATTACATAATCCAACTCAGGATCATGGGTTGGATAATTATTTTAATAGATCTTTAACTACTTTAATGCATATTAAACTACTATATCATCCAATATAAGGATATATCAAAGTACTATATTTGATGAATCCATATATATCACAAACCCATTGATTCCAAATGATAATGTTAATATTGGTGAATTGAACACTATCGAATTTTACTCTTCAAAATATTCATTAAATTATTCTAACCATATGAATTTAATCCCTTTATGTGTTATCTTTAGTAATAGGTTATCTAATCAATAAGAATTTTTAAAAAATCATCTATAATAACCTGTTAATTGATGGAAAATATGCACCTCGATTATATTTTCTAGCATTGGTTATTCCATCACAACCTCTTTATTTGAAGGATCAATCAATATTCCATCATTAGAGAAAATATGGAAAAGAAATGAAAATTCCTAAAGCTAGAAATCACATTTTCTAAATAATACATATAACTCTATTTTTCATTGACTCTTAAGATTGATTCATAAATGACTATTATGTTCATCATATATTTTAAACTATAAAAAGATATCATCAGAAAATACCATAATGAAATTATTAGGATATTCCTCGAATACTTAGTTCATAATATCCATAAAAATAGAGGGTATATTTTTCTGCATAAGTAAAATTAAAAAAAATTTATAATGTCCATAAATCATAAAAAAAGTTATCTTTGAAATATAATCTCTATTTAGTCAGAGTTCATGATACCGAAAATGAATATCAATCATTGAAAAATATTGATATCCTTAAAGTTGATTGAACAAATCATCAAAATTTGATAAAGGAAATTTTTTATTTATAGAAATAAAACATATTTCTCTATAATCAATAAATAGAGTCATAAACCAATATTTTTCTTAACCAAAAGAACAGGGTCTCCCTATAGTGAAACTCTAGGGATTATAAATCCATTATCATATAACTCATATTGTTTTTTATTATATTACACTAAATCAAATATAATCAACCTGTAGAGAGTAAGATATATATGTTTTTCATCAGTGTAACAACCCAACCCCAGTTACCCAGAGTCGGTGCATTTTTACATAACATTGGCATGATCACATGAGATCGAATCCTAAAAGACCGATCAGTTTAGTAGCCTTGGAATTACTAGATACATTCATAAGTTATACATTACATTATAAAATAAAAAATAACAAAAACATTGTCTCCATTTACCACATCCATATCCTCTAGACTATCCTTTACATTATCCCTATAGGCAAGTCATAATATACTTCTTCACATCCTAGAAAAAATTAAACATATAAATGGGTGAGCTTAGATGCTCAATAAGGATAATAATATAGCAGAAACTTTCATAAATAAGCATAAACATTTAAGGAAATGTATAAGAATAAAACATAATAATTTTAAACATAAAATTCTGCATAATATGGCCAATATAAATCAAATAATTCCATTTACTTATTCACATGGATATTCTACTAGTCGAATAATCACATGTAATATCAATATCCAATTTCATAATGATGGAATGCATAATTCCAGACTTCATAACCACATAGTCAAGGCCTTGTTCCAAAACTACAAATAATATTTTTTCAAGGCCTTGTGCCAATACAATAGTTTGTCTCATGATACCTATTGATGCATCAAAGAGATATAGTGGGCTCCACCTATCACATAATAAGTCCAACGCATTCCACATATGAAAAATATTAAACATAACCTAAAATTCATATTAAAACTAGCATAGGAAATGTCAATAATTTTTCCATAAACCATAAATGGTGTAAAAATAACACATCCATAGTCAAACATATCGCAAAACCTTTAATAAAATATAGAAGTTTTTTATCATAATAAATCAACTTCCAACAAGATTATGATCCATCAAAGGATGTTGACATAGATGAAATAAAAACTTTTTTTAGAGAAACATCCTTTTCTATTTTGAAATCATTTTAAAGTCATATAATTATAAAAGAAAACATTTATTTTTAAAATATTCTTATATTCTTTTATGGGAATCTTCGACGATGTTATAACTATGAAGAATAGCCGCACTCACTGTATAAGTTAAAAAATGACATTCTTACCTTAATTTTGTCGAAAAGGTCATAAAGTACCTTATTTGGAAAATGATGGAAAAGTTCCCTTCAAAACATATATTGTAAAGTAAGTGTATAAATGACTTTGACCCATACTATTGTAAATAGTAATAATGTTTTGAATTACATTTTTAAGAAAACACAGATGTGGATGATAAAGAGGTCCCAATAGATACTTACTTATTAACAACCTCAGATAAGTAAAGAGAATGTATAATTAACCCTTACCTTAAAATTTTCTTTGGTTTAGGGTAGGTTAACCTCTTGTATAATGATGAAATAATTGTTATTAAATATTACAAGATCCATATACATTAATATGATATCGTATATGATCATCTAATATTGCTTTTGTTCTGATATTCTAGTAGTATCATCAATTTAGATGTTAATTGAATCGTTTCCCATTACAAGAATTGTTATAAAAGCCATATTTGTTATGGATAGGACGTATCTTATTCATATCCATAATTATATCATGTCTTTAAACATTATTTTTAATCATTAAATGAAAATTAGTCTTGAATGGTAACGATGGGGAATGACATCTCATCATGTCGTGGAGACGGTAAGCCGTACGTACGCACGAGCAACAATATCATTCTTTTAATGGTGAAATCTTATATAATTGGATGGTATATTATATATACAAAATCATTAAAATGGTATATTTATTATTTACATTAGTTATACTCATTATAATACCCATCCAAATATTGAAGTGTTTAAATGATAGCTCTGGCCATTTTTCTAGAATATTAGTTTAAATTGAGTAAGGATCCACTTTGGTTGATAAGGTGATTCTCTCCACATCTCAAGACGAAATCAACTTGAGAATTGTCTATGAAAAACTACTTCCTTATTGTGAAGTGTGATACATGATATGACACTCTAGGTACAACTATCACTCCAGCATGAAATGTTCCAATTGCATGCTAAAAGGGAACAAAGAGTCTCAATGTAGAAGAAAAGAGAGCCTCAAACCCTCCCAAGGGATTTATTCATATTTGAAAAATTAACCAGGTGAACATCAGGTTCCTACTGGCTGAAATTATCTTTCATAAAATTCTCAGGCTCGGATGATTCAATCTGAGTTGCACACTCCTGGACATATGAAAACTAAAAATTTGATACAAGATGAAGTTCTTCCTTTCGCCCATCAATTGGATGGATAAATCAAAGTTATATGGGATGATATTACTGAAGGGAAGAATCAATATGAAAGTGGTCATTCATTCAAAGATGCTCTGGTCCATGGCATGGAAAGTGAATGAATAGAATCGGACTCGGAAGACAACCAAATGGAGATGGGGATCTCAGCGCAAGCAGTGGCTGATGATAGAGTTATCCAGGAGATGCAAGATCTAAAATGGAGAAAGGGTAAGATAGTTCTTGATGCTATGACCTTATAGATGGTTAATATAAAAGATTACAACCATTCCAAAGCATAGGAATTAGATGCTTCTAAGGTCCCTATTACCGAGGAAACCTATTTCAATGCTAATCCTGAGCTTGGGAAAGCCCCCCATCACTGAAAATTGAATCCTTGTTGTCTAGTCCCCCTGCGGGATTACCGGATGAATTCGGTTTGATAGAAGAGGAGGAACAAAAGAAGTTTAACAAGCTAGAAGCCTCCCCGCCAAAGAAAGGACTGATACCCTTGCAGAAATTCCCATCTCCTACTGAGAAGGTACGCTGTAATGTTAGCATTTCTAACCAGATTGATATTCTCACTAACAATAATAAAGAAATTGGATCAAATGATGATCCTTCTGAAACTATTATGATTCCAATTGATGTGAAATTACCAGCGGTTGATGAAGGTGGTGCGTGGATGCAAACACTGACTGGAAGAAGTGGTCAACATCCCCCTGGCAAAGGTGGGATCCTTCCATACCACTGCATGAGCACCCGCTCTTGAACATGGTAACCTTTATTGTATTGTCTTTCAGATGTACAACTTGGTTCTATTTTGTACCTTTCATTGGATGTTTTTTGTTTCATTAAAGAGGTCATAGTACCACACTCTTTATAAAAATAACTACACCACGACGTGGAGACGGTACGCCGTACATACACACATATTGTGACTTTGTCATTTATAGGATGGATAGAATAATGAATATGGTTGTACCGTATTTATGATAACATCAAAGTATGTAGGAGGTACTGAATTTATTATTTTTGTATGGAAACAACCAAGAAAGAGGAAGTGTAAGAAGAAAAGAACTTGAAAGTGGGTGGTGAAATTATTACCTCTTCTTCAGGTGTTTCATTTTGAGTTGATCAAAAGGGATCCTTAGGAGGTCTTTATGATCAATGTAAGGACTCTAGGTTGATGTGAGGGAAGTTAGGAGGATATTTGGGCATGGTATGACCAATCCAAATGGCTTTGGAGGTGTGATTTTGAGAAAATGGGATGTTCCCTTTTATATAAGATGGGTGAGGGGCACAATAGGAAAATCTTGAAATATTTTTTTATTATAAAATAATTTTTAGCTTATAATGGATCCAAATTGTTTTATTTTGAAGATAATGTTGGTATAGGTTGAAAACCTCTCAACCAATAGGTTTTATATAGGTTTATTTTACCATATTAACATTTTCATTTAGATTTAACTCTTAGTTAAATAGTGTAACATTTACCATGTCTCTTTGTATTTTTATATTATATGGTTTATAAAATTACTATAAAAAAATAAGAGAACCCCAAGTAGTTCAGTATTAATATATATAACCTTATCTAGGTTTTTTATCTGAAACATATATTTTTAATAATATTATATCAATTAATAATATATTATTGTTTTTAAAAACTCAATTATGTCAATTTTGACACTATTTAGTATTTTTTTCAAAGCCATAAAAACATTATCACTTCAAATAAAATTTATTTAATCAAACAAAAAATTTAGTATTATTCTAAAAAATTAATTAAAATCATCATAAGTCTTAATTTAAAAGTATTTGGATACTTATAATATCAATTATTTTAATATTTCATTATTAAGGTAATTACTGCATCATCATTGTGTTATAAATAAAATAAATTATTTAATTTATAAAAATTAAAAATAAAATACCATTATGTATGAAATATTTTTTGATTTCTAATGAATATTTATAGTTGAATGTATATTGTGTGAAACCCTATATTAAAAATGGTTAAGTTATTAATCTTTAAATTTAACTCTTTTAACTCTTCTTTAAATAAAATAATAATAAATGTTCTAATCTAATCCATGTGGACCAAAGAAGATCATATTTTATTTCTAAGGTTGTTTTTAGTCAAATTACACTTATCCAATAGAATTATAACATGTGTTAGGGTAATTATAATATCATTTTTACCCTTAATTATCGTATTTACTTTTAACCATGGTAAATAAAAGTCAAAAGTTACTATTCACCAAAAAATTATTTTCATCTTATTGAACCAGATTTTACTTTCTGATATCAACTGTGTGTCTTGAATTTTTGAAACTGACTCATAGATGCAGTAAAATTATGTTTTACGCAAATTTGCAAATGCTCTTAAAAGGTGGGTAAAAGATGGTAAAAAGTTCAATAAAATTTTATATGTCTATACATATTATAAAATGACATCAATGAATTACATTGAACATATATAGTAATTATATATATATATTTACCTAAAATATATTAAAATAAAATACCTAATTACTTAATTAAAATGTCGGTTTTAAACAATAACAATGTGTTGTTCACTATTCATAAAAAATTGAAGGTTTTTAGAAAAATACCAAAAATTAAACCTAAGCTAGTTTTGATATTCCAAATTCAAAAATGAATTCTATTTTACAAAATTAAAAACATAAAAGTAGAATTAATTAATTTAAAATAAATTACCATTGTTAATACCAAAAACGGGGTTTTTAAGAAGTAAAAACTATCAAAAGATTGACATGTGTTTATTTCAAATTTAAATGTTAAATTACATATAATGACCTAAATTTTATTAAATGATAAAAATATAATATGATTATATTTCCAAAACATTCAAATGCATAATTTAATACTATTAATTATTTCGATTAAAAAAGTTTCTTTCAATTAAAATTTAGTATTTTTCACTATTCATCAAAATATGAATGTTATCAGAAAAGTACCAAACATTTATCCAAAATAAATTTTTATGTCCTGATTATAAAGAAAAACATAATTACATTAAATTTAATATATAAAAGTGTCAGATATTGGTTTTAAAAAGGGGTTTCCATTACAAGGTGGAAAAATTGTATTTTTAGAAAAATACTCCTTTTATCTAAAAAATGAATTTATTCTTATATTATGTCTAATAAACACATAATTTGGATTCTAAAATTATATGGAGTATATGAAATTCAAAATTCAGTTAATACTATTCATAACTGGTTTTTGAACGGCTATTTTGGCTAGTCGTGGTGTGCTCGAACTCAGTGTTTCTTATAGCGCAAGCTATTGAATTGCTTTAAAAAATATATCTTACTATGAAATCTTGGGGTGTTACAATCAGGGATGGGATAAATGGAAAACTCAACTTCATTCTCTCGTGGATGTCTAGGATGTTCTTTTGGAAACAAATAAATACATTCGTACACAATAGGTACATCATATATTTTATGGAAAATTTTCCCATTCATAAGTTTATTAAACTATTATTAAATATGAATTCCATTAATGATATCAACTGTTGGTGGATTTAGACATGATTTTGATGATGTAGACTCCCCTATAAAGATAAGGGTTCGGCATATTCATCAGGAATTTTAATATCCTCCACTTGGAAGTAAATTTTATCCTTATACTTTGAAATCTAATACAAACAAAGGATTATATCAAAGTTAACCATAAGTATAATAACCATGTGGTAAAATAAGTTATTTATATTAATAATAATGGTGCCTAACTGTCAGTGGTTATAATTATCCTCTATGGGAGAAAGTCTACCCCCTGTACCAGATGCTTCAACTTAACTCGCTGTGGATTTTTGGAACATGGGATATCCTTTTTTGGCACAAAAATTCAGCAGGCTCTGTTTTAGCTTTCCCTGGGTGCCCAAACCCGATGATTACAGTTATAGAATCATGTTTGTACCCCAGATTTACCTAAAAAATTATGGATGAGGATCAACATTCCCTTCTTGAGACCATTGAGTTTAATTACGATCTGGACAAATGTGTGTTTACCCCTACTGCTTCAGGGGAGTTCTCCTACAGAAATTTCCGCAGGTAGTTTTCTGAGTAGGGTCTCTAGAAGGTGTAGAATGGTGATGTATGGTGCCATAAAAATCCAGTGAATTTTTTACTTTCTAACTTGTCACATTAGGAACTCTTCTTTGGAAACGTACAAGAATGTTACAAATACGAGAATCTTCTTGGACTCTTGGTGTTCTTGCTGCAACAATAGGTGGGTAGAGAGTAAAAAAAACTTGTTTTTCTAGGGGGATAGGGCTCATGTGGTGTGGTCTTGCTTCAGTGGTTCCTTGGTGCTCTCATCTCATGATCAGAACTACACTACTTTTGAGGAGATTTGGTTCCATGGAATTGCAGGTTCTATGAAGGGAAGGATGGTTCATTTGGTGATTTTCAGTGTAGGATGCTATAGCTTGTGGCAAGCCCAGAACTAATCAAGGTTTTAAGTATCCATTCCTTCGGTTTGGTCCATCATAGCACGTAATCATTTCCTTCTAATTTAATTACCTCCACACATCAAGGACTGGCTAGAGGCCCCCACTCCCAGCTGGCTCTAGGTCAGTATCCCTATGGATTCTCCTTCTTAGGTCATTCAGTAGGGGAACTGGGTACGTCAAAAACCCCCTAGATCTAGATTAAAGATAAATACAGATAGGTCCTGCACTATAGGTTGATGAAAGGATGGGTCATGGTCAGTGGACCTAGGGGGATGTAGCCATGGTGTTCATTTCCTTCTTTGGAAGGGTACATTTCTTTTGGGTGAGGTGATGGCCATGCTCATGGGGATTTCCCTCTATAGGCAAGTGAAGCTGGAGCTGACCAATGCAAAGATTGATTCTAATATTCTACACAATGACATGCTTGGTAAAGGATACCCCTTGGTCTATTTCATACATTTTTAGAAATGGTAGATCTCTTCTTAGATCCAATATCGATGTGTCTCACACTTAGCGCAAGGGTAATAAGGTAGTAGATCACTTGGATTTCTTGGCGGTCCAGAGCTCTATCTCTACTTACCTTCTCCCAATCAATAGTTTTTTACCATAGTGTGTTAACTTACATAGAGTGGATTCCCTTAGCGTTCACTATTTTAGACCTCCCTAAGCCCCATGGTCCCCTTGGTTGTAATGTTTTCTTGTTATTGAATAATAAATTTATTTGGATGGATAGCCTCCACCTCTTATCCTCTTCTGTAGTAGGATCCCTTAATGCTTAGGTCTTTTTTTAATAATACCCCATATCATTATAGATAACGCACTATATAAAAGTGATTTATTTATTTCCCTTTCATTCCCAACCATTATTAACATTTTCAATACACTTAAAACAAACTCATAATCTCATTAAGAAAGTAATGATGTGTTTCATTCTGAAAAAAATGACATGTTGGAAATCCCATCATCCATTTCTTCCTATTTTATTTTCTTTTTTCATGGTGATCAACCAACCTATTCTTTTTCTTAACATCCTTTGAATATATAATATCTAGATATTTATTTTTCTATCTTGATGGAACGTGATACTATATCACCATGTAATAACTATGTATAAGAAACTGGTTCCCTTCAGAGACTTAGCTTAAGATCATCAATGAAATAGATAATTTTTATACCTTAATTATTTATATTTTTTACCACATTCTTGGATAATATTGTAAAGTAGTCTCCATACTCTACAAAAAATTATTCTTCTTTATTATTTTATGTGAGGAACTTTATCTCAATTTTATCTAGCTTCTCTCAAGGAAACAATTTTTCAATGAATATCAGTTTAAAATTTCTATATTAATGTTTCGGGTCGGTCTTGAAATGCCCAATGGTTCTATATCATATGAAAAGTGGACCTACATTCCAAAGGCAGGCGTTCACTAGATGGTTTGGCCAGCGATGCTTAAGAACTCACATTGGTCGAGAGGATGGGAAGTCGTGCTCATCACACCCTTTTGGGGGGAATTATTGCCTATTCCGGGACTCTCTTATAGATTTAAGACGTATTCATATGTTCTCAAATATTTGGTTTATACCCAAGCATAGTATCCACTAATTGCTCCTAGATGGAAATGGTCACCTGAACACAGGGGTTCGGAATCATTTGTGCCCGAGGTTTACTATCCCTCGTTGGATTAATGACCCCGATAAGTCCGGACTCATTGAGGCGGTACAAGGAGTGGCGCAGTGAACTGATTTGAAGATAGTAAGATCGACCAATTATTGGGCTTGAACCTCATGGAGGCTTCCAACGTACCCTGCCTAGGGGACAGGGATCAAAGTCCACGTAGTTCGAAAGAAAGCGTCGGAGAACTGACGTGAAGGTGGACCCAGGGGTCCACCGGTGATTGGCCTTGAACCTCAAGGAGGCTTCCTACGTACCCTGACTAAGAGACAAGGATCAAAGTCCACGTAGTTCGTATGGGTATGAGGCTTATGCTCTGCGGTGGCCCAAGGTGTGGATGATGGGCTTGAACCTCCAGGAGGCTTCCTACATACCCTGCCTAGAAGACATGGATCAAAGGCCATGTAGTTCATAACAAGTCCATCATCGTTGTGCGGGTACCACGACAATCCCAAATCTCTAAGCCCACGTGAGTCATTCTCGGTGTGAGAAACAAGAGAATGCAACAGACTTGGATATCCTCGCACTTTTCTCCCGACCAAAGGAAGGGGAGACAAATGACGAGTGGATGAAAGGGCTGGTACCGCTGGACTCTCCTTCCCCCTAATGTTCAAGGAAGGTAGAATTCACGCGGCGGAGCAATGAACCCTCCATATTAAAAAGAGCAGGGTCATTGGCTTCCAGCGAGGACGGTGTGGGGCTTACTCTAGAAGGGATGCCCAATGGTGACAAAGCACACCAGGAGAGGGACTTGGCCCCAAAGAAGGATAGAGCAGCACACGTCCACACTACGTCCCTCCTTGGTCGTATTGGTGGGGATGTACGGAGGTGCATGGGGACGGCTTCCTTCATATTGGTATGTCGCCCCCTCTCTGGGGAGGGGAGAAGTGCCCGACCGCTGAAGCGTGCAGTCCCCCATCCTGGCAAGTAGAGGTAGAAAGGGGGCTCTCAGGCTCAGACCCTACATTATCGTGGGAATGTGAACCCATGAATTCTTCGGGAATCCACTCAAGGGTCAGGGAAACATCTTCTCCTTCACATACCGTGGGTATGTGAACTCAAAAGGGCGTGCTGATACGCCCAAAGTTACAACATATCGTTCTGATGGCTATGGTGGATGCCTCGACTTAGGGATGATGAATAGGCCAATGAGGAGGTGGTGAAGGATCAGGCCGGATTAGAATTTGAAGGATTTTATTTGGCTCGGGGAATGGGAACTCTGAAGGTTTTGGTAGGCCACACGGGTGGTTGAGGGGTGGTGCCCTTTGCATAGGGAGTCACTACGTGGCTGGAGAAGCCGTCCGCGAACCAGGGTGGTCCGTCGACTGAGAGACCGTCCACGAACCAGGAGGGTCCGCAGACTGAGAGGCTGTCCGTGAACTAGGAGGGTCCGCGGACTGAGAGGCTATCCGCGAACCCAGAGCGTCCGCGAACCATGGTGGTCTGTGGACTGAGAGGTCGTCCGCGAACCAGGAGGGTCCGTGGACTAAGAGGGCATCCGTGAACTAAGAGGGTCCACAGACTGAAGGGCATCCCATGAACCAAGGTGGTTCATGGCTTCGGGTTCGATCTATGAACCAGGGTGGTTCATGGAGGGTTTCATGCAGCCAGCGGTGGCCAATGTTGGTGCCGGTCGGAGGCTCGTCGGTCGGGGCTTCACCCGCGTAGGAGGGTACTACGTGGTGAAGCAGATCAGAAAAAGGGAATAAATTCCTTGGTCCGCAGGGAGTGCATCCCCAGAGGGGCCGTGGTTCGCGGTCTTCTATTTTTATGTTATTTTTGGTTCGTGGTTCACCATGTTATGCATTTTCAGTTCCTTATTAATTCGTTTCCAGCTTCTTACCTACTCTAGTTTGTGAATTGGAACTTTGCTCTTTATGAAATTTTAAGCTCCTTCCTTAGAAATCCTTCCACTAGAATCTGATCAATCTCCTCTGAATCCTCTTCTTTCTCATCCTCCATTGGTCTCCTGTTATAGAGGTGAAGAAAAGGGATCTATTGGGGTCATGCGACACCTTTTGCAGAGGCCCATGACCAAAATCCCAGCTTACGGATGACTTGGTCATTCCATAACTCACGGGGCATTAAACACTCCTCCTCCAAGAACCAAACTCGCGGAGTGCTTCGCAGATCCTTTTATTGGGCTCCTTTAGTGTGAACCCAGTGGGTATGGCCCGACTTTTTCTTAGGTCACCCTTTTGGGGTTTTTGGCCTAATAGGATTTGTGCCTCTTTCGCGATCGGTTTAAAGTCTCGCCATCAACACTATCATTACTGATGTTTTAGGACGAACATCTTTGACCAGATACAATGGGGAAAGGGAACCAATGAGGTTTAGCTGATTAAAAGATGTCTCAATACTTTTCAGATGCATGTGGGGGAACATGTTTAAATTTGAACGACATGCAGGGCATGTCTCAAGGAAAGGGAGCAGCATCAGCGTACAGAGGTAGGAGGAGTGTTGCCTAAGGAAATATTGCCTTTGGTAGATAGGCCAGGGGCAATAAATATGCAAAGATGATAGGGGCATGGTATGAATAGTCATGCAAAGGTGTACTTAAGTCAATGAATCTCCATTTCTGGTGGCCATAGGACTTCATGAAAGTCCAGCTTATAGAAACAACCATGAGTGTCTTGGAGAGCTATGAAAACCACCAGGGGTGGCTTGGAAGGGGTTTGTGACGTCTGAAAGGTTTTGAGAACATCTGTATCAATCAGGAGTATGGAATCAAGGGTCCTGTCCTATGCATTTATCTAGCGTAAGGGACGGTTGGGGCTTGGCGCAATATAAAGTCATGCAGCTAGGACATCATCTAGAATGGAACGAATTCTCCTGGTCCTCTGTAATCTTCTCAGAGACGTTCCACCATATTCAGGCAGGTTTGTGAAAGGGGTTGGTAAACTGTAGCTCAGAGGGTTTCCGAATCGTAGGATAGAAATGGGGGCTAGAGGCCAAGAGGTGTTGCCTAAGGAAGTCCTGCCCTTGGTAGACGGGCCATGGGCGATCAATATGTAGATCCGCAGAGGTCATGTTTGCATAGTCATGCAAATGTGTCCTTAGGTCAATGATTGTATTCCCCCGATGGCCAAAAAACATCAGGGAAGTTGAGATTTGGGACCACCAGGGGTGGCTTATGAGATTTTGGCATTTTCTGAGTACAGATTATGGTTTTTGATGAGAGGGTGCCTGGATACATGGGAAAATCTAGACTAAACTTCCTGAGAATGGGTTAAGTAATCCCTTCTCACACGGGTGTGAGACGATGGCTTGTGCAGGTCTTACCCGTGCACTGAAGGATAGAGAAAAGCCTCTGTTCTTTACTGAACTGTGACATGTTTGACCGTGTAGTTTAGCGTCATGTGGTAAATATGAAGAGCATTATTAAAGGATTCTATACATTTTAACATCATGCAGTGAAAACGGGGTCATTTTTATTTCCTTTTCCAATGATGTGCAGTTTAATGTCGTGCAGCAAAGAAGATTAACCATGAAATTTAACGAAATGCGGTAAGGACGAGGTGCATTATTAAACTAGTGAAAATGCTTGTTGTTGGAGGAATTCCCATGGATGATTTATTCTTGGTCTTTGCAGCCTTACGTCAGGAGGCCAAGAAGTGCTCTGTGCCGTTTGACATCATGCGGTAAGGACATAGTTGAAAAGGCCGCTATTGATTAGAATGTAACTGGGCCCGAGTATCCTGGCAAGTCCAAGATGTGGAGGGGGGTTGATGGTGAAAATCATTGTTCTGGGGATTCTTGGATCAAAAGAGATGACACAGAGGCTCTGAGGCCAATAAGAATACGGAGCTAGGAAGAGTATGGCCTGGGGAAATCTTGTCTTCGGTAGACGGGCCAGGGGCTATCAATATGAAGAGTCGTTGAGGGTATGGTATGCATAGTCAAGAAAATGTGTCTCCAAGTCGATGACTTTCCACTTCTGATGGAAATTAACGGTTATGAAGATCCGCAATTATCCGGGCCACGAAGTCTTTCATCGGGTAAGGAAATATCTATGCATGTTAGGGATATTCGTCCCAGGATGCTATGAAAGCTTAGAGAGCTCCCTGCGCGGATTTATTTTGCGTGGAGGGGTGTACCTTCACTCCATGCAGTTTAACGCCATGCGGTAAGGACAAGGTACTCCTAGTTTAGCAGTCATAGAGCTCGGACCATTGGGTGACTATTGCAATAGTCACATGAAGGATAACTGAGTCAACATGCTTTGATATACATGGAACAAGGTGGGGGATGAAGGTCATAAAATGAAACTTTGAGTTTTCCCGAATCAGGAGGTGTGGTGTGGGGGATCTGCAGCCAGTAAGCGTATGGATCTAGGAAGAGTACCGCCATAGGAAATATTTCCTTTGGTGGACGATCCATGGGCTATCATTATGTAGATCCGCTGAGGGCATAGTATGCATAGTCATACAAAGGTGTCCACAAGTAGATGACTTTCCAATTTTGATGGCCATGAATGATTACGAGAATCCATGATTTCTCATAGTACAGAGTTAGACATGTGGGGATAATGGTGTCCGACCATACAAGAAACATATTCACTATAATTTTCCGTTGAGTCACAGTAGCCAAGTCTTGGCTTGATTTTCATAGATGCAGGTTGTCATGTGAACCACGGGCGGAAACATAGGCTAACCGGGTAGGGGTACCCTATCGATTTTGGATGTGAAAAGGAGACGAACTTGTAAACCACTACACCATAAACTTCTGGATCATTAGGTATGGTATGAGGGATCTGAGACCGGTAAGCGTACGGAGCTAGGAAGAGTGTCGCCTGTGGAAATATTTCCTTTGGTAGATGAGCCAGGGGCTGTCATTATACAGAGCAGCTGAGGTCATGGTATTCATAGTCATGCAAAGGTGTCCACGGGTCGATGACTTTCCACTTCTGATGGATATGAATGATTATTAATATCCATAATTGTCCGGGTCCTGGAGTCTGATGTATGGGGAGGATGCATCCAATATGACCAAGGATTATTTCCACCTCGTTTAGCCATATATCTTAGGTGGTTCACGACGAACTCTGTGCAGTTTAATGTCATGCAGTGAGGAGGCAGTCTGTGTAGTTTAATGTCATGCGATGAGGATGATAAATACACCACTTGCAGATCTTGTCCATACACGGGGGAAAGGGAACTTTTATCTTTAATTATCCATGCAGTTTAACTTCGTGCTGAGAGGACGTACAAATACACTCCGTGCAGGTCTAACCCATACACAGGGGAAAGGGGGCATTTTTAAATCTTTCTATCCATGTATTTTTACATCGTGCAGCAAGGACGAAGAGTACACCTCGTGCCAGTCTGGTCTGTACATGGGGGAAAGGGCATTTTTATCTTTTATTCAGGGGGCTGGGCCAGGACGGGGAACCCTGACGTCACTACGTATCCTGCAAGGGCAGGAATCAAGCCATATGTAGTTCTCTGAAAGGAAAGACACCTCATGTAGGTATGGTCCATACACGGGGGGAGGGGACATTTATAACTTCATGCCCCTGCAGTTTAACGTCGTGCGGTACGGACGATGAATACACCCCGTGCAGGTCTGATCCATACACAGGGGGAAGATGGAATTTTAAAAACATCTTGTCTATGCAGTTTAACGTCGTGCGGGGAGGACGAGGTATACACCTCGTGCAGGTCTGGTCTGTACACGGGGGGTATAAGGCATTTTTATCTATTATTTGGGGGTGGCTGGGCCAGGATGGGGAACCCTGGCATCGCTAAGTATCATGCGAGGGTACGAATCAAGCCATACGTAGTTCTCTGAAATTCGTGGAGTTTAACGTCTTGTGGTGAGGATGAGGAGTACACCTCGTGTAGGTATGGTCCATACACAATGGTAGGGATCATTCTTAACTCTCGTTATCTGTTATTGTCCGCACAGTTTAACATCATTTAGTAAGGACGAAATCCACACAGTTTAAAGTCATGTGGTTAGGGTAAGGGGAATTATTAGATTCCGTTCTGTTTAACATCATGAGGTAAGGACGAAATACATGCAGTTTAATGTCATGTGGTGAGGATGGGGAGCCATACAGATTCTGTGTAGTTTAACATCGTGCTGTAAGGATGAACTCCATGCAGTTTAACGTCATGCAGTGAGAACATCGAGACATACAGATTCTGTGTAGTTTAACGTCATGCGGTAAGGACGAACTCCATGTAGTTTAATGTCATGACGTGAGGACGGGGAGCCATTATTATATTCTGTGAAGTTTAACATCATGTGGTAAGGATAAACTCCGTGCAGTTTAACATTATGCAGTGAAGATGGGGATCCATACAGTTCAACGTCATGTGGTTCGGACGAACTCCATGCAGTTTAATGTCATGCAGTGAGGACGGGTGGTATTATTAGATTCCATGTAGTTTAACATCGTGCAGTAAGGACGAACTCCATGCAGTTTAACGTCATGTCGTGAGGACGGACTCCATGCAGTTTAATGTCATGCTATGAGGACGGGGTACTTTTGGTTTCTATGCAAAATACTTCTTTTGAAATATCGCATTGGTAGGAGTCGTGGTGACTTGCCCATTCATGGAGATCAGGGTATATGCTCCGTTGGAGTAGTCCTTGTTTACAACTTATGGTCCCTCCCATTTGGGCTCCATATTTGGAGGTTTCCGTCCAGCTATAATTGGGATCCGGAGGACCAATACCAATTCTTCTTCCAAGAAAGACCGAAGACAAACCTTTTTGTTGAAAGGTCATGCGATCCGATTATGGTAGACTTCCATATGGTGCAAAGTGTACATCAGCTTCTCGTCAAGCTATTCCAATTCCCCTAGCCGCTTTTCTTATTGCTCATCGTTGAATAATTTATCAAAAATGGAATCCCATAGTGAGGGAAGTTGGAGTTCAATGGGCAGGACCGCCTCTGTGCCGCACACTAATGAGTATGGGGTAGCCCGAGTAGCGGTGTGGATTGTGGTTCGATAAGCCTACAATGCATGGAGGAGTTTATCCGGCCATGGCTTCTTGTCTTTGTCCACCATTTTCTGGTGAATGTTGGAAACAGTCTTACTGAAAGCCTCTATCTGTCTGTTGGCCACCACATGGTAGCGGTATGAGTGGTTAGCCTTGATACCATACTTGTGGTATAGTTTCTCTAATTCCATTGAGCAAAAGTCGGTGTCGTTGTATGTCAGTATGGTATGAGAGACACTAAATCTGGTGATGATATTGGTCTTCACAAAGATGACAATATTTCTTTCCCCGACTTCCTTGTGGGGTATGGCTTCTGCCCATTTGAAAAAGAAGTCGGTTGCTGTGAGGATATAATTCTGTTGTTTGGTTTTGGCAGGGGGATATGGTCCCACGGCATCTATCCCCCAGACAGAAAATGGCCATGAGTACTTATCTTGATGAAGTAACTCTGGGGTTTGGTGTATGAAGATCACATGAATTTGGCACGAGTGGAATTTCGTGGTAAATCACTCTTTATCTCGTTCCACTATGGGCCAATATTACCTGAGCCTCCGAACAAGATGGGAAATCTTGGTGCCTGGATGATGTGCTCCACATACTCCAACAAGCACTTCAGTCATGATGGTGGTTATTTCTCCTCCGTCAATGCATCTGAGGAGAACTCCGTCGAGGCCTCGTTTGTAGAGGACCTCTTGCTGACCCATACCTCCATATAGGACAAAGTTGATTTACCTTCTCCGTATTTGATCTCATTCATCCATGTCTGATTGAAGTTCTCCCCGTTGAAGGTAGTTTGAAATGGGGGTCATCCAACCGGTGGTGGGAGCATACGACTCAACAACATGACTGACTTCATGGATTTCCTTTATCTTGGTCTGAACATATGGGAAGACCATTCGGCGGTGAGCAATACTGATGACTGTTCTATCCCGGTCTGGGTCAGCCAGGGTTGTGGACGCATTGTCCAATGCATCAGCCTAAGCATTCTGAGACTGGGGAATATAGGTCAATGTTTACTCTATGGAGAATTCCACCATTAACCATAGGACATGGTCAAACAGGGGGATCATCTCCTCTTTTTTTAATAGCATAGTCACCATTGACTTGCTTGATGACCAGCTCTGAGTCACCTTTTACCTTGAGGTGTTGTACTTGTGCCTGGAGTGTGAGCTCCATGCCTATAATGAGATCTTGATATTTCATCTCATTGTTTGTACATCCCTCTGACTAGAGGAAGGCATATGGAAAGGTTGCCTTTTCTAGGGAAACGAGTATTATTCCCAATCCCACCTTGTTAAATTTGGGATCTTCCATCCTCTTCTCGGTTGGGCTTCAGGATGTGCCGTAGAAGTACATTTCCTATGCTGGGAAATCCTCTCAAATCTAGAAGATGTATTCATTAGGTAGCTTGGCGCCCAGTGCAGTGGTCCCTGTCGAAGGGTGCACTGCCGAAAAGTCTGATAATTCACGGCCCTTGATGGCTTTCTGAGGCACAAACCCATTGTCAAACTGTTACAGGATGACTACCCATCGGAATTGGCGCCCGGATAGCATTGGGCAGGTGAGGATGTGCTTGACCGAGTTACCCCACAAGATCAAATGGACTTCATGATGCTACAGATAATGTCGTAGGTTTTGAACTGTGAAGACCAAGGCCAAACATCTCTTCTCGATATTTGAGTATCGAGTCTCAGCATCAATCATGGTTCGACTGAGGTAATAGAGATTGTTTTCACTGTCGGCATCATTCTTTTGTGCGAGGAAGGCTCCCAGTTACCATTCTAGGGTCATCACGTACAAAATGAGAGGTCTTCCTTCAACTGGGGGCATGAGAACCGGTGAGCTTAAGAGGTACTTCTTCATGTTTTCAAACGCCTCTTGGCATTCATCCGTCTATTGATACGTGACCCCCTTCCTCATTAACCTGGTGAAGGGAAAACATTTTCCTGCCAGGTTGGCTATGAATTGCCTAATATAAGCCAAGTACACATGGTATTCTCTCAACTCAGTGAGGTTGCGGGGAGGTGGTAGGCCAAGGATATCCTTTTTCTTCTCAGGGTCGACTTCGATGCCACAATGGCGTACGGCGAAGCCAAGGAATTTTCTTGAGGTGACCCCGAATGCGCCTTTCAAGGGGTTCATCTTCAAGATATGCTGTCGGAGTTTGTTGAAGATGGTCCCAAGGTCTGACAGGTGATCCGAGCGTTGTCTGGACTTGACCCCCATGTCATCCAAGTAACATTCAATGAGTTTCCCCAGGAACGGTTTAAATATCTGATGCATGGCACACTGATATGTGGCGCCGGTGTACTTGAGACCAAAGGGCATGACCCTGTAACAAAAACCCATCTGAGGGGCCTTGAAGGTAGTGTATTCTTCATCTTTTTGGGACATCCTGATTTGGTTATACCTAGAATATCCATCCATGAAGGATAGAGCCACATACCTGGCCGTTTCATCGATTAATAACTCAGTGACCGGGAACGGGAAATCATCTTTCGGACAATGCCAATTGAGATCTCTGAAATCAATGCAGACACCAATTTTTCTGTTATTTTTCTTGACAAGGATGATATTTTCCAACCAGATGGGGTATTGGACCTCTCGAATGAAGACTTCTTTAATGATCTTATCAACTTCAGCCTCTATTTTGGACGCATGTGAGGGGTGCGTCCTTCTGGAAGCCTGTTTATAGACCTGGTGGTCTTCTAGAAGACCCAGGTGATGCGTCACCATTTTGGGATCGAGGCCCAACATTTCTATGTAATTCCAAGCAAACACATCTCGATTTTTCCTTAAGAAGGTGGTATATACCTCGTGCTCTTCGTGATACATGACTGCACTAATGAGAGTGGGCCTCAGATAATCCTCGGTACCCAGGTTAATTTCCCTGAGGTCGTCCACTGTGGTGGAGATACCCTCCTCAAATGCGGGATGTGTTATTCGGAGATCTTCCCCCTATTCTTCCCCCAAATCATCATCTTCTTGATCCGACGAGGATAGAGTTTCTAGTCTGAGCCTTTAGGGGTTCAGAGGTGAGGTGGTGTGGGCATCCGTACTCGAGTTTGAGTCCCCATATTGAGGGTCAGTGGTCGTTCCAACATTGTCACGCTCGGTCGTTATGGCTGAAGTCATGAGGACATCTGAGTGTGTGTCTAGACTTGAACTCCTACTCTAAACATGGTTGATGGGCCGAACATAATCTCTGCCAATCTTCCTGAGGGGGTCATTAGGAACCATTTACAAGCCATTTGGAGCGAGGATCCATTCAACACCATCGACCAAAGGCTTCTTCTTTTTCTCATAGAACCTGACATCAATGTAATGTGACTCGGAGAGCTCGAAAGGGGCCTTGTAGGCGTGTAACGTTCCACATTTTCCATTGATGCAATACTTGATACACTGGTGGTAGGATGAAGGAACAACCATGTGCTTATGGATACACGGCCTTCCTAGCAGGGCATTGAATGTTGTGCTCTACCGGACCACCAGGAATTACGTGTCAGCTACCAGGTCACCAAAATGGGTCTTCAGCTTAATTTGTCCCATTGGCTTCTTCTCAATCTTGTCGTAACCCAATAGAGTTGTGGCCGAGGGTATTACATCATCCTCACTGTAGCCCAACCTACGGAGTGTCCGTAGAAGAAAGAGGTTAACTCCAGATCCATTGCCTATAATGGCTTTCCGGATCTCAATACCATTCAATGTGCCAGACACATATATTGGTCTGATGTGTACTGACATGATGGAATCTTCATCCTGGTCGGTGAAGGAAGTCACCACATTGAATTCAGCCGGGTCAGTCTTCGTCCTTTAAATCTCAGCGGTAGCTACCTCATCTTGAAACTCCTGGGAGATTATCAACGTTTCTATAAGCCCCTCCCTGAGGTCTGCTGGTAGACTTAGGGTATCAAGGATTGGCAGCTTGGCTGATACCGATGGCAGCTACTTAAGGATATCGTACTTCTGCTCCAGCGGCCGACGCTTCACCATTGGCGGGAGAGTCTTAGCGGGTGCATTGGGTGCTGGAGCATTTGACGAGGAGGGACCAGTTGTGGGTCAGATATCTTTGGTGTTCCCACATTTTGAGGACTTTGTCCGGCCTATCTATTTGGGCGCACTTGGCTGCCGGAAACTTACTCCTCCTCTAGTGGGTATAATGAACAATAGGGCCAGAGTGTATGCTTGTGGAGGTGGAGGGATCTTCTTTCTCCTACTGAGTCCGTTGAAGTGCTCTCCCAAGGGTTTCCGTGATATTAACTATTTGGTCCAGGGTCCAACCTTAGGGTTGGTTTCAACCGCGACTGCACCCCCCCCCCCCGGTATCCCCAACCTCTGCGATTCATCCACCTGACTCTTCATGTAGGGAACTCAGGTTTGTTACCATACCCTTCGACAGGGAATTATTCCATAAGATGGATGGCGTTAATAAAACCAAAGATTGGCTCTTCATCCTCTAACAGGTCAACCTGGTCGGTTGTCCCTGATTGTGTCGTTTGGTGGGTTGGTGCTCGTGGTGCCAAATTCAAGGGCATATAATCTTCCTGGGTCGGGACTAACTTTGGCCCCATTGCAGACTGATCCTCTTGCTATTGTTTCATACTTCTTTGATAGAGCCTGGATAACCGACTCGTGGAAGATTGTGAGGCCGATGCTGTCGGTTGTGCGGCGTCAGGGGATGTTGGCAGAAACACGGGCTACCGTAGCTAAGCCTGGAGTATGCCCTGGGCTTGGTTGATAGTGTTCCAAGTCATCTAGTCATCGAATTTCTGCCCCTGCTTGCTGGTGACTTTCTTCCACCCCTCATCCTTGTCGGAGTCGATGGTAGAGATACATGCCACATGTGCTGGGGGTGGTCCCAGCTCGACCTGTCTGGAGACTAACATCCTCTGAATGAGGTCTTTGAAGACGAAGTATTCTCAGATTTTGTGTCCCAACATTCAATGGTAGGGCCAGTAATCTGTCCTGTCATCGCATTCGACTTCTTCAGGTTTTTTTGGCTCTGGTAGGCGGAGAAATTTTCAATTCAGGGCGGCAATGAAGTAGTCGTGGACTTGATCGTCTCGAAATGAGTATTCATTATGTCTTCGTTCCTCAAACTAGTTCCGCTTCAGTCCTCTCTGATCGTCCCATTTAGGCGGAGGCGGCCGCTCATATGCAGGTGGCCCTAGACGATTTAGTGGAGGCCTGAGAGGTGGAGCGGGCACAGGGGCCGGGATGATTGTGACAGTGGACGCTTCAGCTCTAGGGGCTCTTTTTGCATGAGCCTGTGAAGATATTCGGGACTTCGAATTAGTCCACTGCAGGGAGTCCTCAATTCTATGGGAAATGGCCGAGAGATGGTAGAAGCCAGTGGTGCACTCCATTGGTATGAGTAGTGTTCGCAGCTCATCTCGAAGATTATTGATTCATATGGCTAGCATCTTATCTTGACCCATTTTCTTGTTCAGGGAATAGGTTAGACCCTTTCATCTGGCAATGAAATCTGTGACCCTCTCATTCTCCCTCTGCTTGCAGTTCATGAGATCGCTGACCATTGTTTTGGGAATCATTGAGTTGAAGTGGAACATGAACTGCTGCCGAATGTCTTCCCAACTCTCTATTAACTGGGCTGGTAGACTCGTATACCAGATGAATGCAGATCCTTGCATGTTCTGTACATATAATCTGAGTTTTACTACTTCTTGTTGTCCCGGAGTGCCCATAATAGGGTTGCAATAAGACGCTTAGTGCATCAAATGTTGTTCCAGATCGCCTGAACTGTTGAAAATATGGAATACAGGGCTCCCAAAATTTGGTGGAGGTGGTGTGTTGGTCACCCAATCTGGGTAGGGTTTTTGATCCGGCTGTATCGGAGCGCGTCGACCTTCCATCGCTTTCAATCGAGCTGTTAGTGCCTCGATGGTATTGGTGAGACCCTGGTTTACATCCTGCTGGGCCAGGTCCGGGGAAGGCGTAGCCTGAGGCATTTTCTAAGGATCCTGATTGGCCGGCACTAGGGGTACGTGTGCCCTTTGTGTCACCTTCGGAGGGTTCAGGTGTACTCGCTCTGCTTTCTTCTTGAGTGGAGGGAAGTCTTGGTATTCATCCGAATCCACATTTAGGTAGTTGGATGTACTAGGCGTCTCATTGGATGGGAGCCATGGCCGTATTTTGTTTGTCATGGAAAAACATGGTCTTTGAGGTTCACTTACTGGGAGGGAATGATGTGGCTCCTCCTAGGATGTACTTTCCATGAGGTGGTTCCTCTGGAGTATCTCGGCGTTAAGCCGCCTCAATTCTTTCATCGCCTCTTCCGGTCGAGCGAATCTCTCTTCGAGCGTGAGTGGATCAGCTTTGTCGAGAGAAGGAGGTGGGTTAACGGTAACCAGTCCTTTATAATTATCCTTATTGGATGTTCGCTGGGTAGGTGGAGGATGATTGGCTGGAAGGAATACCATATTTAGGGCGGCCCTCTGGTTTTGGGTGTGCACACATGGGGGTTCATTGTGAGTCACAGCCTGACCAGAACCATCGTCTCCCGGTCCATCCTAGTTTGCAACATCTCTGGTGTCAATCGTGGGGTCAAACTCTATGACGTTGATAGATGCATATTTAGGGGTAGAGAAGATGTCATCTTCAAAATGAGAAGAGGATCTCTCGTGTCTTCTAATGGCCTTCCCTTTCGTGACCTGGGATTTCTTTCGGACTTCTTAACAAAGGGTGACGCTGAGAGTTCTTTGATACGACCTTACGGTGCGACTTCCTCTCGGAGGGGATGATGATTCAAATGATGGGATAGGATGGGAACCTCCTTTTCTAACATTCCTCCCTAGACTAGAGAATACTGACTCTCATGGGGGAGGTTGTTGTTGAGGGGGTAATAATGCCCCCAGCCCTGAGGGCTGGGGTTGGCTTCGTTCCTTGGACATTGAGTCTCTTCCCATTTTTATTGGTCTTACGAGGGAATTTTTTGTTAAAAATTCCCCTACCCTAAGGATGGGGGTGACCCTGGATTGCGGCAGTGGCCGTGGCTATCACTACCTGCTTTATCTTGCATGCCCCCATTCGGGGGTGAGCTTGGTTTGATGCCGAGTTTTTAGGGGGTCCAATCCCTTATGGAGAGGCAAGAAAAGATCGCTGATTGGCCTCTCTTAGGCAAGAGGCATGTTGTATGATTTTGGTGGCCTGATTCAGGAGTTCTTGAAGAGCTCGTTCCCTTTGTGCCTGACACTTCTGGGACTTACTCAAGGCCCACCTCTGTTGGGTGTGTTGATTTTCCTGAACATAGAGACCACTCGATTTCCGTCTTGACGTGATGACGTTTCAAGACACCACGCCAAACTGGTTGATCGGGGCGGGGAGCAGAGTGAAATGCGGAGCTCAATGTTCTATCCATCCCCTTATATGGAATCATGTTGGGAAGTCACCGATGAGGCGACGCAACTGGTGCAGCGCACGGAGGAAAGCCATATCCATGTTTCCTTTACGCTTCTCGGGTCGCCATTGCCATGCCGACGGAAGAGCTTCCAGGTCGATGTGACGCAGGAGGTCTCCTATTTTCTTGACATGGTCTATATACCCGTCGTAGGGTAGGAATCTTGATTTCAGCTGGTGGAGGGTTGTCCATATATTATGGCGGATGCCCTGCACGCATTCTTCTGACAACTCTCTGGGTATGTCGAACTAAAAGGTGGTCATGGGCCAAAAAATAACTATTATATCATCCCTGGCCAGTCGTTTCGTTAGGTGCAGCATATTGGTATATTCCTCTGCTAGTGACTGCTCTACCTGGTCAGCCCAACTAAGGCACTCACTGATAGTGTGGTCGGAGGCAGTAGGACCGGTAGGTATTGAATCATTATGAGGGTGATTCCGAGGCGGTTCAGAGGATGAATGTGGTCCTAGAACGTCTCCTAATTGTAGAAGGATGTTTTCGGCGACTAACTGGGAATATGACATGCTTGATCCTGTCCTTCTGAGTGCCTCAGCATACGAGGGATTTTTTGTGCTTGATTTTGCAGGGGGAGGACCTTCCTTTCGATATGATTTCCATCATGGGGAGAAACTCCGCAATGGCGGCCGTAATGGAGAGGACTACCATTACTGCTTGATGCGTCACCACATAAAGGACTTTTGTAGTTCACACCCTAGGGAGGACCTCCATGGTGTGTCGCAACAAAGGGAGGACCTTCTGGCTACGTAGCGTCGTTACGGGGAGGACCTTCGCAACAACTGCCATCATGGTGAGGATGACCATCATGGATTGACATTCGATGTTCATCCTATGGAGGACCTTTAGGACACACTACTAAAAGGGGAGGACCTTCTTGTTGCTTGGGGCCAATGCGGGGAGGACCTTCGCAATGGAATTCCTGGTGGCGAGGACTACCATCACAACTGCGGAAATGGTGAGGACTACAATTACCGCTGCCGTAGGGAGAATATCTATGGGATACATCCTGAGGAGGGCCTCCAGAATGCACTGTAATGAGGGGAGGGCCTTCTCGTTGCTTGACGTCTCTATGGGGAGGAGCTCCATTATCAGGGTGGCGTCGACTACCACCGTGATGTGATGCCTGGTTTCACGGAATTTCATTGCAACGTAACCCCTTTTGAGGACCTTAATGGTAGGACACGACAAGGGGAGGTACTTCTTATCATGATGATACATCACTGTGGGGAGGGCCTCCGCAGTTGCGACTATGATATCGCGGACTACGATCATAATCTGTGGTCCCAATGCATAGAAAGTGTTTGCAGTGTATACCCCAATGAGGACATTCAGGTTCGACCACAGCAAGTGGAGGACCTTCTTGCTGCTCAATCTTCTGGCCACATGGAGGGTTTCTGTGACTCAGATCATAAGCGGAGTTCTCATGATCGATCATTATATGCCCGCGGGGAGGCCGCCGCGGGTGCTCTTGGGAGGACCTTCAGAGCTTCTAGTAGCAACATTGCGTGGAGGTCCTTCACAACTGCAACTGCTACTGCCACTCCCATAATATGGTAATGGGTGGGAAGGGTTATAATCCTGCGATGTGTTCTTAGCGGCCTTGGGAACCCCAGCTTAAAGGAGAGTAGATTCATGAACCCACACTTTATTTTCCGACTGCCTTCGGTGCGTGCAGGGTGCTTTTTAGTGGGTAGTCGGGCTGTCTGCTGTTGATAATGACCTTCACCTTTGGGTCCCTGTCTAATTGGGTCCGGTGATGTTGTCGGGATACACCAACAAACATCTTGACTTTTAGTAGAGATATATGCTTGCTCTAGAGAATCCACCTTGATGGACGGGTGTCCACCAATTGGAACAAGTGAAGCTGCTCGATCTGGCTGCCCTTGCATCGCAGAATATATCTGACAACCCTCCTGGGTGGGAGTAGGGTTACAGATCTCTTCCATGGTGGCTATCTTGTCTCTTAGTTGAGTCACCTCAATTGGGGAGACGGGCTCACGGGCCCGAATCCATGCGGTTTCCGCTGATGCAATTACATTATGGAAAGTCTACAAGATATGATCTGGGGTTGATACCTGCTCCTCCATCATTTCCAGGATATGTAGAGAGGAATATTTGGCTGGAATGGGTATAAAGGCCCATTCCAGTATTGGAGTAGGAATATCATACTCTGGTCCTCCAATTTTCAGTGGGTTTTGAATATTCTCATGTGTCGAGGTAGGTGAACGAATTTTCCCCAGTACCGGGATACGCAGGTTTATCTCTCCGTTGGCCACCACATCGGGGTGGTGGACTTTACTTTCAAATGAAGGGAGATGGCCCTGAATTTGTTGGTTTCCCACCGTATCGAGTTGGTGAACTTTGTTGGTGGGGAGACATCCCCTCCTATTAATTTCCGCAGCATCTCGGTGGAGGGATTTGATGATCGCCACCATGTCAGGATGGAAGACGTCAGAAGCATCTGCTAGGAGATGGTCCTTCAGGCACCGGGTTGTCACCACATCAAGCTAGTGGGCTTCACAACCCTGGGCAGGGAGAGGTGCATGTCGGGTAAGTGTCGTCCTGTGTGACCGACGAGCCTGATGGAGATTGGCGGGGATACGCGCTGGCTCGTATGATACTTCCATGTCTGGATGGCGGGCTCAGGAAGAGCGAACAGTTGTAGGTGCCTGTTTGTGTTACTTCTCTGTGACTGGGCAGTGGAGCTCCTACTTAGGGACCAAGGTGATGACCGGTCCCTGATTGTACTTTTTCTGCCCTCATCGGGAAGTCTGAGGGGCCGGAGCTCAAGGAGCATGGGCCTAAATCCTCGGGGCCACATCTTCCTGAGCGTGAGGATGTTGAGTCATGGCGTGACCGCGAAGACATCTTCCGGCGGGGTCCTTGGAGTGGATCCCTCGTTCAGCGGGTATGAAGTCCTCAATGTCGACCTCATCCGCCTCCATAAGATAAGGGAGGTACGCATTGTCCCGTTCTAGGGATAGACTCCCGAAACGGTTGGAGACAGCAACGGGGGCTGTCTGGATCTACCTTTGTGGCTGCTGCTAGGAAGGCGACCAGCGAGTTCTGGAAGATTGGAGGGAATGCATGGCCACCTCCACCATTGGGAGAGTACCGTTCATGTGGTACTCTAATATCAATGTGTCCTAAACCCAGCATTGGAGATGCTGGGTGGGTGACGGGGTCCTCCGCTGGTGTGGATGCCCAGTCGTTGCGTAGCCTGAAGTGCGCAATTGCGAGTTCCTTCGTGATGCCATTGGATCGAAGGGAGTTCTGTATAGTACATGTAAAACATTTTAACAAATACAAATAGAAAACCTGTCAAAGCGGCATCTCATGATCTCATGTGTGATTAATGACCTTGCTTTTCCTCCTTGTGAGTAAATAGGGGCACATGGTGGGATTAGGTTAAATATGTCATGCTTGGTTAAATATTCACTTCGGGTTCACCATTTTTGTTTCAGGTCGTTCTCAAAATGCCCAACGGTTCCGTATTCGATGACGTGTGGACCTGCTTTCCAAATGTAGGCGTTCACTGGATGGTTTGGCCAACGATGCTTAAGAAGTCACATTGGTGGAGAGGATGGGAAGTCGGTCTCATCACACCCTTTTTGGGGGAATTATTGCCTATTCCGGGACTCTCTTATAGATTTAAGACGTATTCATATGTTCGAGAATATTTTTTTTATACCCAAGCATAGTATCCACGGATTTTTCCTGGTGGTAAATGGTCAACTTAATGCGGGGGTTCAGAATCATTTATGCCTGAGGTTTACCATCCCTCATTGGATTAATGACCCCGAGAAGTCGGGACTCATAGAGGTGGTACTAGGAGTGGCGCGACGAACCGATGTGAAGATAGTCGGATCGACCGGTTTTTGGGCTTGAACCTCAAGGAGGCTTCTTATGTACCCTGACTGGGGGATAGGGGTCAAGGTCCACATAGTTCAAATGGGAGCATCGGAGAACCGACATGAAGGTGGACCCAGGGGTCCGCTGGTGATTGGGCTTGAACCTTAGAGAGGCTTCCTACGTACCCTATCTAAAATACAAGGATCAAAGTCCATGTAGTTCGTATGGGTATGGGTCTTACACTCTGGGGCAGCCCAAGGTGTGTATGATGGGCTTGAACCTCAGGGAGGATCCTACGTACCCTACCTAGAAGACAGGGATCAAAGTCCATGTAGTTCTTAACAAGTCCAACGTCGTTGTACGGGTACCGCAACCATCACAAATCTCTAAGCCCACGTGATTCATGCTCGGTGTGAGAAACAAGAGAATGCAATAGACTCATCTATCCTCACACTTTTCTCCCGACCAAGGGAAGGGAATAAAAAAGACGAGTGGATGAAAAGCCCGGTACCACTGGAATCTTATTCCCCCTGATGTACAAGGAAGGTAGAAGTTGCGCAGTGGAGCAATGAACCATCCAGATTGAAAGGAGTGGTGTCATTGGCTTCTGGATAGGATGGTGTGGGGCTTACTCTAGAAGGGATGCCCAATGGTGACTGAGTGCACCAGGAGAGGGACTTGGCCCCAAAGAAGGATGGAACATCACCCTTCCCCACTACGTCCCTCCTTGGTTGTATTGGTGGTGAAGTACGGAGGTGCATGGGGACGGCTTCCTTCGGATGGGTATGTCGCCCCCTCTCTGGGGAGGGGAGAAGTGCCAGAACATTGAAGCGTGCAGTGCCCCATCCTGACAAGTAGAGGCATATAGGGGGCTCTCGGGCTCATACCCCGCATTACCGTGGGAATGTGAACCTAGGCATGCTTCGGGAATCCGCTCAAGGGCCAGGGCAACCCCTTCACCTTCGCTTATCTTGGGTATGTGAACTCAAAAGGATGCGCTGACATTCCCAAAGGTTACACCATATCGGTTTGGTGGCTTTGGTGGATGCCTCGACTCAGGGACGATGAATGGCCCAATGAGGAGGTTGCAAAGGATCAGGCTAGATTGGAATTGGAAGGATTTTATCTGGCTCGGGGAATGGGAACTCCGAAGGTTTTGGCAGGCCACACAGGTGTATGAGGGGTGGCGCCCTTCGCGTAGGGAGGTGCTACGTGGCTGGAGATGCCATCCGAAAGCCAGGGTGATCCACGGACTGAGAGGCCATCCGCAAACCATGAGGGTCTGCGGACTGAGATGTCGTCCGCGAACCAAGAGGGTCCGCAGACTGATGGGAATCCCATGAACAAAGGTGGTTTGTGGATTTGGGTTTGATATGCGAACTAGGGTGGTTCGTGGAGGGTTACATGCATGCAGTGGTGGCCAAGGGTGGTGCTGGCCAGAGTCTCGTTTGTCGGGGCTTCTCCCGCGTAGGTGGGTGCTACGCAGTGCGGCAGATCGGAAAAGAGACATACATTCACTAGTCCGTATGAAGTGTATCCACGGATTGGCCATGGTTCATGATCATCTATTTTTATGTTATTTTTTGTTTGCGTTTCACCAAGTTATGCATTTTCAGTTCCTTACTAATTAATTTCTAGCTTCATACCTACTCTGGTTCGCGAATTGGAACATCGCTCTTTTCGAAATCCTATGCTCCTTCCATCGAAATCCTTCCACATGAATCAGATGAATCTCCTCTGAATCCTCTTCCTTATCCTCCTACCTCGATCTCCTTTTATAGAGGGGAGTAAAAGGGACCTATAGGGGTCATGCAACACCTTTTGCAGAAGCCCATTACTGAAAGCCCGGCTTACGGATGACTTGGGCAATCCATAACTCGTGGGGCATTAAACACTCCTCCTCCGCGAACCAAAATCAGAGAGTACTGCGCGGCCATGGAGGGTTCCGCCTCCATTTCGCGAACAACAGCGAAGGTGGTTCGGGCCGGCTGATGTGGTTCACGGTTGGGGCAGTCCGGAATGGTCAACTCGGTTAGCGTCTGTCCTGCCTCGTGACCGCGGAGGGTCTCTGCCTCGGTTCCGCGAACAAAGACAGTCCACGGAGGAGGGACACTTCGCGGAACTGGTCGTGCGTTGTAACATTATACCGGTCTGCGGACCGGTTCGTCCTTCACCATCCATGAGTATTCTCCACATTTTCCCAATCCTATGCAGATTTTCCGGACCCTACAATTACATACATACATTTTCCTCTTCTTATATAGTAATCTTGATCAATTAAGACTATTTATCGATATCTCCATTCAAATAATACACTAGTAGGATAGCCATTTCCATTTCATTACTTTCCATGTTAAGAAATATCTTTTAAGGAATATAATCCATTATTCAATTATCAATGGATTCGCAGTTACATTAAAATATAAATGCTTTGGGTTCATGAAGTGATCTAATATAGTTTAATCATAATATGGAAATATATTTTAATCTATAAAGGAAATATTATTCATCATAACCTCAGTTAGATTACCTAATATGGACATGATCTTTTTTGCTTCAACACCAGTTGTGTTATTTTATTTAGTAGGTTCCTGATTCCCTTCTTTCCATTGGGTGAAATATCCAAACAACGGAACAAACTGATTTATATCATTATAATCTTGAGTATTGAGGAATAAGATAAAAAACCTTATTATGGTTAATGTTCCCAAATACCCTAAGGGGTTATCATAATTATCGTGTTATTAATGTTCATTTAAAATCTGGTTCCAAAGGTTCCCACTAAACTTACTCTCATAGAAACTATAATGACACCGACTCTAGTAACAAATAGTTGGTATTAATTTTATTAAATAGGCACAAGTTATAATTTATCTCACTATTCATGATAGATTAGTTTAAAATTATTTGAATACTAGTTATATACTTGATTCCCATAATAGATTATAAATATAAAAAATAACCTAAGAAACATTATTACATCCTTATAATCACTCAAAAAATCATTCTTAATATCCCATGGAATGAAAAAATAATAAAGGGTGATATTACATCCTCATTACGGGTTATATACAATAGAATCTTTCAGGAGTAAATAATGATCAATCAATATGGGAGAGTGGATAATCGTAACACATTCCTATCGATCAAAAACATGAGGTAACTATAAATCTATGGATAATATCAATATATAAATCATATGGATAATGGAGACTGAATTATTAATAAATTAAATGCATAATTCTATCCATTCATGATAATACCATCATGTCCTTGAACAAGATATCATGAATCACACAATCAATTCCTTGACCATGACATTCTTAGTAAATATTTAGCTGCAATCTAGATACCTATCTAATATAGCATTCTTGTTGTTTAATATATTGTGACATTTTTATACATCAAGGTGATATCTAAAACTGTGCACCATCCATCACCATTACATCTTATGCATTCCCCATATATTTAGTTATCAATATAATTAATTCTCAAAATGAATTATAAATCAATAATTAACTGTATTGAATCAAGAAAAAGAATATTTCCTCTATCAATGAAATAAAATTGTTAATAAAATTTAATTAAATAAAACTAATTATTGAAATGATATATGATCAATATAATATCGAAAAAGTGGAAATCATTCTGAAAAAAATATTTATATATAAAATGTCGATATGGAGGAGTAAGTAATTTCAAATGAAATGATGGAGAGTAATAGGGAATCCGATCATGAGAAGATTAATGAATAGAAAACATCGAATCAGTAATGTATTAAAGAAGACCACCAATTCCTCAAAAATAAATGTTTTTTTAGTAAAAACCATCAATTTTAAAATGGAAAAATAAAATAAAACAATAATATTAAAAAAAACCTTGAAATTATATACAAGAACAACATTATGAATCACTTTAAAAATTATGCTCATTCTTTGAAGAAAATAATACCATATTCTTTCAATATATTTAAAAACTAAAATTACTTGAATATTTAGAGAAAAATTTTATTTAAAAATAAAAATCTAAACTTATAAATAATGATTTGATTAAAATAATTATTATGATGGAATTAAAAGTTGTCCATGTAATATATGTTAAAATAGAACATTATTTTCATAGTTTTGTAAAATATAAAAAATTGAAATGTTTAGAAAATTATTAAAAAATTCTATTTAACCATTCTAAATAAATTTAGAGTGGAAATGAAAATTTTAAAATATTTAATTATATTCTTAAACTCATATAATTTAATTTTATGAAAGAATATTTGGAAGATAATGATTGACGAACAAAAATATGAAATAAGGTTTGTATCCCTTTCATGTAACTTACTTGTTGATTCAAGATCCAAAAAGAGTAGAAATGAAAAATAAACATTTAAATAAAAAAACATAACCATAATGGAATAAAATATAAAGGGTATAATATATTATGATATTAAAATTTTCCAAAGGAAATATTAACATAAACAATCCTAAAAATAAAGAGATTGTAACAGATATCAATTATCTTGGGTCTTTAATTAGTTTTACATGTTTAAACCTCATATATAATGAATTAAAATTATTTAAATACCTTAATAACAACATTTTCAAATATATTACATTTTTAAGTTCCTTTTATGTTCATTTTAAATCCATCCAATGAATAGTTATCTATTACGTCAAACACTCAATGTTTTTCTGTTAATTACTTAGATATATCGACCATGGATAAAGATTTTGTTAAATTGTTATGTCATCTATATAATGTTAATAATTTCTTTAGTATAATTTTTATTCATTATATGATCTTTTATAATTATCCATTCATGGTGGTAATAGAAAAAATAATTATATCACTTCATGTAGGTGGTTTTCCACACACACGCATGAGCAACGTTAACATTTTACAATGGATGGAAGCATAAGAAGGTGTATGATATATTATATTTATCGATATAACATCAACAATTTTTTATAAGGTTTATTCCATTTAATTTTTTGTTCTAATTCCTTTAAACGAGACGAAAATCAATTCTTAATAAAGTCAAGGATATCTCGGGTGTTTTTTGGGCTCGTTTAGAGCCCAGAACCCTGAAATGTGAAGAAAAGACTCAGCTACATAGTTATTTGAAACTATGAAGTCCATCCTACATGGTTTTTCTAAACTATACAGTTTTAGAGAGTGGATCAGTAGGGACTTCATGATTTCTTTTTAACTGTGTGACCCAAGGCACATGTCCATATGACCCATCTTCTATTTTTGGACAGTGGTTTTTGCATGGTTTGTGCATGGTCAGTCAAAATGTGTTCCAAACAATGTGATGATACCCTGTAAAGAAGATAAGGCTTCAGAGTTGGTGCACATTTTGGAAACTATGCATCCAACTATGTGCAATGGGTTTTTGGGGTGAAATTTTGATATTTTCCATCTTTAATGATTCAATACCTTTCCATATTCTCCCTTAATTTTCTCTAGTAATCTCTCTCATCCCATGCGAATGAAAACTTTCCTCCCTCCTTAATATGGTTTGAGGTCCATCCTCTACAAAAACACCGATTATTTTTTCATTAGATCCAGTTAAAATCTACAGGTATGTTCTTGATTGTTATATAATCTATTTCATGTTCTTCATCGCGTCAATTGAGCTATTTGGGTGAATTCTCATTTTCCCCGTTTTTAGGGAATTTGAGGGTTTCATTTATTTCATCCAAACTATCTCAAATAAAAGGTCGAGATGTATGAGGGAAGCTCTATGAGTCTAACATACTTGGTCTAGTCTATTTTCCTTCATTTCATTGCAATCTATAATTTTGTGTCACTTGTCCATTCATCAGGAAATTTCGGCGATACCTCAAAAATGTCAATTAAATTACCCCAAGTGGTTTCACATGTGTATTTTCATGCTACCTAGTGGTGAATAACCTCTATGGTCAATCTCCTTATGTTTTTTCATCCAATTATGTGTGCTATACCAAGGTTACTTATGTGTATATTTTTCATTGGATCGATGAGCATCCGAAATGGGTCTTGATTTACAATAAATACCTTAATCCATGTATTAAGTTACAATGGGTGATGAACTAAGTGACTATAGTAGCCCCCATCCACTTATAGGTGGTAGAATTTAAATTGTATTGGACAAGTCTCTATTCCTTATGCCGTATTATTTTAACAAAACTACCCAATGGCATGCCTTAAGCAATATGCCTAGCATAATTTAATAACAATAATTACATGAAATAGGACCTCTTGATATACTTTCTATAAATTTGTTGATTTTTTTTTCTTTCACCTTGGTCATAGGGGTGAAACAAGGGGTTATGAATTATGGACCCCTTGTACAGACTCTTATTCCCTTATGTTTTAAATTTTAATGCTTTTAAACACATCAAGGGTGATATCAGCAAATCTGGAGAGAGACTCACCAAGAATTATTTAATTTTTCCACCATATGTGTGACATTGGTTCCCTAGGGGAGAATCTATGGATGGTCTTGACGGTATGATTGTTTTAACCATGCCTCACGAGATACTCATGCCCCTACGGGAAATACTTGGTACAAAATCAGAGATTTATTAGTAATTTTATTTATCATACAATATTTAGAGTTAAACAAGGTATATTATTATTGGGTAACCTTGGATGGACACCTTGGAATTGGTAATGAACCGAGCCCCTCGAATGATACATGGAAAGTCTCTACAAGTTTCCATGGATGGGCTAAGGTAATCTCATTATATTTTATAAGGATTTTTTCCATTTTATTAAAAAGGAAAAATGAATGATTTTATATGATAAATGGTCTTTGGTTTTGAAATAAATGAAAGGATGTGTCATCCAAGCATAGTCAAAATCTTGGGGACATTCCATACTCCTTCATTTATACTCATCTCTTTACACTGGGTGGTTCCTTTGGCTCAGATCCACCAACATAGGTTAAAAAAAGTAATTAATTGGGTCTCCAAGTGGAACCCATTGCAAAAAATTTAATTTATTTATTCAATATTATATTTAAATAAAATATGGCACACTTATTATTTTATATTACAGGAAATGGAATCACCTAGACACCGTTGGTGTCAGACTATTGATATTTTATCTCACACCCTACTTGATAACCTTTGGCCCAGAAGTATATTTTATGTTTCTAATTATATAAAATGAAAAGTATCCAACTTTAAAGGCTTTATTCGCTTTAATTTATAGGATGGAGTTGGGAGTGGGGGACTAAGAATATGCTCAAGATGTTAGTCTTATAAATTTTTGGACTTTTTTTATAACATGTTGTATATGCTTGTATCTCAAACTCCTCACATAGCCATTTCTGTATAGACATATGACATATTATCATCATCAAATTTTTCTATTTATTTATTCATATTCTACAATTATGTTACATATATTGCATGTTTTATTATTCATGTTCTACTTTCATCTTCTGTTATTTATTTATTCTACTATTTATTATAATTATCTACAACTATTTACACTTTTATTAGTGAGGGAATAGTATCCTCATAGACACATCCTAGGACCTCACTTCTAGTCGATAATATTTGGCATATGGGGAGGTGAGCTTGAGGTATTATGGCCCACCAGTTTAGGGAACTATTATGTGGAATATAGGGATGGATGATACAAAGTGGTATAGAAGATTTATTTTCCTTTTTTTCTTATTAGTTGGGTTATATAGGATACTAGGATATAAGAACTTTTTCATGAGCCTATGCCTTAATGTTTCTACCTTACATACAAGAGATACCCAAATTACCTATGATGGGTAAGTCCTATTGTTGATTCTGCAGTTATAGTTTTATTTATTTCACCATATGGTGACACAATGTTTGTGAATTTTTTGTATCTTGATAGAGTATTTCTTTATTTCATCCCAATTATATGAGGGAATATTATGATCAGGTATCATACTAGGAACCATAGGGTCTAAAATTCCATGTATTTTCCTATTCCAAATCTACTTTTAAGCATGCATTCCTATTTCTCTTATGATTATTTTATGTTTCTTGATTGTTATGATATAAAAGGTGATACTCTTATCAATAATGGAATAATTGGTTTAATTGACTAATAATATCTCATTGTATTATTTTATTTGAGGGTTCCAATAACAAATTTTCTGAACAAACCACAACCATGGCCCGTTAAACCCGCTGTCTGGTGTAAAGGTCAACATAAAATTATTTTATGTGCCAATTTCAATTTATATGGTATATGGGACCTTATGAATTGGAATTGGTGACCCAAATAATTGTATCATTATTCTAATAATTAAGTAAATCAAATTCAATATGATCTTTAAAATGAAATGGTTAACTCTTAAATGAGAAAAATGAGACCTTAGCCTGACCTGATGTAAGATCCCGGATCTTCGTTTCAGGTATGCCATTCCTTTTTCTGAAGTATTTAAAAAATTGAAGTTTTTGGAAAATTTTGAAGTACATGCCGTGTACTTTTTGAGTACACGCCGTGTACTCTTCTCCTGCTCAAAGCCGTGTGATGGCCGTGCCTGGGCCACACACATGGTGTATAGGGGTGGCGTGGAGGCCATTTTTGGAAGAGTTCGAAAAGACCTAGTACACGTCGTGTACTCTAAAAGTATAGGCTGTGTACTTTCTTTTTTTTTTCATTAAACGGACCGGGGTCATGCCTGACGCACAGAAGCATCTTCTTCTAGATCTCGTTCATCCGAGAGTGACTGTACAACTGCAGATCTTCTTCGAGCTTCTGCCTCTCCATTCGTTCTCTGATTCGAGCTCTATCGATTGCATTGGATGTGCAGGGTGAGTTCTTCCTTCTGCTTGAGCCTTGTTTTACAATTCCTCCTCCTTTTCAAGATATCGTGGTTTATGTGTTTCAGATATTTTCTCAGATCTATGATGTTCTAAGTAGAATCTATCTTCTCTTTTCACGTTTATCGATTTCCTAGGATCGAGGTAGGTGGTTTGTGCCTTTATGTAGAAATTCTTTGAGTAGTTTGTGCAATTGCACCAATTCCCATGAACAGGAATTGTGCGTTTTCCTGTTTTTCCCTTGTTGGATTTCCTGCTTTTCTTGATTTCTTGAGCAGATGTATTTTCATGTGTATATGGTAGTTTTTACTGTACTTTGGATGTTTTCCATTCTTGTTTTGCTGGTTTCGAATTTTTCCGGTTTCCATGCCTAGTTGTAGGATAGTGGACCTGTTTCTATGTTATGATGTTGATCCTTAGATTGATATCCAAGTAGTTCTTGAGGTTTACTTGGACATTGCACATGCGCTGAGCATGATTATTTCACACAGGACCGTGATAACCTAGTGTAGTAGACCATAGGAAGAATGGACGTAAGGGCTTCTCTAGACTGTCTTTTAATACGATGCGAGACTACAGGGGGAATTGATGATGAGTGCTTCCTCATAGAGTATGTAGTTCCACAACATAGGCAACGGGGGGAATGAGACATTGAGTGCTTCCCTAGAGAGCCTTTAGCACGATACGATACTATAGGTGGAATTGATGGTGAGTTCTTCCGCAGAGAGTCTACTCTTAGCTAAACCAGAGGGGTGAGACTGTGTGTGCCTCTTAGAGGGTTTCTAGTACTTGTAGGTTGAAACATAGGGGTTAGGATGAGAGAGATACCTAGAGGGTTGCCTGTTTTCTTCTTGATGCTGGTTGTTTACTTATGTACTTTATATGCTAAAAATTCTGGATTGTAGCTGCTATGTTCTTTTCTGGTTACTGCTTTCCGCAATTTTACTTACCTTGTATTCATTGACTGTTAGTCACAGATCTTTAGGTGATTTCTTACTGGGATTGTATCCCACACTCTGTTTGGGCCATGATTTTGGGCCCAAGCAGGATATGTTGTTGCAGGAATAGATAAGGGCAAGCACCCTTCTACTTCAGGTTATTGATTGCACTAGAGTTGGAGAGCATGGGACAAAGCCGTGACATGCGATGCTGAGGAGTTTACATGGCTTTTCTTCTGAACTTTTTTTTCAGTTGTACTTCAAAACATTGGGTTGTTTACTGTTTTCCATAAACATATGTACCATGTTGCATCATTATTGCATTATACATTGCTTCCGATGTTCAGTTCAGCTGTTGTATGCTGTTTATTATTTCAATTATTGTGTCTGGTTGTCCTTCCTCTGTATACTTTACAGAATGATGGCATATTTTCCCAACTGACTTACCAAGCCCCTCACTGCTAGTCAGTAGCCTCTGGAATTTGGGGAAATGCACTTGAAGTCATGTGGCGAACCAGGTACATGGCACCATTGGAGGGGCTCTTGATTTGAGTCATTAAAAAGTGGAATCAGAGGGGTTCCTTTCTCTTGCTTTACTATTTGGAGACTTTATCCAGGGATAGGACAGATTCGGTACTTGGTATTATTCTATGCTCGGGAGTAGATAACCCATGTACATGGAAAATCCATACTACCTCATTAATTGCAGTATGATGGTATTGAAATTTTACGGTTTATATGATTTTTCCTAGAGTGATTCACATGCTTTGTGTTGTGAATTCCTTGAAGATTGTGGTTCTATTTCTACGCAATCCATTGATATGAGGGTATTCCATCTCATGCGTCATATAGGCACTTGTAGAAATCACATGCCATGCATTCTTTCCATTCAATCTAGATTGTATTACCGATTGCATGTTGTTCTGATGGACTTTGTGTAGATTATGCATGCTGTTGTGATAGATGCTAGATAGAATCTCTGCTTCCTTGTTAGAGGATTGTTTTTTTCCAACCTTTCTTAAATTAATGCCATGTTTTGATTCACGGGGAGTATGGGACCTCAATAATCGGAATTTGGAACTTCTTTGACCTGTTTTCTAGGTTATCTTGGCTTCTGTGCAGTTTCTGAGCTACTGCCCAGAAAAACCCAGAATACACGGTGTGTACTTTTGACTACACGTTGTGTAGTTGTCAGGCCGTGTCACTGACTGTGTGGGCAGAAACATGGTTTCATGTGAATAACTTCAGGAACACGCCATGTACGGTAGGTACATGCCGTGTAGTTCGGAGCCGTGTACCCGGTCGTGTCACTAATAACACTGGTTGGGGAAGCTCCAGTAGAACACGCCATGTTATAAAGGAACACGCCGTGTTGTCCCATCCAGGTACCCGGCCGTGTCACGAACAACACGGGTCGGCATCACCTTCTCTTAGACCCGCCGTGTTGTTTTCGGAACACACCGTGTAATCTTGATTAGGTACTCGGCTGTGTCATGAACAACATGGGGGGATGTCACCTTCACCTATACACGCCGTGTTTGTTCGGAACACACCATGTAAGGTTTAGACATGTAGTTGGCCGTGTATTTAACAACACGGGCCGCCGAATCCTTTTCTAGTACACGCCGTGTTTGTTCAGAACGCACCGTGTAGTCTTGGGTTAAGTCAGACCATGTGGGTTAGCCATGTAAGGAGACTCAGGTAGGAGAATAGTTTTCAAGTACACGCCATGTGATGGGTCAACACACCGTGTAGTTTGAGGCATTGCACGACCTGTAGGGCAGGGGTACACACCCATTTCAATGGCTTAAGAAGACACACCATGTAGTTTTTATACACACCGTGTAGTCGTGTTTTGTAGACTTATATGTTTCCATTCCCCTGTTCTCATTTTGTACTGTTGTGTTCTCTGTCTTTGTTAATTTTGATCTATGGGGTTCTTTTGACCTTTGAGAGATATGCCTCCAAGATGTCCTCCGGTTGTACGTCTGTTTTCAGGCAGTGATCAGATGCCAGATATGGCTGATCGGGGACTCCCGGCCGATCCTCCAGTCGGGACAGCCTTGGCACCGGGTGTCTTACCAGTTGCAAGCGCTGATGCATAGTTAAGGGAAGGTTTTGTGAGGATCATGCAGACCTTCCAGAGAGTACGGCCTCCTTCCATGACTATGGAAGACTTGACGTGGGTTTTTCAGCAGCATAATCCTCCAATGTTCTCGGGTGAAGGAGGACCTCAGTCTGCAGAGTCATGGCTGGAATCCATGCTGGCTATCTTCGAGCATTTGGAGACACCTTCAGAGAGGCGGGTTAATATCGCTACCTACAAGCTCTGAGACTCCTCCAAGAGGTGGTGTGACATGATCTCATAGGCGGGTCACCAATAGGTCATGGATTGGGAGGAGTTTCAGTGCATATTTTATGACTAATTCTACATGGAGACCCTGAGGGCTGATCGAGCCTAGGAGTTCATGAGCTTAGAGCAAGGTACTTTTCATTTAATGGTGTATTCCTCTTGTTTCCCCGAGCTGCAGTGTTTCACACCCCTTCAGGATGGGAGTGAGGTGGTCTTGTCAAGGATGTTCGAGGATGGTCTCAGGCGGGAGATCTTCTCAAAGGTGAATATCTTCCAGTTAACTTCCATCACTTCCATCATCAACCAGGCGTTGATTGCAGAGTGCAATCTGAGAGACTCCGGAGCCGCGAGCCATGGGGGTTCTACTTCCAGATCTAGTTTTCCTCCAGATGATAGCAATAAGCGCCATAGGGAGTCTATGCATGGTGATCCAATGAAGGGAGATGCATTGTCAGGCAGCCTGGTGGTATGCTACCAGTGTATCCGGTTAGGGAACACGAGGCCGCAGTGCCAGAGAGACCCCATGGAGTGCCGATCATGCGGCATGTTGGGTCACCATCAGCATTTCTGCCAGGCTTTCTCACCAGAATTTGGTGACAAGGGTTCTTCCATGACTCCTCGTTCAGGATCAGCACCACCGGTTTCTCACCAGTCAGGGAACTGGAGTTCTTCTGGTCGTTCGGGCCGAGGTGGAGGTGGAGGTCATGGCGGTCAGCCACTAGTTTTTCAGCACCAGTAAGGTGGATCAGCTCAGAGTGGTCAGCCATGGGTGCAGGGCTGCAGTTCAGGCCAGTCTTTCGCCGTAGAGAAGAACTATCAGGAGAAGGATCCCGGACCTTCTACAATTCAAGGTACACTTTTTGTAGCCTCAGTTTTATCTTCATCTCTTTTTGATACTAGTGCTACACATTGTTTTATCTCTATTACTGCTGTGGAGAGCGTTGGTCTTTGTGTCTTTTCTTCTTCCGATTCCTTGACACTAGACACACCTTTGGGGACGAGGACATCTAGTGTATGCCAGTGTAGTGAGTGCCCACTCGAGGTTGCAGGGTATCATTTCTTATGGGATCTCTATGTCCTATAGATGACAGGCTATGATGTCATCCTCGGGATGGACTGGTTGGTTCCCTTCCAGGCAGTCGTCGACTGTTATCGCCGCATAGTGACTTTCATTTCACCAGAGGGTGAATCTTTTCATCATAGTGGCGAATGGGACATTCAGGCGAGTCGAGCAGGACTCGAGCATCATGGGATAGGAAGGGTGACATCCCAGATTGCTAGTCTTTATCTGGATGATCAGGGGAATTCGCATTTAGACATTCCTCCAGGGTTGGATCGTTTCAGGGACGTCTTTCCATAGGACTTTTGGGTTTTCCTCTGGAGCGTGAGGTAGACTTTTATGTTGAGCTCGTTCCAGGAGCAGCACTGGTGTCCATTCCTCCTTATACGATGGCTACACCTGAGTTGCAAGAGCTCAAGAAGCAGTTGGAGGAGTTGCAGGCAAAGAGTTTCATCCAACCCAGTACTTCTCCTTGGGGTTTTCCTGTCCTGTTCGTGAAAAAGGTAGACGGTACCCTTCGTCTTTGTGTGGATTATCGGAAGATGAACCAGTTGACAGTCAAGAACCGATATCCCTTGTTGAGGATCGATAACCTCTTTGTTCAGCTTCGAGGATCCCGAGTGTTCTCGAAGATAGACTTGAGGTCCGTTTATCATCAGTTTCTTGTTAGACCATCAGATATACCTCTGACAGCCTTCCAGAGCAGGTATGGTCTATACAAGTATACAGTCACGCATTTCGGCCTCACGAACGTGCCTGTAGTTTTCATGGCACTGATGGACCGAGTGTTCCATCCTTACATGGACTCCTTCATCTAGGTCTTTGTGGACGATATCTTGGTGTACTCTCACACTCGATACGACCATGCTACCCATCTTGAGATCAATTTGAGTACACTGAGAGAGCATCATCTTTACGCTAAACTCTCAAAGTGACACATATGGATAGATCAGATTCACTTTTTGGGTCACGTCATCTCAGAGGCAGGAGTATCTGTGGACCCAGAGAAAGTGAGAGTTGTAGTTTCCTGGGAGCATCTGAAGAATTATTTTTAGATAAGGAGTTTCCTAGGGCTGTCTGGATACTATGAACACTTCCTTCAAGACTTCTCATGCCTAGAAGCACCTTTGACAGGTTTGAACAAGAAGGAGGTGAAGTTCTTATGGTCAGATTCTTGTGAGTCATCCTTTTGAGGAGTTTAAGGGAAGGTTGATGTCGACACCAATACTAGTCTTCCTAGAACCATGAAATAGCTATACTGTCTATTGTGATGCTTCGGGTATCGTACTAGGCACTGTGCTTATGCAGGGAGATGGAGTCATTGCGTACGGGTCTCGGCAGTTGAGGCCACATGAGAGGAATTGCCCTATGCATGATCTAGAGTTGGCAGCTGTTGATCATGCCTTATGTTGTTGTAGACAATATCTTCTAGAAGAGAACTTTGTGGCCTTCATCGAACACAAGAGTCTCAAGTATATCTTCACTCAGAGTGATCTGAATCTAAGGAAGCGTAGGTGGGTTGAGCATCTTCAGTCTTTTGATTTAGAGCTTACCTATATTTCGGGAAAGGGCACCGTAGTATCAGATGCATTGAGTATAAGAACTCATATTCAGGCAGTTCAGGAGGCCATAAATGAGTGGAAGCTGATGGCTCTGTTCTCTGAGATGCATCTGGAGGTGCACGATAGACAAGGAAAGACTTACCTATCTTCTGTAGCTGTTACCTCTATGCTACATGATCGGGTACGAATGAGGCAGCTATCAGATTCATAAGGTTTTGTCCTGTGGAAAAGTGTGTTAGGAGAGGACCCTCTTCTTGGATGGACAGTGGGCGAGGATTAGACCTTGCGTTTCCAGGTACACATATGGGTGCCAGCAGACATAAGCGAGGAGCTAATGCGGGATTTTCATTCCTCAGTTTGGTCAGTTCATCCTAGTTTCAGCAAGTTGTATCGAGATCTTCATTTCCAGTACTGGTGGCCAGGTATGAAGAAATATTTCTCTGGTTTTGTCATGAGAAGCTCTACTTGTCAGCAGGTGAAGGTGGACCATTAGCGACCAGCAGGCCTTTTGTAGCAGTTAACCATTCCAGAGTTAAAGTGTAACGATGTTGCGATGGACTTCATGATCGGGTTTCTGAGGTCACATTGAGGGAACAATGCTGTTTGGGTTGTCGTCGACAGGCTCACGAAGGATTCTCACTTCTTGCCGATCAAGCAGACCTACAGTTTTGATGATCTGGGTCGACTTTACAACAAAGAGATTGTATGACTGCATGGAGTTCCACAGTCTATTGTTGCAAACAGGGATGCAAACTTTTCTTCTCGGTTTTGGAAAGGACTTTAGAAGAATTTGGGTACACAGGTACTTTTGAGTACGACATACCATCCCCAGACTGATGTCCAGTCCGAGGGCACAATCCCGGTGCTAGAGGATATGCTCAGAGCTTGCATCCCGGACTTTGGCAGTTCTTGGGAGAAGCATATCCTTCTAGTGGAGTTCGCTTACAACAACAATTTTCAGGAGACTATTTAGATGGCACCATATGAGGCTCTATACGGTAGGCCATTCTGATCACCCTTATTCTGGCTGGAGGCAGGAGAGGCAGCTTTTCTAGGACCTCATCTTGTTCAAGAGACTTTAGAACAGATAGAGTTGATTTGGAAGAGGATGGCTACGACACAGTCTCGGCAGAAGTCTTATGTTGATCAGTGGAGACGACCTTTGGAGTTCGAGGTCGGGGATCAGTTTTGCCTACGTGTCGCACTGAGGTTGTGAAACAAATGGATTCAGAGATAGGGTAAGCTTTCACCATGGTATGACGGGCCGTTTGAGGTTTTGGAGAGAGTTGGGCCGGTTGCCTATCAGTTGCAGCTACCCCAGAGGTACCGGGCCATGCACGACGTCTTCCATGTCTCTCAACTCCGACGTTACTTTTCAGACCCATCTCATGTCTTTCAGCCCGAGGAGGTTGAGGTCGAAGCAGATGCATCGTTTGAGGAGCATCCTATCAGAATTGTCGATCGCAGTATGAAGGTTCTTCGTGGGTGGTCTGTCCCTTTTGTACGGGTGCTATGGAAGTATGGGTGAGTACAGGACGAGACCTGGGAGAGGGAGGCTGATGTACGATCACATTGTCCAGAGCTATTCGGGGTTTCTTCATCTACGCGTTGCTATGAAAATTTGGGGAGGAATTTGTTTAAGGGGGGAAGTTTGTAAGAACCCGGATATTCGTTTCAGGTATGCCTTTCCTTTTTCTGATTTTTTAAATAAAAATGATGTTTCTAGGAAATTTTGAAGTACATGTCGTGTACTTTCTGAGTACACACCGTGTACACTTCTTCGGTTCGAAGCCGTTTGATGGCTGTTCCCGGGCCACACACACAGTGTGTAGGGGTAACGTGGAGGCCGTTTTTGGTGGAGTACGGAAAGACCTGGTACACGCCATGTACTCTAAAAGTACACTCTGTATACTCTAAAAGTACACGCCATGTACTTTATTTTTTTCATTAAATAGACCGGGGTCACACCGGACGCACATAAGCGTCTTCTTCTAGGTCACGTTCATCCGAGAGAGACCATATGTTCGCGGATCTTATCTGAACTTCTGCCACTCCGTCCGTTCTCCGATTCGAGCTCTATCTATTACGTTGGAAGCACAACGGTCAGTTCTTCCTTGTTCATGAGCCCTGTTTTCCTATTCTTAATCCTTCTCAAGATATCGTGGTTTATGTGTTTCAGACGTTTTCTCAGATCTACGACATTATAAGGAGAATCTTTCATCACTTTTCACATATATCGATCTCCTAGGATCGAGGTAGGCAGTTTGGGCCTTTCTATAGAAAGTCCTTGAGTATTTTGTGCGATTGTGCCAATTCCCTTGAACGGGAATTGTGCGTTTTCCGGTTTTTCACTTGTTGTATTTCCTTCTTTGCTTGATTTCTTGAGTAGATGTATTTGCCTATGTATATGGTAGTTTTTACTGTACTCTGGATGTTTTCCATGCTCTTTTTTCTTGTTTGGTGTTTTTTCAGTTGCCATGCCTAGTTGTAGGAGAGTGCAATTGTTGTTATGTTATGCTGTTGATCCTTAGATTGAGATCCAAAAAGTTCTTGAGGTTTACCTGGACATTGCACGCACGTTGAGCATGATTATTTCACACAGGACTGTGAGAACCTAGTGTAGTAGAACATAGAGAGAATGGAAGTAAGGGCTTCTCCAGAGTGTCTTTTAATACGATGCGAGACCAAAAGGAGAATTGGCAATGAGTGACTCCTCAGAGAGTCTGTAGTTCCTCGAAGTGGGCCAGAGGGGGAATGAGATGTTGAGTGCTTCCCTAGAGAGGATTTAGCATGATACGAGACTATAGGGGGAATTGATGGTGAGTGCTTCCTCAGAGAGTCTACTCTTAGATGAACCAGAGGGTTTAGACTGTGTGTTCCTCCTAGAGGGTTTCTAGTACTTGTAGGTTGAACCATAGGGGTCAGCCTGAGAGAGCAACCCAGAGGATTACCTATTTTCTTCTTGTTTCTGGTTGTTTACTTGTGTACTTTATATGCTGATAATTGTGTATTATAGCTGCTGTGTGCTTTTCTGGTTACTGCTTTCCGCACTTTTACTTGCATTGTATTCATTGACTGTTAGGCACATATCTTTGGGTGATTACCTACTGGGATTTTATCTCACACCCTTTTTGGGCCATGCTTTTGGGCCCAAATAGACTATGTTGTTGCAGGTATAGATAAGGGAAAGCGCCCTTCTAATTCAGGTTCTTGATTTCACTGGAGTTGGAGAGCATGTGACCAAGCCGTGGCATGCGATGCTGGGGAGTTTACTTTGTTTTTCTTCTGCACTTTTTTTTCAGTTGTACTTCAACACGTTGGTTTGTTTAATTCTTTCCATAGACATACGTACCATGTTGCATCATTATTGTTTTATACATTACTTTCCCTGTTCAATTTAGTTGTTGTATGCTATTTATTATTTCCATTATTGGGTCTAGTTGTCCTTCCACTGTATACTTTACCGAATGAGGGAATTGTTTCCCCACCGACTTACCAAGGCCCTCACTACTAATTGGCAGCCTATGGAGTTTGGGGAAACGTGCTTGAGGTCATGTGGAGAACCGGGTACGAGGCACCAGTGGAGGGGCTCCGGATTCAGGTCGTTACACATGACATTAGTGGCAGGTTGTAGGAAGTGTATCTTTTGATCCCTTTGCTACATGTTCTTACCACCCAAACATGGCTCTTGAAGTAGGAAGAGGGTTGGAATTACTTAGTAGGATATCTTTGTGACTATCCTTTCATGTAACATTCAATATATGATATTAATCATGTATGAGGCATGTTCTTTGAATTTATAGAGCAATGCCACTAAGAAGAACTCATGTTGTATGCTAGGAGCACTACCACAAAACAGGTCAAGGGCAGCGCTGCCCTTTATCAGTGATAAACAGAAATCACTGATAACGGGGTATGCCTTTATCAGTGCTATATAAAAGTTCTGCTAAATATTACATTTATCAGCGCTAAAATAAGCGCTGATAAAAGGGAACATTTATCAGTTGGTTTTTTAGCGCTGATAAAGGTAGCTCTTTATCAGTGCTAAAAAAGAGCTGATAAATGAATGTTTTATCAGCACTTTTATTTTAGCGCTGATAAAACAAACCTTTATCAGTGCTTTTAACGAGCGTTGATAAAGGTTCTGTCGGTTTTTATTTAATAACCCTAACAGTCTATCCTCGCTTGCACGCGGTCAAGCTCTCGCGGAAGCTGAACTAGGCCCCTCACCACGTGACCTCGTCCTCCTCGTCCTCCTCATCCTCCTCCTTCTCCTCCGCCGCCGCCGCCTCCTCCCCCGCTCCCGCTACCGCGACCGCCTCTTCCTTTTCCGCCACCACCCTCGATGTCGCGACCGCCGCCACCTCTACCGCCGCCGCCACCTCCGCCTCTGCCGCCGCCGCCGCCTCCACCCTCACTGCCATGACTGCCGCCACCTCGTCCTCCTCCTCCTCGTGCTCTCAAGGTGGGAGGTGAGTTCCATGGATGGTATTCCCTTGGTATATTATTTATATATTGTGTGTGTGAGGACCAAATAGTGAATATAGATGTGAGATAGGAATGATACCATATCTTGAGCCTAATTCCAGTAAGGATTTCCATAATAGATAGTGTGGTCTTAATGTGATTATGATTATGTCTAGGGATGTGATTCATAATTAGTGATGAGTGTCGAAATAAGAGATGTTATTGATATTTAGCAACAAAAGTGGGTTGTTTGTGAGACTTAGAATTGGATACCCTATAGGTTCCATAGAGATATCTTGACTCTAAGATGAAGTATATGGTAATTGGTTAGTTATGATGGTCACATGTGTGAGAGGTCTACCAAGGTTATGTGTGATGACTTCTGTGGATAACAAACACTTGTTTTCATTTTTTTATTTTGAGTTACCATGGGCGGTAAGTTCTACCCCTTCATGTTGAATATTTATGTATGAGATACAAAGGAAATAGTTTTTAATATTATGGTTATATGGATTCCCAAAGATTATCCCAATGGAAATGATGATGGATCCATATTAATTTTCATGACATAGCATAATCTCATAGTTATATGATTAGACAAAGATGAACCCATAATACAAAACATATCACCTAGTATGTATGTCACATAGACGAATAAATAAATTAGAAAAAAACGTGCTACAAATCATAAAGGTACCATTAAATTCTTACATTGGTTAACTTGTTTTAGAAATTGTTTATCTTCATCCGTGCCTTGTAATTTCACCCATGAATTTGAAGGTAAGTATGCGTACACAATAGTTGACCTTCTTAGAGAAGAGTTTCTGGAAGAGTATAAAAGACATGAAGCAATAAAGATCATTAGAGTGTTGGAGAAAATGTGGTTGCTACAAACAATGTGGAAATCAGCTTGTGCAATGCGGCCTAAGTTACAACTTGCAGGTATTGTAACTTAGGCCACGTTGCACAAGCCGATTTCCACAATGAATAGAAAGATCTTGATTGCTTCATGTCTCTTATACTCTTCTAGAAACTCTTCTCTATGAAGGTCAACTATCATTTACGCATACTCACCTTCAAATTCATGGGTGCATGTACAATGCACGAATGAAGATAAACAATTTCTAAAACAAGTTGACCTATGTAAGTATTTAATGGTACCTTTATGCTTTGTAGCATGTTTTTTTCCTAATTTATTTATTTGTATATGTGACAGACATAATAGGTGATATGTTTTGTATTAAGGGTTTATCAGGAGTCTGTATGATTTTCTGTTTCCACATTTCATTTTAAATAGCATGTTATAATTATATATTTACTGTACCCTAATGGCACAAATAGTCAGGCATATTGTAGATGTTGCTAGAATGCTGTAGGACTCTTTTTCCCCAATGGTAGTACATTTTTAGGATGTTTTCACTGATGAGGTATAAAATTTACTTCTTAATAAAGACATAAACATTATAATCAAGTTATTTTTGGGAGAAAATTCAGTTTCTATCACAATTTATAAAATAACACCAAAAGTGCATCAGTTGTTTGAATTACAATTTGATGATATAGAATATAATGGTTTCATATGGCATAGTACTTTACCATGGGGTTTTATAGTTCTCAAAAATAGATGGTTGATTGGTATTTATTATTTTTTTGGACTATTGGATATTGAACCTGATGAAAGTCATGAATATGTATCCTCATCCACGCATTGATAGTCACATTGATCATCTATGAGGTTCTATGATCTTCTCCAAGATAGATTTGACTTAGATGAGTTGGACATCGATGGACCTACCATGGACTGCTTTTAGGAGTAGTTATGGCCTGTATGATATTTTAGTGATGATTTTTGGTTTAACTAATGCATTGGTTGTATTAAGGGACTTGATGAATAATACATTTCATCCTTTTCTAGATCAGTTTTTAGTAGTTTTTTTCAATTAAATATTAGTGTACTCCCAACCCATAGTTGATCTTGACCAACATCTTAACATCACCTTGAGTACATTGAGATAGCATCATATTTATTACTTTTTTCTCTTGTTACTCATTGGTTTCCTCTTGTTCGCATGTCATGTATTTTCTAAGGCATCATTCAGTATTTGTAAGACTAACTTGGAATAAATTTGATATATGTTAGATTAAATCAGGTATCTTATATATACACGATGTTCACCCTACTGGACACACCATGTATATGGATTTCACATGTGTTTAAAGGAATTTGTACCATGATTTGTTTTTATAAAACCCAAACAATGCTACCTGATTAATTAAAACATAATATTAGGAAAGTTCTTGAGATCAAAACCATAATGACAATGAATATGAATAAAGAATGGATGAATGCCAATCGGTTGACAAAAGAGTATGAAGATAGCATGAACGATTTTATCAAGTTTGCAGAAGATCATGCATGTGACCCTTCCCAAATCCTTTTTCCATATTTACGCTGTTGTTATTCAAGACAAATTAGTCTAGAGGAGTTGGAAGAACACCTGATCTGTCATGGAATAGATCGAAGTTATACATGTTGGAATAAACACGGGGAAAAACCAATTTAGGTAGTGACTCAGAGAACACGACATTTTATAGATCATCTGATATGATTAGGAGCGTGAACAGTGAAGACGATTGTATGGAGGGTGTGATTACAGATGTGAACAATGATGAAGATCGTATTGAGGAAATGACAAGGACAGTTGAAGATGAACTTCGTGATTTCCCAAAATTGTTTGAGACGTTAAAAAGTTGTACAAAAACGTCATTGTATGTTGGTTCCACCAAATATACAACATTGTCAGCCGTATTGAAGCTGTAAAATATGAAAGCAGGCAATGGGTGGAGTGACTCCAGTTTTACGGAACTACTTGCTCTCCTGAATGACATGCTCCCAGAATATAATGAACTCCCAAGCCGAACATGGGATGCCAAATGAATGCTACGATTGATGGGTATGATCTATGAAAGAATACATGTTTTCCCGAATGACTGTATATTGTTTATCAAGGACCACAAATCACTTAGAGAATGCCCAATGTGTGGTGCTTCTCGATACATGAAAGAGGATTCTAGTCCTACGAAATATGTTTGGTACTTTCCAATCATTACTAGGTTTAGACGCTTATATGGAAGTGAGGAGACTGCAAGACAATTGACATGAAATGTAGATACAAGAATTAAAGATGGGAAACTACGTCACCCTGCAGACTCTCCTCAGTAAAAGAGAATTGATCACGAGTATCGTGAATTTGGGAACGAGCCGAGAAACCTTTGTCTGGCGTTATGTACAGATGGGGTGAATCCTTTTGGTTTTCAAAGCAGCAGTCACATTACATGGCTGGTTATGTTGGTAAATTATAATTTACCAACGTGGTTATGCATGAAACGAATATACATCATGTTACCTATGCTTATATCAGGACCAAAACAACCGGGTAATGATATTGATTTCTATTTCGCCCCATTGATCGAGGATTTGAAAATATTGTGGGATTCAGGTGTTACGATGTATGATGCTTACAAAAATGAACAGTTCACTTTGAAAGCCATGTTGTACGGGACGATAAATGACTTTCCTTCTTATGGAAAATTTTCAGGATATAGCATTAAAGGAACTCAAGGGTGTCCTGTTTGTGAACAAGGTACACAGTCAATTAGGTTGAAACAGACATCGAAAACCGTGTTTCTAGGACATCACAGATTTCTACCCCGACGACATAAGTGCCGATCTTGGACGACATCATTCGACGGGAGTTTAGAGGAACGTACAACACCGTCTCCACTAATAGTTGATCAATAGTTTGAGAAAGTGAACGATTTGGACACTACTTTTGGTAAACTGTTTTAGAAAAACCTTACAAAAACTGGTTGGAAAAATAGATCAGTTTTTTTTGAATTACCATACTAGAATTTTCTGTATGTCAGAAATTTTCTTGATGTTATGCATGTTGAAAAAAATGTAAGTGATAGTGTCATCGGCACATTGCTAAATACACCCAGAAAAAAAAATATGGAATTAAGTCTATATTGGACATGGTTGATATGGGAATATGAGAAGAGTTGGCACTAGTGAAGGGTGAAAAACGAACATTTCTTCCTCCTGCTGTTTACACTCTTTCCAGGCAGGAGAGATATCAGTTTTTCAACTTCTTGAATGACGTAAAGTTTTCCGAGGGGTATTCATCAAATATCAAGAACATCGTGTCAATGGGAGATTTAAAATTAAAGGGTTTGAAATCACATGACTGCCATGTTTTGATGCAAGATATAATTCCTATAGCTTTACGTTGAATTTTGCCCATGAATGTCCGCCATACATTAACGAAGCTCTGTTTCTTCTTCAAATCTATATGCAGCAAAGTTATAGACCCAGCAAAATTGCCAACTATGGAAAGAGAAATTGCCGTCATATTATGTGAATTGGAAATGTTCTTCCCAACAACATTTTTCGATATGATGGTTCATTTGATGGTTCATTTGGTGAGAGAGATTCGACTATCTGGTCCTGTACATTATAGATGGATGCACCCCATTGAACGGTATATAATGATTTTGAAAGGGTATGTCAAAAATTGATGTCGGCCAGAGGGTTGTATTGGGGAGAAATATATTGTTGAGGAAGCTGTTGAATTTTTTACCGAATACCTGTTTGGTGTGGAAATCCTTGGCCTACCGAAATCTCCTCACACTGAGTGTCTTGAGGGTGAAGGAATTTCTGGATGAGTGGTTGTCACAATCAATATTACAGATCGGGAGCAGGCCCACCTTTATGTTTTTCATAACAGTTTCGACATTGACCAATATGTTCATACCCACAAAGAAATTATTTGGCGTTTGAATCCTTCTAGGGCTGAAAATGGATATCAGATACACATAATCGACAGTTTATTGGATGGTTTCGAGACCATAGTTTTAAGCAGTTAGATGAAAATCCAGACTCAATTTCAGAACGACTTCGATGGCTGGCCGGAGGAGCAAGTGTGTACGTATTATCTTACAATGCTTATATAGTTAACGGTTATACATTCTATACTAATGAACATGATGAATACAGTACCATGCAGAATAGTGGGGTTACGCTTGTGGCTGAGGCGATGCATGTTTCCAGTGATAAAGACAAAAATCCAATTTATGTGAATATTTCATACTTTGGCATCATCAAACGAATATGGGAGTTGGATTATACGAAATTCAAAGTGCCAGTTTTTCAATGCAAGTCGGTTGATAACTGGACTACTGTTAAAATAGATGAATTAGGATTCGTCAAAGTTGATTTCAGTAAGGTAGGGGAGAAAGAAGAACCATTTATAATGGCATCACAGGCAGTACAATTATTTTATGTTCCAGACCCCACAAACCGAAATTGGATAATTGTTTTGTTATCGACCAAAAAAACCGAAGGGTCAGATGAAAGTTCAACAGAGGCTGACCCTTTTATAGGGAATTCACAATCATTTCTTAGCAGTCCAAATGTAGACGGCGTTTTTTATGTTAGAGGAGACCACAATGAAGGAATTTACATAGTCGATAGAGGAGTCAAATCACTTCAGCCTTTAAAGAAAAAAAAGAGAGTACAATAATCATGTTATTTGTTTATTGTAACATACATTGTGTTACGTTATGTTATTATCTATTTGATACTATTTTTATATAATCTAAATTAAATATTAAACAACTTCTGCAGATAATGACTTTTGCACCTGCTGATGCGCCCAATCCCAAGGCACAAAAGTTCTCTCAACCAGCAGCTGGTGGTCCCAATGCAAAGAAAAAATAGGTTTATCAGCCAAATGTTGGTGGTCCCAGTGCAAAGCAACAACAGGTTTCTCAACCTGTTGTTATTGGTCCCAGTGCTGAGGTACAACAAGTTTCTCAACCTATTTCTGATGCTCCCATTGCCGATGCTAGCGCTCCAGGGGAAGATATTGATGCTACTTCTGAGGAAATGGTAGGAAATGAAACCCTGAAAGCGCAAAAAAAAAATAGCATCGTAGTTTCATAGTGTTGGCCAAAATCCTTAACGCAAAAGCAAAAGGCATCAAATTTGAAGTGGGATGGAATAAGCAAGGCCAAAATGTTAACCCCAACAAAGACATCTTTAGTAGCTACATTGGAATCGTCACTCGGCAACGCGTGCCGATTGATGTACAGTCGTGGCTCCATGTTGTCACCGGGATGAAGACACTAATGTGGGAAGAGATTACGGTAACATTATGATATTTTTTTTTTAATTTATTAAAATAAAATAAAATACCAAAGCATTGAGTTACTCCTCATCATCCATTACAGAGTGCATTTATAGTAGATGTCTCAAACAAGGAATATGCATTAAGAGTTGCAGGAAGGATTCATAGAGGTTTCCGCACAATTTTAACGAAATATCATCCTAAAGATATAGAAGGGAAGATCAAGCCACAACCACCTCCTCTTTACGCACACTTGATATCCCAAGTAGCGTGGGATGCATTTAGCAACCGTCATGGGGATCATACTTTTCAGGTACATTGTGTGGGGTAATACATTGTTTGACATTTTCTTGTATTTATCACTCTGATTGACAGTTTTTTATTTATGAAACACCTATTGAGAGATGAAAATAAAAAACCTGCAATAGACCAGCGTACCCTTACCGTAAAGCAAGGATGGGGTACACTGAACATGAGAAAAAATTGGAATGTCTTTTAAATATACCCTACTAATAATATGTGACATAAAACAACACCATAACCATGTTTCTTTGTTTATATGAAGATTGATGAATCAAAATCGAAAGCCATATCCATCCCACGCCATGTGATATGGAAGGAGGCTCGTGTAAATAAAGAGGGGACATTGATAGATTAAAACACACAAAAAGTGTGGGAAACATGTGTAAGTATGACATAATATAAATTGGAGATTCTTTAAATCGCTATTACATTACAATAACTACCTATTTTTCTCTATTTTCTATCTGAAATAGTCATAAGAATCAAAAACAACCACACCAGATGCAGACATACTTTCAGCAGCCTTGAAGAAGCCAGAAAAGTATGGCCGTGTCAGAGGTGTGGGTTTTATGGTGACACCCCAAACATATTTTCAAAAACAAAAACAAGCGGAGGATCAATATGAAAAAATGGAAAAGCTGCAAGAACAATTATCTATTTTTCAAGAAATATTACAATAATAGAGAGAGATGATAGCAAAATTGATGGGGGAGAGGCAAAGAGAAGAAACAACTCAACAACAACCCGTGCATGACGATCTTGCCCCACCCCCACCAGCTCTGAGGCGAGCCATTCCCCTAAAAAACCTTACTTAGATGAAATAATAATTGTTTTAATAATTGTTTCTGTGAAATGTGATTTACATAGACACTGATACATTTCCTGTACTAATATTTCATAGGGTGAAAACGACTGTGATTTATATTTATCAACTCCCACCTATCGCCTTGTAGCGAGGGCTACGGTGTTCAATATAAAAAACGACATGATACACAACAGAAAGCTTCCAAAAGATCATCTTAGAGTGTCAATTAACGTAGATAATGAGTCAAGTGCCAAGATACCTATTCCAAATTACGATGAGGACATTCATACAGTTGAACAAGCTGTTGGAACATTCATCGCATGACCGACAGTTCTTGTAAAAAAACATGTCGACAAAAAGGTATTCATTTCTTATTTATTTTTCAAGCTGGACCATTAACATTTAATGAAAAAAGGTCTGAACCGATGACTGTTATTACAGAATGACAAATACTGTGGGGTGAAATGAAATATCAGCTCAAAACTATCTCAAGGATCAACCAACCGATTGAAACGGTCTACTGAGAGCACCTTCACCCCGCCAGTTCTATATCCACAGTTAATATCATTACAGGATCATGTGGATACAAAGTTGAGAGACAGAAGTACTCACATTGTTTCTTTGGAAAAAGATATGTATGGAGAGGAGATATCAGATTTCATTAGTGTTGAAAATGTAAATGAACTCCTCATGTATAAATGGCTAGGCTCCTCAATTGTAAATGTATACATGATGTAAGTTTTCATTATTTGATTTTACAAAAGCTGATATACTCTGATAATTTTGACTAAATACATTTTATATTTATCGCAAATGTATATATGAAAAACAATTGAAGGGATTTCACCATGAACAAAAATTTGGACTCGTTAGTCCTCAAACCACATCTTCAAAAGATGAAATAGATTTTTTAAAGAGGCTGCAATAATGTCATCCCTGCTCGAATCATTTGAAAAAAAAATTACGGATGACAGACTCTTTTTAATACCAACGATGCAGGGTAAAACTCTACAATTTAATAATATCAACTATATTTTTATTTCTTTCTTTACTTATTCCTTTTTGTATTTTTAGGGATCATTGGATGCTGATTGCAGTCAACTTGGATACTCCAAAGATTTATTTTCTGGATTCAATGCATGGATATCCAACAAACCGACCACGCATGATGGTGTTTGTTAATTTGTAATACACTAGATCCAACATTTTAAAACTAAACATCTAGTTATATAATTTTTGTTATCCTTCAATGAGGATTCTGTTATGATAGGGCGGTGCATCAATATCGTCTAATGCATGGAATGAATCCAGGGCATAAGGATGAGCATGCCTATAATATCTACAACTGGAAAAGTATCCGGGTATATATAATAACATTTCACTATCCAAACACATATCAAAACAAATTATATATTGTTGTCGATGTTTCTGTAGTGTCCAAAACAAACAAACGGAAAGGACTGTGGATATTATGTTTGTAAATTTATGAATGAGATCATATTTTATCAACAAACTAGCATCCCTGATGAGGTATTTTCGAAAATAATGAAGATTTCATTTAAAATATTTATAATCCTTTGCGTATTTATATTTTTTCAGTACTACCATAACTGTCGCAACAGCTCATATTCAGAATATGATATACATGTGTTTAGAAACGAATGGGAAACATACCTGATGGAAGATTGTACACAAATAGGATGAAGGTGAATTCCTACCACTTATGTTATCTATAGACTTGAAAGTTATTTTTAAAATGAATGCAGTTGTATTTCTTGTGGATTTGCATGCTTAAGTCCTTTAAATGTGTTTGAAGAAATGAGAAAGTTGTGTGATGGGTGTTTTCAAATGGATTTACTGTGTTTGTGAATTTTAAAGAGGGTTTTCTTATGAGATGTAGAGATTATATATATGTGTATTTACATTGAATGAAAGTACATGAGAGTGTATTGATATATATGATGTGTATAATGTAAATTGAGCACAATTTCCATACAAGGTATTTTCTTTATGATGTGCAGGGGACAGGGTTAGAGGGCAGGGGTGGTTTTCTAGGGGGAGGGGGAAGGGGAAAAGTTGTTGGGGGACGGTGTAGGGGGTGTGCTGGGTTCTTTTGAAATATGTAGGGGGTGGGCAGAGGGGTGTGCAAAATGGGCAGGGGAAGTGCAGTGGGTAGGGGTGTGCTGGGGAAGGGGGCAGAGGGTGTTTAGGGGGCAGGGAGTGTGTAGGGGTAGGGGGTGTGCTCGGGGGTGGGCAGTGTGTAGGGGGTGTGCTGGGGAAGGGGGAGTGGTGCTTCTTTTTTATGGAATGGGGGGACATAGTATTTGTTTTATGTTTTGTGACTCACTAGTATAATTGGTTATTTTATGTTTTGTGCCTCACTAGTATAATTCCATTTAGCAACCCCATTCTTTATTTCATTATTGTATTACTAACATAATATAGGTTTTATTATGTAGGTGAAATCTTTTTCCTCAGTTTGAATGCTTTGTTCGGAAACCGCCTCTATGGATGACAATTGTTTAGAGCGGATGGATGCAGAAAGGATGGAAAATCATTGTTTTTTAACTGTTTGTTGGATAAATGTAATCTTAACCAAATTAAACTTTGTTTTAAATGTATATAGAAGTGTGTTGTTTTTTATTCATGATTTCAAGTAAATGTATGTATCATTTTTTGTTCTTCTGTGCTTTGTGTGTGGGTGTTGTGTGTGCTGTGTGCAGGTTTTGTTTGGACTATGTGCAGGTTTTGTAATGTGTTCTGGTGCTGGACAGGTTCTGTGCAGGTTCTGGTTTTTTATAGGATCTTTAGACTTTATTAGCACTAGTTAAGCACAGATAAATGGATAATATATCAGTTCTATTTTGAGCGCTGATAAAGGTAGTTTTTATTAGCGCTCACAATAGCACTGATATATTATACATTTATCAGCGCTGAAAATAGCACTGATAAATATTACCTTTATCAGCTCTATTTTTAGCGCTGATAAAGGGGACACCCCTTTATCTTCGCCAAAATTAACTGCGCTTTTTTATCACTGTTAAAGGCCGTTTTTAGCGCTATTATAAGCCATATTTGTAGTAGTATAGAGTGGCGATGAGCATACTCATGAGGTGGTGGGCTCTAAGCCCCCTGTGATACCTCTAGTAGTGCCACCTGAGGAACCAACTGTATATTTTGCACTGGATAATGATTCCAAATTTTGTGATACCCTTATTATGTTTATGAAATTTTTTCAAGAAATTACTTGACCTACAACTTTTATGGAAGATATGACAAGTGATTTTTAAGAGAATCATACACCCACCTTCCCGGGGCTGGCAAGCCTCAGGATGGTGAGTCTTGGTTGGAGGCTATGGTTTCAATCATCAAGAATATCGAGATAACTTCTGAGTGGAGGGACAATCATGCAACCTATATGTTACATGACACCACTAAACATTGGTGGGACATCCTAGAATTGGATGGTTGACATCAAGTTATGGTTTGTGTGGAATTTCAGGCACCCTTATTCAACCACTTCATCCCTCAGACCTTGAGAACTGTTTGTGTATGGTAATTAATTCACCTTGAGAAAGATGACACATTAATTATGGAATAATTAGATAAATTTACTAAATTAATGTGTTTTTCATCAACCATGATGGGTGATGAGTTGAATATTGTGATGAACTTAGAGGATGGTCTTGCCTATGTCATTCACTTGCAGATGAATGTCTTTTAGCTGACCACTATTTCAGAGATAGAAAACCAAACCCTCATCATTGAGCGGAACATGGGGGAATCTATATATGTGAATTACAATAGTTTATCTTCCAAATATAGTAGTGGTTTCCCCAATGGTAAGAAGTGATTCTTCGAGGGTACACACTGGGGAAATATCAGCTAGGTGGCACACACTAAAAACATTGTAGTGTGTCGCCAATGCCCTAGTGTACTAGGAATCCGAATGAGTGTCAGGCATGCTATAATATGGGTCACCTCCATCAATTTGGATGATCATTTTCTTCAGTGCCAAGAGAATGGGAATCTAATCGAATAACAGCTTATGGTTTAAGATTAGTGAAAAATCATCAAAATGGAAGTTGGTCATCTATAGGTCATTTTGGCCGAGCATGTGTTCATGGTCAAGGTAGTCAGGCTTTAGTGTTCCATCATTAGCAGAGTGGGTCTGATCAGGCTCCTCAGGCAGTATCTCAGGGTTTTGGTTCAAGTCATATCTATGTTGTTTAGCCTATTACAGAGGAGCATAGACTGGGACCATCAACAGTTTGAGGTATTATTCTGATATCCTCTACATTAGTATATGGTTTATTAGATACATGTGCATCTCACTTTTTTATATTTACTAAAAATATGGGAAGTATTTCCTTAGTGATAGAGAACTCCATTATTTTTATGACCCTTGTCATGCTATTTGGAGTTCAAGATGACAGTATATGTTAATATAAAGAGTTCCTCCTTGATATAGGTGGGTACCATTTTCTGTTGAGTTTCTTCATCCTTGAGATGACTAGATTCGACATCATTCTTTGTATGAATTGTCTCATGTTGTATTGAGATAATGTTGATTTCTATCACCATGGGGTGACATTCACATCACCCAAATGATATATGTACATGAATAAGGAAAAATGAGATCTCTAAGCAGTCGATCTGGACATAAGCATACTGAACGGGATATGATTACATCTGAGATGGACAGTATCATTATGATCAATTAGGGAATGAAACTCATGGAATTACATGTTGTCATGGATATTTATAGTGACTTCGTAACTGATGATTTCTCCTTCTCACCTACTAATAGAGACGTTGATTTCACTATTGATCTCATTCTAGGTGTGACACAAATGTCCATTCCTCTTTATAGGATGACACCTACAGAGACCTAGAACTCGAGAGGCATCTTGATGAATTAGAGGATAAGGGTTTTATCCAACCAAGAACATCACCATAGGGTTCACTAGTCCTTTTCACTATGAAGGTGGATGGTACCCTCATATTTTATGTGTATTATGCCTGACTAAACCAGTTTACGAGAAAGAAAATGTATCCAATTCCTCAGATATATGATCTCTTCGACCAGATTTGAGGAGAGACATTTTTTTCTAAGACCAATTTGTGGTTGTGCTTCCATCAAGTGTATGTGAGACCATAATACATACCATGTATGGTGTTCCAAGGAAGGTATGGCTTGTATGAGTACTTGGTTATGCCATTTGGGTTGACGAACATGCTGAAAGTCATTATGGAACTTATAAATCAAGTTTTCCACCTGTATATTTATTCCTTTGTGGTAATATTCAAAGACGACATCTTATTGTATTCACGCACTAGACAAAATCATGTAAATCATCTTGATATCCTGACATATAGAATGAGAGATCACCATGAATATGTGAAGCTTAGTAAATACCACTTTTGGGCTACTGATGTTCACTTCATGGGTAATATCATACATGAAGAGGATGTATCCATTGATCTAGAGAAGTTGAGTGTTGTGGTTTCCTAGGAACAACCCAAGAATGTGTTTGATAAACAGATTCTTATGTTAATAAAAGTTAGTCTTAATAAAAGGGAAAGGTAAATGAAAAAGTCACCCCCAAATTTTGATCTCTATTAAGAAAACATTGGTGGAAATTAGGGACATATAATTGGAAGAAAAATGTAAATATTTATAGGGATAGATTGAGGTCATCAGTAACAAATAAGTTTAAAATTGTGGGCCTCAAATCCATCAATATATGATGATTTAAATATCATCAGTTCAACAAAACAAAATTTTTTAGGATAACACATTTAATGATTTAATATCTCTTCCCTAAAGATTAAGAATTAATCTTTTCATAATGTAAGAGTAAAAAAATATACTTGACATGTTGAGTTTCACCCTTCAACTAATTCTTACCACAAACTCATCTTTCACTCCAAAAGATAATAGAATTCAAAAATATTCTATTAATCCTAATCATAAAGGGTTTCAAAAATAATGAATTTATAATTCATTTGTCAGAGTATTTAAAAAAACTACAATATATAAACATAGACATCACGAAGGCCAGTGTTAGGTGATGCACCCTTGTCGCCCTTCGGTTGCAGGTTCAAGTCTCGCGGCCTTTCTAGATGTGACGGGTTGTCACCCAACCTCAGTGTTGTCCTTTTTCTACCAATCCAAAACTAATCTTAAGAAATGATTTAACTGTAATAATAGTATCTAATGTCAATATTTATCCCTTCAAAACTTTATAATTATCCAAAATACTTCTATTGAAACTCACTGTCCAAAATTTATAAGATGTTAAACAGAATGAAAATATTTTTTTCCACGTAATAACATGTGAATACCTTCATCATGTATTCTTTTAAAACACAGTAACACCCTGAATGACCATAAAACCTTATTAATTTCATTCATTCTCCCTTATTCTTTATAGAATTCAGGATATACTTCTTATATCTAAAAACTAGTAAAATCCAACATTAATGGAATAAAAAACAATTAATTAGTTTCAAATTAGTAAAGAATATTGAATATAATTTTTCCAAATAAATCATATCTTATTATAAAATCACTACCTCTGTATCAGAACCATATTAAGGTTTATCTTTCCTTCAGCCATGTATTTTACAAAAAAATTAACTTGATATTGAGTCACTTATCTTAGAAACATATAATCTAAAATCCTTAATGAAATAGTACTGCAGTACAATCCTTATTTATTTCCATAATTCATATAACCTATACATCATTGCTACAACACTCAAAAGAAATAATTCTTTAATATCAACATAACAAAACTTGTCATTACTCTTCAATTGTGGTAGTATCATAACTTGATTGTTATCCAATATCATCATTTGGGCATACTCTAATGATTTGGACATTGATTCACATAGTGTCCCAACTCCTTAAAGATGAATCATTGTACATTTGAAACCTTTTTCTTACACTTGAAATCGCGTACATGGTTTCATTTTTCTCCACACTTATAAAAAATCTCATTCCCTTCAAATATTTACGAAGGTGATTCTATCCACAATTATCACATATGGTTAATTACTTATTTCCCCTCTTTCCATTATCCTTATTTCTATCCACCATCCTTTTCTTCTCTTACTTACCTTCAAAGCCATAGGACTCAGAGAATTCTTTACATATCTTATTAACACATGAAACTATTTCTTCATATGATGAGAATACATGGGAGAATATTTTCCTTATAAATGTTGAATAAATACCATGAAAGATATGATCCTTCTTACTATTTGGATCATGCGTATTATTGGAGATCTCATTCATTCTTTTGGGTACCATTTCTAAACAATTTCATACACTTGGTTAGTTTATGAATCGCAATGCATAATTCCAAACTTGTAAAATACATAACGAAAATTGAAAAGATTATGAATATAATATATAAGCATAAAAAAATTAATTGAGGAAGTATTTACTTATAAATATTTCATGATGGATTATAAAGAAAATGTTAATTATCCAAAGCATATACCACGAGTGTGTCGTTACGAAGAGTGAAGCAAGAGCCATTGTCATGTATTAGGATACCCCAGGTCAAGCTCAAAACTCCTTTTCGAAGTTTTCACTCCTAGGTATATCTATTACAGATCCACCTATACCTACTCGTATCTGGACATAGATATATTTCTTGAAAAATACACAAAATCCATAAATTACCAAAATTCTAGGAGGTTCTTCTATACTAATCCTAAAAGTATATCTTAGGGTAATGTTCTCTAATCAGAGTATTTATAAATCTAGTTTCCAATGTATGTACTAAAATTTCTCTGATACCAACTATAATTCCCCGACCACAGAAGCCCAGAGCCAGTGCATTATTTTAAAACATTATCTTGATTAAAAGTAATCATGTATTGAAGGACCAATCAGTTTAGTAGTCTTGGAAAATAGATTACATACATGAACATTACATTTCTAATTCAAACATAAAAAATGATATAAAAAATACTTTGAGAAATACATTATTCCCCTTTCTTAACGCTTTATATCAATCATTATACACCTCTTGGAATCATAGGAAAACAAAACATAAGAAATGGGTTAGATCAGATGCTCAGTAAGGGTAAATAATTTAGCGGAATCTATAAACTTTTAAGGAAAGATGTGTAATAAAAAGAAAAACCTTTTAAACATAAACTTTAACATAATATTGAGAAAATAAATCATACATTAACATATATAAATGAACATGAATATTATATTAGTCTAATAATCACAAGTAATAATTAAATTCATAATGAGGGAATTCCTAACACTCGACATCATTACCATAGAGTCAAGGGCTTGTGGTAAGAATACAAATAATTTTTTTTCATGGCCTTGTGCCAAGACACTTATTTGTATCAGGAGACCTACCGATGCATTGAGGGGCTATAGCGGGTCCCACTTATCACTTAATAAGTCCACTGCATTCCTTATATGGAAATGTTGAAACATAACACAAACATTCGTATTAAAATTAGTATAATAAATGTCAATGCATCAACCACAAACAATGAAGGGTATAAAAATAGAACAACAACAGCAAAAAATATCAGAGCTCATTCAATACAATATGGGAGTTTTTATTAAAATAAATAAAACTTAATCAAAAATAATATCCAGTAAATGATGTTGACATAGTTGAAAATGACCAGTAAAACTTTTTGAGAGAAATATCCCTTTTTGTGAAATAATTTAAAAGTCGGAAATTTATAAAAGAATTCATTTAAAAGATATTTTTGAATCGGAGTGCCCCATACCACTTTGAAACTTTTTAAAATAATCGACATTTTAAAATAATCATGTCCATATAAATAAATCCATAAACCCATTTTGAAAACATGGACATTAATGAGAAAGATTTAGAAGAACAAATATTTAAAACATTTAAAAGGATGTTTCAGTTAAAGAGTACCTTAAAATAATAATTTTGAAATGTATTTTATGAAACATGGACATGGATAATAAATATTTCCTAAAAAATAATTACACATAAACAATCTCAGATAATAATGAGATTGAGAAATTATCCCTTACCTTGCACTCTCCTTTGGTCGATGGCATGTTTAACCTCATGTATAATGACCATAGTATGTTATTAATTTATAAAAGAACCATATTAATATTTATAATATCATAAATGATTTATTTATGACTCTATACTACCTGTTTAATAATTATTTCCATGTTAAATTTCTTTTTGGGTAATAATCAATTTCTTTATCGTACGAGTTTTAACTTTTTATTCTTGATTGTATCATTTATAACAAATTGTAAATACTTCCAGAATATAAAACAAGATTTATATATAATATATATTAAGAATATAAATATTTATGATTGATAGATATATGAAATTTAAAACACCATTTATGGAGACGATATGTCGTATGTACAGATAAATGCTATTTCCATTTTCATATCGTATTGAATAGAAGTAAGTGAATAAGATATATGTAAGTACAAACATACATACATATACATACATACATACATACATACATACATATATACATACATACATAAATACATACATACATACATACATACATACATATATATATTTATATTTATATCTCCAATAATATTTTTATGTCATATATTACATACTTTTTAATAATATAGATTTCTATAATCATCGTTGAATGGTGAACGTGGAAATGAATCTCACCGCATCGTGGAGATGGGAGGTCGTACGTACACACGAGCGAAAATATCACTTCTTTTTTGATTAAAATGTTTGGAATTGAATGTTATATTTATTTTACAGAGAAAGTATCAAGTTATTTTCATTATTTATATACATATTACTCATCATTATATTCATCCAAATAACACAATATTGAATAACAAATTACACCACGACGTAGAGTCGGTAAGCTGTACGTACACACACATGGTGACATTATCATTCCTAGGATGGATAGAATTTCGAATACGGTTGTACCATGTTAAATAGTTTAACTATTACCAATCCTGTTGTATTATTACACTAAATGGTTAATATACTTACTATAAAAACCCAATAGAACCCCAAGTTATTCATTAATTACATATCTATTTTTATATAAGTATTTTCGATGGAACTTATATTTTTAGTACTTTTATATCATTTAATAATATATATTTGTTTTAAAAACTCATTTATGTCAATTTTGACATTATTTATTATTTGGTTTTTGTGAAAGTCATAAAAATTGATTAATTCAAAAAAAAAAGATTTAATTAATCCTAAGATGTCATATTCACTTATAAAATTCATTAATGACATAAAAAAGTTCAAATTATATTTATTTTAAAAATTATAATATCATTTATTTTATTTTTTCATTAATAAAGAAAATACTGCATCATTATTGTGTCATATATAAATATATTTAATTTATGAATAAAAATTATAAACAATTATAATGATGTTCGAATGTTTTTTAGATTTTAATGAAAATATCAATTATATAACCTCATATAAATGTTTTTTTACTAAAACATACAGGCTTTGGTTATTTTTATTTTTACTTTAGATTATTTAATATAAAATATCATCATCACTCCCAAGTGGCTGCATGGTGTGCAAAAATCGACCCAAGGATGCCCGAGGTCAAACAAGTATCAACAAAAAGTTTTAGGACATGTGTTAGGTTAATTTAATATTATTATAATCTTATGTGTTTACCCTTACATAACAGATTTACCCTTTAACCCTGGTAAATAAAATATTTACCGAAATAATTATTCATAATGTCTAAAAATAAAATTTACCTATTTACATAATTGGTACCTCCTAATTCAAAATATAAAATACATTTCTCCAAATTTCAAACATATAATATTCAGAAATAAACTGAAAATTAATTCTCGTTGTCAAAACCAAAAAGAGGGTTTTTAAGAAGTAAAAACTATCAAAATATTGACATATGTTTGTGAACTATTTAAATGTCAAATTACTTCCAATAACCTAAATTAAATTAAAAAAAATATATATAATGATACTTTAAAACAACTCAAATTTATAATTTAACAATATAAATTATATCTATTAAAAAATTTGTTTTTAATTAAAATTTATTATTTTTACTATTCATAAAAATATGAAAGTTATCATAAAAAGTACAAAAAATATATCTAGACTAAATTTGTATGTCCTGATTCTAAAGAAGAATTTAATTTAATTTAATTAAATATATAAAATATTCAAACATTGGTTTTAAAAAGGGTTCTCCATTAAAAGATAGTAAAATTGCATTTTTTGAAAAATAATTATTTTATCTAAAAAATGAATTTGTTCTTATATTATGTCTAAGAAAAAAATAATATGGATTCTAAAATTATATAGAGTATTTAAAATTTAAAAATTTGTTAATACTATTCAAAACCTCTTTTTGAACGTTTGGTTTGGTAAGTCATGCTGCGCTTTAACTCGGTGTTGTGTGTAGTGCATTTATTTAATTACTTTGAAGAGATAACACTCTATGAAATCTTGGGGTGTTACATCTACCAAGCTGCCTACTTAAAACTACCCTCATAATATTTAAATTGATTGTAATTCCATTACACACCATTTAATCCTTGACAACTATATTTTCCAAAAAAAATCTTCCTTTATATTAATAACCACATGTTTCCCATTACATGGAAAGAACAAGTTACATTGAATTTGAACCCCTCAAGTTGTGTATACAGTTCACAGTTTTTTTGGGAATCAATTACACGATGTGTAATCCAATTACACAGTGTGTAAGTGCCAGTGTGAAACAAAAAATGTAGGTCTAAGTGGGAAATTACTACAAATCCTTAACTTCACCATTATAGTCCCCCCCCCCCAATTCATTCTCCTATTTATATAACCAATGAAAAAGGAAACCAAAAACAAAGGTTAAAACATACATGACAGAAATATAATTGGGAATTACAATCTCCCCACCATAAATTATTTCTTCCCCCAGAAATCCTCAAGATCTTGGATCCAAAAAAATATTAGTCCACTATTTCCTCATAAATTAATCCCTCACAAAGGTATCATTGCTTTCTTATATTCACATATATATAAATTTGAACAAGGGGATCATTTTTTTGTGAAACACCTTATCTTGGTGATACATAACCTGAACTGGCAGCTCAACTAAAGTTATATTGTACTGAATATTAATATCCTCCCATCTAATCACATGGTCATGATATGGTATAAACATCCTCAACTAGAAAACATGAATCATTTCATGGATAAAATTCAATCTAGATGGTAAGTCCAATCAATATTCCACCAACCTGAGTCATCCAATGATCTAAAAGGGTCCCACAAACCTTGATCCTAACTTACCCGACATACCCACATGAAGAAATACCATGTCAGGTAAAAATATAAGAAAAATATGATCACCAACCTCAACCTCCATCGGTAGATGCCTACAGTCCGCAGAGGATTTTTGCTGAATCTATTTCTTGCTCAATCTCATATGGATCAACTGAACCATCTTTGTCATCTCTTAAAAAACATATAGTCCAACAAAGGATTTCACTCCCATCTCTACCCAGAACAAGGTAGATCTACATGTTCACCCACACAAATACTCTAGGGTATCATCTTTATCAAATCCTTATAAATATTGTTAAAGGAAAATTCAACCAAATGAAAATGATTTTCCCAAGACCCTCGAAAATATATAACAAAAGATAGGATAATATCGTCTAGAACCTAGGTAACCTTGTCTATATATATATATATATATCTTATTGTGTATGATAATATGTTCCCAATTTAATCGGGGAACCCATCACCTCCTGTAAACCGTTCCCAAACTAGGAAGTGAACCCCATATCCCTGTCAAATACAAATGCAAAAGGAAACCCAAGAAGTCTCATAATCCCTGATCAATTAAAATCTCCAAGCCATTCCACTTTCATCATATCCATGATAGTTAGGAAACATTCTTATTTAGTGATTCAGTAAATGATCAACCAAATCATATTTTTACCTCTCAGATCATCTGGAAAAACAATTAAAAAACCCATTGAAATGTGATCCCAATTCCAAACCATAATGGGTAAGGGATGCACCAACCCTATAAGTCTCCAGTTTTCCATATTAAATCACTGAAAATAATGTACCATGATACAAAATCCCCAATCAACGATCTCATTCCCTACCACCCATACCGATGCCTCAAGTTGTGATACATATTTGTAGACCTAGGGTGAATTGACCAAAAAGAATTGTGTCCACTGTCAAACAACTCTTACATCAAGTAAAAAACAACCAAAATGATACAGATGCATAATGCTCCACTAGGTGACCTAGAACACCCAACCTAGGCCACCGCACCAAAAATGCTTTCACTAAAGTGTTGTCACTCAATGTAGATCAGATGCTTGAGACAAACTAGCTCATCCAAAGAGGAGTAATATTTTATCAAAGACAAAAACACATATCCACCAACCTCTTCCACTTCCCAGATCAACTCATCAAACCGAATCATTAGAGACTACTACTAAACTGATTCCGTCATGGGTTTTGTTTTTAATTTTTACTCAATGCATCAAAAACCACATTTCTATTCATAGGGGTATAAGAAATATCAAAATAAATATTATAAAGAGACTCTACCGAGTGTCTCTGTCATAAATTCAGATCTCTCTGAGTAATAATATATTTCATACAATTATATTCAGAATATACTAGTATCTTTCTAGTTGATGTATTACTTTTGGTGTCATGAATTGAATTTCCCACCCTCATGACTACTATAACGTAAGTATGGGTTCGATCCACATGGAGACATAGAGTGTTTGGTAACTTTATTGGTACTTTATAAAATGAATATTTTCTAGATTTATAGTTATGTTTTGAATGTTTTAAGAGTTACTCAAGATGTTTGAGTGGTTAACATCCTATATTATTTAAAATTTTACTCGAAAAAACTCACCTAAACTATTTTTACAACCAGAAGATGAAATAAATCAGTATTGTTGATCATTATGATGATCGTAGAATATAAATTGTGTTATTGTGTTTTTTTGTTCATAATAAAGCCCATATTTGGGATTCAAATGCGACCAAACTCCTGTGGCCTAAAAAGTTTCCATTTAAGTTAACAAAAATCATTTTTTTGGTCAGACAATTGGTTTTTAGAAACTTTTCTAAGAACAAAGCCCTTGGATATGATGAGTGAACCCAATGGTATTGGGATTACTCATTTTAATTCCCTTGTAGATCTATGGAAGCTCCATTCCTAATATGATATGGAGTTCCCAGTAAGAGAAAGAATGGCTAATCAGAAGAATTATGAGAAATAAATGAACTAATACAAACAAAATAAGTGTAATAAATAAAAAATGAGTCTTCATTTCCTATATCCCTAACACATTGATGGAATTAGATACTCATTGAAAAAAATATGAAAAAACAATTCTCACCTCTTATGTTCATTACATCTGAGAAATAAATGACAAATTCCCAAGAAAAACAGGAGAGTAATCTCTAAAAAAATTCCTAGAATGAGTTTCAAGGTCCTTTTCTCCTTACATGTATCCCCTAAATATGATGATTTTTTTATAATGTTGTAGGGATCATTAATTTTCCAACCCCTAGTGTATTGGAGTGGTTAGGGGTCATAATCCAAAGTTAAATTGTAGTTAAAGAGGTTAATAGAAAGTGGCTGGTTGCCTGCTGACTAGAGCATGGTTTTGGTGCATGGTTAGTTTAACCGCGCACCAATTATGTTTAGGGTTCTATCATTCTATATTTGAGGAATATGGTTTTTTTGGGTTTTTATGGTTTTTTAATTATACAGAGACCATGAAAATATCTACTATCTCCTCACAAGCCCACCCCATATGGTTTCTTAGAGGATCTTCATGATGAAAGGTCATCAATATTTTGTGAAATATTTTTCATATCTTGAATTTATTTCATTGCGGTGAGATTCTTGAAATGAAATCAAGGTACCCAATTTTACCTTTAAGTGTCACAATTAATTGATAAAGAAAGTTACGATATCATAAAATTAAGATCACGTAATAACCACTAGTGCCATTGCTTCACTTTCCTTAATGCATAAATTGGTTTCCATTTTAAAGGGTAAATTATTTTAAAATATTCCATCACAATATCCATTTATTAAAAATATTATTCTATTAATGGATATCTAAACATTTCACTTCAAGTTTTATAATTTTTATTCACCTAAAAAATAATCCTATCATTCTGGAAATTCGAGTAATTTCAAAAATAGGTGTCTAAAATCCATTTTTCTAGTTGATATAAATGTAGGAGATCTATAAAAACCCTTAAGAATTACTCAAGGGAAAACATGTCATCATAGGTAATGCCAAGGTAATGAACAAAATGGGGTTCCAGAAGTAAGTTCCCTCCCCCACACTTAAATCCATGAAAAATACCCCATGAATGTGGTTAGGTGGAGAAGGGTGGGTAGAAAAACTGCAAGCTATTTGGAGGGAGAAACACTGAAAGAAAGTGAAAATATATACCATAATAGAAAAACTCCCATAAAAATATCATATAATGGTATTTAGTTTTTATGTGACAATCCTCTAAGAAAAAAGTGTCTTCATGAAAAAATATTCATCCACCTGTTATCTTGACGAGGAAATAATAAAAGTGAAGCAATAGTAGCATAGTAGTTGCAAGTAGAATTATTGAGAAGTAAACAATCACACCACAGATGAAAAATATAGAAAACATCCACAGGAGTAAGAAAGTTTAAAATTACAGTCACAAAGAAGTTCCAGTGAAAATAACATCATTATTTGAAATAAAATAATTTCTAGACTATGGGATGACCAATTCCAAATGGTTCGTAAGACTAAGTGTGGTCACACTCATCCAATGATTGATCTGTTATGTCCTTCTCAGTATCCATTCCCTCTGATAGACGTACTGTTGGTGGGTCTACTGGTGGATAGTTTTCCCACGAAGGATCCAAGTGGGAGGATGCGTCCTTGTACATGCATTAGGAAGAGAGATAACTGGGAAGTGGTCAGTAATGTCTGGGGGGTGGGATATCCTGTATGATAATTCCTTCTATCCGTCATCCAATTGCCTAAACTTTCTAGTTGAACATGGCAGAAAAATCATAGTCTTGATTCCATTGGAGATCTGGGACACCAAATATGGTTCCATCAAGGTTGGGGTAAGTGGAGTATTCTAAGTAAGGTGGAGGATGCATTGATGTGGTTGGACTTGTGGGTTGGCACACCTCATCTTATGGGGAGGAATGTTGGCATACAACGGGGGTGGTTGAGGTTTGAAGGAGCTCATGCTTGGATTCTTCTAGGTGTACCCTGAAGCCATAACAGTTTCCATCAAATTCCAATATTTATATGTGAAATACCATAATGATGTCAAATGGTATAGGCGGTTGAATCCTAGTGAAGGCATCTTCATCAAATTGAATTCGAAGGTGCTCAGCTAAGAGAGTGATATAAGGTCCTCCAAAAATATATCCCTTGGGTTTTGTGAACATGTTTTGGATGTAATACATGAAGAAAAAGGTAGTGTTGATGGGTATCCTAGTAATCATGGAGTGTATAATAAAAAAATTGTGAAGGCTGACATTTCTTTCATCATCAAATGTGAAGTGAAGGAAGTGGTGATGATTCGATGAAGAAAATGATGGGTGAGGTTTAAGAGCATAGAGGACTTCAAAATTTAAGGTGCGTAGGGAGGTTGAGGTTGGGAAATAGTGGTCCAAAATCCTCTTGCAGCACCACAGTCCCAATCTCGATAATCCTCGATGTAATCAATGTTGTGAACAAATTCTTGATCACATAGGCTGAAAATGCGGAGAACTCTATGAGATATGAACAATATCAGTGTTTCAAATGGTGGAATGTGATATCGCAAGTAACCTATTCTAAATCACCCTTATCATCAATATTATACCTTTGGTGGCATCAAAAGGTGTCTATAATCTCAATAATTAGTTCCATATATGTTATGAAGTGTGTGACAAGTGCCCTAATGAGGTGGTACGGATCAATTATCCTTTGTAGCTCGTCAAATATGGATAATTCCTCAAGGTGGTATGATAAAAAATAATGATGCAAGTTGAACTCCCCTTTGACGAGCACTCAGTATCTCTTAATCTCTTCCATCTTGGTGAATTTGAGGTGAGGACATGGGAGTGTATCAGATCCTAATGCATAGGTATGTTTTGAAAAGGCCAAGTAGAGTTGGGTGGGTTTTTTTAATAGTTGTAAAAAAATCATAGAGACTGAACAATTGAGGAAATGATAGATATAAAATTTAATTCTCATTATATAATTCCTAAATAACCCATTAATCCCCAAAATTTGAACAAAAATATTACAAAAACTATGGTTTTTGGAAAATTTTGGTTTTTCAAGTGTGTGTGGATGTTTCCTCAAGAATTGTTTTGAAAAAGATGAATAAAACCTAAGATTAAGAGAATCGAAAAACAGATGGGGAGAAACACATGGATATTATAACCAAAGAAATATAGTATATAGGAAAGCTAATGTAAGAAATATATGATGAATAAGAAGAGGGGAAGAGAGAGATAGAGTAGAATGGGGATTACATTGGAGTGTAAAATGGTAGAAGAAGAAGGATCCAAGAGCATAGAGGTTAAAGGAGATGAAGGTTACAAGGGCTATGCACAGTTGGGAGTGGGAGGCATTACATGGTTTGAAGGATACAATTTGCGGTAATATTTATCGAAGGATTTTTAAAATTCACAAAATATAATTTTCACATGGTTACAGTTCATGGTTTAAATATTATTTTGGTATTCGTATTGAAGCTACTAGAATGGTAACCCCACATGAAAAACTAAAAATTATTGGATAGTTAGTCATGAAACTTTCTTACTCCTACTTCAAGAATGTAGTTTCAAATATTTGTGGTTATTCTCCATTTTTTTTAACAGGGTTCAAACTGTATGTGTGACACTTTTTTTGAATTTTTTAGATTTTCCCTATTTGAATGAAATATATGTAGTACCGAGTGACACCCTTAAAGGGGAGGGGGTGGGGTCTAGGTTTCAACCCTTTAAATTTGAAGCAATAGATATTTTTCCCATATTGGTAGGAACATAATAATAATGTGTTACAAAATCATATAGTAATTAAACATTCACACGTAGAGAGACAAAAAAAATTTTATGGGTTCACCACTATGGTCTAGCCCAACGACAATAATTTATTTGTATATAGGTCATACGTAAATCCATTAATCCTTACTATTTATGGAATACATATGTTTAGATACAATCATTCTATGCCAGACACACCACCTTTACAAGATTTTAGGGATATCACACTGCCTCTCGTGGATAAATTCCATCAACTCCCCCATGATACCTTATTTAGGTAAATTTTCACACTATTTTATGACTTGAAGGTCACCTTAGTAGATTGGAATTTTAGTGCCTGTCACTGATAAGAATGTGAAGTTTCATGCACCATATACCTAAGTTGATGCACACTAAAGCAGTATTCATTTAAGACTTATGTTCAATACTATTAATCATGAATATACTTAGTGAATCTCAGTAACAATGCCTTCTCTGATCATGTGTAAATTTAAATTTATAATTCTACTTAAAACCAACACTAGTACTATGGTAATTTGGTTGAACCATGGGGAATAACTTTTTGTGCTAAAGACAAAAAAACTGAAGCAAAAAAATTAACACAAAAAAACTGTAACTGAGGATGATAGTGATGATTACGTGATTTTAAATTGAATGAAATTGTGAGTGTGTGAAATCCAAAACAAGTGAATGTATTCAGGAGAATAGATAAGCAGCAAGGATATTTTAAAACTACTAATATAATGGCGATGAGAAAATTTTGTGGCCAATTTATAAACTGAATTCTCATTGGTCATGAATTGGAATTTATGCATTTGGATCTGATTTAAAGTGGTTGAAAAGATTTTTTATTTGGACAAAATCTGATAAAATAACCACAGTTATTTATCAACTGTTGAAATCACTCAATCACCAAGTAAGAAAAAAATAAAGTCATTGAGTTCAAAATGTTGGTTCAAATCAATGCACCTCTCTATTTAAAGCATGATTAACTTTTCAGTAAAATCATCACATTAAATACAATTTTATTTTAATTTCTATCAAGATCAGTATTTTTTTATTCTTGATGTTTTGTAAAAAAATTATTGTTTGAAGAATTATAAAGAGACATCCGAATGAATAAAATGCCAGAATTGAGGGAAAATCAGATTAGAAACTATCTCAGATTATTCCCCTCAAAGAATATTAGCAAAGAATAGTTGATCCCAACATATCTAAATATGTAAAAACAAAGTATTTATTGAAGAAAAAAACTAAATAAAAACATATCAAAGATAAAAACACGTTCTCTCGCTCCCTGCTTGATCACTAGACATCTATGATGTCTTGATCTCTATCCTACTCCTTACTGAATGAAAAAATTCAATGGTAAGGTCTATGATATATTCACATGGGAATATTGAATGGTGAGGTTAGTGAGTGATAGATCTAGAATGAATTGTCACACTTATGTTAGAAGTAGTAATTCAATATTGCTCATGTTTCTCGATGGTTCTAGAATGTGCGGGAGTTGAATGGCTAGGTGGTTTTCCCCTTGTTTCCTGATGAAACGCTCTTAGATGTGGGGGGAGTTCCCATATCACATGATAATTATCTTTGGTCACCGAAGTGCAAGCCCTCCCAATAGAATCTGCAAGCCTGTGAAGCCATGCAACATGATTACCCCTTGCATAGTGACATGAGAAGCAACAAAAAAAATCACTTACATTAATTAAAAAATACTATATTTAATTTTTTACATAAGAAAATCAATATATATATATATATTAATAATTATTTACTTATAATAATTTTTTAGATAAATATTATTATTCTGTACATAATATAAATAAAAACAATGAATTATAATAATAATTAAATATATAGAAAAATCAATTTGATTATAAATATAAATACTATTAAAATTAATCTATTTATATTAAATTGTGTAATGTAATACATATTTTAATCGACAGTGCTAAATATATTAAAAAAAATAATGAAATTAGTATTTATAATTATAAAATTATTAAAATTATAATTGAATAAATTAAATTATGAAAGAATTAAAATTATTAAAATTCTATATTTTTCTTGTTATTATATATTATTATTTTTATATTAATATTTATTATTATTATTATATATATTTTATAATATTATATATAATCAGAATAAATAAATGAAAGAAGATAAGAGAGTGGGGGTCATGAGAAGAGGAAGAAAGGAGGGGATACAGGGCTTCGATATAAGAATGAGGCAGGGGCAGGTTTGGTGGTGAGGGTCATGCAACCAATGGAGAGACAACCAGTTGATGATGATGGTGGTACAGAAAGCAGCAGTACGGTTGATTAGGTCATTGTGCGGTTTTGTTTCTTTGGTGGCTATAATGGTTTACTAGCGGCTTCAAAATCAGGTGGGGGTTGTTTCGGTGTTCTTTAGCAGCTGATGGGAGTGATATCTTGAAATATAGATTACATTGACTTTTTCAAGAGGTCCCATAGAAACTCATCTTCAATAGTGAGTGGTTTTTCTTCTTCTATTGTGAGTTTGGAAATCTAATCTATATATATTTTGAATTTTTCATCTATTATGGGTTGATTTTTACTAGTATTCTACATAGATTTTTTGTGTTCTAGAATGTTGATATATTATTATAGATTTTCCTTGTTCATATTTAGTTCAAATTTTTATTATTTCTGTGGATTGGTACTAATTTCTAGTGGTGAGTGTTGAGGAGAAGTGTGTTGGAGGCCGACGATGACTCCATGAGGCTTCATAGGATTTTTTGTCTGTGAGTTCTTATTTGCAGAAGGTGGAGATGATGGTAGATTAATGTGGCTATGGTGGTGAGTGAAGGTGGAGCAGAATGTTATTGGGTGAGGAAGAACAGTGAGAAAGGGGTTATGGTAGTGACTCAATAATTTACCCCTGGAAGAGGTGATGGAAGTTGAGGGAGAAACAGTAAGAAATGAGTGACAGTGATACTCGGCTACTGCCAATGGATGCTGGTTCCAGTGGTGCGATGGAGTTAGTATAGGAATCATCACCAGAGAAGCTGGCGGTGAGATAGGGTTTGACGGAAGGTTGAAAAAAAGAAATGGTGGATTTACCATTGGCATTTCCAATTATGAGTGAGAAATTTTCCAAAGGATGGGAGTGGAATGGTGGCTCAATGAGTCACTATTGGCTGGTCTAGCAGTGAGTCATTGACTTGCCTGTGGGTGAATGGGGAATGCAAACCCTGAAAAAAAGAATATGTTACAAATTAAATCAATCAATTAAACTGAAAAATGAATTAATTATCTAAGTTAAAAATAAAATTAATAAATTAAAAATCACATTTAAAAGTTTTAAAAATAAAATTATGTGGGTGAAAAATTATTCAAAAAATAATTCAATACCGAATAACATTTATTAAATAAAATTAATTAAAAACAAAAAAATAATAAAAATTCGGTTTCCTTATGTTAATTAACAAATTAATTAGAGAATTAATTAAATCAAGGAATTAAATTAAAATTAAATAAAATTATGTTTTAAAATATTTATATAATGGAATTTATTTTTTAAAAATAATTTAATTATTTTATGAATCAAAAAACAAAATTGAAAATTTAATTATATATAGATGAATAAATGAAATTGACGAACTAATCTAAACATATTGAAAATAGATGTAATGAAAAAAATTAATTACAGAAAAAAAGTATAAGAAATGGAAAATTATTATTAAAAAAAACAGAAGAACAAAGAATGAATGTTAAAGTACAATGAATTAATTAATTGTTAATTCGTTAAAAATGACAAAAATAACCAATAAAATGAATATTTTCTCAAAAAAATGATTTTAGTAGTTATGTACAAAATTAACAATAGTTGGAAGTTATTTTACAAAAAACAGATTTTGGATATTAATAATATAATAAAATACAAAAATGATGTGGCCAGATGCATTAAAAACAACCACCTCAAAATCCCTCACACATAAATGTTTGTTTGTCTAAAAAACTAATACTATAGAATTTATAAAATAGAAGGGGTGATTTTTTAAATTCAGTTCAAAAAGATTATGTCTAGACTTTTAAAAACATAAGGGCAGAAGAAGTCAAGATTTTAAAAAGTGCTCAAAATAATGTCCGACATATCTAAAACCACCCACTAACAATCAAGGGAAGAAAAATTATTTCATTATAAAGTATTTCATGCATCCAATATGATGTCACCTGAAACCCTACTTCAATTCCAGTTCATGTTGAAATTCAATGAGTGATGGAAAGTTAAATTAACTTTAATTAAATCTTTAACAAAATAATCCTTCAAATATCACATTCTTTTAGGTTCAAAAAATAAATGTTCAACATTTTCTAAAATCACTTGATTGATACAACTCAAATGATCTTTAAATAATTGAATTTTTACCCTATTCATTAAGGTACTAAATTCCACGCACATTAATGGGCTCATTTTTTACCACTATGAATTTAATTATTATTTTATTATTTTACTGAGCCTTGTATGTGAAAAGAGCATTGTGAACATTCACTTATTGATATGTATAGAAGGATAACACACACACCCGGTGCCTAAAGTGAATATTAGGGTTATATGAGTAGAACCAATGGTGAGAGAGGGATATATTCTCCATATATTAATAAAATATCAATGTGAATAGAGATCTTAGGGGTCAAAATCTAGCAATGTCAGTCTCAACGAAGAGGAATAATTTTTAATTGTACCTTAGATAGAGGGTCTATGATTCACTATATATCCCATTAAATTTGGAATTAAGATATAAATAGTGCTTAAGGGGGTGCGGTTAGAGATCGATGCCCAATATAGGTCCTCTTCGGTGAGGGATATATCATCATGTAGTTTTTTGTCATGTGATACGGTCATAAACAATGTAATTTAATATATTATGGAAATTATTTTTGACATACACTTTAAGGTATTATGGTAAACATGGGGCACCACACAATTTAACATCTTGTGAAAAATATTTCTTTCTACAGTTTAATATCATGAAACTTGGACAAGTTCTCAGTAACATAAATTCATGCATATCAAACAATGATGTCATTCAGGTTTGGGTAGTATAACTAAGGCGTTGGTGTCTTGATGTTTAGGGTAATATAACTAGAACTAGTATAAACAGAACTCATTTATCATGGTGATCAGTTAGTGAAGTGATAATGAATCATATGCATGTGGCATGTATCTGAGGATTCTGTAACTCAATTAGTCCATCCATAATCTACTCTCTTCAAGAGCCAATATTTGAAGATGTTTAATTACTTAATTATATGTCCCATAATTCTATGGTAGGGAAAATAATTTGGAAGATCATTCATTGTTTACTTCTTGGGTCTCTGGATCTCCGGAATATTAAGAATGTGACACTCAAATGAAAAAAGTGAAGTATGTGGAAACAAGCTCACTCTAAATGGAATATACCTTTTTGTGCCTTTCATTGAGTAAGGGATAGTCCAAGTATTTTGACATACTATATGTGTTCTTGTAAGGGTGTCCACATTGATGAACCATAAGCATATGTATCATTGGATTCAATATACCATCATCTATGTATTTATGAATCCAATCCTTGAATACAAATCACCTCTCGATTTAATGTCCTAAAAAATGATGGTAGCAGTAGTATTTTGGATGTTGTCACATATTTTTATCTCTCGGTCACTTAATCTATGATAGATCACTCAAATAATTTTTTGTCACATTTGAAAAATACTCAGGAAATTTATTTGGTTGTAGGAAATACACGTTCCTTTTCTCATATTCAAGAGATGGACAAAAAAATTGTTTCATTGTTCTATCTAAAAATAAATGTGTTGGTATGAACATGTTTCGGAATTTGAGATTTGGAAGTATATAACCTGATCTCAATAATTTTAGGGGTAGAAGCTAAAGAGTTAGAGGTGCCATATGTGGATGTGGTCACCCCTATATTGTGGAATGTTTACTTTCCTAGAAGCTCTTTGGAAACTACTAAGTCTGAATAACATACAAAATTCACCTGATGATGAGGTGGAAAATGTATGAATCCCTCCATCATAGTAGGTTGGGGGAATTTAAAATATAAAAATCCCCCCATTCCTGTGGGAAGGGGTGAGGTGGAACAAGGTTTAGAATTCACCCAATGAGGGGTGTGAAACTTTTGATGATAGCCCAAGCCCTATGGGATGGGGTACTTTAATGCAAGGAGTACCATTTTAAGAGGATGTCAATATTACTTAAAGAAAATATCCATTATGAATATTAATAATTTCTTCATGAAGATCCAAATTTTTATTCTTCAACTGAGTGATCTATTATTTAGAAAATATGTATCTATTATCCTTAAAGGGAAAAAATACAACAAAATTTTCTACACCCCGTTTTCAATGGTAGGATGGGTTGATGATGATGGGCGTCACAATCGAAAACTTGAATATTTGATCTTATATTTATATTGGAAATATATTCCACCAACCTTGCACTCAAAATCATAAACATGGTTAATAAAACCTTCTATATTGGTATAAATGGTGTCATTGAGCCCTTATATAACAATTATTAGAGTAGAGTGTGAGAAAAACCTATTAGAGATTAGAATATTGAAGGAATTTATAATCATACTCATCTCTAGAGTGCTCATCAGAACTAGTGGGAACATCTTTAGACCCATATGATACAATGTTTATAAATATGTTGGTGAACTAGTGCTCTTATATAGTAGAATATCTTATGATTATGGTTTTTTCTATATGCTTGTCTGTTGGGATTGGGTATATTTAACCATTTTGTGGGTCATCTCCCATGATACCATTTTGTGGGATGGTTCTCATGATACTGTTATGGTGGGATAGTGCCCCTAACCATTAATTATCCTCATTAGGGAGAATGGACAAAACAAATGATACATATTACATGGAATTTTACATTGTAATTTGACCCCTACCCATTCTATACATTGTGCTATAGCTAAAATATCTCAAAAATCACCAGGGTACATCAATGGAAACCCATGTTTAACTTGGTCACATGTACTCATCGTCATCAAAGGGATTCTCAACGAAATGGAATCCCATGGTTAACATGTGGTATTCAATGAGATTAAAATCCCACAAGGATAGAGGGTCATGATTTAATGTCTTATAGAGATGTAATGGGTGGATCAAAACACTTATAAAGGTGGATAAGGTAGGCACATCTCTAGGAGGGAGCACCTGGAATGTTTACCTGATAGATGGATCAAAACACCCACTGTGGTCTGACCCAAGTGTGTGTATCCCATAAAGGTATGGTTTTTCATTTTGAAGACATATTAGGACGCCAATAAGGGAAAAACAAGAGGGAAAATTAGCAAAGGTGTACCCTAGTGAGGGGGTCAACATGGTTTACCATTGGTTGGGAGTTAACCTCATGGAGGCTTCCAACGTACCTTATTTATAATACAAGGATCAAATCCCATATATTTAAAAGAGGTATGGTGTGGGTATTACCCATGGTTAGCTTCCCTTCACACTAGGACTACTCTTGGTTGGATGAGTATGGGTTTTGTGGGGCTTATGCATTGTCAGATTCTCAGGTTTTTCCAAGAGTAGCAATGGGATGAATGGGACATACGTGCTAAGATGGACTATGTGAATGGCGTGATCCTTGTAATGAGGCATGAGGCACAAAAAACATGTGGAGCTGTTTGTAAACATTATTTATGGTTTCCATGGGGCTCATCAGAATCCTCATACCTTCCATACACACTGAACACCATCATGCCTTACTTCAATATTGAGTTGTTCAAAGATCAATAATATGAATCCAGGGATAGAAAACATAGAGTAATAAATTATGATTTCAATACATCGGAGCATTCTCAATTCACCAAAGATGGTTGGAGGATAATCAATGATCATATATAGATAACATAAATAGTAGGAATTCACCTTTATCCTATTTTTTTAAAATATTCCATCAAGTATATTTCCCATTCATTTATAAACACATGTATATCATCTTCTGAATATGAGTTTTTGTGACAGTCATGGTAGTACTAAAAAAATATAAATACAAAAGGATTAATAAATACTCTAAATGAACTCGTAATTATTTTTGAAAATATCTCATCAGGGATGCTAGTTTGTTGATGAAATATGATCTCTTTCATAAATTTACAAACATAATAACCACAATCCTTTCCGTTTGTTTGTTTTGGACACTACAGAAACATCGACAATAATAAGTAATTTGTATTTATATGTGATTAGATAGTGCAGTGTTATTATATATACCCTGATTCTTTTCTAGTTGTAGATCTGGTAGGCTTGCTCATCCTTATGCACTGGATTCATTCCATGCATTAGACGATATTGATGCACCGCCCTATCATAACAGAATCCTCATTAAAAGAAAACATAAATTATATAACTAGATGTTTAGTTTTAAAATGTTGGATCTAGTGTGTTACAAATTAACAAACTCCAACATGCATGGTCGGTTTGTTGGATATCCATGCGTTGAATCCAGAAAATAAATCTTTGGAGTATCCAAATTGAATGAAATCAGCATCCAATGCTCCCAAAAAATAAAAAAAGGAATAAGTAAATAAAGAAATGAAATTATAGTTGATATGATTAAATGGTAGATTTTTACCCCTGCATCATTGGTATTAAAAAGAGTCTGTCATCCATAATTTTTTTTTCAAATGATTTAAGCAGGGATGATATTATTACAGCCTCTTTATCAGAATCAATTTCGTCTTTTGAAGAGGTGGTGTGAGGAGTAACGAGTACAAATTTTTGTTCATTGGGAAATCCCATCATTTTTTTCATATATACGTCTGTGACAAATATAAAATGAATTTAGTCATAATTATCAGAGTATATCAGCTTTTGTAAAATCAAATCATGAAAACTTACCTCATGTATACATTTAGAACTGAGGCGCCTAGCCATTCATACTTGAGGAGTTCATTTACATTTTCAGAACTAATGAAATCTGATGTTTCCTCTCCATACATATCATTTTCGAAATCAACTATTTGAGTATTTCCATATTTCAACTTTGTATCCACATGAGCCTGCAATGATATTAACTATGGATATAGAACGGGCGGGGTGAAGGTGCTCTCAGTAGAACGTTTCAATCGGTTGGTTGATCCTTGAGATAGTTTTGAGCTGATATTCATTTCACTCCATATTCTTTGTCATCCTATAATAACATTCATCGGTTCAAACCTTTTTTAATTAAATGTTAAAGGCCCAGCTTGAAAAATTAATTGGAAATGGATACCTTTTGTCAACATGTTTTTTTACAAGAACTTTCGGCCATGCAATGAATGTTCCAACAGCTTGTTCAACCGTATGAATGTCATCATCATCATTTGGAATAGTTATCTCTGCACTCGGCTCATTAGATACATTATTTGACACTCTAAGATAATCTTGTGGAATCTGTCTGTTGTATAGCATGTCGTTTTGAATATTGAACATTGTATCCCTTGCTACAAGGAGAATGGTAGGAGTTGATAAATATAAATCACAGTCATTTTCACCCTGTGGAATATTAGTACAGGAAAGGTATCAGTGTCTATGTAAATTAAATTTCACTGAAACAATTATTAAAACATTAATTACCTCATCCAAGTCAGGTAATTTAGGGGAATGGCTCACCTCAATGCTGGTGGGGGGTGGGGCGGGATCTGCATTCACGGGTTGTTGTTGAGTTTTTTATTCTCTTTGCCTCTCCCCCATCAATTTTTCTATCATCTCTCTCTGGTATTGTAATTCTTCATGAAAAATATATAATTGTTCTTGCAGCTTTTCCATTTTCTTCATTTTGATCCTCCGCTTGTTTTTTTTTAAAATCTGTTCGGGGTGTCACCCCAAAACCCACACCTCTGACATGGCCATACTTTATTGGCTACTTCAAGGCTGCTGAAAGTATGTTTGCATCTAGTGTGGTTGTTGTTGATTCTTGTGACTATGTCAGATAGAAAATATAGATAAATAAGTAGTTATTGTAATGTAATAGTGATTTAAAGAAAATAAAATTTATAATAACTTATACTTAAACATGTTTCCCACACTTTTTGTGTGTTTTCATCTATCAGTATCACCTCTTTATTTACACTAGCCTCATTCCATAGCACATTGCATGTGATGGACATGGATTTTGATTTCAATTCATCAATATGCATATAAACAGAGAAACATGGTTACAATGTTGTTTTATGTCACATACTAGTAGTAGGGTAGATTTATAAGATATACCATTTTTTTCTCAAGTTCAGTGTACCCCATCCTTGATTTACGGTAAGGGTACGCTGGTTCTGTTGCGCATTTTTTATTTTCAGAACTCATTACCTATTTCATAAATAAAAAACTATCAATCAGAGTAATGAATTCAAGAAAACGTCAAACAACGTTTTACCCCATACAATGTACTTGAAAAGTATGCTCCCCACGACTGTTGTTAAACGCATCCCATGCTCCTAGAGATATCAAGTGTGCGTAAACAGGAGGTGGGTGCAGCTTGATTTTCCATTCTGCATCTTTAAGATGATATTTTGTTAAAATTGTGCAGAAACCTCTATGAATCCTTCTTGCAACTCTTAATACATATTCCTTGTGTGAGGCATCTACTATAAATTCACTCTGTAGTGGATGATGAATAGTAAGTCAATGTTTTGGTATTTTATTTTATTTTAATAAATTATAAAAATGATATCATAATGTTACCGTAATCTCTTCCCACATTAGTGTCTTCAGCTCAGTGACAACATGGTTCCATGATTATAAATCAATCGGCACACGTTGCCGAGTGACGATTCCAATGTATCTACTAAAGATGGCTCTATTGGGGTTAACATGTTGGCCTTGCTTATTTTCTCCCACCTCAAATTTGATGCCTTTTTCTTTTTCCTTAATGATTTTGGCTAACACTGTCATACTATGATGATCTTGTTTTTTTTCTTCCAGGGTTTCATTTCCTACCATTTACTCAGAATTAACATCAATATCTTCCTCCAGAGCGCTAGCATCGGCAATGGGACCAGCAGCAACAGGTTGAGGAACATGTTGTACATCAGCATTGGGACCAACAACAACAGGTTGAGAAACCTGTTGTTGCTATGCCGTGGGACCTCCAGCTACTAGTTGAGAGAGATTTTGTGCCTCGGGATTGGGCGCATCAGCAGTTGCAGAAGTCATTATCTTTAGAAGTGGTTTAATATTTAATTTAAATTACATAAAAATATCATCGAATAGAAAATAACATAACATAACACAATGTATGTTACAATAAAAAAATAACCATATTATTGTACAATATTTTTTTTCATTAAAGGTTGAAGAGATTTGAATCCTCTATCGACTATGTAAATCCCTTCATTGTGGTATCCTCTGACATATAAAACGTCATCTACATTAGGACCGCTGCGAAATGATTGTGAAGTTCCTATAAAAGGGTCATCCTCCGTTGAACTTCTATCTAACCATTTATTTGTTTTTGTCGATAACAGTATAATTGACCAATTTCGGTTTGCGGGGTCTGGAACATAAAATACATGTAATGCCTATGATGCCATTATAAATGGTTTGAATTTCTCCCCTTCCTTACTGAAATCAACTTTCACGAATCCTAATTCATCTATTTTAACAGCACTGCTCTTATCAACCCACTTTCATTGAAAAATCGGCACTTTGAATTTCGTATAATCCAACTCCCATATTCGTTTGATGATACCAAAGTATGACATATTTGCATTAATTGTATTTTTTTCCTTAGCACCGGAAACATGCATCGCCTCATCCACAAGTGTAACCCGACTATTCTGCATGGCACTGTCTTCATCATGTTCATTAGTATAGAATGTATAACCATTAACTACATAATAATTATAAGATAATACATACACACTTCCACCTCCATCTATCCATCGAAGTCGTTCTGAGATTGAGTCTGGATTTTCATATCACTTCTTAAAATATGGTCTCAAAACCATCCTATAAAATCTCTATTATGTGTATCTGATATCCATTTTTCATCCCTAAAAGGATTCAAATGCCTAATAATTTCATTGTGGGTTTGAACATATGGGGAACGTCAAAATTGTTATGCAAAAAATAAAGGTGGGCCTGCTCCTGATCTGTAATATTGATTATGACAACCTCTTTTCCAAAAATTCCTTCACAAACAAGACGCTCAGTGTGACGATATTTCGGTAGGCCAACAATTTCCACACCAGAAAGGTATTCGATAAAAATTTCAATAGCTTCCTCAACAATATATTTCTTTGCAATACAACACTCTGCACGAATTTGGTTTTTGACATACCCTTTAAAAATATTCAAATACCATTAAATGGGGTACATCCATCTATAATGTACATGACCACGTAGTCGAATCTCTCTCACCAATTGAACCATTAAATGAACCATAATATCGAAAATTATTGGCGGGAAGAACACTTCCAATTCACATAATTTGACGACAATTTCTCTTTCCATAGTTGGCAATTTCGCTAGGTCTATAACTTTACTGCATATAGCTTTGAAGAATAAATAGAGCTTCATTAATGTATGGCAGACATTCTTGGGAAAAATGCAACGTAAAGATATAGGAATTAGATCATGCATCAAAACATGGAAGTCATCTGATTTCAGGCCCTTTAATTTTAAATCGGCCATTGACACAATGTTCTTGATATTTGATGAATACCCCTCTGGAACCTTTACGTCATTAAAGAAGTTGAAAAACTGATATCTCTCCTACCTAGAAAGTGTGTAATCAGCAGGAGGAATAAATGTTCGTTTCTCACCCTTCACTGGTGCCAACTCTTCTCGTATTCCCATCTCAACCATGTCCAATCTAGCCTTAATTCCGTCCTTTTTTTTTCTGGGTGCATTTAGCAACGTGCCGATGACACTATCACATACATTTTTTTTCAACATGCATAACATAAATAAAATTCCGGACATACATAAAATTCTAGTATTGTAATTCAAAAAAAAATGATCTCTTTTTCCAACCAGTTTTCGTAAGGTTTTTCGAAAACGGTTTACCAAAAGTACTGTACAAATCTTTTACTTTCTCAAAAAATTGATCACTTGTTAGTGGATATGGTGCTGTAAGTTCTTCTAGACTTCCGTCAAATGATGTTGTCCAAGATCGGTACTTATGTCATCATGGTAGAAATTTGCGATGTCCAAGAAACACAGTTTTTTGATGAATGTTTCAACCGAATTGACTGTGTACCTAGTTCGTAAACGGGACACCCTTTAGTTCCTCTAATGTTATATCCTAAAAAATTTCCATAGGAAGGAAAGTCATTTATTGTCCCGTAAAACATGGATTTCAAAGTGAAATGTTCATTTTTTGTAAGCATCATACTGTGTAACACCTGAATCCCACAATATTTTCAAATCCTCTATCAATGGGGCCAAATAAACATCAATATCATTACCCGGTTGTTTTGGTAATGATATAATAATAGATAACATGATTTATTTTCATTTCATGCATAACCACGGTGTTAAGTTATCGTTTACCAACATAACCGGACATGTACTATGACTGCTAATTTGAAAACCAAAAGGATTCACCCCATCTGTAGATAATGCCAGATGAAGGGTTCTCGGCTCGCTCCCAAATTTAGGATACTCGTGATCAAGTCTCTTCCACTGAGGAGAGTCTGTCAGGTGACATAGTTTCCCATATTTAATTCTTGTATCTACATGCCATGTCAATTTTCATGAAGTCTTCTCACATCCATATAGGTGTCCAAACCTTGGAATGATTGGAAAGTACCATAAAACATTCGTAGGAATAGAATCATCTTTCTTGTATCGAGAAGAACCACACTTTGGGCATTCTTTAAGTGATTTGTGGTCCTTGTGAAACAATATACAGTCATTTGGGAAAGCATATATTCTTTCAGAGATCATACCCATCGATCGTAGCATTCGTTTGGCATCGTTTGTTCAATTTGAGAGCTCATTATCTTTTGGGAGCATGTCATTCAAGAGAGAAAGTAGTTCTGTAAAACTGGCGTCACTCCACCCATTTCCTGCATTCAAATTGTACAGCTTTAGTACGACTGAAAATGCTGTATATTTAGTGCAACCAGCATACAATGGTGTTTTTTCACAACTCCGTAACTTCTCAATCAATTTTTGGCAATCATGAAGTTCATCTTCAACTTTCCTTGTCATTTCCTCAATATGATATTCATCATCATTCACATCTGTAATCACACCCTCCATACGATCGTCTTCACTATTCATGCTTCTAATCACATTAGATGATCTATAAAATGTCATGTTCTCTGAGTCACTACCTATATTTGTTTTTTCCCCATGTTTATTCCAACATGTATAACTTCGATCTATTCTGTGACAGGTCAGGTGTTCTTCTAACTCCTCTAGACTAATTTGTCTTGAATAACAACATCTTAAACACGGACAAAGGATTTGAGAATGGTCACATGCATGATCTTCTAGAAACATGATAAACAATTTCACGCCATCTTCATACTATTTTGTCAACCGATTGGCATTCATCCATTCTTTATTCATATTCATTGTCTTTATGGGTTCGATCTCGAACGTGCCTAATAATATGTTTTAATTAATCAGGTAGCATTGTTTGGGTATTATAAAAACAAATCACGGAAGAAATTCCTTCAAACACATGTGAAATCCATGTACAAGGTGTGTCCAGTAGGGTGAACATCGTGTATATATAAGATACCTGATTTAATCTGACATATATAAAATTTATTCCAGTTAGTCTTACAAATACTGAATGATGTCTTTGAAAATACATGACATTTAGAACAACTTGAGCTAAAGGAGTGTAATTTAGATACATATTGAGTCACCTCACCAGCTATGCATCACATTTTTGTGGAATACACGGTGTGTAGTCATTACATGACCACTAGGGGTGTAAAGTCTATACACATCAAGTATTTATGGTATCTATACATTGTGTGAGTGAAGTAAAAAACATGTCATATGGTTCTACCATTATTTCATTGGATGTACATGGTTTCATGCTGAAGTACATGTCTTGTAGATACATTGTGTGTTACCTAGGTTCACATGACATTCAACATTTAAAATGAAACGTATTCCAAGTTTGAGTCAGAATATTAGTCATGTGGTATAAATTTTAGAGATAAATGGTGTGTGGAATTAAAATCTATATGAAATCCATGTATGGTGAAGCATGTTCCATGTATTTTAAAGTGTCTCATAGAGCCCTCTAGAAGTGGTTTTCTAGGATTTAGTGGAATTGCACTAGTAACAAAGTGGTGGTTCCATTCAAATGGGTAATGTTTGGATGGATATTTAATGGTGGACGATCTACAACATGGAAAACAAATGGCATATCAATCATGCCAACAACCACAACACCATACAAAAACACAATTGTGATCACAATCGCAACACCATAAAAACCAAAAAATCAAAATTTTAGATTTTTCAAAGCATCCCTTATTCAATTTTGTTTGTTAATTTAGGGTTTATCACAGATGTTTTATCATCTTGGGTGTTCATTCATAATTCAAGTATACGTAAATTACCAATTTATATATTCCAATGTTCAACAAGAACCAAGAAACATTCAATTCATTTAGTACACAAACAAGTACCACCAACATCCACGATTTTCGCGGGGTGTTTAGCCCTTACATTTCACATTATAATAATCAATATCAAACAATAAAAACATGCAAACAAGAGGAAACCAATTAGTAATAGGAGAAAACTCACCGTGAAGGTTTCGTTAAGCACATGACAGAGGTGTGTACATGGTAGAGGAGAGGCTCACAGTAGAGGAGACTTCCAACTGAAAACAAAACATAAAAAGGGGAAACCCATGAGAATAAAATAATCTAAAACTAAAAAAACCATTTATCACATCCCACAAACCCCAAAATACCATGCATGCAAATAAATTAAAATTTATTGTTAGAAATCACTATCTAATCACTAATTTTTATCAAAACCATAGGTGCAAACAAATCCAAATAGGAATCAGAAGGATCACATACCTAGAGAAAAGAAATCCAACCATAATAGTGATCAAGCATAGAATAATGTGAACTAGATGGAACTAAGGATGTGGAGTAAGACATTTGGTAAAAACTCTAAGAAATTGGTGGGGTGAAAAAAATCCAAAAATCCTATTAGTATTTGTGGTGCGATATGTTATACTCAACACCTGATGTAAGGGAGTGTGATTTTCCTATATTATCAACAATTACCTTACCATCTTATGTTATCCTCTATAAAGGTGTATTTTAATTTTAACTAGAATGGGGAATTACCTGCCATCCATCAACTTAATTAGGACCATTTGTATATGTAAGGAATTATTCACATTCATATTTATATTACAAAACATGAATAAAAAAATCTCATATTTCCCATTATCCATGTACAATATAATTCAACGAAATTAAATACACAATTATCATTCTATATAACATGCAGTAGATGGTGTTCCCTTTCAACCCATTATAGATCATTTAAATTCATTTAATTAATTCATTAAATTAAAATAAATCCATCATGTAAAATTCATTCTTCATGATTATTACAAATTCAATTTTACCAGGAATGGAAAATTCACTAATAAGGCTCAAAGGGTCTTCAAAATGGGCTATAATCAACATGGAAATTTCCTACATGGTAAATTCCATTAAGAATCTACGACAAACACCTATAATGTGTCTTCAATTCCATTTATTTAACCTTGTATCAAGGGAAACCTCATTTGAATGCTTTGACATAAGCTAAATAGATGTTCAGGGCAATTAAAAATTTGACATTAAAGGGATAATTTTACTCGGCACACTCAAGGGGTGTCCATAAAAGAGTTCAAGAACATCTATCCCATGAAACAAGATTCAATAGGTGTTTATAGCAGTGCAAGGATTAAATAAATAAATCAATAATGTCAATAATCCACTGAATCTTTCAATAACACCGTAAATCAGGATTTCACACGTTAAATTCAAGCAGTAGAAAACAATTTACCTGAAAATGTGTAAAAATAATGGTAGTAGTAGTGGAAGAGGAAACACCAGAGGTGGAGGCTGCAGCGGTAGAAAATATGGAAGCAGTGGAAGAGGCGGAGGCTGCAGCGGTGGTAGAGGCGGTGACGGTTGCGGCAGCGGAGGTGGAGGCGGCAGAGTGAGTGGGGGTCGCGGCAGCGGGGCGGGGGCAGAGGCGGCGGTGGCAGCGGAGAAGGAGGAGGATGAGGAGGAGGAAGGAGGAGGACGAAGAGGACGAAGAGGAGGAGGACGAGGTCATGGCGGCAAGGGTCCTGGTTCCGCTTCCGCGAGAGCTTGACCACATGCGAGCGAGGATGGCCTGTTTGGGTTATTAAATAAAAACCGACGGAACCTTTATCAGTGCTCAGTAAAAGCGCTGAAAAAGGTATGTTTTATCAGCGCTAAAATAAAAGCGCGGATAAAACTTTCATTTATTAGTGCTTTTTTAGCGCTAATAAAGAGATACCTTTATCAGTACTAAAAAAAGTGCTGATAATTGTTACCTTTTATCAGCGCTAAAAAAAGCGCTGATAACGGTGTACCCTTTATCAATGATTGTTTTAGCGCTGATAAATGTAATAATTATCAGCGCTTTTAGATAGCGCTGATAAAGGCATACCCCTTTATCAGCGCTTCCCTTGCCATGTTTTCTGGTAGTGTAATGAGATAACATACTATGAAATCTTGGGGTGTTACATTCTCTCCTATTTTAATAAATTGCATCCTTCAAATTTGAAATGGTTCTTCAAAAATAGAAGGATAAAAATAGAAAAACACTTTTGTGGAAAACCCACATCATAAATAGGGTTAATAAAATTTAGTCTTAATAAGAGGGAAATGGAAATGAAAAAGTCACCACCAAATTATTATCTCGATTAGGAGAACATTGAAGGAAATTAGAGACACCTAATTGAAGGAAAATGAAAATATTCATAGGGAGTGATTGATGTCATCAATCAAAAACAATTGTAAAATTGAGGGCCTCAAAGCCATCAATCTATGATGATTTAAAACATCGTCGGTCCAAAAAAACATAAGGTATTAGGATAACCCATTATTGGTTTTTGAAATATCTTCTATAATGTTTAAGAATTAATATATTCATAGAATATAATGGAAAAAATATACTTGACGAGTAAAGTTTCATCCTTCAACTAATTTCTACCTCAACCTAATCTTTCACTCCAAAATATAATTGTATTAAAAAATATTCTATTTATCCTAATCGTATAGGGTTACAAAAATAATGAATTTATAATTATTTTATTAGACTATTAAAAAAATACATTATACAAACTAAGTCATCATGTATGAAAGTGGTAGGTGATCCGCCCTTTTTGCTGATCGGTTGCGGGTTCAAGTATCACGGCTTTCCCAGATGCGACGAGTTGACGCCCGACATCCGGTTTGTCATTTTTATGACAATCCAAAAATAATCTCAATAAATTATTTAACCTAAAAAATAGTATCCAAATTCTAACATAATATATTTAAACCATTAGACTTATCCAAAATACTTCTGTCCAAACTCACACTCCAAAATTTATATTTAAGGTAAACACAATGAAGATCTTTTTTTCCACGTAATAACATGTGAATACCTTCATCATTTATTCTTATAAAACATTGTAACACTCGGAATTACCATTAAACCTTATTAATTCCATTCATACTCCCTTATTCATTATAGAATACTGGATATACTCCTTCTATCCAAAAATTTTGTAAACTCTAATAGTTATGGAATATAAAAATCATTAATCATTTTCATGGTAGTCAATAATATCCAAAATAATATATCCAAATCCATAATATATTATTCCAAAATAACTAACTCAGTATCAGAACCATATTACGGTTTATCTTTCCTTCAACCATATATTTTCCAAAAAAAATTAACCTTCTATTGATTCACTTTTCTTGGTTCCAGACAATCTCATGTCCTTAATGAAAAAATACTACAATACAATCCTTTTATACTTCATAATTATTATAACCAGTACATCATTGATACAATACTCAAATGACATAATTCTTTAATATAATCATTAAAACACTAGTAATTACTCTTCATCTGTGGTAATATCATAACTTGATTATTATCCAACAGCATCATTTGTGGTATATTCTGATGATTTGGAAATTGATTCGCGTAGTGTCCCAACTCCTTGCAAATGAAGCATTGTACATTTGAAACATTTTTCTTAACCTTGAAATCATGTACATGGTGACCTTTTTCACCACACATATAACAAACTCACATTCCCTTCAAGCATTTACCAAGGTGATTCTATCAACAGTTATCACATATGAGACAATATTTCTTTACCCTCTTCTCTTTATCCATCTTTCTCTCTTCCATCCCTTTCTTCTCTTGCTTCCCTTCAAATCCATAAAACTCAAATAATTATTTACTTATCTTATTGAAAAATGATATTTCTTATTCATATAATGATAAGACATGGGATATTATTTCCCTTTTAAATGTTTGATTAATACCTTGGACGATATGATCCTTCTTAATATTTCGATCATGTGTATTGCTGGAATTCTCATTCCTTCTTCTAGGAGCTATTTCTAACCAATGGCACACACTTGGTTTGTTTATGAATCGCAATGCATAATTCCAAATGTGTAAAATACCTATCATAAATTGAACTGATTTTGAATATAATCTAAAATCATAAAATGTTTTATTTGAGGAAGTATTTACTCCTAAATCCTTCATAATGGCTTGTAAAAAAAATGTGGATTATCCTAAGCATATCACCCGGGAGTGTCGTAACCAAGAGTGCAGTAAGGCCTATTGTTGTGTATCATGATACCCCGAGTCAAGCCCTGAACTCCTTGTTAGATTTTTCACTCCTAGGTACATCTATGCCATAACATCCACTACCTGATCGTATCTATAAAGGGATGTATTTCTTGGAAAATACACAAAATCTCTATATTACCAAAATTTTAGGAAGTTCTTCTATAATAATACCCAATGTCTATATTAGTGTAATGTTCATTAATCAGAGTTTATCAAAATATATTTTTATGTTTCTTGTTATACTTCCACTGATAACAACTGTAATGCCCAGACCCTATAATCACAGAGTCGGTGCATTATTTTAATACATTGGCATGATTATAAGGAATCATGTCCTAGAAGACCGATCAATTTTGCAGTCTTGGAAAATAGATTACATACATGAATGTTACATTACACATTAGAAAATAAAACACAAAATAAAATATCCTTTGATAATTCAATTAGTCCCCTATCTTAACCCTACTTATCAATCATAAAACACTTCTTGGAATCCTGAAAAAATAAATCATAAGAAAGGGGTGAACTGAAACGCTCAGTAAGGATAACAATATAGCAGAAACTTTCACAAATAAGAAAAAAAATTTAAGGAATTCATAAAACTAAAACAAAATCCTTTTAAACATAAAATTCGTTATAATATGGAAAAGATAAATCAAATAATACCATTTAATTATTCACATGGATATTTGACTAGTCGAATAATCACTTGTAATATCAATAGATAATTTTATAATGATAGAATGCATAATTCCAGATTTAATAACCACAAATTCAAGGCCTTTTTCCAAAACTACAAATAAGATTGTGTCAAGGCTTTGTGCTAAGACACTAGTGTGTCTCATTATATCTACCAATGAATCAAAAAGATATAGTTGGATCCACTCATCACATACTATGTCCAATGCATTCCTCATATGAAAACATTTAAACATAACCAAAAAATTCGAATTAAAAAAATCATATGAAATGTCCATACTTTATCTATAGACCATGAATGGAAAACAAATAACACATCCACATCAAAACATATAAAAAACCTTCAATACAATATGGATGATTTTTATAATAATAAATCAACCTCTATCAAGAATAATATCCAATAATGGATGTTGACTTAGTTGAAAATGATTAGTAAAACTCTTCAAGAGAAATATCCATCTTTCATGAATGAATAAGTCACACAATTTATAAAGGAATAAATTTAAAATATAATTTTAAATCAATTTGTCCCATAATAATTTGATACTTTTGAATGTAATTATCATTTTAAATCATTGATTTCCATATAAATAAATCCTTAATATCATTTTGAAAACATGGACATTAATGGGAATGATTTAGAAGCATAAATCTTTAAAACATTTAAAATTAATTTTTAATTTAAGAGTCCCTTAAAAAGGATCCTTTTGAAAACTATTTTATGTAACATGGACATGGATAATAAATATTCCCTAGTAAAATCATACACATAAAAAATCTCAGATAATAATGAGATTAAGGAATTAACCCTTACTTGGCACTTTCCATTGGTTGAGGGTACATTTAACCTCTTGTATAATGACCATAGTATGTTATTAAATTATAAAAGTAGCATATTCAGATTTATTATATCATACATGATTCATTTATGACATTATACTACCCATTTAATAATTATTTCAATGTTAAATTAACAATTTGGGTAATAATAACTTTCTTTATCATATATGTTTTAACTTGTTATTCTTGATCGAATCATTTAGATCATGATATAAATACTTACAGAATATAAAACATGACTTATATATTATATATATTAATCATATATACATATATGAAATGGAAGGAACTGTTTATGGAGACGGTAGGCCATACAAATGCATAAACATTGTTTTTTTTCATATCATATTGAACAGAAGTAAGCGAATAAGATATATGTAAGTATACAAACACACACACACAAACACACACACAAAAATATATACAAATATATATATATATATCCAGTAGCATTATTATGACATATATTACATAATTTTTATTAATATATATTTTTATAATCATCGTTGGATGGTGAATGTGGAAATGAATCTCATCACGTCGTGGAGACGGTAATCCGTACGCACACACGTATGGTGACTTTGTCATTTATAGGATTGATAGAATAACTAGTGGAGTTATAAAATATTTATAATAACATCACAGTATGTATAAGGTACTAGAGTTTTTATTTTGGAATGTAAAAAACAACAAAAGAGGAAGTGTAAGAAAAAATAACTTGAAAGTGGGTGGTGATATTATTACCTCTTCTTCTGGTGTTTCCTTTTTTGTGGATCAAAAGGGCTCTTTAAGTTGGATTTATGATCAAATTCAGAAATCTAGGTCTATGGAAGAATATTTTTTAGGAGATTTGGGTAGTGTTTGGCCTAGCCAAATGGCTTTGGAGTTGTGATTTTGAGAGAAGGGGAAGTACCCTTTTATAAGAGAGATGATGGTCAGTTGAGGAAAAGATTGAAAAATTATTTTATAATAAAATCATTTTCGGTTTATAATGGCTAAAAAATGATTTAATTATAGGATAAGGTGGGTATGGGTCGTAAACCTCTCAACCAATAGGTTTTAGACATGTTTAGGTTATCATTTTAACCTTATCATTTAGATTTAGCTCTTAGTTAAATAGTTTAACTTTTACAGTGTCTTCTTGTATTCTTACACTATATGAATAATAAACATACTCTAAACATACAATATAACCTTAGGTGGTTCATTAATGACATATATAATATTATTTTGTCCCTTTGGATGAAAATTAGATTGTTAAGAATATTATATCAACCAATAATATAGTATTTGTTTTAAAAATTAATTTATGTCAATTTTGACACTATTTGGTATTTTGTTTTTGTGAAAGTCATTAAAACCTTATCAATTAGAAAAAATTTTATCTAATAAACCCTAACATGTCATATTAATCTAAAAAATTCGTGGAATTCATCAGAATTCTCAATTTACATTTATTTAGATGTTTATAATATCAATTATTTTAATATTTCATTAATAAGGTAATTACTGCATCATCATTGTGCCATAAATAAATTAAATTATTTCATGTCTAACAATGAAAAATAAAATACCATTACGTAGGAGATCATTTTATATTTTAATGAACATTTATAGATGAATTTATATTGTGCGTAACCTTATATTAAAAATAATTTAATAATTAATCTTTGAATTTAACTGTTTTTACTCTTCTTTAAATAAAATAATAATACATGCCATAATCTAATATAAGTAGACCAAATATGATTATATATTATTTCTAAGGTTTTTTCTGGTCTAATTAAACTTATCCAATATAATTAGGACATGTGTTAGGGTAATTATAATATAATTTTACCCTTCATTACCCCATTTAATTTTAACCGCTGTAAATAAAAGTTAAAAGTTATTATTCACCAAAAAATATTTTCATCTTATAGAACCAAATTTTTCTCACTAAAATCAACTATTTTTCACATATTTTTGACATTCAACTCACATAAGTGATAAAATTATGTTTTATACAAATTTACAAATGCTCTCAGTAGGTGGGTAAAAGATGGTAAAAAGTTCAATAAAAATTTATAAATATAATTTTATTATAAAATGAATCCAGTGAATTAAATTGAATATATATAGGTATTATATATATTTTGACTTAAAATAAATTTAAATAAAATATATAATTATTTAAATAGAAAGTCAGTTTTAAATAATAACACAGTGTTTTCACTATTCATCAAAAATTGATTGTTTTCAAAAAATACCAAAAATTAACCTTAAGATAATTTTGATATTACTAATTCAAATATTAATACTATTTTACCAAATTCAAAAAAATATATGTTTCATTAATTAATTTAAAATTAGTTTCCGTTGTCAAAGCCCAAAACATGGTTTTTAAAAAGTAAAAACAATCAAAAGATTGACATGTGTTTTCGTAAAATTTAAATTTGAAATTACTTATAATGAACTGAATTGTATTAAATGATAAAAATATAATCTAATGTCACTTCAAAACAATTAAAATGTATAATATAACACTATAAATTATTTCAATTAAAAATTTTGTTTTCAATTAAAACATAGTATTTTTACGAATCAAAAAAATATGAAAGTAATCAGAAACGTACCAGAAATTTATCCAAACTAAATTTTTTTTCCCACTTCTTAAGATAAATTTAGTTTCATTAAATATAATATATAAATTTGTCAAATATTAGTTTTAAAAATGGATCGACAATAAATTGTGTTAAAATTGCAATTTTTCGAAAAATAATACTTTTTTCTGAAATAATGAGTGTGTTCATATATTATGTTTATGAAACACATAATATTAATGTTAAAATTATATAGAGTATATAAGATTCAAAATCTAGTTAATACTATTCATAACGGTTTTTTGAATGGCTAGTTTGGTATGTTGGGGGGCGCTCGGACTTGGTGTCACGTGTAGAGCAAGCTATTGAATTATGTTAATGAGATAATGTACTATGAAATCGTTGGGTGTTACACATATGTAGGGTTTGGTTAAACAATTTTATGAAGTGGTTATCAAACCCTTATTCTCAAGGAATGCTTATTTGATTATTTATATCTCTCTTTCCTACCCTTTATATGAATATGAACTAACCCTTTCTAATTTTTTCCTTCTCTAAATTATAATGAACTATATTCTGTATGATATTTTTTAAAAGGTTATTGTGTTAAGGAACTTAGTGGGAGATTTTGTAGTTCAAATATGACCCATATGATTAGGTATCCGTATTTCTAAATTGGTAAACTATTATGATATATGGGAATTTATTTTTATAATTTAATAAATAACCATGTATTAATATCTTATAACTATATATGAGAATCTTGGTTCTCTACAGTTGGTGTCAAAGGATATGTTGAGTTAAAAATTTATAAACTAGGATAATAAAACGTTAGTCAGAACCCATAGGATAATCCTAAGTATAGAAAAATTCCAAATGTTATGGAATAGAAAACAATGTGCCTCTCCTTGAAATAGAACACTTTTTAGGCTAAACTATATTTTATTATACATACTAGAAGATATTTATTATTCTAAAAAATAATAATACATTGAATAAAATTATTTATGTATTTGATGATTGTAAAAACATCCAAAGTAAATTAAATCATTATAAATAATGTTTTATCTAATGATTCATCATTATATAAGAAAACAAAATGATATATGGTATAAACTAAAATTATGGAAACATATTAAAATAATTTCATTCCACTTTTAGTGTTTTTATTCCATTGGATAAAAAACCATAATGAACCAACCATGGAATCCATGAAATAAATGAACCTTGGATAATGAAAACAACGAAATATTATTAATAAATGGGTGGGAATATGTAATAAAAATATCATATAAGTAATTATAATTATGAATATTGTTCTTTATTATTTTAATAACTCTCTTTAAACCATTATAAACATGGTTTTAACATTTTTTATCTAAGATGAACATGAAGTAAGGGAATTCTTAACCAAATTTACATTATTTGGGTTGACCTTCTACTTCCTTTATTACGGGGTACTAAGATTACTTTTGAAATAAATATTGATTATAATTAGTTATATTATTTTGATTTAAAATGTATACACATATTCTATTATTTTTATCAATTTTTAATTCAAATATATGACATTTTAAAGGGGAACTTCTTTAAATAACATCTTTAAATCCCTATTTTTTCAAATTTCAAAATGAATGTTTTCGTGATAAAAGTATGCTAATTTTATGATTATTTTATTATTCTAGGGAATTTTCCATGATTAATAATGGTAATTATATATCCCTCCAATTCATTTTTTATATTTACATGTCAGGTTAACTATATGGTTACTCCAAGTGTAACAGTGATTGTTACAACATAAGGTAGTTGTGAGGGTTATATCATAAGGTAGTCATGAGAGTTACATTGTAAGGTATCCATGAATGTTAAAAATCATAAAGTAGCCACATGGGTTACAATATTAAGTAATTTATTCCACATGTTAGCTTTGTATTATTATTTATGTTTTCTATATTTTATTGAAATCTCATGTTTTTACAAAGTATCTATATAATACTTATTATGTGAGAAGTGTGTCTTTGAGAAAATTATATCATATGTTTATATGAATTCATAGACTAACGGTTTCTCTACTTCTTTGTATGTCCCTTTCTAGTATTTTGTTTCTCATCCAAAGTTTTAATAAACATTTTATAAGATTTAAGGATGTGCAAGAAAAAATTAGAATCCAATATGAATGTTGTGAATACTTTTCATGAAAATATTTCTTTTTATTATTATAAACATTTGTATTATATTAGAAATTGAAACTATTTTTGTATTATCTACATTGTATGAATGTGGGTTCATATGTATTAATTATTGAAAACTTTTATAAATCTATAAATGAAAAACATATTTGGGAATGAATAAAAGTTAAATCTAAATAAATTTAATATATTATGTAATGATTAAGGATTTGTCCTTATAGTTGTTATGAGAGCATAATTCAGATAACATTAGGTATTTTGAAGATATTTATATAATACCAAAAATTATTTTTACCTTATTTTTATATTTAAATGATATATCATTTAATGATTACAATGTTGTTTTGTCTATGATATGTCTATTCAGAATGGTTTTTTATAGAATAAATAGGGAAGCTGAAGTAGGAACGCCCTGAGAGGATGATTTATTTTTTAATCTACACATGAGAATAATTGGAATAAGAAATGTATAGTTTTTGATAGAAATGGATCGGTTGATGAAGGATATAAACTGTGGTGGAATCCACTCAAGTGAATAACCAGAGATACTACAATGGAACATGACAATAGTATAACATTATATAAAGAAACACCCTCATACTTTTAGTGGATCTTATGACCCAATGGAGGCTGAAAGGGGGGGGGGTTAATGCCCCTAATTTTTTTTATTTCATTTTGTGTTCAGATAATCAAAAGGTTCATCCTTACTATTATAATTTTGAAGGTGAAGCTGAACTGTGGTGGTTAATGGTCAAAAATATCAAGGATAAAGAGGATATTTATGCCTTATAATGGGATGAATTTAATAATATTTTCCATGATAAGTATTTTCCCAAGGTTGTTCAACATAGGATGGAAAATAAATTCCTTGAATTTAAACAAAATGAGTAACAACCATTGATCTTGTATAATGGTAACTTCACCCAATTGGAAAGGTATGATTCAAAATATTATTCAAGATCTTAATAGAAAATCAATCATTTTTACTCAGGATTTAATATATGATATCGAATACAATTGGACTCCCATGAACTCAACAATTATGAATAATATGTATGAGGTGCTATGAGAGTAAAATTGAGGTTTTTACTAATCATGTTTACTTTGAAAACATGTAGAAGAATAGGCCCAAATGGAATGTGATGGGTAAGAATCAATCAATGAAATATGAATGTATAAAATTCTAGTTTCATGTTTGTGAAAAGATTGGTAAAAATAACCCTGAGGAATGCCTTAGCAAAACTAAAAAGTTTTTTATATGTTTTAAGTTTGGGAATATGGCTCTGGATTACAATTAAAATGATCTTAATATTAACTTTGATTAGTATTCTATAAAGTGTTTTAAATGTGATTAGATGATGAATTACGAAATTACCTTCCCAAATAATGATCTAAATGAAGGTAAGAATCAAAATTATAAGACTAAATGTGATGTAAAATCCTTTGAGACTATTTTTGCATCTGTTGGGTCATCGAATGAATTGGTATCATGTACTTTGTTTCTTCACTCAAAAAATTTTTATGTCTCTTTTATACGGGTTCCATATATTCTTTTATTTGAGATATATTTTTTGGTAAATTGAAAATTTCACCTTAATAAATGAGAAAAAAATTATGTTTAAAACACCAGGGTAAATATTTCAACAAAAGTCATTATAATAATCTTCCAGTTTTTTAATATGGAAAGTCATTAACATCAGACCTTATTGTTTTTTCATCAATAGAGTTTGATGGTATTCTTGGTATATATTGGATGTTTATCATGATAAGATTGATTATAGAGATAAAGAAGTTATTTCCAGAACTATATTCAGTATTTATAAAAGAATAAACCCATACAATTGATAACATATTCATAATTTGAGAAACTATTAAATTGATGGAAATTAATGTAATAATCTCATGTTTTTTAAAATAAGGGAACTATTCAGATTAATTATGTTCTAGTGGTAAATGAATACCTGGATTGTTTTTATGATGAGTTTACCAACGTAATACATTATCTGGAAGTTGAATTTACTATTCTATTAGTTCCTGGTTCAAAGATAGTTTCAGAACCCAATTATATAATAGATCAATTGGAACTTCTTCGATTGAAATTCCAATTGTAGGAGCTTCTCGATAAAGGATTCATTCATTCTAGAACATCACCATGGGGTGCCCTTGTTTTTTTTGCTAGAAATGAAGATTGTTCCATGAGAATTTTAATTAACTATAGGGAATTATATAACAGTAATGTTAAGAATAAGTATTATTTTCCTCATATTTATGACTTTTTTGATCAGATCTTGGGAGCTCAGTATTTTTCATAGATTGACATGAGATCTAGGTACCATCATCTAAAGGTTAAGGAAGATGAAATACCCAAAATAGTTTTTTATATTAGATATGGGATTTATGAGTAAGTTTGTATTCCCTTTGGTTTGAGAAATTCTCTTATTGTATTTATGGATCTTATCAATATAACATTCCATAAATATTTGATTTTTTTTGTTATTTTAATTTTTTAAATTTTTTTATTTTCTAAAATTTATGAGGATCATGAAAAACATCTATGGGTTATCTTGAAAACATTCATTAAAAATAATTTATGCAGGAAATTTAGAAACTGTGATTTTTGGTTGCAATAGATTTTGTTTCTTAGGATCATTGTAAATAAGGATATAATAACAAATGATCCTATGAAAACAAAAGTATTTGATGAATTTACAAGATGAACAATTTTTACAAAGATTCATAGTTTACATGTATTAGTAGGTTTTACAGATTTTTTCTAAAAAAATTCACATTTATCTTTCCCACTACTAATAATAACACGAAAAGGGGTTAAATTTATTTAAATGGAGGGTTGTGATGTTTATTTTTTAGAACTAAAGAAGGGGTTGGTGAATTCTCCAATTTTGTCCCTACCTTCTAGAAATTGTGAATTTTTCATCTATAGTGTTTATTCATTGATGTGACATGGTTTTGTTATGATGCAGAATGGCCATTTAATTACATATGCTTCAAGAAAAATGAAACCTAATGAGTTATATTATCCCCAAAATGATTTGGAATTAGCATTTTTGGTTTTCCCATTTAAAATTTGGATCCATCATTTATATAGAGGTAGATGTGAAATATATACTGACCATAAAATTCTGACATATATTTTCACTCAAAATGAATTAAATATGAGGCAAATAATATGGAGTTAACTGATAAAGGGTTATTATTTCATGTAGAATTACCAACTAAGAAAATAAAACAAAGTGGGAGATTCCATAATTCAAAAGATCATGCATCATTAACCAAGTTTCATTTTGAACAAGATCCTTTGATTAGATATTTAATCAATTTTTTCTTGGAAGTTGTTGGAGAATGAAATTCCTCTATTTTGTTTCATGTTTTACTGCATTGGTCTCTCTCAGATGGAATTAAGTAAGCACAGAAGAAAGATGATGAGTTACAAAAAAAATAATGATTTGGTGAGAAGGGGTATGTTACCATAATTTATTGTTGGTAAAGATTATTTTTTGGGATTTCAGAATATTTTATGTGTGCCTTGTGATTCAAATTTGAATAGAGAGTTGTTATTTGAATCTTATAAGTCTATATTTTTAGTTCATATTGTTAGCACAAATATGTATAGAGAACATGAAGTGAATTACTGGTGGGGTGGAATGAAAAGTGATAATGTATATTTTACCATGAAATGTTTGACTAGTCATCATGTTAATGTAGTGCAACAATTACAAAATGGGATGTTTTAGTCTTTTCTTGTATCAAATTGAAAATTGGTAAATATATCTACAGACGTCATGGTGGGACTAGTAAAGACTTCTCGAGGTAACATTGAAATTTTGGTTATTGTTGACCGGCTGACTAAATCTTCACATTTCCATCCTATTAGAGATACTATGTCTATGGATCAACCTTCTCGACTCTACCTCAACATGATTTTCAGGATACATGGAGATTCTGTTTCCCTTATATCAAAATAGGATCTCATTTTCATTTCTATCATTTGTAAAGGCCTTTGGAATTCTTTGGTAATAGAATTAAATTTCACTACTGCTTTTCATACTCAATATGATGGACAGACTGAGCAAAAAAATTAATATATTATAAGATATTCTCATAGAATGTTTTGTAGACTACTTGGTATTTTGGGATCAACATATTTCTTTAGTTGTGTTTTCTTATAATAACAAACATCATTCTAATAAATAGATGGAACTGTTTGAGGCATTATATAGAAAGTAGTGTGGAAATACATATTTTTTAGATGAATTCAGGGAAATAATGTCTATGGGACAATAATTAATAGAGGGAGTATAATTGAATGTGAAGATACCAGAGAAAAAAAGGAGGACGACTCAGAGTGGGTAGAAAAGTTATGCAGATAACAAAATGAAAGAATTTTTTCCAAGGTAGTTGATCATTTTTTACTTAAAATTTCTCTTTGGAAAAGGTTTATTCATTTTTGTAATAAATGAATTCTATGTCCATGGTTCATTGGACCATAATAAATTCTAGATAAAGATGTAAAAGTTTCTTATTGAGTAGCTTTTCATCCTAGTTTATCTCAGGTACATAATGTTTTTCATGTTTTTTTGTTGAGAATGTATGTTCTTGATTCATCTCATGTTATGATCTGAGAAGTAGTTCAACTAGAATAGATCCTTTCTTACAAAGAAAATCTTGTTCATAATCTTGATCGTAGAGATCAAGTATCTCAGAACAACATAATTCACTAATATAATATTTTATGTATAAACCACATGGTTAAAGAAGGAACAAGGGAATATAGAAATTATATGAGGTAAAGGTACCATCACTTTTTTAATATATAAATAAAAATTATGAGGATAAATTTTCTAGATGATGGAGAGAATGTAAAAAAATTTATGAGACAATAATTATTTTTTCAGTGTCATAAAATCAGTTATAGTTTTAAAATCAGTTTTTTTAAATACATTTTGATTTAATTAAAATTTTAATTTCACATGTTTAAAATCTTATTTTCCAAAAAATGAAGTTAATTTTTGATTTCTACGTTTCAAAAAATGGTAGGTGTGAATTATTGATATTTTTCTGAAATAGTTGACCATTTAGTGGATAATAAAATGCAGTAATTTATGATATATATATATATATATATTATATGTTCAATACACAATTCATTGATTAATGACTTATTTAAGAACTATAATATTGAACAATAATTCATTAATTGAATATTTTTAGTGAAAATTCCCAAAATATTCATATTCTTTATACAAAATAACAATCTCATGTATATAATAATAAGAAATCACTCCTCTCTACCACTATAAATATCACCTCTCACTACATCTTCTCCTTACACCTCTACGACATGTAGTTATATTAATTTCTACCCAATCCCCTTCCCAACCCTCCTCCCCACATCAATGACATACTCGTATCACCAAGAAGCCAAAACCAATGGCCTTAAGAAGATACTCAAGGATGAGAATTCAATAGGTAATAACCTCTTCCATTATCTTTTATTTTCCTTTCAGTTATTTTCCATTTCTTATACTCACTTCACCTCCCCTTATCCAAGTATCATGAAACCATAAGTAATGTATATATAAAATAATTTTTTCATCTTTATGATAGAAAATCATTATTAAAAATCTTCTCCTCTCCCATTTATTATAAAATCGATAACATTATCTATGATGTGTCGATTTACCGCCATCATGGAAGATAAACATTCTTTTCTAATTAGCACCATCATGGATTGTTATAAAACCATAATTATGATAAAATTATACTTTATTATATATATTATAAGTTATTTAATTTTATTGAACTAGTATATAATCCATATATTTAATAAAATGATATATTTTTTTTGATGATCATACAAACTAAAAAAATATATTAATTCATTCTCATAAATGTTTTATCTAATGATTCATCCTCATATTAAAAAAAACTATATATGGTAAAATTTGAAAAAATTAAACATATTATCACCATTTAATTAAAGTTATGATTTTTTATTCCATTTGACATGAAAATCCGTAATGAACCAACAATGAAAACAATGAAATAAATGCACAGAAAGCAATGAAAATAAAAAAAAATTATAAATGAGAGGATAGATGTTATAAAAATATCAGATAACTAATTATGATTTTGAATATGGTACTATAATATATTAATATCACACTTAAAATGATTATACAGAAGGTTTTAATGTGTTTTAAGTAAGACGAACCTAAGTAAAGGGAATTCTTAACCCAATCTGCATTCATTTGGATAATCATATACATCAATGATTATATGGATTATTTGTGAAAGAAATTTCTATTATATTATGTTTTATTGTCTGGATTTATAGTTTATACACATATTTCTTTATTTTTTTCAATTCTCACTTCAAATATATGACATTTTTAAGGACTCTTATTTAAAAATACTCTTCTAAATTTATTTTTTTACCAAATTTAAAAGATATTTTTTATAATGATTGTATTCTTATTTTTTGATTATATTCTGGTTCTTTTAATTTTTTATTATGAAGAGTGGGACCTATATCTACCTTCAATTAATCGGAAATATTAATGATGTAGGTTGACTTTATGGTTACTCCAAGTGTAGATGTGATGGTTACATGATAAGGTAGTTGGGAGGGTTACATTATAAGGTATCCATGAGTGTTACATGGTAAGGTATCTATGAGGGTTACAAATAATATGGTATCTATTAATGTTAATGTCTTATGTAATTGATTCCCTAGGTTACCTTTGTGGTATTAATTTTGTTTTCTATGTTTTATGGAGATATCATGTTTTCAAAATGTAACTATATGATACTTATTGGGTGAGAAGTATCTCTTTGCAAAAATGATTTAATATTTCAATAAGTATTCATGGACTAATGGTTTCTCTCATTTATATGTCATTTACTGAGCTTTTTGTGTTGCTCCCAAGATTTAAAATTTTCTTCACATGGTTTAAGGATGTATAAGTGAAAATGAGAATCCAAGATGAATGTTATGAAGACTTTTCATTAAAATATTTCATGTTTTTATTAAAAACTATTATATTATAGAAGAAATGGATATAGTTTTAGTAGTACCCTTTTTTTATTATGGGATGTTATATGTGAATTATTTCATAATATTCAAAAACTATAGACTAAAAATACCTTTGTGAATGTATATAAGTGACTTATAAAAGAATATTCTTGATTATGAAATGTTTAGGGTCAGGTCCTTATAACTCGAAACCATTATTCAGTTCTTTAAAACTTTTTCATTTTTCATATTATTATTATTATTGGTATGTCATTGTATAGAATCCTAAAATTGTATATGACATAGTTCATTTATGGATAGTATATATAATTATTGTCAGTTCTTGTCATCATGTTGTTATAATTACTAATTTATCTTGATGTTCTATCTTTTTGGTTATATATATAATTTTATTTTACTATGATATAAAGGGATAATCACCCCACATCGCCCATTTATACCCATTTTACTAGTTGGAAGCATATAGTATATGGGGATAAAATCATGAGCGTGTATGGAACATTAGATTATAGCATCAGATTAGTGTCCTTGGGGTCAGGGTGTTATAGAGAAAACTACTAATCATTGATGAATCGAGTATAAATGGTGAATAGAATTCATAATATTTGGGATAAGAGACTTACAAGTGAATCTATTTGATGAATGTCCTACAAAGAAAATCTTATTGAAGAATACTGCAAGTTTTTAACCAAATTTATTGCATTCCTAGTTTAAATATTAATTTTTTGGGGGAAAGGTGGAACTTCCTATGATTTTACCTGTTTATTTGGAATCTAAAATAGAGGAAAATTTTCTTTATTTTTTTCAAAATACACCAAACTTTCATTTCCCAACATCTATCAAATTTAAAATGAATAATACCATCATTTTTATGCCAAAAATCATCTTTTAGGGTGAGATCAATCCATTTGTTGAATTCCAGTGAAAGATAAATCCAAAAAAAAATTACTAGTTAAGGATGATATCATCAAATTCTTGGATGATATGATAGTCTTTCACAATTCTTATAGTGCATGGGTGAGTTCTATTCATGTTTTTTAGTGAATGGAGTATGGTTGTCCGCAACAATGATAATAATAAGTATATTTTGATATAAACTATGATATAATGAAATATATTTACTAATTATGGGAAATTTATCTAGGTAAATAAGAATGATCAATTCCATCCTTAATTTATTGATCATAAATTGGAGAGGCTTATAAGTAACACTCATTTTTATCTCTCTTGATGGTAGCTCAAGATATAACAATGTTCGTATTGAAATAAATAACAAATAGGATACCACATTTACATATCCCTATAATATATCATCAAACAAAATAATTTTATTTGGGATCTACGGAGCACCTACTATAATTCAATGGTGTATGGTGAAAATTTTTATAGATATGGATGAAGGGATTTCTAATATTTTCATGGAAAAATTTTCTATCAATGGCATGGATTTTAATAATAATTAAAAACCTATAAAATGTGTTTAAATGAAAGAGGCTTTAAATAATGTAATAAATTAGGAGAAATTATAATTCATTTTGATATAAGTCATTTTTCTAAGACGTAGAATTCCAAGAGATGGTATGAAAGTAGATTAATTTATGTTTGATTTTATTTTATCAATGAATGGATGGGGTTCCATAGGGGGTTGGGGTGTGGGGTTCCGTTCTTAGGGTCGAGTCCCAAAGTTGTTGTTCTTCTATAGAATATGTGTAATAATTGATCGATCCATATTTCACCAATTCCACCAAAAGAATCATTATAGGTATTGAGAGTTTTACTTAGGCATTATATAATTTAAAAGATGTTTATAAATGATTCTTGAAATTTTTTAAGACTATTATGATCACTTTTAAAAAAAATTACAAGTTAAAATTTGATAAAAAAATGTTTTAAATCATTCACAAACTAAAAAATGAGTCAATATCAAAAATTATAATAACATTATTGGATTGGATCCTACAATTTGAAATCATGTGCGATGCTATTGATTTTATTTCAGGATCTATTCATGTGAAGTAGAAAAAAATTAGTATATTATCTATAATAAGGGAACCTTATTGAATTGATTATAGAAAAATATTACCACAGTAGAACAAATTTATATTAAAATTTGTTTATATTATTGGTAATTAAAGGAAATACCTCATTAGAAACAATGTAAATATTTTTACTGGCTGTTTTTTAGTAAATTTTAAACTATCAAAGAAAGAAGTTACTCTATAGTAAATTCGATAGGTGTTTGTTTTAAAAAAAATTGTCCCTGAAATTTAGATAAATTTTATAGCAGTAAATCATGTAACTATTTACCTATCTTGATATTAACGATGAATAGAAAATACATATCAACTTACACAATGAATTTTCTATGATAAGAAGCTATTTTTAGTTAATTCCATGGTAAAACAATGATATATTTAAATTTTCAATTACATTTTTGCTAGGTAGAAACCATAGTGGATGATATAGAAGAAAAAAGAAAAGGTTTGAGTATGATGATAATTACTACTAATGGGAGGACCCATTCCTTTTTTAAACAAGTAAATAAATGAATTAAGAACATGTATATAGAATATGGGGATGCTCAATCAATTATAATCAATCAAGAAACACATAAATGTGGTGGAAAATATTTAAATGAGCAAAAAAATATAAATGGTACGTTACTGTGGTTTCTAATGTCCAAATATTGTCAATGATTCAAGAGAATTTTTTAGAAATTATGATGTTTCTTAATGTATAATTAATATAGTTGTAATAAATGAAATAAATAAATTATGAATTCTAGATGTCAGGATTTTTATGTATGATGTCTAGAAATCATGGGAACATTCCCAAAATTTCCAAGGAACGAACAATTTTTTGTTATTTTTGATTGTGTATCAAATAAAATGAAGTCCATTGATCTACCAAAAAATATGGGAATTTCATAGTAATTCATATGATGAAAAATATATTCTATAGAATTATAGTCCCTTTAAATATCACCAATGAAAACAGGGTGTGCATATAGATTAATTAATTCAAAATTCATATGGTAAAGTATGGATGAAGGTGTAAAATTCGAAGTGTCAATAATCGAAAAATAAGTGGCCTATATGAGATTAGAAATAAGGCATCATAAAAATTCTATAAAAGTTATTGAACTTATCTTGGAATTATCTGAACTATAAATTAGAGGATTGACTTTGAAAATATGTAACTACCTATAATACCCCCATTAGTATATCTCTACATAGACTTGTTTTCAAAATGAAATTTGATAAACTATTTTAGATCAAATTTATTATTTATTTAGAAGAAAGGGTATCGAAATGTAATATATGAGTGCTACATAGAATGTGATTAATGATTTGAATGAGTTATAAGAGATAAGAAAATATTCCATTGAGAATACAATGATTGTAAGGAAAAAAATTCAAACTCTTTTTTGAAATGGTGATTCAAAGAATGAACATCCAATAAGGACAATTGGTATTTCCATTTAACTCCAAAATAAAATACTTACCTGGAAGATTATGTGAAATTAGTATTCTATTTTTATGGTGGATAATGAAAATACTATTGGATCTCAGAATATTATTGGAGATAACATATCTCTATTCAATATAAAAAATAATTGGATAAAGATCAATTTTAGAAGGTGTAAAGGTGGATAAATAAATTAATATAAAAATAAAATAATCATTAGTTAAAGAGTCATGGAGATGATAATAAACCCAAAACTATAGGGATGAATCTTGTATTCTATACATCTATTTGTTAGTTTTTACAAAGCACGATTTTACCCCTAGAGAGTTATGATTTTATTTAACAAGATGGATATTAATAAAATTTATTGAAGTAAAAAAAGGAATATAATAAACAAAAAAACAAGATCATTTAAGGAATGATAGTTTCTACTAACCTAAAATCATTTAATGATTTGTATATTTTAAATTATTTTATATGACTTCCATCTATTCATATTGATTTCTATGTGAAAATCATGTATTTGTTACTGTAGTGTGTTCATTAATTTATCAAAATGTTGAAGTAATATTTCTAATAGTTTTATGGGTGATATATTACATGGAAATAAATGAATCTATTGTTTTTATACTTTTATATGGAAATTTAAGTGAATAGATTCTATAAGATTATAATATTACTTATATAAATATGACTTTTCACTTAAATTGGTGTGGATTTTTCAATATATGGGTATGAAACATCAGGGATGAAACATAAAATAAAATATTGTTTCCCTTTGAAACTATATTAAAATTTTAAATTGTAATACCATTTTAAATTCCTCAGATAATTTTTCATAGGGTGTATGAGTGAAAAAAAAATCATTCAATAGGGTGAAGAGATAATCTGATAGGTGATCATCTCAATCCTAATTTTATTCAATAACTGTCTCCAATAGTACTAGGGGATACCTATTATAGAGGATAGATAATTTCTATAATAATAATTACAAATGAATAAGTTAAAGTAACATGGTAATGATCAAAAATACCAAATCAAATTTCAGTGACATGTTGTCAATGGAGCGGGTTTTGAGTGAAATATTTTGTATAAATGAAGAACATGAAATTTACTTGATGTCTTTTTATTCACCTTTTACCAAAGACATAAGACCCCAAGTAAAGGATAAGAATCTTCAACCATATAGATATATGAATGTGTGACATGATTGAAATATGAATCAATTGGATTCTCTTCATTTAGTCTTTAATGACTAGTGAATCAAACATGGATGATATTGGTTCAATGTTAAATGTGTTAACAATAATATCTATAAGAAATTATTTCACTCAAGTATGGGGTAATTTTAATTATATAACAGTTTCATGTCTTCTGGTTTCTTTTTGAATTTTAATTTATGTGTTTTCTAATGATTTTTAGGTATTATTTGGTAGATTTTTTCATTATTTGTTTTTTAAAATAAGATCAAAAATCTATTTATTCATACATGAATTTTATTCATCCAGGATAAAATTCCAATAATTTAGTTTCAAAAATGAATCATCGATTTTTTGAAGTAATTTGACTGTTAGAGGAATGTATTTTATGATATTTTATTAGAAAAAATATTTGTATATGATATTTTTGTTTGACGAATTTAAGAAAATAAATATTGGTTCTTATATTGGGAAAACATTATTTCACCAATGTAGAATTGTGGTGAATAATGATAATTTATTGAGGCTTGAGTAATGTTGTGGAGAGGAGAATATGAATACACTGAATCTAATGGAATATACCTTCAAGGATTGTGGAATCTCTTTCACTCCAATTTAACTTTGTGAACATCACCATGAGGCCGTGTATGTTCATCAATATATACTATATCAACTTATTGGTAAAATTCCTTCTCTTATGTAATATAGGGAATACTTGAGATGTTATCACTGCTAATTTTACCTCATGGAAGATAACATAGGATTCATTTGGTTATCAACATGGCATATAGAGACAACCTAGAATAAATTCTTGTGCACATATTATTCAATGTTATGATGCATTATAAAATGGAATTATTGAAGTCAATGGGTTCATGTTATGTTATGAATTGAACACAATTTTTAATTTCTACCTGAGTCAATACTAACATCGATGGGACTCATATTACTTATCTATCAAATTGAAATTCTCTTTTAACACCACTGATTTGAGGTACGTATCCTTTTTTCATGCCTTTTTATGTGTTTAATGTTCATGTGATGAGTTGGGAAGAGGTTTCGAGAGTTTGGAATGGTTTTGGATGAGTTTGGAGGCTTTTATATGGGTGCACGGTTTGAGCACGGCTAAGAAAAACTGTGCGGGTGCTCCAGAAAACCATGCATGTGGGGCCAATAGGCTTCACACAGCCTGTTCATGGTTTGACAAACCATGCGAGGCAACCTTGCAGACCCTTGATCTCGCGGCAGTAGTGTGTGCACGGTTAGCGCACGATTTTCCAAACTGTGTCGCCACATAAAAAATAAGGTTTAAATTTTGGGCTCCCTCGGGCAAAACCTATTTCACTCCAATCTTCCTCCCACTGGAGCCTCACTAGGTATATTTGGTTCTCAGGGTTTAGGGTGCTATTCTACATGTTTTGGAAGCGTTTTTAAGGGTTTTCTAGGTGGTTTGCAGACGGTTTCTCCCGAGTAAGTCTCTTCTCTTGGGTTTTTTGTGTTTTCCTCCAGATATACTCTTCCGTCATTCATGGGTTTCAAGATCTAAACTTGTTGTGTGTAGGTAGAGAGCAGTGCTTGCCTTGGATGTTAATTTTAAGGCTTGTGATGGTTAGGGATGGGGATATAGATAGGTTTTGGTGGCGCATTCGTCATATTTGAGGTTCGTTTTTCTTGTGGGTTGAGTTTGCCGGAACCATAAAGGTTGGTGGATTCTCACTAAAATCTACTTGGTTAGAGCAAGTGGTTAGTTTTTACAATTAATTTGATGTTCTAATTTTTTTTTTTTTTTGTGTGAAATTGGTTGGAAATCCCTTTGGTGATGTTTTGGGCATTTTTGGGAAAAAGGGATTTTATAGTGAAAGGCTCTTATTGTGGATTTTAAAATAGAGATTTTAAAATGGGTTGTTGATATTGATTTGGGAAAATGGTTGATGAAAAATGGTTTTCAATAAAGTTTTTGTTTTTGTTTAAATGTGGTTTGGCATGGAAAATGGTTTTCAATAAATGGATGATTTATTGAAGTGGATTGGTATGCGATGGAATTGGTTGATTGCATGTTTTTGTGACATTGGTGGGTTATAGGATTGGTTTTGATTGATTAGAATGTTGTTTGGAAGTGCCAAAAAGTACCACTATAAAAAGGGGATGGATAGTGGACAGAAGGGCCACCATCAAAGGATATGTGGATGAGAAGTTTCACTAGGTGTGAATGGGTGAATGGGTTGGATGGAATCTCTACCATTTGGTTGTGGTAGGGAAGTACCACTAGGTGTGAATGGGTGAACAGGTTGGATGGAAGCTCCACCATTTGGTTGTCTTTGTTGTTTTCTTGTGCATTGTTTTGAAAGTTAGAAATTGTTGTTCTAGTGTATGAATGATGAAATGGATTTTCTCATGTTTGTTAGCTTTCCCTTGGTTGCTTGGTTTGGGTTTGATGGCTTGGTAAGGGAATGTTTGGCTTATGGAAATGATTGTACTTGTAAAATATTTTATATAAAATATTTTATATAAATGTGTTAATGGTTTTATCCTAGTGTCATGTGTAGTGAAGTCATTTGGGGAACACCTACTGAGTATTAGTACTCACCCCCTACTTTGGCACTTTGGTACTTTTGCAGATGTCGTATTCCATGACACAGGTAAAGGTATGGTATCTCATTACTAGTGATTTGTGGTGATGCTCGGGGTATGTGGTGGCACTTGGAGATTGGAGCTTGGTGTGGAGATGTGGTGGTGTCACAACTCGTGGTGTTTTTTTTGTTAATTTTCCTCTTTGTACTCTCATGTTTTGTGGACATGTCTAGTTTGAATGGTTTTGGGGTTTGTGATGGAATTATTTGTATCACATGGTTGGGTTTGAAAGTTCATGCATCTTTAGGTTTTGGTTGGCGTGGTTGGGTTATCATCTTAAGGTAAAATTGTTCCCCACTATTCCTTGAAGCCCACGACATTTATTTCAAGCGATTGGAGCCTTGGAAACATTGTTTAAGGCCAAGTAACCCTCACCACCTCCTGAAGCCAATGAGGTAGGGGCGGGGTGGTACAAGTGGAGTCATCTTGTTCGGTCCTTTAATGTTGATTCTCATATTTGGATTTGACATTTGTTGTGGTATATTCCTTGATTCTGTATAGTAGAAAGGTATAGGCTTGTTGGAATTTGGAATGTATAGTATAAAAGGATATAGCTAAACCTTTTATGTGAAACTTCAAGTTACCAAGGAGTTTGGTACATAAGTGAAATGGAGACACTTATAGGCATTGGATATCTCAATGTTGTGGGTGTAGCCAATGACAAGATCATGACATGCATGGTAGAAATGACTTCCCGCTGGGATTCATATTTCATTGATGTATAATGATTTATGGTGTCATATGAATGTGTGAAATTGTAATGTGAATAAATATGGTATTCTGAAAATGGTTTGGTTTTCAAAATGGTGAAACATGGAAAATGTGAACTTGTAGAAATCCTTGTAAAATAGTGTTGTGTAATGTGATTAGAAATGGGAATTTTTTGATGTCTACAGAAGTTATACTCATGGTTGATTGTTTTCTATTTATATAAATGGCACTGGGTAGGAATCGTAGAGACCAACCAGAGAAGGATGCTGAGAATGTGGTAGCACCTGAGCCTCAGGTGAACCATCAGCTAGTAAAAAGCATAGTGCAAGCATTCCAAGCTATGGATAGTGGAAATAAAATGGATGAACCAAGGAATGTGGATCATGAGGTTCAGTTTGAAAATTAGAATCCACCCATCTTCAGGGCTGATTTAGAGCTGGAGAGGGAAGAAGTATGGTTGAATAGAATGAACAAGATTTTTGAGTTCTTGGGAACACCGGTAGAGTTAAAAGTGAAGTTGGCCATGTATATGTTGGAAAATCATTTCCTTCAGTGTTGGGAGTTTGTAGTCCATGTGGGGAAAGACCAGGGTGTGACGTGGGAATAATTTGAGGAATTGTTTAATAAAACATTCTACCCACATACGTTCAGAATTTGGTGAACGACTGATTTATTCAATTTGAAGAAAGAGCTTATGTCTGTGACGGAGTATGCGGCTATGTTTATGAACATAGTGAGGTTTTCACTCGAGGTGGATGTTAGCACGTTGTTGAAATCAAGGACCATTAAAGGGGGGCATGGAAAGAAGTTTGTTCAAAGATAGCAGTATTGTGTATAGATGATTACACAGAGATGGTGAATAGAGCCTCGGTGGCTGAGTGGGATATGTTGGGTGCTCTGGGTGGTGGAAGCATGGTGGTACCCAAGGAGAATAGTGGTAACTATAACACTGGGTTCAAGCGGAGGAGGGACACTTATTCCTAGGGCGGGAGTATGGCAGATAATCTAATGGCAAGATTGGTGAATCTTCCTCTGAACCCCCAGTAAAAACTAGGATGTTTTCAGTGTGCCTCTATGAGCCACATCAAGCGAGATTGAATGGCACAACCTCGAGCATGTCATAATTGTAAGAATATAGGGAAACTGCAGCGTTATTTTCAGAATGCTCCGAGGTCGGGTGCGCGTGATACTCCTTAGGAATCGCAGACCTCGTATGATTCAATGGGATGGGGACAACAACATACCCCTCAAAAGAAGATTAGATTGGGTCATGTTGATTCCTGGAATACCACGATTCCTCAACAGGGCAATAAAGAGAAGACGATGGCAAGAAAACCTGAGTTTGGAGCTGAGCATGTTGTGGTGGATGATCAGTCAGGACCATCCACGGTGCAAGGTACTATTCTTTTAAATTCCTCCTTGATTCAAGTATTTTTTGATATGGGTTCTTTACACTCTTTTATTTCTGTATGTATGGATTATTTGATGGTTTTATGGGTAGAAATGATTCCCTTGGTTTTAAAACATCAAACACCTCTAGGTCAAAGAGATTGTTGAGCATTCTTATGTAGAGCATGTTGTATCATTGTGGGAGAGGTTGAGCTAATGTTGAATTTCTCAATGCTTGAGATTGATGGAATGATGTAATCCTGTGAATGGATAGGCTGGTGGATTTTAAGGCCCACATACACTGTGATGTGCAAAAAATGGAATTTATGACACACAATGGCGTTTGACATCTCTTTAGAGGATATAGGAATAAAAGGCAGGGTGCAACAGGTTTGTTGGCACCAGCAGTGGGCACGTTATCATGTCTGCTGGTGGTATTGTTGTTGGAATCGGTAATGGGTGTTGAGTGGAGCATTCTTCCGACAGTGGTGGATCAGTTCATGGATTTTTTTCCTGAAGATTTCTCTGGGTTACCTCCCATAAGATATGTGGAGTTTACGATTGATCACTTTCTGGGGACCAGTCCTATCTCACTTATGTCTTATCAGATGTCCCCTATTGAATTGTGGGAATTTAATGTCCAGTTAGATGAGTTAGAAAACAAAGTGTTTATCTGACCTAGAATGTCCCCGTCAGCATTGCCAATGTTGTTTGTGAAAAAGGCGGATGAAACTTTGAGGCTCTATGTTTATTATCGTAGAATTAACCAAATTACGATAATGAACAGATATCCACTTCCACAAATTGATGATTTTTTCAACCATTTGAGGGGATCCCAGTGGTTCTCCAAGATCGACATGAGGTCAGGATGTCCTCAATTGTGAGTGAGGAAGGAGGATATTCTTAAAATAGCTTTCAGAAGTAGATATGGCCATTATAAAAATTTGGTTATTCTTTTTGATCTAATGAATGTTCCAGTGGTGTTTATGGTATTGATGAATTGAATATTTCAGGGATATCAGGATTCATTTGTGGTGGTGTTTGTAGATGATATTCTGGTGGATTCAAAGACAATGGTGGATCATTAGCAGCACTTGGAGAAAGTGATAGGGATCATGAGGGATCATCGGTTGTATGCCAAATTGTAAAAGTGTGACTTTTGGATATAAGATATTTGTTTTCATGGCTATGTGATTTCTGAAAGGGGTGTTTCATAGGATCTGGAAAAGATATAGGCTATTATCTTGTGGAAACCACCAAAGAATGTGTTTGAGATACGGATTTTCCTTGGTCTAGCTGGGTATCATTGGTGTTTTGTTCATGATTTTCACATTTGGATTCACCGATGATAGCTATGACAAGAAATAATGTTTCATTCTAGTGGAATGAACAGTGTAAGTAGTGTTTCGAAGAGATAAAGGGTTGCCTTACATCAGAAGAAATCTTTGGTTTTCCAGAACCAGGAAAAGGGTACACGGTGCATTGTGATGCATTGGGATCATGGTTGGGGTGTGTTCTCATGCAATGGAATCATGTGGTTGCATATGGATCACAGAAGTTGAGAGTGCATGAGAAGAACTTCCCAACTCATGATTTCGAATTTTCAGTAGTGGTGTATGTTTGAATGTGTGGCACAATTATCTTGTCGGTGAGAAATTCTTGGTATATACAGATCATAATATCTTGAACCACATTTTCTCACAAAGGAATTTGAACTTGAGACAAAGGATATGGATGGAATATCTCAGGATGTTTTATTTTGAGTTAATGTACACACCAGGTAAGGGAAATTTAGTGGTGGATGCATTAAGTAGAAAATCATATGCTCAGATAGTGAAACATGCATCGAACCAGTGGCACCTGATGTCGGTTATAGCCGATATGCAGTTGAAATGTGAGGACCAGGGTGATAGAGCGGTCTTATTTCTGGTTGTGTGGATTTTTGAGTTGGTTGGCTTGGTTAAAGTGTCATATATATTTGATTCTGAGTGTGTGACCATGGGGTCGAGACTCAATGGTGGGGAGACCATTGAGGGTTGGAAACTGAATAGAGATTCAGTATTGTGTTTTTGGAATCGGATGGTTGTACCAGTTTCTTGTTAGGAGGATCTTCTCAGGGCGTATCATCAATCCAGTTTGGTTGTTCATCCTAGAATTCAGAAAATGTATAAAGCATTGAAAGAGAAGTTTTGGTGGGCTGGTATGAAAAGAAGTGTGGCTGAGTTTGTTTTGAGATTCTTGATTTGTCAGCTGGTCAAGGCAGAACATCAGAGGCCAGCAGGAATGTTGTAGTCTTTACCAATCCCTGTTTAGAAGTGGGAGTAAATAGTGATGGATTTTGTCACGGGTATCCCAAGAACGTTCATAAATCATGATACCATTTGGGTGATAGTGGATCGGCTAACGAAGTCGGTCCATTTCATACCAATTCGTGAATCTCATTCGGTGGAGGAGCTATCCAAAATCAATATCCTGGAGGCGGTAAAGAGGCATGGTGTTCTAGTTTCGATCGTATTCGATAGCGATCCGAGTTTTACATATGGTTTCTGGGAATCCTTACAGCAATCCCTTGGAACTAAGTTGACAATGAGTACGGCGTATAAACCTCATATGTATGGTCAATCCGAGAGGATGATACAAACTCTGGAGGATATGTTATGGGCCTGTGTCATGGATTTTGGTGGCTCGTGGGAGGAGCACCGGTCATTGGTGGAATTTTCGTACAATAATAGTTATTAGGAATCCATACATATGGATCCTTTTGAATCATTTTATGGGCGGTCGTGTCGTTCTCCACTATGTTTGGTGGAAATAGGTGAGTCCTTGATGGGTGGTCTGAGCCTTTTCTAGGAGACTACAAAGAAGATCAAGCTGATCAGAAAGAGAATGGAGATGGCTCAGAGTCGTCAGAAATCGTATGCAGTTCATTGTCAATGGCTGTTGTCATTCGAGGTGAGTGATCATATTTTCATGAGGATCTCCCCTAGGTTGGGACATCGTCGGTTTGGGAAGTAGGGAAAGTTGTCTTTGAGGTATATTGGGCCTTTTGAGATTCATGAACGGGTTGGTGGGGAGGCTTATCATTTGGCATTGCCACCTAGGTTCAGTGTGGTGCACAATGTGTTTCATATGTCAGAGTTGAAAAAGAATCAGCCAGATCGTGACCGTGTGATTCGATGGGATCATGTTGAACTAGAATTGGATGCTTCATTAGTTCACGTGCTAGTGCGGGTTGTGGATAGGCAATAGAAAGTCTTGCATGGTAAAAGCATCTGTTTAGTTCGTTTTTTGTGGCATCATGGTCAGATTCAATAGGAGACTTGGTAGTGGGAGAAAATGATGTTCGAGCAGTGGACCAAGCTCTTTCATCAAAGGGCGGGTTCACTACATTTTAGGATGGAAATTTCAATGGTGGGGAGAATGTAAAAACCTCTTTTTGAAAACTTAGCCTTTGTTTATGTCGTTTTATGTGTTTAAAGTGCATCAAATGAGTTGGGAAGAGTTTTGAGAGTTTGGAATGTTTTCGGATGAGTTTGGATGCTTTTCTTTGGGTGCAGGGTTTGAGCACGGCTAATGGAAATCGTGAAAGTGCTCTAGGAAACCGTGAAGGGGGAGGTAGTAGGCTTCGCACGACCTATGAACAGTTTGAAAAACCCTGTGAGAAAACCGTGCAGACCCTTTCTCTAGAGTCAATAGTGTGTGCATGGTTAGTTCACGGTTTTCCAAACCATGTAGGCTAACCGTGCAGCCACTTAAAAAATAGGGTTTATGCTCTGCGCTCCCTCGGGATTAAACTATTTAACTCTAATCTGCTTCCCACTCAAGCATCACCCAGGATTTTTGGTTCTCAGGGGTTGAGGGTGCTCTTCCACACGTTTTGAAAGCGTTTTGAAGGGGGTTCAAGGTGGTTTGAAGGCAGTTTCTCCCGGGTAAGTCTCTCCTCTTGGGTTCTTTGTGATTTACTCTAGATCTACTCTTCCCTCTTTCTTGTATTTCTAGATCCACACTATTTGTGTGTATATATAGAGTTGTGTTTTCCTTGGATGTTGATTTTAAGGAATTTGATGGATAGAGAAGGGGATCTAGAGAGTTTTAGGTTTTCCATTCGCTGGATTTGAGGTTTAGTTTCTTGTGGGTCGAGTTCGCCAGAACCCTAAAGGTAGGTGTCTTCTCTCTCGACACTACTTGGTTAGAACTAGTGGTTCTTTATTACAATTAGTTTGATGTACTGTAAATAATAATTGTGTTTTGTTGTGATAAATTTGTTGGAAATCACGTGGGTGATGTTTTGGGGTTTTTTGGGAAAAAAGGATTTTATGCTGAAAGTCTCTTGTTGTGGATTTTAAAATATAGATTTTAAAATGGGTTGTTGAGATTGTTTTGGGAAAATGGTTGATGAAAATTGGTTTTCAATAAAGATGTTTTTTATTGAAATTTGGGTTTTCATGGAAAATGGTTTTCAAAAAATGGATGATTTATTGAAGTGGAATGGTATGAGATGGAATAGTTTGATTGCATGTTGTTCTGACATTGGTAGGTTATATACTTGGTTGTGATTGATTGTAATTTTGTGTTGAAGTGGTGAAAATTACCACTATAAAAATGGATGGATAGTGGACAGAAGGGCCACCATCAAAGGATAAGTGGATGAGAAGTGCCACTAGGTGTGAATGGGTGAACGGGTTGGATAGAAGCTCCACCATTTGGTTGTGGTAAGGAAGTACCACTAGGTGTGAATGGGTGAATGGGTTGGACGGAAGCTCCACCGGTTGGATGTTTTGGTTGTTTTGTTTAGCATTTCTTTGCAAGTTGGAAATTTTTGTGCAAGTGTGTGCATGATGAAATGGATTGTGGTATGTTTGTTATCTTTCCCTTGGTTGCTTGGTTTGGGTGTGATGGCTTGGAAAGGGAATGTTTGGCTTATGGAAATGGTTGTACTTGTGATTATTTTATTTAAAATTTTTTATATAAATGTTCTAACGGTTTTATCCTAGTGGTGTCTGTAGGAAAGTATTTTATGGAAATCCTACTGAGTATTAGTACTCACCCCCTACATTGGCACGTTGGTGATTTTGCAGATGTCGTATTCCGAGACACAGGTAATGGTAAGGCATATCCTTGCTAGTGGTTCATCATGATTCTAGTGGTATGTGGTGGCTCTTTGAGCATGGATATTGGTGTGGAGCTGTGGTGGTTTCATGGCTCATGGTTTTTTTTGTTTAGTTTCCTCTTTGTACTATGATATTTTGTGGACATGTCTAGTTTGAATGGTTTTTAGGTTTGTGAGAGAATTTTTAGTATCACATGGTTGGGTTCGATAGTGCATGCATATTTAGTTGTTGGTTGGTTGAGTTGGGTTATATTCTTAAGGGATAATCATTCCCCACTGTTCGTTGAAGCCCTCGACATTTATTTCCAGCCCTTGGCGCCTTGGGAACACCGCTTAATCCCAAGTAACCCTCACTGCCTCCTCAAGCCAATGCGTTAGGGGTGGGGTGTTACATCTCCAATTCAATTTTTGTATATAATTGATGATACGAAAAAATTACAAAGGATCCTAGAGGAGGATAAATTAGGATTATATTCTCATAATAATGTAATTTAATTCGTAAATGGAAACTTAATTGACTCCAACATACTCAAGGGGCCCAATTTTCAGACCAATTGAAGTTCAATAGGTTAAGTTTCAAGAAAACCATAAGTGATCATGTATCCCAAATTCACTAGAGAACTACATCTATAGATAAAACTAAAATTTAATAAATGGATAAATTGAACTTTTTGTCATTAACAAATTGAAATTCCCTATATAAAACATTTGTATCTATTGAAGGACCAAAATATTCTTCAAAAATTCTTTCCTAACAAAATCATGAAATATATTCACACCTTGGACATGTAGTATTTGAAACAATAGAGAGAGAGTAGGACATATGCTGGTTAAAATTGTAAGACCTTGGATCTTGTTATGATATTATCTCGTTTATGTTTTGGTTTGAATCCATTTTGATGATTAATTATGTTTTTACCTCAGTCCTTAAGGAGGCTCGAGGGTGTTTCCAGGGTTTGGAACATGAAGAATGGAGGAAAAAGGGATTTATGGGTAGGATGCATGGTTTTCACAGAGTTAGTGCTAACTGTGCAGATAGCCCAGCAATCCGTGTGGGAGGTGGGTTTTTGTACAATGGCCTCCTCAGGGTTTGTGCATAGTTAGGAAAATCATGCGGGTAAACTGTGCAGGTAAACAGTGCAGCCCAGAAACTATTAAAAAATTGAAATTTTTTTACTACGGGATGTTAATCCCCAAATCAGTATTTCCTCCCCATTCTCCCCTCTTCACCCTATGAACGAACCAAATCTCTCATGAACACTAAGATATCGATCTTCCTCATTTCAAATGTGTTTTTAGAGTTGTTGGTTGCAGATCAAAGCTCCATGAAAAGATAATCCCATCATTACTTCACTTTTGAGTGGAAAGTTTTCATCTTCTTCTCCTATCCTTTCATAGCTCTAAAATCCTACTCTTTTGGGTGAGATTTAGGTTGAAACATCAATGGTTAGTTGAAACTGAATATAATGGATCAATTAAGAGTGTGTTCACTCTCGAAATTGAGGTAGGTGGTCTACATGTTGTATCCCATGGTTTATTTGTTAATTTTTTCATCTGTGGTTTTGTTCATGGGTGTCTCATGGTATGTTTTGATCGACCTTTGCATGTCTAGGTAAAATTGTTATTATGAAAGTAAATGGAGACCCTCACAATCCCCATGGGATGCGTCGAGGTTGATGAGACTAACCTAGGGCCACCCATGGGGTGTTTTGACCTTCTCGGGCCTAGCGATTTGTGAAGAACAAGTGAGAATATTCTTTATTTATGCAGATCCCTTGATAAAAATGTTGATTTGATGGATTGTGTTTGATTATAATCTAGGTTATTCACCAAGGCTTAATAATAATAACCTAGGGGATATTTGGTTAACATAGAAGTGGTTAATAAGGGTTGACACATGAGAATGATAATATATAAATGGGTCAATATTTGGAAATGTGTAAAGAGAAAAATGGATTGGATTATGAGTCTGGTAATGGAGCCTAGTGAGTTAGGCATAATGAACGAAGCCTGGTGAGATAGGCACAATTAATGAATTCATAGTGAGATAATCGTGATAAAATAGAATTTGGATAATTTCCTAAATGATGTGAAATGTGGTAAATATGTTAATTCTATAAGGCATGGAAATAACTCTCATGTTATTTTTGTGATTTATGTTTCCGTGGGAAATGGATGTGATGTTGTGAGAATGGTTGATGGATACATATTTTTATAGCATGAGCACATGGCTTGGTATAGTGGGGTATTTACTTGAGGTTCTACATCCACGAGTCAAGTTGAACTGAGGCTCTTAACTCCACCCCTAATGCATGGGTTAGGGAGAGGATTGAGGCTTTTTTCCCCTAATGGTTTCATCCACCTGGACTAAGGATTTGTGGTGAGGATATGGTTTGCATGAGGATGTTCGTTCTTGTGAGAGAAGATAATAGTTTGTTTTCCTCTTTCATGTAATTTTGTACATTACGTCTGTGTAATTTTTAGTGATTTATGAACCCATGTTAAATGTGTTGGAAATGGTAGGGAATGAGAAATTGGATGAAATAGTAAGATATGGAAATGGTAATAAATGTTGGTAATGGACTTAAACTGGATAAGGACAGTTAATCCCTTCCTTGTAATTTATTATTCATTTACCTTTTCCATGAACAATTGTTTATACTGGATATTTTTTAGACACCATTGGTGGTGACCTACTGAGTTGTACTCACACCCTGCTCGGGCCATCATTGGGTACCCAAGAATACTTCATTTTTGCAGGTCAGAGGAAGGGAAAAGGCCCTTTCTATGAAGTTTGGTAGGCATGGGTGTGCATGGAGGTGGACCTAGACTTTGTGTCGGGACCAGTTTGGGGATTTTACAGTTTTTCTTCATTTTGGGTTTTATTCACTTTTCACTTATATCATGGAATAGCATATTTACTATTCGACATGGTTGTACCCCATTTGGGGAATGCTTTTTATGCATGCTATGATATTATTGGTTATTATTCTGTTATTTTTTATCTTTTATTCTCTCTTACTATGATAAAAAAGGGGTATAGTCTCCCCAATTTACTATTTGGACACATACTGCTAGTAGGAAACCTTTGGCATATGAGGAGGTGCACTTAAAGTCATGTAACCACCCATATTAGAGCACTGATCTAGTGGATTCGGGGTTGAGGATGTTACAAAGTGGTATAAGAGGAGGTATATCTTCTCTGTCTCTGGAATATAGTTATTAGGGATGGTAGATGGGAGTTAGGATGTGTCAGGCCATGGTAATGAGTTCGTGCAAGGGAGTAGTTAACCAATGTACAAGGGAAAACCCATGCCACCCAATGTGGGAATGGTTGTTCTTGATTTTGTGATTTTATAGTTTATGATATTTAACCATTGGATAACGTACATAATGTGTGATGTGATGGTTTCATGATATTTGGATCATGGCCTCAATGGTACATGGTTGTGCATTCGTTCATCATTGTAGGAACCTAGAGAGATAGGTTTCATGCATCTTGGTTGGAACACACGGGTTGGGTGTGTGAGGTATGAAAGATAGAATGCACCATGCCTTTTGAAAATTTAAAATGGAAAATTTTGTAAATTAATCAATGAATGTGGGTGAAGATAAAATAATGATAAGTGATCATTAATGAAATATGTGTAATTAAGTGTTTGTAATGAATTGAAAATGATTTTTGTAACATGTTGTGTGAGCCTTGTGGTGGTGCATGGTTATTTAACCCTTGTGGGCTATGGCATGTGGTAGGGATGGTCGGGGTGATGTTTTTGGAATGTTACATTTTTTGGGAGGATTCATGTATGATGGTTTGTTTTGGATCATGAAGAGACTTCTTGTTATTATGTTGTGAAAGTTTTATGGTATGGGTTCTAAACATCGTGTTTAGAAATGTAGAGAAATTCCACCACGACGTCGAGCGCTGGATTGGAAACAAGAGGATGTTACTGAGAACACTCCTCTAGTAGAGTAGAAATAGAATGTGGTGAATTAGGAAGGTATAGAAGAGAAACTGAGAAAACATGGCCCATTTTACATAGATTATGGATCGGCACCTATAGTGGGTTTCCCTGTGTATGTTTGTGCTTACAGGAGAGTTTCAACTGCAGCTCCATCTGACTTTTACCGGAGAGGGTGGGCTGGAGGAAGCAATGTTCTATATAGAGTTTTTCCAGAAAATACCGGATCATCTAGTTACCCATGTTGGGAAGTGATTCAAGTTGTCCGATTATATGTTGCGGGGTCAGGCAAAGAGTTTGTGGGACATCATGTCTTAGACTAAGTAGGATAAGGGGATGTTGGGAAAAGATTTCTAGGAAATGTTTCTGAAGCATTTTTAACCAGATATTTGTTGATAGAGCAGGTTGTAGAGTTAATGAGCCCAACTCAGGGATCTATGTCAGTGATTAAGTATTCTAGCCACTTCCATGACATAGGAAGCTTTGTTCTAGCATTTTCATGGGATGAGGTAGCAGTTACAAGGAGTTTCTAAGATGGGATGAGACAAGAGATCATGTATTAGGTGAATTTATTTCACTTGAAGAGGTTTACAGAGGTAATGGATCATGAATTAATCTCAGAAGGGTACCTGAAGGGAGATTCAGGTACTAGTCTTTTTTTGCCATATGGGTAGACAAATGGTATAGCTTCCGAGAGCCGGAAGTAATGTTTTCGACGTTTTCAGCTGGGAAGAAGTGTGAAATGTGGTTATAGGAGCGGGTTAACATCTTATAGTGGTGATCATATGTTCTGCATTCAGTGTGGAAGGTCGGGGCACATGCGTGGCTAGTTTCATCGACCTCTAGTTGATTGTCAGTCATGCAGTTGATTGGGACACAAGCATATGTTCTGCAAGAACCATCAGTAGGTGAACATTGATGTTGGTGTCAGGAAGACACTAAGTGGTGGAAATGGATCAGTTGCTCCATATCAAATTTGAAGTTATAGCTCCATGGGTCATATAGGTAGGGGAAGTGAATGTGGAACTCTGGGGTGGAATCACCCAAATCAACAGGGTAGTGCAGTGTAGGGAACACAAGTTGGAGCCTAGGGTAGAGGGGCATGTCATCTTCACAAATTTCAATCTTTAGCTAGTGATGGCAGGGTTGGGACATCGACTTTTTGATGTACAATCCTTGTATATTCTACACTATCAAGTGCATTTTTTGATATTGGTGCCAAACACTCTTTTATTTATGCTCAGTTTGTGGTATGATTGGGTTATCTCATGGAGAGTGTGTACAGGGTTATGTTAATTGACACTCTATTGGGGGTGAGAAATGAAGATATTAGGTAGTGTAAGGGGTGTTATATGGAAGTTAGTGGGTATCGTTTCCTATGGGACTTGTTCATTCTCGAGGATTCGGGATTTGACATGATCCTGGGTATGGATTGGTTGGTGTTTTACCGAAAACACATAGACTATTACCATCATAGGGTATCTTTCAGGTCACATCAGGGTGATGTTTGTGTCCACCATGGAGAGAGGGATGTTTAACTAGGTCATTCGGGACTGTTTTTTTAGCTGTTGGGTAGGCTCACGGCTCAAGTACTTGTCTTTTTTTTATGGTGAAATATGGAAATAGTCTGTCTTCCCTCTAGTAGTGGATCTGTTTTAGGATGTGTTTCCTAAGTATTTCTCAGGGTTACCACCTGAGAGGGATGTTGAGTTCATGATTGGGTTTCTAGTGGGAGCGGAGCTAGTTTCTATTTCTCCATACCAAATAGAACTGGTAGAAATATATGAGTTACTGGTTCTGGTTGATGAGTTGGAGGGTAAGGGGTTCATACGTCCTAGTATGTCTCCTTGGGGATCTTACATTTTTTTCAAAGAAGCCTGACTGGTCATTAAGGTTGTGTGCTGATTATCAGAAGTTATATCAGATGAAGTTGAAAAATCGGTACCCTCTTCATAGAATTGATGACACATTTGACCTAGTGAGGGGTGCATCACTATTTTCTATGATTTATCTGAGATCAGTTTATCACCAGTTGAGGGTGAGGCCTTCTGATGTACCATTGATAGCTTTCAGGAGTCGGTACGGGTTGTTAGAGTTATTTGTGATGCCTTTCGGCTTGACCAATGCACCAGTAGTGTTCATGGATTTGATGAACAAAATATGTCATCCTTATCTAGATCATTATGTGGTTACTTTGTTGATGACATCTTTTTGTACTCGAAAACTCATGATAATCATGTCCAACATCTTGGCATCATCTTGAGTAAACTAATAGAGCACCAGCTATACGCCAAGCTATCAGAGTGTCAATTCTGGATTGGATATGTGCATTTTCTGGGTCATGTCATCTCTGAGGTAGGTGTGTCGTTGGATCCATAGAAATTGCAGGTTTACGGGTCTTGGGAGTAGGCCAAGAGTGTCTTATATGTTCATAGTTTTCTGTGTTTGGCCGGGTATTAATGGAGGATCATCATGGACTTCACTATCTTGATATCATCACTATTGGGTTTGAACCAGAAGGGAATCAGGATTGAGTGGTCTGAGGCTTTTGAGGATTCATTTCAACAATTTAAAAACTATTGAAGACCACATCGATCTTAGTCTTACCTGATATAGGTAGGAATTATGTCCTATTTTGAGATGTTCCTCCTATGGGGATTGGGGGTGTGTTGATTCAAGATGACCAGGTTATGGATCATTGGTCGAGGAAATTGAGACCACATGAGATGAATTGTTACACTCATGATCTTGTGTTGGTTGTAGTAGTGTATTCGTTATAGTGCTGGAGGGAATACTTATTGGTGGAATGGTTCATGGTGTATACCGATCACAAGAGTCTAATGTATATATTTTTAGAGTGGTATTTTTTTAGCAGCGAAGATGGGTTGAGTATCTCTATTATTTCTACATAGTGATGGTATATACACCAGGGAAAGGGAACAGTGTTGTGGATGATTTGAGTAGGAAGGCTCTGAACTAGGTGGTATAGGAATTCAGCATCGAGTGGAAGGTGATGGATTTGTTCGTGGAGATGCACCTGGAGGTGTGGGATGAAAATGATTAGGTGACTCTTTCTTTTGTGGAATTTGAGTTGATGCTTTTGAGTTGAGTTAGATAATGTCAACTCAACAATCATGAATTTTTGTCCATGAAGGAAATACATAATGGTGGAGAGCCACCTTCTGTCTGGGTCGTCAGTATGGATTGGTTTGTTTGCATTCATGGTTGTGTGGTTGTGTCGATATTCATGTGGGAAGAGTTAAAACAGGAGTTCCATGCATTAAAATGGGTAGTGTATCTAAGTTTTACCAAGATGTATTGTGATCTCCATAGACAGTTTTTGTGGAAATTAAGGAAAAAGGATGTTGTGATCTTTTTGGCATGGTGCCTTACTTATCTGTAGGTGAAGGCCAAGAATAAATTCCCATGTTGTTTGTTACATACATTTCCCATTCTGGAATGGAAGAGGGTTTATGTGATGATGGATTTTGTGGTGGGTCATCTAAGGACACCTCAGAATAATGATGAAATCTGGGTGGTTGTGTATCGGCTAATGAAAGTGGTTCATTTCTTACCGATTTAAGAGATTTAAACAGTGGATCAGTTGGGTGAGTTTTATGTTCATGAAATAGTATGGTTACATGCTGTACATCAGACTATAACTTTGGATCATGATCCATATTTCACATATTTCTTCTATAAAGGGTTGTAGAAGGCACTTGGTACATAGGTTCTTTTGAGTATGTCTTTCCACACAGAGATGGATGAACAATCTGAGCGTACAATCGAAGTGCTAAAAGATATGTCGAGGGCTTGTGTGTTGGATTTTGGTGGTTCCTAGGAGAAGCACATGTCTCGTGTTGAGTTTTTTGACAATTTTTTTTTCATGATATGATTTAGATGGAACCGTTTGAGGATCTCTATGGGAGGTTGTGTAGATCTATTCTTTCTTGGATTGAGGCCAGTGGAACCGAGCAGTTGGAACTGACTGTCGTGTAGGAGACTTCAGAGAAAGTTAAGTTGATTTAGAAACAGATGGAAATGGATCATATTTGGCAGATGTGGTATGCGTATTAGAGGAATATACCTCTTGAGTCTGAGGTGGGTGATATTTTGTTCCATCAGGTGTCTCCAAGGTTGGGTCACTGATGGATTCGTAAGCATGGAAAGTTTGTGCCTAGTTATATGGGGCCATTTGAGATTGTGGAGATGATCGGGCTAGTGGAATGATTTTTTCCTCTTCCACAGTGGTATAGAGGGATTCAAGATGTATTTCATGTGTCACATATTCAATGATATCACCCTGACCCAACTCACGTGGTGGATGTAGATTTTTTCATGTGTGGTTTTGTTCTTGGGTGTCTATTGGTATGTTTTGGTCACCCTTGGCATGTTTAGGTAAAATTGTTTTTAATATGGTAACATGAAACCCTCACGATCCCCATGATATTCTTTGAGGTCAATGATACTAATCATGGGCCACCCATGGGGAGTGTCGACCTTCCCATCCCTAGGTATTTATGAAGAACAAGTGAGATTGTTGTTTTTTATGTAGATCCCTTGATAATCATGTTGATGTGATGGATTGTGTTGGAGTAGAATATATGCGACACACCAAGTATTAATAATAAAATCCTAAGGGATATTGGGTTAACATTGAAGTGGTTAATTTGGGTTGACACATGAGAATGATGAATGGCTAAATGGGGATAATATGTGGAAATGATTAAAGACCAAAATGAAATGGATTATTATTCTAATAATGAATCCTAGTGAGTTATGCATAATGAACGAATCCTAGTGATATAATCACAATGAATGAATGCATATTTAAATAAGCATAATAAAATATAATTGATCTAAATGGCTGAATTATCTGGAATATGGTAAATGTGTTAATGGTTTAAGTCATGTAATTAATAATCATGTTATTTTTTTGATTTATGTTGCCTTCGGAAATGGTTTTGATATTATGAGAATGGTTGACTGATAAATATTTATATAGAATGTGAAATTGGATTAGTAGAGTGGGGTATTGACATGAGGTTTTATGCCCATGGGTTAAGTTGGACAGAGGATCTAAACTATACCTCTAATGTATAGGTCAGGGAAGAGGACTGAGGCTTTGTTCCCCTAATAGTTTCATCCACCCAGACTGAGGCTTTGAGGTGATGATACAGTTGACATGAGGAAGTTATTCCAAATGAGATAGGATAACAATGTGTTTTCCTCATGCATGTGATTGTTGTAACACCCCAAGAATTTAAAAATATATTTATTATAGAATACATGGATCACTGAGTCTCTACAAACACTAATTTGTTATAACCTATCCATGTAAACCTAAGTTTGTCGCTTCTGTGATGTGAAATTTGAAAATCTAACATACACAGTGGTGATGAGTAAGTTATTTTGAGTTCGATAAGAAAAACATAATTTTTGGTGAATAGTAACCTACCCTTATGAATAGTAACATACCCTTATGAATATTGATATACCCTAATGAATAGTAACCTTACATATGATAGTATATAAATAATATTCATGTTGAAGTATGATATACCCATGTTTTGGAATAAGTAATTAAATGTCTTAAAACTGATTTTTAGAATAAATTATGATTTTAACTAAATATTAAATTAATTATATTTAGAAAATTATTTTAGAAAAACGGACTTCATGTTTAGATTCTGAACATTGAAAAATTGTTGTGGTGAATATTTGGGATTTTTTTGAAATAATTGATTTTTTGATGAATAGGGAAATACCATAATTTACAAAATAAGCTAAATACACTAATTATAGAGTCAGGTATGATGTTATACCAATGTAATCTCAATTGATTCATATTCACATGATAAAGTTACAATTATTGGTCATCGAAGATTCACTATTCCTTCTCTTGGGGAGAAATTATAAATTATTGTATATAAAATTGAGAAATCCCCTCTCCCTTCCACTATAAAAATCCCCATCAGTCCCTCTTCTCTTCACTCCTCTCATGCCTTATGAATTCTCCAAATTCTATCCAAATATCCTCCCAAACTCCTCCCCCATGTCTCGCAAGCCTTGGTCTCATAAAAAGACCAAAACCTATCCCTTAAAGAGGCTCTCAAGGAAGTTTGGTTCAATATGTATATTACACTTTTCAATTATTTGTCTTTCCTATCAAGTTCATTTGTTTTCTTTTTCTATTATTACCTCTCCCTATACAAATGTTGTGTTGAATCTAGCACATTACATGTTCTATAATGTTTTCATAATAGTGGAATATTTTATCATATTCTCTTCCTTTTACCTTATGTTATTCTAGTAGGAAGAACACCATCCGAGATGTGTGAATTTTCCACATTCAATGACGATGGGATATTGATTTCTATTATCATTCTCGATTCTGGTAATGAAAAAATTTATGTTATAGTTGAACTAGATTATTATATTAATAATATAATCTATGTAAGGTTCCCTAATACCTTTTTACAAATGGTATTAAGTTATAAAGAAAAATGAGTTTATTGTAATCAAAACCCACAAATTAACCGAAACAATTATCAATAATGTTCTATATAATAATTCATCCTCATGCCATGTAACCAAGTTATATAAATGATCAATGACACTTATTGATGTTCTTAAATAATACGTAATTTCAACTCTGGAGATTTACATCTATTCCACATGAACTCTATTACTTAAGAAAAAGTGCACCGTTTATGAAAATCGAGAAAACAAACACTTCGAAGTGATGGAATTTGATATTACAACATATCAATAAGGAAATAAATTAACTAAATAGAATTATGGTAAACTAAATAAATGTCTAATAGTATTGGATTTAAGTTATTAATGAGTATAATTTCATATTCTAGGACCATAATTTCAAGAGGATAACACATTAAGATTTAAGGTATGGGATATCTTAACTGGAATTCCATTCCTTGAATTAAAATCAATGTCATTGGTTTTGTATTTTACCAGAATATGTGTGAATTAACTATTATTGTTTTATTCTATATATTCACTTCTATTGTGTGGGTTTATGAATTTCACACATAATTATGTCATTTATTTTTCCTCAATCTAATTATACGTTCTTGGTAAGGGTTTATTCATCCCACTTCTATCTCTGTGATATATTCTGTATTCACTACTTTTACTTGTGTATGATTTATTTATACTGCCCATTGATGTTTAAAACCTTTAATTACTTTATTTTAGTGATATATAATTTATCATTTGATGACTATAAATTTTGGGTCATAGGGTTCAATTGATTACAAAGTAGTATGTATTTTGTTTTCACCTGAACTTTCATTTTAGTTCTGGTTAATTTTATTGCCAATTTCCTCAATAAAAATCTTTTGTATTATTATTTACTACTAAAAAATTATATTTTTGGGTTATATATATGTTTACGAACCATAATAATTCCTTATTTAATGTATGGTTACACATTTTAAAAGGAACATTTGAAATTGTTTTTGAAATACAAGCGCGATCCAAGGGAATTTATCAAATTCTTACCTATTTTCAAGGGCAATCTAAAATATGTTTTTTGAAACAATTAAATTTATAAAATCACTATTTTTATTATTAAAATACTATCTTACTTCACTTCTGGTTTTATACAAATATTTTTCCAAAAGTACTATTTTTTTCCAAGTAAAATAGTATTTATCTCAAGATATACTCGAAGATTTTATAAGAGTATCTTCATCTATTTCAACATTCTTGTTCATTGTTATGTATTACTGGATTTATTATTCCATTCTATCATCTAAAATATTTAATTTAATGGTTTATGATTTATTTGGATGTGTGTTTCCTATCTTAAATCCAATCCCCAATTTACTCTGAATGGTTAGTGTTTATGCTTAATGTTTGGGGAAAGTTATTTGCATTTCATATATCAATTTCTATATGAATGTAAATGTTTTTTATGTTTATCCCCGGTCATATGAGGAATGAATTGGAAATAGTATGTGTCGATTGGGGATTGTCATAGCCCCTAGGTGCATCGACAGGTCTCATGAGACAAATCAGTTGGTTACAAACACTTTGAGTTTGTTTGCAAAAATCAGACAAGTTTATATCCACAGAATTAAATTGTTTCGACGGTATTGTTGTATCATGTGCTAGATACATGAAATCCAATTAATAATCATTGTTTTTATTCATTTTCAGTTACTACTACCCATGAGGTTTTTACTATGACAAAACCTATGGATGTAGTTTAATTCTCAGTTTAATAAAGGCACATGCTTTTCATTTATTCACCGTTCCATATTGACTATGCCTAATTGTTAAAGATTCAGTTATTATTGATTCATGCTTCAACTATTTGTAACTATTACTGAGCATTTGATCTCACCCAATTCATTTTTTTAAGTTCAATATTTTTTGAAGAGGATACCATTTATAGGGTTATCATTGATGCAGTCTTTTAGTTTTTGTTGTGTGTTGTTTTTTGTTACCTTTCCCAATGTAATACGAGTTACTTATATGTATCTAGTTTCTCCAAGACTAATAAACCACTCAGTCCTTCAAGATTTGATTCCTTGTAATCATACCAATGTAATTAGTAATTCACTAACTCAGGTATATAGGGGTTGTGTTGTTACAGTTTGTATCAAAGGATGTTTAGTAGAAACGTTGGGAACTAGATTTAGAAAACATAGGTTAGAAAAAAAGCCCGAAGATGGTATTTGAGGATAAAAAACAAGAACATTCTAGAATTGGTAAGTAATATATTAATTGAATATTTATAGAAAATACATCTTTGTCTGGATAAAAACCAGTAGATGTGGATTTGGCACAGATGTACGTAGGAGTGAAAACTCTCACAACGAGTTTTGTGCATGACCCGGGGTATCCTGGTACACGATAATGGGCTTTGCTGCACTCTTTTTTTTGACACTCCCGAGTGATATTCTTAGTGTAATTCACATTTTTTACCCACCATTGTGAGGGATTTATGTACCCAATGTAACCAAAGTACATTGTTCTAGGATTTAAGATGTATAAATTGATGCTATGTGATATAACATGTTTAGAGTTATAAAGATTTCATAATTTTAAGTGCTAATATATAATATGGAATTGATTAGATATGGAGCCTAGAATAAGGAATGAGAACTTCACCAATGCATGGGATGTGAAGAGTAAGTAGGATCATATATATAATGGTCTTAAGCCATCTTTTCAAAGGAACATTATCTCCCATGTATCATCATCATATAATGAAACAATATTATGTGTTAACAAGGTATGTAAATACTTCTATGAGTCCTATTGATTTTAAGGGAAGAAAAAGAATAAGAGGATGGATAAGAGATACGTGGATAAAGGGAAGAAGAGAAAGAAGTTTTTCCCACATGTGATAACTATGGAAGGAATCACTCTGGTAAATGCTTAAAGGGAATAGGTCTTTTCAAAAAGTGTGGATAAAAAGGACAACAAGTTCATTATTTCATGGGTAAAAAAAGGTTTCCAATGTACAATGATTCAATTTCAATGAGACAGGACACTATGAGAACCAATATTCTGATCGTTATAGGAATATACCCCAAATGATGATTCTGGATAATGATCATGTTATGATCCAACCATAGATGAAGTAGAATGATTATTATTCTTAGTCAACAATAATGCCATTTGTATATTTTTTCAGTAATGTACGGATTGTTTGAATTATGAGATGTATAAGGATTGTACTGTAGTACTCTATCCTTAAGGATTTGATATCATATGATTAATGGTATAAAGGAAAAGTGATTCAGTGGAATATCAGACTTTTTAGAAAAAACGCTGAATGAGGGAAAGACAACCCATAATATATATCTGATGTCGAGGTAATGATGAAGAAATTATTGATTCAGATAAGTATTGACTACTTTGGAACTAATTATTGACTTTTCGAGAAGTGTTCTATGCTATCATCAATGAGGTATACAACACTTTTGTATTTAAGGAATATATCCAATAACATGTATCATTCTTAAGAAATATGGAACAATGCATGTTTCCAATATGTTTTAAAGGTAATTCTAGTTTTTACGATATTTCAAGAGGATACATGATGAAGTTATTCACAAATTTGGAATGTGAATTTTAGAGCTAATTTTGGTTGATTAAGGGTTAATGATAAGGTCATCTTTTAAATTTAGTGGACTTCATTATAATGTGTTGAATCATTATATTTTAGAATTTTCATAACCATTTATGAAAATTTTTAAGTTGATCATTGTATGATATTTTAGTGGTTAATGTATTTCTTCACAAAATGGTGTAAGCCATGTAATGTGATGAGGAGTAGATAGTTAAACTACAACAAAAGGATGAGTTTATTAGTAGAAATATAAATTTATACTCGTATAGAGAGAAATAATTTTCCAACTCAAGGAAATTAGTCTTAAATAAAATTTTTTTTGGCTACAATAATCATTGATAATGAATTTTTTTTATAGTTTTATAGTAATCAACATTCATAAGAACATGTCCTATATCATGTTCCATTAGAACTTAATTGTTATATTTTTCTTCCATGTCTATTTTTTTCCTTCCAACTTATGTCACCTCATTCAAAAGCATACTTTTTGGGGTGACCACATCATCTCCATTAACCTTTTTTATGAGGATATTTTATTTACCCTATTTATTATTTGGGTTTCTATAAGGTAATTTTCTAGTTTCAAACAATAACTTTTGAATTTCAATTTCGAATTTCGAGGACGGAATTTTTGTAAGGAGGGGATAATCTAACACCCCAATAATATAAAAATATATTTATTATAGAATGCATGGATCACTGAGTCTCTACAAACACCACTTTGTTATATCCTATCCATGTAAACATATGTTTGTTGCTTTTGTGATGTGAATTTTGAAAATCTTACATATAGGGCCGTGATGAGTAAGTTATTTGCGGTTCGATAAGAAAGAATTATTTTTTTGGGGAATAGTAACCTACCCTTATGAATAGTAAGATACCCTTATGAATAGTGATATAACCTAATTAATACTAACCTTACCTATGATAGTGTATAAATTATATTCATGTTGGAGTACAATATACCAATTTTTTGGAATATGTAAATAAATTGTTTAATACTATTTTTTTAGAATAAAAGATGATTTTAATTAAATATTAAATTAATCATATTTGTAAAATTGTTTTTGAAAATTTGACTACATTTTTAGATTCTACATGTATTGAAATGGTTGGTGTAATTTTTGGAATTATTTTTAAATACATGAATTTTTTTATGAATAGTGAAATACCATAATTTACAAAATAAGATAAATATAGTAATTATAGAGTCATGTATGATGTTCTACTGATGTAAGAAACTTTATTCATATTCACATGATAAAAGTACAACTCTCGGTCATGAAAGACTCGCTATTCCTTGTCTTGTGGAAAAATAATAAATTAATGAATATAAAATCGAGAAATTCCCTCTCCCCTCCACTATAAAAACCCCCATCACTCCCTCTTCTCTTAACTCCTATCAAGTATTTTTAATTATCTAAATTCTATCCAAATATCCTCCCAACCTCATCCCACATGTTTCACAGGCCTTGGTCTCATAAAAAGACCAAAACCTCTCCCTTAAAGAGGCTCTCAAAGAAGTTTGGTTCAAGATGTAAATTCCTCTTTTCAATTCTTTGTCTTTCCATTCAAGTTCATTTGTTTTCATTTCATATTATTACCTCTCCTTATCCAAATGTTGTGATTAATCCAGTACCTTACAAGAACTAGAATATTTTTTTAATAGTGGAACAATTTATCATCATCTCTTCTTTTATCCTTCTTTTATACTAGTAGCAATAACACCATCCGAGATGTGTTAATTTTCCACATTCAAGGACGATGGGCTTTCAATTTCTATTTCCATTCTCGATTATTGTCATTAAACAATTATTATTATGGTTGAACCAGATTATTATATATATAATATACTCTATGTAAGGTTATATAATCCCTTTGTACAAATGGTATTATGTTATAAAGAAAAATGAGTTTGTTGTAATCAAAACCCACAAATTAACTGAAACGGTTATCTTTAAAGTTATATATAATAATTAATCCTCATGATATGTAACCAAGTTATATAAATAATAATTAACACATTTTAATGTTCATAAATAATATGTAATTTCAATTCAGGTGTTTCAAATCTATTCCACATGAATGACATTACTTAAGAGCAAGTTAACCGTTTATCAAAATCAAGAAAACAAACACTTCAGAGCAATGGAATATGATATTATAACTTATCAATAAGGAAATAAATGAACTAAATAGAATTATGATAAACTAAATAAATGTCTAATAGGTTATTAATTATGTTATTAATGAGTATAATTTCATATTCCATGACCTTAATTTCAAGGGGGGAACACATTCATATTTAAGGTAAGGGATATCTTAACTCAACTTCAATTCATTGAGTTAAAATCAATGTCATTGGTTTGGTATTTTACCAGAATATGTGTGAATTTCCTATTAGTGTTTATTATTTATATACAATTTTATTATGTTGGATTATGTTTTTCATACACAATTATGTCATTTATTTGTCCTCAATCTAATGATACGTTCTTGGTAAGGGTTTTTTTCATCCCACTTCCATCTTGGTGAGATATTTTGTACTCACTAATATTACTTGTGTATGGTGTATGAATAATACCCATTGATGTTTAAAACCTTAATTTTTTTATTTTAATGATATTAAATGTATCAATTGATGAATATTAATTTGAGGGCATAGGGTATAATTGATTACAAAGTAGTAAGTATTTTGTTCTCACCCGAACTTCTATTTTCATTCTGGTTACTTTTATTGACTATTACCTCAATAAAACTCCTTTTTGTTATTATTTAATCCTCATAAATAATTTTTTTTGGTTATATATATGTTTACAAACTATAATAATTCTTTATTTTATATATGGTTACAGGTTTTCAAAGGAACATTCAAAATTGTTTTCAAAATACAAGATCGATCCAAGGGAATTTCTCTAATTCTTACCTATTTTCAAGGGCACTTTATAATATGATTTTAGAAACAATTATATTTATAAAATAACTAATTTTATTATTAAAATACTATCTTACATTACTTTTTGTTTTATATAAATATTTTTCCAAATGAACACTTATTTTCTAATAAAAATAGTATTTATATCAAGAAATACTCGATGATTTTATAAGAGTATATTCATCTATTTCAACACTCTTGTTGATTCTTATATATTATTAGAATTAGTAAGACTTGTTATCATGTACCATATTTAGTTTAATGTTTTACGATTACATTGTATGTGGATGTGCTATCTTAAATCCATTCCTCAATTTACTCTGAATGGTTAGTGTTTATGCTTAATGTTTGGGGGAAGTTATTTTAATTTCATATATTAAATTCAATAAGAATTTATATGTTGTTTTTGTTTATCCCAATTCATATGATGAATGCATTGGACATACTAAGTTTTTTTTGGGCCCACAATATCCCTTTGGTGCATTGAAAAGTCTCATGAGACAAATCAGTTGGTGACAAACCATTCGAGTTTGTTTCCAGAAATCTAATAAGTTTATAACCACAGACATAAAACATTTTGATGGAATTGTTGTATCACGTGCCAGATAATTGACGTTCAATTAATAATCATTCTCTTTATTCAATTTCATTTATTACTATACATGAGCTTTTCACTATGATAAAACCTATGTATATAGATTCATTCTTGGTTTATTGAAGTCACATGCTCTTCATTTATTCATCATGCCATATTGACTATTCCTAATTTTTTATGATTCAATTATTATTGATTCATTCTTCTACTATTTTTAAACCATACTGATCATTTGAGATCACCCCTATAATTTTTTACCTTTAATAGGTTATAAAGAGAGGACCATTTATTGAGTTCTCATTGATGTAGTCTTTTAGTTTTTGTTATGTGTTGTTTTATATTACCTTTCCCAATGTAATAGGAGTTACATGTATGTATCTAGTATCATCAAGACTACTAAACTACTCGATCCTTTGGTATGTTATTACTTGTAATCAAGCCAATGTAATTAGCAATTCACTTACTCTGGTCTAGAGGGGTCAGGGTGTTACAATTGTGTGCTTTACACCCATGTAACTTGTTGTGCTTGATGAACCCATGTTAAATGTGTTGGAAATGGTAAGTAATGTGAAATGGGATGAAAAGGTAAGATACAGAAATGGTAATAAATGTTGATAATGGACCTAAACTGGCTAAGGTCACATAATATTTTCCATGTAATCTATTATTTATTTCCTTTTTTCAATTACAATTGTATATACCAGATATTTTTTAGACACCATTATTGGTGGCCTACTATGTTGTACTTGCACCCAACAGTGGTCACCATTGGGTACCAAATAAAACATCACGTTTGCAGGTCAGGGGTTGGGAAAAGCCCCCTTCTAGGATATTGGGTTCGCATGGGTGTGCGTGGAGAAGGACCCAAACTTGGTGCCGGGACTATTTGGGGATTATTCAGTTTGTCTACATTTTGGGTTTTGTTGACTTTTTCACTTGTAACATGGCATGGAATATTTTCTATTGGGCATGGTTTTACCCCATTTTGGGGAATGGTTGTTTATAAACTCTCTGGAAATATTGGTTATCATTCCTCTATCTTATTTATCTTATGTTGTGGCTTACTCTGATAAAAATGGGTTATAGTCTCCCCAATTTTCTATTTGGACCCACCTACAAGTCAGAAACCTTTGGAGTATGGGGAGGCGTGATTTTGTTCATGTAGATACATGGCTCGGAGCACCAGTTTAGTGGCTTCTAGTTCAGGGATGTTACAAAAATAATGGAACTCCACTACGAGAATGTACGTTTTTATTCCTATGGAGAAATATCACCACATATATTCCATGATGAATGATTTTTAAAAAATAGATGAAGTATCTAGTAAATATTACATGTTATGATAAAATAGATCAATATAATCATCAGAGATCAAAAAATAATATTATTGAAGGGAGGAAGGGAAGAGACTCTATAGCTTGAGATAAAGGCCATTAGAGGATGCAACACCAAAGGAAATTGGAGAAGCTTCTTCTTCCCTATAAAATTATTATTATTATTTTATCTTGATAGAGTTTATTTAACTACCATTTAATTATTGGTTTTTGAATTTTTGAAGTTTTGATATTTCTTGACTGAATAAAACACTATATATCAATGAATTATTTTATTATTACTTTCTTATTTGTTCAACTACTATATAATTATATGCGATAAGATAAGGTAGGGAAATTATAAATCCAATCCCATGTACATTTATTAGGGACATGGTTTCCTAAATTATGAGAGCTTCTATAAAGTATATGTCACACATTTTATAGACAAGAAGAGATGAATTTCCTCATTATAGTTGGTAGAAGAAACCACATAAGTACCTCTATTTTCACCCTGATAGTGATCATTAATTGAATGTGGAAATATAATGGATGAATGTATTTTCTAATATTGAACTAAATAATTCCATTATAAATGTAGTAAATAAATAAAATCAACACTAATACTCCATTTTTTGAGCATTTTTTTCATAAATTTTTTTATTCATTTCTTCGGTCAGTATTATAGTTTATTTTTATTTTCTTGTTACTTTTCTTCATTTCACATAAATACCAATGATTCCCTATTAATGTTCACATATATAAGATTAAAATAAGGTTCAATCAACCTTACCCATGTATATGGTTGGGTGGAATCCCAATTATTGTGTTTCATAACCCTGTACAATTATAAGAAGGTTTTATAGCTTCACTACAAAGTTTACATACTAGAATCAGTAATTTACATATTATTTAGTCTCACTAAATCAAACCAAATATAGAAGAAATATCAATTAAACCTTCCCCTTGGTATATTTATATCATACCAAATTTAGTAATGAACAAATGAGAACTAAAACTGACGTTAACATGATGAATGCCATGTTTTTTATTAAACATGTCATGATTTATCCAATACTATATTATGTTTTGAATTATCATCACTAAAAAAATGTATCCTCATCTAATAATATTTAATGATAAATGAATTTCACTAATAATATATTTTAATTTAAAAAATAATTTCAACCCCTCAATTCTACCATCAAAATGAGAATCAATCTTTTTATTCATTTCATAGACTTCCATGAATCACCATAATCATCAAAATATTTTAATTATATATATAAATTCAATTTATAATTACCATTTTCGAATTTTTATATGATTATCCATGTTTATAGAATATCAATGACTAAACATTCTTAACTATTTATTTTCTTCTATCATACATTATCTTGGTTACATCCTAGACATTAATTCTACTTATTAACCATAATTATCACCTATTTTAGTTTAGTTCCTTAATTTATAACCTCAATTGTCATTGATGATTTTCAATATATCCATCACACAACCACTATATTAAAACTTAATATCCTTTATATTTTTTGAGAAACACTTTAATAAATCCACACATCTACAAGATGTAGATATATTTTTTAACACGATTCACTAATATTTAATTCTCCAAATTTAAAAACTTCCTTTGACCCTTTTTCACAATGAGTTTGGATTTGAGGACATAATTTCCCACAATTTAAATAAAATATAATGTTTTTTCGTTTAATTTTAATTTCATTTTTCACATTTTTAAATAAAATTAGTGCCCTAAATATTTCATGGTTATATCTACTCATTTGATAAAAATGATTTTTTCCTCTATTTTTAACACTGAAAATTAACTAATATATAGTTCTAACATTTAATTTTTTCATACATACATATAAATTTTATTATATCTCATATTTTTAAATCATTATACTCTATATATAACTTCATATCTATAGTTTTCATAGATACATGGTTAGATCCACTTATTGGTCTTCAAGGGGATCTAAAACAGCTTTCTTTTAGTTATTTATATTTTCTTATTCTTCTCATGAACTCTTAAAAGTTTATATGATCTCTCAAAAAAATAATTATATTAGCCAAGTAATTTCAAAAGATTTTTCCACAAATATACTTATACAACTAATTCAAAACATATTATTGTCTACAAGACTTCAGGATGAAAAAATTCTCATTTTCCCTTGAACACACATACATGAATAAATGTATTTAACATGAGATTTTTTTCCTTTCAATTTTATCTAAATTATCCCAACTACACAATAATAATTTTTTTAATTAATAAACACAAAAGTAAATAAATACTTTTATTTCAGAAAATTATTTATTTAATAATTCACTAATCATTTTCTGATATTACAATATAAGTTACATCAAATTTATATTTATTTTATTTAACATTAATAGACAATTCATTAACTCCGAGTCCTACTAATGTCATAGAATCATTCACAAAACAAAAATAAAATTTATTTCCAATGGATTTTTCTTTGATAGTATTTATATATCCTGAAATCATTGATGATACCATATTATTTGAACAAAAAATGACCCAAGGATAAATCAATTAAAATTAATGGTTCTATATCATTATTAAAAAATATTACCCTTTATTCAAGATTAGACACTAATTTAAATATATTGTATATTGATTTTGCCTATATAGATATAGTTTAACACCACATAGAAATCAATATTAAGGTTTGATTCTGTTTTACTTTTAGATCAGGCTTAAAACTGCATGATAAAATTTATCAAAATTACCATGATTACAATTTAATTACATCAAGCCAAATTATAATTTAAAATATGATCTTGATAGTACTTGTGATATCATATTTCATTTATTTCAACCTATATTGATATATTTTAACTTTAAAAATTCATCATACATTTTATTATATTTTATTATCCCTATAAACTTGCCCCATAAATCATATCTCCCCCTTAAATATTCATCACTCCAAATAGAAATATATTTATTAAATAATTTAGGAGATAGGTACATCATAAATATCCTCAAGTAGGATAATGTGATTGGTTATTTTGAACCAACCCTTTATTTCAATCAACTTTTATTAAATTTAAGTGTTTCTCTTTTTATTGATTAAACTTATAAAAAATTAATCCTGCATGTCCAATTTAAAATACCTCATAATATTTATCTTAATATCCATCTAATTTTTCAAGAAAAATTCCATTTATTTATGTTTATTAATTAGATCATTCATTTATTTATACTTATCCTTCATTCCTTATCATTGATATCATTATTTCACTATGTACTCAATCTTTATTTGTACTAATAATTGTGAAACCACATATACATACTTAATTAATATAATATTTATAATCCATTAATACCACCAAATATTTTAGATTCTATTGAATTTCTTTGTTCAAGAATTTAATTGTAGATTTTTTCTCATTCATTCCTCATATTTTCATTGTTTCTTTCCAGGATGGTTATAATAAAAAAAATCCAATGGTTTGTCCAACACTATTGGTTCAAATTTTTCATTAAAATTTTCTAATTCTATGAATAATTCCAGTTTTAATATATGTTTCATCTCTACACACATACGTCACAATTAGAATAATATTTAATGTTTTATTATGGGAATCCCCATCACTATTTATATTGGTATACTTTTTACAAATGACAATTGTTAGCATGTATATTTTTGTCCCATATAAGAAATTGTAGACTAACCCATAAGAGGGGGGAGTGATTTATTACATAATAATAAATTATGTTTCTTACACACCTCAAGTTTTAAATCCACCTAAAGACTTGATATTTCCATCAACCCATATATCAATGTAATTAAATCCTTTGGAAAAAGGTAAATTCAATAGACATTACGCTACTAATAAAAACAAATATAATATTAATACAAACACAAATTATCAGAAATATAGTAAAAATATTGGAAAAATATAAAAATTAAAAACTCAGTATGTACGGTGGAAATAAATACATAACATGAAGAACTAGTTAACAAACTAGGTACTTCTATAATGGATTTTATAATTTGTTAACACCCTTCAATTGGGGAGGTATTCAAATTAACTACAATATAGAAGGGTTTTCTTTAACCTAAATCTATTTATCCATTTTATAGAACATAATTCATCAAATAAATTTTTTATAAACTCCATGCTATGAACAACATAATCTCCTTAAATTAACCTATCAATAGTATACTCTTATACATGGAATATCATCATCAACCTAATAGAAACTTTATATATCCAAGCTTCTAAAGACCCTTCACCAACATCTTTATAAAACCCATATTCAAAACAATAGAACCCTATCAATCAGTGTGACTGGAAAATAAATTAATATAAGAGAAAATATAAGCGGGTTATAAGGAAAACATTCGCTTAGAAACCCTTTGATGAAACACAAAGAATTAAGAAGTACACAAATATGAAGAAATAATGAAGAAAGTTTTTTTTAATACCAAATTAATTAATGATTTTAGATAGATAATTCATTTATTTTATTATTAGAGGTATTAGGTTTTATTTATAAAAACCATAGATCCTAAGATCCATCATTTAAATTTTAGTATGATAAAAAATTATAACTAATATATTCTGATTATTTTAAAAATATTTAGCATCATTCAACAGTAATATCCAGTATAGCTAAGTGGTTCATTATCTAAAAAAAAGTAATCTAGGTGGATCATAATTCAATGAATATAATTTCACCTCATTTTCAGTCTATATATATGGAAAATGTATACAAAATTCAAGTTAAATTAAATCCATATATAAGTGTAAAATTTTTAGGAAAAAAGATTCAATGTATCAATTTAATCAATAGTATCTCCCATTTTGTAAAACAAAATACATATAAATATATTTTATAATATGACTAATTTTTAAAAGGAAAATATTTCTACAGATATAAAAGTATAATTGAATTCTCCAACTTATAATAAGATAATATAAAAATAACTTTTCCAAAATAGGATAATCAGATAATAGTATTCCAAAACCTGATAATTAGACCATTATAAATCAATTAAATAAAATTTTTCTATTAAAAACAAAACATGTGAGAACATAAACAAAATTATCTCACAAACATATAACTCTTCATAAGGATATAAGAATGAATTATATTAATCAAAAATCCCACCCATAATAATAGTTTTATTTAAAAACAACTAGTACATCGCCCGTGCATACGCACGACGTCATAAATGAAATCCGAACTACAAAATTAATTAGAAATATGTGAAGTAATCAATGAAAATTAATAAATAAAATATTGAAATTATAAATCTATTAATAGAAAAAAAGTATGAAAATATAATTTTTAGATACATTGTAATGCCCCGACCCCAGTTACCAAGAGTCGATACATTATTACATAACATTGTCATGATCAAAAATGATCAAGTCTCGAATGACCGATTAGTTTAGTAGCCTTGGAAGTACAAGATACTTTCATAAGGTTTTCATTACATCATAAAATGGAAAACTACAACAACATTGTTCCCAAAGACAACACTGAGATCCCATAGACTATCCATGCAGGTCAGTCATAATATACTCATTCACATCATGGGAAAAATAAAACAAGGAAATGGGTGACATGAGATGCTCAATAAGGATAAAAATATAATAGAAACATTCATAAATAAGCATAAACATTTAAAGCAATGTATAACTAACACAAAAGCCTTTTAAACATGAACATCAGCGTAATTTGGAAAAAATAAACTGAAATAGTTCCATTTACTTATTCACATGGATATTCTAATAGTCGAATAATCACATGAAATATCAATAAACACTTTCATAATGATGGAATTCATAATTCCAGATATTCATAACCACATAGTCAAGGGATAATGCCAAGACTACAAATAAGATTTTTTCAAGGCCTTTGCGAAGACACTAGTTTTTCTAATGAGACCTACCAACGCATCGATGAGCTATAGTGGGATCCACCTGTCACTTACTAAGTCCAATACATTTCTCATATTAATGGGATTATACATAACATAAACATTCGTATTAAAACTAGCATACAGAATGTCAATAATTTCTCCATGAACCATGAATGGTTTAAAAATAACACATCCACAGTAAAACATATCCCAAGTCCTTCAATAAAATATGGAATTTTTGTATCATAATAAATCAACTTCAAATAAGCTTAAAATCCATGAAGCATGTTGACATAGATGAAATCAAAACCTTTTCAATGAAATGTATCTTTTTATTTTGAAATCATTTAAAAGGCATCTAATTATAAAGGAAAACATTTATATCTAAAAATATTCTTATAATATTGTAAGGGAAGCTTTGAAGATGTTATAATGGTGGAATATAGCTGTACCCACCATATAAGTTAATACAAGAAATTCTTGCCTTAATTTTGTCGAAAAGATTAAAAATACCTTATTTGGAAAATGATGGAAATATTCCTTTAAAACATTTTATAAAAAGTCAAACAATGGTATAAATGAAATTAAACAATATTCTAGTAAATATTAATAATGTTTTGGAATACATTTTTAAGAAACATGGATGTAGATGATAAAGAGGTCCCAGCAAATACTTACTTAAACACAACCTCGGATAATAAAGAGATTGTGAAATTAACCCTTACCTTGTAATTTTCCTTGGTCGAGGGTAGGTTAGCCTCCTGTAAAATAGTTAAATCATTGTCATTAAATTTTTCAAGAATCATATACCTAAATATGATATCATATATTATCTTCCAATATTTCAGTGTTAATAATATTTTTGTATTATCGTCATTTCAGGTGTTCATTTACTTGTTTTATTTTAAATTTTTTGTTACATAAGTAATGTTTGTTATTGATAGGTTGTATATTATTCATATCCAGAATGATATCAAGTCCTTAAACAATATTTTTAATCAACAAATTAAAATCAGTCGTGAATGGATACGATGGGGAATGAATCTCGTCGCGTTCGTGGAGACGTTAATCCGTACCTACGCACGAACGACAATATAATTATTTTGATATTAAAATAATATATAATTTGATGGTATATCATATATAGAGAATCATTATCATGTTATATTTATTATTTACATCAGTTACACATCATTATTATACCCATCTGAATAATAATGTATTGAAAAACATTTACACCTTGACGTGGAGACAGTAAGTCGGACGTACGCACGTATAGTGATATGTCATTCGAAGGATATATAGAATAATGAATTTGGTTGTACCATATTTATCATAGTATTTAGAATATACTGGAGTTATTATTTTATAATTGAAACAACAAAGAAAAGAGAAGTGGAAGAAGAAATGAACTTGAAAGAGGTGATGAAATATTTACCTCTTCTTCGAGATCTTCATTTTGATTTGATCAAAAGGGCTCCATATGTTGGATTTATGGCAAATTTAAGGCCTCTAAGATGAAGGGAGGACATTTTAGAGGGTATTTGGGTAGTTTCTGGATGATCCAAAAGGATTTGAAGTTGTTAATTAAAGAGAAGGGGCGTTCCCTTTTATAAGAGGAGTGAGGGGCACCTTAGAAAAAGTTAGAAATATAATTTTATAATAAACTACTTTTCTCTTTATAATGGCTCCAAAGTGAATTATTTAAAGTCTAAGGTTGGGGTGGGTCGAAACCCACTCAACCAATAGGTTATAGACAGGTTTGGGTCACTATATTAACTTTATCTTTTATATTTAACTCTTAGTTAAATAGTTTGACATTTACCATGTCTCTTTGTATTTTTATATTATATGGCTAATAAACTTACTATAAAATTTCAAGATAACCCCAAGTGGTTAATTAATGACATACATATCCTCAAATAAGTCCTTTTTATGACCCTTAGATTTTTAGGAATATTATATCAATTAATAATGTAATATTTGTTTTAAAAAATCTCTTATATCAATTTTGACACAATTTAATAATTAATTTTGGTTAAAGTCATAAAATCTTTATAAATTCAAAATAAATCTATTTAATCAATCTAAAAATGCCATATTAAGCTAGAAAATTCGTGGATGGAATCCAAATATTAAAATTATATTTATTTTAACATTAATAATACCATTTCTTTGATTCATTCATTAATAAGAAAAACACTGAATTATCATTGTGTCATAAATAAATTTAATTATTCAATGTATAAAAATTATAAATAAAATACCATTATGTAGGATATATTTTTATATTTCTAATTTATATTTATATTCTAAAAGATAACTTATATGACACCTTGTAAAAGTTGTTTACTAAAAGATATATGATTATGTCATTTTTTCCTTTACATTAAATTAATTTATATAAACTGTCATTATCACTCTCAAGTGGCTCTAAGTGGTCCCAAAAACAACTCAAAGATTCTAATGGTTGGAAATGTATATACTAATAGGGTTAGGACACTTTTTAGGGTAATTTAATATTATTATAATATTATTTATTACCCTTATTTTAGCGGATTTACCCATTAATGATGATAAATAAAATATTTACCAAAGTAATTATTCAAAATAACTAAAAATAAAAGTTACCTATTTACACAATTTGGAAGTTCTGATTCCAAATATGGAATCCATTTTTCTAAATTCAATACACAGAAGTGGAAGAAATTAATTTAAAATTAATTCACGTTGTCAAAACAAAAACCGTGTTTTTAAGAAATAATAACTACCAAAAGATTGATACTTGTTTATGTCAAATTTAAATGTGAAATTATTTATAATGACCTAAATTTTATTAAATGATAAAAAAATAAACTTCTTATACATTAAAACCATTGAAATTCAAAATTTATCACTATTAATTATTTCTTTTAAAAAAGTTTTTTTTAATTAAAATTTAGTAATTTTCATTATTCATCATAGAATGAAAGTTATCAGAAAAGTACCTAAAATAAACCCTAAAATAATTTTAATATTTCTAATCCAAAAATTAAATCCATTTTTAATGTTATAATTCATATAATTTTAAAAAGTTGGTATTACTATTCATAACGGCTAGTTTGAGTGGTTGTGGTGTGTTAGAACTCGATGTTGCATACAACATACGCTATTGTAATATTCAAAGAGAAGTGTATGGTGGAAGATTGGGGTGTTAAATTCTCCCCTACTTTAATAAATTTCATTCTCGCAATTTATGATCGGTTTTAGAAACTTGGGGTTGATATTTCAATATATCTTTGTTGAAATCCCACATCGAAAAATGGATTAACGAGGCTTTTTAAAAAAATAATGAATGGTAATTATGAAGGTTACCAAAAATAAAATATTCTAGGGTTCCATGTTGTAAAACATGGATATCGAAGAGAAAAATAATTGTCTTCTTCTGATGGAGTGTGATCTAGAATATTATCATGATAAAGTTAACGATTTGAAATCCACAAACTTGTGATGGGTTGAAAGGTTTTTGATTACCACGTAGGAAAAGTAAACGGAAAAATTTTTTGTTCTAAGTTTCTTTTCAGAATTTGGAGGAATTTATTTATGATATTGGCTAAGATCATAAAGAGATATACTTACTTTATAATTAGAGTTTTATCCATTAATAAATTTCTACCACAAACTCATCTTTCACTAAAAAACATAATAGAACTGAAAAATAATCAATGTACCCTTATCGTATAGGGTTCCAAATATAAAAATATACCACTTAAATGATGAAAATTATTTTTTAACAACCATGTAATTTATGTAGCCTAGTGGTAGGTAATAAAGGCGTGTCGCACTATGATTGTGGGTTCGATTCCTGCAGCTTTGTCCAACGCGATGGGTTATCACCCGACCTACAGGTTGCCATTTTACCAAGACTATAGTATTATAATATTCCAAAAATAACCATAAGAAATGTTTATCTTTAAACATTAATATAAAAAATTCAACCAAATCCATTACAAACATTATAATTATCCACAATACCTCTTTCCAGACTCTCTATAAAAGGTTTCTAAATTCCAAAATCAATTGTATCATCAAATTCCCCCAACAAAGTAAAGTTTATCTTATTATCACATACTGAAAATATGATTACCTTAGTCATATTAAAACTATAATGAAAACAAAAAGTACTTCAATAAAATCCTTATATATATCACATTATTCTTATAACCAGAATATAGTTCTTGAATCCAAAAACACAAATACAATAATTATTCAACTTCAACTGTAGTAACAAAATAAGCTTAGCCTTTCCCCCTTGACCTTTTCTGAGGTAAGTTTCCTTGGTGATTAGGAAATTATTTTGCATAATTCCCCATTTCTCTACAATTATATCATTCAACATTGACATCAAATTTCATTCCCTCACAATCATGAGCTTGGTGGACTTTTTCACCACACTTATAACAGACTCCCAATCCGTTTAGGAAAGTACCAGGGTGTTTCTTCCCAGAATTATCACATAATGGAAAATCCTTCTTTCCATTTTTCTGATTCCCTATCTCTTGCTCCACTGTTCTATTCTTCTCTTACTTTACTTTATGTTCATAGTATTTAGAAAATTCTTTTCTGTCTTGATAGCACTTGAGACAATATCTTTGTATGACAATAAGGATTGCAATACTAAATCTCAAAGGATAAATGGTTTTAACCCATCAAAGAAACTACCAATATTACTTATTGGGTTACGTATATAATCTTCAACATGCCTTTATAACCTTGTAATGTTAGCCTCATACTTTGAAACGTTCTCATCCTCCTTTTGCCTGAGACTGACAAATTGTCTTTCCATATTTGCTCGATGGTAATGAGGAAAGTATTTTTCTAATAAAATCTATTTAAACTCCCTTTATATTCCATACTTGAAACTTATTCATATTCCTTTTTTTAATTAATGGACACCATTGATCGACATCTCCAGTGAGGTGATAAACTGCCATGACAACATTTTCCCTTTCACTACTCCCCAAATCCTGAAATCTTTTTTCTATGGAACATATCCATTTCTTAGCTACCAATGTATTTATATTCCCATTGAATTATGGTGGTTTTCTTCTCATGAAGCAATCTAGAATTGATCCTCTGCATCGTGGATCAGGGTGCTCCATACAGGTAAGGTTATTATTTATAACCTGAGTGCGTTGTCCCAGTTTGGTGATAAGTCAATCAGCACGAGTTGTATCACCATCTCCAAAATTATTATCTTGAGTAGGAGGGAAATCCCTACATGGAGTACGTGTGTTGATAAGATTTTCATTCCTTCCACTAGGTGCCATTTCTAAACTATTGCATAAACTATATTAGTTTATGAATCGAAATACATAATTCCAATCTTTTAAAATAGCTAACGTAAATTGAGAAGTTTATAGATAAAATCCATAATCAAAAAAAAATCTTTGAGGATGTATATACTCATAAACTCGTCCTAATGGTTTGTAAAGAAAATTAGAATAATCCTAATCATATCCCCCAGGAGTGTCATAACCAAGAGTGAAGAAAGGCCCATTGTCATGCACGAGTTCCCATTCGAGCCTAGCTCAAAGCGGTGTTTTTGGGTTTTACCCCTAGGTACATATGTGCCAGAACAACCTCTACCTACTCATATCTAGACATGGATGCATTTCTCAGAAAACTCACAAAATCTCTTCAATACCAAAATTCTAGAATGTTTTTCTATACTAATCCTAAAATTACATCTTAGTTCTATGTGCTCTAATTAGAGTTTATCTAAATCTAGCTTCCAAGGTTTGTACTAAACTTCCTATGATACCAACTGTAAGGCCCCAACCCCAGTTACCCAGAGTCGGTGAATTATTACATAACATTTCTATTATCACAATTGATCAAGTATCTAAAGATATATTAGTTTATTCTCCTTGGATGTACTAGATACATTCATTACATCATAAAATAGAAAACTACAACAACATTTCTTCCAAAGAAAACACTGAGATCCCATAGAATATCCTAGCAGGCCAGTTATAATATACTTCTTCACATCCTGGGAAAAATAAAACAATGAAATGGGTGAGCTTAGATGCTCTGTAAGGATTACAATATAGCAGAAACATTCATAAATAATCATAAACATTTAAGGCAATGCATAACTAAAACAAAATACTTTTAAAATTGAACTTCATCATAATATGGAAAAAATAAAATGAAACTGTGCCATTTACTTATTCACATGGATATTCTACTAGTCAAATAATCACATGGAATATCAATAACCACTTTCTTAATTAAGGAATGCAAACTGGCCGACTATCTTAACCACATAGTCAAGGCCTTGTGCCTAGACTACAAATAATATTTTTTTCAAGGCCTTCTGCGAAGAAATTATTTTTTCTCATTAGACCTACTGATGCATCTAGGAGCTATATAAGGCTCCACCCGTCATTTACTAAGTCCAATACATACCTCATATTAATGGGTTTAAACATAACATAAACATTTTTATTAAAACTAGCATATGAAATGTCAATAATTTCTCCGTAAACCATGAATGGTATAAAAATAACAATCCAAATTCAAACATATCACAAATATTCCAATACAATATGGATGTTTTGTATCATAATAAATCAACTTCAAAGAAGCTTAAAATCCATCAAAGGATGTTGACATAGATAAAATCAAATCCTTTTTAGAGAAATATCTATTTCTATTTTGAAATCAATGAAAAGTTACTTAATTATAAAATATAACATTTACATTTGAAAATATTATTATAAGATTGTAAGGGAAGCTTCGGTGATGTCATAACGGGGGAAAATAGCTGCACCCGCCGTATAAGTTAAAAAAATCTTACATTAATTATGTCGAAAAGGTTAAAAAGTACCTTATTTGGAAAAGGGCAGAAATATTCCTTTCAGACAATTTTATAAAAAGTCAAAAAAGGGTATAAATGACTTTAAACCATAGTCTAGTAAATATTAAAGATGTTTTGGAATAAGTTTTTAAGAAACATGGATGTGGATGATAAAGAGGTCCCAGTAGATACTTACGTAAAAACAACCTCAGATAATAAAGAGATAGTGAAATTAACCATTACCTTGTAATTTTCCTTGGTTGAGGGTAGAATAACCTCCTATATAATAGGTAAATTATTGTTATTAAATTATACAATAATCATATACATAAATATGATATCATATATGATCTTTTAATATTTATTTGTTAATAATATTTTAGTATTATCGCCATTTTGGGTGTTCACTTTTTCGTTTTATTTTATATGTTTTGTTACATAAGACATGTTTGTTATGTATAGGATATATATTATTCATATCCTTAATGATATAAATTCCTTAAACAATATTTTTAATAATCAAATAAAAATTATTCTTGAATGGATACGATGGGGAATGAATCTCATCGCGTTCGTGGAGATGGTAATCCATACGTACGCACGAGCGACAATATCCTTATTTTGATATTAAAATATTATATAATTGGATAGTATATCATATATAAAGAATCATTATCATGTTATATTTATTATTTAAAATAGTTACACTTCATTATTATACCCATCCAAATTATAATGTATTGAATAACAATTACACCACGACGTGGAGATGGTAAGTCGTACGTATACATGTATGGTGACATGTCATTCAAATGATGGATAGAATAATGAATTTGGTTGTACCATATTTATCATAGTATATATAGGATACTGTAGTTATTATTTTATAATGGAAACCACAATTAAAAGGGATGTGGAAGAAGAAAGGAATTTGAAAGAGATGATGAAAGTTTTACATCTACTTCGGGTTATTCCTTTTGATTTGATCTAAAGGGCTCTTTAGGATGGATTTATGACTAATGTAAGGATTATAGGATGTAGGGAGTACAGTTGAGAGGGTATTTGGGTAGGTTTTTTCTAGTAAAAATTCATTGAAGGTGTGAATTATAGAGAAGGGGGAGTTCCCTTTTATAAGAGGAGTGAGGGGCACTTTAGGAAAAGCTAGAAATATTATTTTATAATAAACTCATTTTTGGTTTATAATGGCTCCCAAGTAAATTATTTAAAGCATAAGGTAGAGGGTGGGTCGAAAACCACTCAACCAATAGGTTTTAGATAGGTTTGGGTCACTATATTTACTTTATCTTTTAGATATAACTCTTAGTTAAATAGTTTGACATTTACCATGTCTCTTTGTATTTTTATATTACATGTTTCAAAAACATGCTATAAACATCCAAGAGAACCCCAAGTAGTTCATTAATGACATAACTATCATCATATATGCCTTTTTTATGATCCTTATATTTGTAGGAATATTATATCAATTAATAATATAATAATTGTTTTAAAAACTCTTTTCTGTCAATTTTGACACGATTTAATAATTTATTTTTTTAAAGTAATAAAAACATTATTAATTCAAACTAAATTTATTTAATCATTACTAACATGCCATAGTAACCTAGAAAATTCGTGTATGGAATAAAAATATTCAAATTATATTTATTTTAACATTTATAATACCATTTATTTGATTCTTTCATTAATAAGGAAAACACTTCATCATCATTGTGTCATAAATAAATTTTATTATTAAATGTATAAAAATTATTACTAAAATACCATTATGTAGGAAATCATTTTATATTTATAATTCATATTTATATTCTAAAAGATAACTGATATTACACTTTGTAAATATAATTTACAAAAAGATATATGTTTATTCCATTTTTGCCTTTACTTTAAACTATTTAATATAAAATTTCATCATCACTCTCAAGTGGCTATATGTGGTCCCAAAATCGACCCAATGATGCACATGGTCGGAAATGTATAATACAATAGGGTTAGGACACGTTTTATGGTAATTATATATTATTATAATATTATATATTACCATTATTTACCGGATATACCCTTTAACCATGGTAAATAAAATATTTACCGAAATAATTATTCAAAATGTCTAAAAATAAAAGTTACATATTTACACAATTTGAACCTCTTGATTCCAAATATGGAATCCATTTTTCAAAATTCAAAGCACAGAAGTGGCAGAAATAAATTTAAAATTAATTCCCGTTGTTAAAATAAAAAGCGTGTTTTTATGAAATAATAACTTACAAAAGATTGACACTTGTTTATGTCAATTTTAAATGTGAAATTACTTATAAAGACATAAATTGTATTAAATGATAAAAATATAATCTAATTATACTTAAAAACTCTTCAAATGAATAATTTATTACTATTAATTATTTCTATTTAAAATGTTGTTTTTAATTAAAATTTATTAATTTTCAGTATTCATCAAAATATAAAACTTATCAGAAAAGTACCAAAAATTCACCCTAAGATAATTTCAAAATTATGATTCCAAAAATGAAGTCCATTTTGAATGATAGAATTCATAAAATTTCAAAAAGTGGTTATTACGATTCATAATGGCTGGTCTGAGTGGTTGTGGTGTGTTAGAACTCAAAGTTGCGTAAAACACATGCTATTATATTATTCAAAGAGAAGTGTACTATGGAAGCTTGGGGTGTTACATAATTGAGACAGGTAAATACCGAAACAGAATCATGGTAATATAACATGACATTAGATACACAAATTAGTTGTCATTTTTATGAAACCTTGGAAATAAAAATATGGAATGTTATTTAACCATGATAAGAGAACATACATATAGTTTCAGTAGCAGATACATGTTTGACAACATTAATAGGAACCATGATTCTCAACAAAAGTGGGTGTGTAGATCAGATTACAATTCATGTGATCAGAATGTGCAGTCAATAACCTCCCAGTAAAACCATGTATCATTGATATAGAGTAGCAGTTTTTCATACTTGTTGATAGTTATGTTGATCCCTACAATATATAATTAGACATGAAAGTGAGTAAATGAGACATTTTACTATGAAAAAATAACGGGTTAATCTAGTGAAGTTAAAAAAAACATGTCATAATCAAATGGCTTAGTTGTTTACAGTTTTCTTTTATGAAAAAAAAGCTTTATAAAAATTCAATGAAAACAATTATTAATATGAAAATGAAAAATCACTACTAATTGAAACAAATAATAGAAAATAGTAACCCAGTACACATTATTAGGAAAAAACATGACGTATTTGAAAAAGTGGAAACTATTTAGGTGGAGTCAAACTTAATTCCATATGTGTTGCATAGGGCATTACCTCTTCCCTGCTTAGCCCCTCGTCACTAACCTGACCCTCCCCTTCCCTCCGCCCTCCCGTCAATCCCCCCCAATCTAGCCTCTCTGTGCATTGCCGCCCCAAACTCTCTATCGCCCCTCCTCTACCCCCCGTACCAAACCCTTTTCTCCCCAAGCCCAGCCCCTCCCCTCCACCCTACCTAGCCCCTCCCCTCCCCCCTTCCTAGCTTGTCACCTCCTCCATTCCTAGAACCTCCTCCTACCCCCATTCCTAGCTCTACCCCTCCCCTCCCACTCATCTACTTGTCCTCCCTCCCCTTCCCGGCCACTCCCCTCCCCCACCCTACCCATCTTGTCACCCTCCCCCCAATTTCTTAGCACCACCTCTTACCCCCTACCCATCTCTACCCTTCCCCTCCCCCCTCCTCTGCTTGTCTCCTACCCCATTCCAGCACCTCCCCCTCCCACCTCAGCCCCCCTGCCTAACCCCTTTCCCCACAACTTCCCCTACCCAACCTCTTAACCCATCAGCCCCCTCCCCCTACCCTCATCTTCCCCTCCCCTCCCCTCCCCTCCACTCCAACCTGCCCATCCCCTCCCCTCCCCTCCCATGCCCACAAACTAGATTCTCCTCCAACCCTTTCCTCCCCCCTCCTCCCCCTCCTAATTCCACCTACCCTGCTCCTCATTTTCCATCCCCTATTACCGGCTTGTCTTCCCATCCCTTCCTAGTAGCTCACACTCCCACCTCCTCCTCCCCCATGTCCATCCATCTCCCACACAAGCCCCCTCCCCCTGCCCAGATCTCCGCCTCCCATCCCCCCTGCCCAGCTCTTCCATCATGGACCAACATTTCTTTGCCACTATGGTTTGCCAATTCATCAAGTATAGATAATCATCTGAACTTAATGGAGTCAAACTATCTAGCCCGTTTATATTTATATGTAAAACAAAATGGAAAGAATTTATTAGGAATCATAAATCTATAGACTAAATTAAAACAACTATAGAAGTAAGTAATGTAGCACAGATTACTGACCAGTTTATAAGTTGTTACCTCTTAATAACAATTACACACTGCATTACCTTATTTCAAATATGAAATATGCATAATATAATATCACAAATAACCTCACAGGATTAGTTTTTGTATTAAACAAATCAAGTCTATGATATCCAATCTTCACATGTTGTGTAATTTTATTCGTATAAACCAACCAACGAGCCAATAAAAACGTAATGCATAAAATTAAATAAGCACGTACATTTGATAACTGCATGGATTTCCTTGCAATACACCCCCACCTCATGTTTCTATTGAACCTCCACACAAAAGTTAATATTATGGAATCTTATAATTAAGGGATTAGTGAACATCTCTCACTACCAATGATAAAATAACTTGTATATAACAAACACCACATGCATATTCATGTTGACCATCCATATATTAAAGTCACCAAAGAAATAACCAGAAACTTGATTAAAAAACATTACACAGGCTTGTCCACCCTGCCCAGCACCACCCCCCACCAAGAATGTCCCCCTTCCAACTCCTCCTCCCTCCAGCCCACCACCACCCCCACCCATGTCCAGCCCCTCCCCTCCCTGCCCGCCCTACCTAACCCCTTGCCTCCCCTCCCCTCCCCCATTAGCATCCTCTGCTACCACCACATCCCAGCACCTCCCCCTTCCAACTCATCCTCCCTCTTAACCATCCACAACCCCACCAAGCCCCTCCTCCTTGCCTAGCCCCTTACCCACTATCCCCCACCAGGAAAACCATGAAGAAACTGAATAGAGTCAAATGAATGTTATTCTAAAATAAATATATATTAATTTAAGGAGACCATTATATAACATGTTTCAGATCATGATAATATTACCTATATGATGAGAACACCGCATAATGTAATATTTTATTACAAAAGAAAAATGGAAAAGAATCATAATCAAAATTAAAGAACCGGTGAAAATATTTGAGGAAGCTGGTTTAGATGAACCATGTGTAAATGTTTAACTCCATTGTAAAGAGTTTTCACTCAACACTCTAGGATGGACTCATTTACGCACAAAAGAAAAAGGATAAAAAATGGATAGTATAGGGAAGATAATAAATCACTTATAAATACATGTTTCTTGATCTATACCTAGTTATGATATAACGTATCAAGTCTGCATCCTCCACACATGAATTTACAGCATAAAGCTTCCAAGAAACTATTCTTCTACACCAAATCTCCAACATACTATAGGGCCTGATAAAGGGGTTTAGCATGACATGGATTGAGGAGAACATATCCAGTCATCAACCACAATTCTCACTTCATCTTCATTGATATCTTGCAAAAAACATGAGCTTCTTGTCTGCAATCACTCAATGAATAAAAAATTGAATGAGTGATTCCTATCAAATGTCATGAGATAAAGAAGATGTAAAGACCCATATCTTGACATACATGGACATTACATTACTTTTTCGGAATACTTTGTACATAACAAAAACACACACACAAGGACCGTAATAGTTTAGTGTCTTTGGAAACTCGTAATATAATCTTCTAATTGTGGTGAAAGATCTTCAACATATCCCATAAAGATCTTCTTTTTTTTACCTAAAACCTTTCTTTATATCCTGGGGAAAAGAAAACAAAAAAGGGTGAGCTCAAATGCTCAGTAAGGGTAAACAAGAGAAATATCAATCACATCATATTCATAAGAACATAACATTTTGGAAATCCTAACCTGCAAAAGAGAGCATAATTTCATAACATGGGATAAATCATAGTAGTGAAATGAAATTCCAATAATCATAACTTAAAACATTAATCTTTGTGAAATACACACATAATCATAGAGAATCATATCTTATTAGTCAATACTCATTGCCAAGACTATCTTAGTGGACAAAGTCCATTTCTGAACCGTGTCACCCTCGTTTCAGTCCTGTTTCACTGAACCGGTATAACCTTCCATTCCAGCAATGTCTATATCATGAGATATAAAATCATTACCCAATGCATTGGAGGGAGATATAGGTCCCACACATATCATAATGATACCATTCTTATGTGTGCCACAAAATCATAAATCATACATCATTTCATAACCCATGTAATAAAAATGGGAATCGTAAACATTGTGACATCATAAAACAATTCATATAAGATAAAGGAATTCATAAAAATATTTCCATCACAACATAATCAAATCAATGTAATAATAGGGATAGATACAGAACCCTTTATTATCTTAGATGGAAAATAATTTTGATAAAACTCTTGAACTTCATTCTTGAGGAAAATATCCTTTCTACTTCAAAAACACGTTTCCTTTATTAACATGTCATACAATTTTAAACTAAAATAAGTTGATTAAAAATACACTTGAAAACTTGTAAAGGAATCTTTTTGTAAATAATGTTTTAAAAATCCATTCATGCCGTATAAGTTAAAAAAACATTCTTCTCGTACTTTTGTCGGAAAAGTCAAAAAAAGTACCTCGTACGAAAAACGACAAAAGATTCCTTTCATATATTTTACTAAAAACTCACCGAAGGGTAAAATAGGATATAAATAGTTTTAGGTGGATGGAAACAATATTACATATTGAGGAAACATGGATGTGGATGATAAACTACACCCCAGTAAATACTAAAGTATAAACAATCTCGGATAAAAATGAGATTGTGATATTTCCCTTACCTTTGGTCCGATTTGCTTCGTAAGTGTCCGAACCTCCTGTATAATGATATAAATAATGTTATTTACTTATTCCAGAATCATACTCATTGTTATGATATCATATATGGTTCACTTATGACTTTATATTACCCGTTCTTTTGTAAATTCCATCTTAAAGAGCGTTTTGGGTAAAATTGTTTCATTTGTCGTCCGTGTTTTGACTTGTAATTATTCATATGATTACTTAGATCGTGATTAATTAATTACAGAACATGATTTATATCTAATATATATTCATAATATACATATATATAATAAATCAGTAAATGGAAAGAAATACACCGTTCATGGAGACGGTAGGCCGTACGTACACATGAACGCTGTTTTCGTTTCCTTATTGCGTTGAATGGAATTAAGTAGATGACATACATATATATACACATAAATCTAGTAGCTTTATAATGTCACATATTTCATTATTATTGCTTATATATTCTTTATAATCATTCTTAAATGGTTAACATGGAGAATGAATCTCATCGCGTCGTGGAGACGGTAGTCCGTACGTACGCACGAGCGATGATATCATTTCCATAATTATTGAATTGAATTGGAGTGGATGATACAATATATCATAATAATTGTGATGATATAATAACTATGTATAGTTGTCCTTTACACCATAATACCCATCCATGTAAGGTGTTGGTGGAAAAACAGATTACACCACGACGTGGAGACGGTATTCCGTACGTACGCACGCGCGGTGATTTCATTTTCCGTAGGATGGATAGATGGTGAAATAGGGTTGTTTCATACTTATAATAAAATATCAGTATATGAGTGATACTGATGTTATTACTTTATAATGATACAACCTAAGAAGAAGAAGTGGAAGAAGAAATAAAGTTGAAAGAATCGGTAACGGAAATTACCTTTTCTTTGAAGTGCCTCTTTGAGATCTCCTTTTAGGGCACTAATATTGGTCTTTGAGGAAGACTAGAACCTCTAGGATGTTTCTAGGGAAGTGGAGAAGATAATTTGGCAGGGTTTGGCCGAGCTTGAAGGCTCAAATTGTTGTGAGGAGGAGAGGGGGGAGGTGCCCTTTTATAAGGGATGAGAGGGGCACCTTTGGAATTCTTAAAAATATTAATTTATAATAAATCCAAACCCACTTAAAAACCACCAAATATTACTCATATTAGAAGATTAGATGAGATAGGGTTGTAATATCATCAACAAATCAAATTTAGACAGGTTTGGATCTTATTTTAAACCTTATCATTTTGATTTATCCTTATTTAATATATTTAAGTTTATTTGTGGTAATAAAATTCTAAATTTAAAATTATAACAAATAATTACTTATTTGTGGTGAATTTTCCATAATGTTTTACTTTATAACATTATAGACCATATAAATTTAAATTTATAATTTTTAAATATTTTTTTTATTTTTAAGCAATTTTATAATATGTTATTTTTATAAAATAACAATAGTGTCAATTTTGATACTATTCATTTATTTGAATTCAAATAAAATATATACAGAATATATGTTTGAAATAAAATCTTTAATAGATTAATAAAATGTCATATGTATATATAAAATTAGTGGATCACATTAAATAGTTCATATTATATTTATTTTATTATTTTTAAAACCATTTATTTGGTTTATCTATTAATAAAATAATTACTACAACATTTTTGTATAATTATTTAATATACTAATTTGTTGCATAAAAATTTAAAATAAAATCCTATGATGAAGATAAATATATTACCTCTCACAATAATACTTTTACTATAATTTATCATCTTAAAATCACAATATTTAAATTGTTATATTTATTAAATTATGAAGGTGACAACTTTGGCATCATTTAAAATAAAATAATAAAAGTGTCATAATTTCTTGTATAATACTCCACATTGTCGCATATTCGACCATTGGATGATTATAGTTTAAATTTACATGACCAATAAGTTTTGGTCAGTGTTTTGTGCCTTTTATGGTCACTATATTCTTGATTTTTCACTAGATACATAATTTCTACATCACTATTGTGTCACAATTAATGATAATTATTTAATCCCAAAAAATTCTAAATAAATTCTCATGATGTAGATAATGTTGTTAGCTTTATATAGACTATTCATGTTCGAAGTTTTATGATGTTTATCACTATGTTAAAATTATTATACTTATAAACTTTAAGAGAGTGACATGTTGTCATTTTCTTTGGTTGTAATAATAATTAAATTATTTTAATGGTAAAAAGTCCATAAAATGAATTTAATCCGACCTTTAGTTGATATGGGTATACTTTTATCCATAAAATAGAATTTTGGCATGTGTTAGGGTAATTTTATAATATTATATTTACCCTTAATTACCCGATTTACCTTTAACTATGGTAAATAAAATTTACCATAGTTACTATTCATAATTCCCAAAAATAAAAAGTAGCCTATTAACATAATTTGGACCCACTGATTCCAAATATGGAATCCATTTTTTCAAATTCAATACTTAGAAGTTGCAGAAATTAAATTAAAATTAATCCCGTTGTCAAATGAAAACGGGTTTTTGTTTAAAACATTGCAAAAGATTGAATTGATTTAACCTACGAATTCAAGGTAAAATCAATGCTAATGACAAAAATTATATTAAATGGTAAAAATATGTTCTATTTATACTTTAAAACCATTCAATATTATAATTTAACCACATAAGATATTATGATGAAAAAAGTTGTTTTTAATTAAAATATAGCGTGTTTTTACTATTCATTAAAATGTGAAAGTTACCAGAATAATATGAAAAATTTATCCAAAGTAAATTTTTATTTCTTGATTCCAAAGAAGAATTTTGTTTTTTTAAATTGAACTTATAAAAATGTCAAACACTAGATTTAAAGTGGGTGCGCCATCAAATGGCGGCAAAACTGCATTTTTTTAAAAATACATATTTTACCCGAAAAATTGGTTTTATTCTTATACCATGTTCTAGAAAATGTGTAAGATGAATAATAATGTTATAAAATTCAAAATTTAGTTAATACTATTCATATCGTCTAGTTCATGACGATATTATAATAATATATCGTTGTTTATTAAAACCTGGTATTGCGTACAACACACGCTATCGAGGAAGGTCGCGATTGCGTGTAATCCAAGCCAAGTCAGGGTTGCATGTTGTGAAAGAATCCTTCATTGTTTTGTATAATAGAATACAACCATATTTCATTTATACATTGAATATATATATATATACTCAATATTTCGTAGAATAACTATTATCAAAATTGTGTTTAACACGATCCAAGAATAGTGTTGCGTATACTGCAAGCTAATACGGTGTTGCGTATAGCGCAAGGTAATCTTGGTGTAGAATACAACACAAGACATTAATGGAATTAAAAGAATATTTTTCATAAAATCTCAGCGTGTTACATTCTTCCCCCCTTAAAATGAATTTCGCCCTCGAAATTCGTCGGGGTTATAAATGGTTTATTACTCGAAAGTTTGTTTAATAGAAAACAACATCATAAAAAGGAATACCAAAACATGGATTTAAAAACTAAAGTATGAAATGTAACGGTTACCCAAATTAACTCATCACTGGGTTTCCACATAAGAGAACATAGGTGAAAATATGGATATGGAAGAAAAATCTAACCATCAAGTTCTGATGGAGAGTGGTAGAGAACATGGCTATAAAAAAGCCAACAATCGCAAAGCCATAAATTTGTGATGATCTAGGGTACCATCTGATTCATCAGATATAAGATCACTAGGAAAACATATTTGGTTTTCAATATCATTTCCCCAAAGTTGAAAATTTTGAATTAGAAGAAATACTTACTTGATTGTGGTACAATCTCACTGTTGTTTGTGCTTTGAACAATTTCCACTTCATATCTTAAAGAAATGAAGTTGAATTTGTTATTCGTGAAGTGTTAACAGATCATGTGATAGAATGATGGGTCATTCCATCTGTTTCAAACAAAAGTTTATCAATAGTTATCAAATATACATAAGTCTGTCTTTGGTGAGGTTAATCATATACAATCCAAAAATGAACTTATACTTCATATATCATACAACTTAATAAAATAAAACTAGTTTCTACTAACCAGGGACTTTCTGTAGGCTAGTGGTATGCGATAAAGGCCCGTCACACTTTAGTTGTGGGTTTGATTCCCACAGCCTTGGCCGATGTGATGGGTTGTCGCCCATCCTGCAGGTTGTACTTTTTCTAAAACTACATTATTATAACATCCCATCAATAATATCGAAAAAAGGTTCTATCCTTAAACAATACTAACTTATGTCCAACATAATCCATTCCAATCTCTAGGATTATCTAAAATACTTCGGTCCAAGCTCATAGTATAGAGAAAATGATCACGTGAATGCTATCATTTATCCCTCATATATCTTGTTCGTCACATTCCAGTCATGTGAATACCATAATCATTTAATCTCTTGAAAAATGAATACCCATTGAATATTTGTGAAAACATGAGTGATGTCAAAAGATAACTCTTACCACATACCAAAATCCAAAAATTCTATATACTCAAACCATTATATAACCTTATCCTTATATCAATCATGAGCTCATGAATACTAACATTTAATTTTATCCTTATCCCTTCATTATGCGCATATCATCTACATTCCAAAAATATCTGAATCACCTTTCATGGATACTGGTACCATTAATCATACACTTTCAGAACTAAAGGAAAGAAAACAGTTTAACAATCCTTAGATGTATCTTTATTCCATAGTACCATGAGATTACTTATACAACATTACACATGATAAACATGTAATCATTCCACTACCTTCTTAAACCATTGACCAATATTCAATAATTCTTTCATCTCACACATCATTTGTAGTCTATTCATCATCATCAACATAAATACTTCCCATACGGCCGTACGAATTCTCTTCATGAGACTTTCCCTTAGGTCATTGGTTTGCATAATGCCCGTATATTCCACATTTAAAACATTTAACCATTGTTGATGTCGTAGCAATACCATTATCCTCATCCCTAGTGTTAACTGATCCTTTTCCTTTACACTTACTGGCTTTGTGTCCTTCTTTTCCACACCCAAAGCATCTTCCAGTTCCTTTGAAACATTCTCCTTGATGCCTCTTCCCACATGATTTACATAGGGGAAATTGAACTTTCTTTCCTCTATGATCATCATGGAACTCAATCTTTCTCTTATTAGCCGAGTCAGGAAACTTATCAAATTTTACTTTATTGATCATATTATGAGATTGCTGATTCGGCATAATAATGATGTTTGGACTTCCAAATCCCATTCCATTTGGTTTCTCATGAAGAATATTATTCCATTGTCCATCATATCCTCCATTATCGTGAATCATCTTGTTTCTTTCCATTTTCTAAAACCCAAAAAGAATAGTGTTAGAGGAAAAAATCATAATAAAGGGGGAGTAACTTCAATATCTAACATCTTAGGTTAAATTCTATGATCGTTACCATAGTTCTAGGACTATATCCTATACGTATACTTATCCTTAGGGAAATCCCTAGAATTACCTTAGAAATATCTCTAGGGATCTCACTAACGTTCTCACATCCTAGTTTCCAAAGGTTGACTAAACCTTTCCTCTGATACCAACTGTAAAGACCTGTATCTTGACGTACATGGACATTACATTACTTTTTCGGAATACTTAGTACATAACAATAACACACACACAAGGACCGTAATAGTTTAGTGTCTTTGGAAACTCGGAATATAATCTTCTAATTGTGGTGAAAGATCATCAACATCTCCCATAAAGATCTTGTTTTTTTACCTAAAAACTTTATTTATATCCTGGGGAAAAGAAAACATAAAAGGGTGAGCTCAAATACTCAGAAAGGGTAAACAAAAGAAATATCAATCATATCATATTCATAAGAACATAACATTTTGGAAATCCTAACCTGCAAAAGAGAGCATAATTTCATAACATGGGATAAATCATAGTAGTGAAATGAAATCCCAATAATCATAACTTAAAACATGAAACATTGTGGCATACACACATAATCATAGAGAATCATATCTTATTAGTCAAGACTCATTGCGAAGACTATCTTAGTGGACAAAGTCTATTTCTGAACCGAGTCACCCTCGTTTCAGTCCTGTTTCACTGAACCGGTATAATCTACCATTCCATCCATGTCTATCTCATGAGATATAAAATCTTTACCCAATGCATTGGAGGGAGATATAGGTCCCACCCATCTCATAATGATACCATTCTTATGTGTGCCACAAAATCATAAATCATACATCATTTCGTAACTCATGTAATAAAAATGGGAATCTTAAACATCGTGACATCATAAAACAATTCATATAAGATAAAGGAATTCATAAAAATATTTCCATCACAACATAATAAAATCAATGTAATAATAGGGATATAGATAGAACCCTTTATTATCTTAGATGGAAAACAATTTTGATAAAACTCTTGAACTTCATTATTGAGGAAAATATCCTTTCTACTTCAAAAACACTTTTCCTTTATTAACATGTCGTACAATTTTAAACTAAAAGAAGTTGATTAAAAATAAACTTGAAAACTTGTAAAGGAATATTTTTGGAAATAATTATTTAAAAATCCATTCATGCCGTATAAGTTAAAAAAACATTCTTCTCGTACTTTTGTCCGAAAAGTCAAAAAAAGTACCTCGTACGAAAAACGACAAAAGATTCCTTTCATATCTTTTACTAAAAACTCACCGAAGGGTAAAATAGGATTTAAATAGTTGTAGGTGGATGGAAAAAATATTACATATTGAGGAAACATGGATGTGGATGATAAACTACACCCCAGTAAATACTAAAGTATAAACAATCTCGGATAAAAATGAGATTGTGATATTTCCCTTACCTTTGGTCCGATTTGGTTCGTAAGTGTATTAACCTGTTGTATAATGATTTAAATAATGTTATTGACTTATTCCAGAATCATACTCATTTTTATGATATCATATATGGTTCACTTATGACTTTTTATTACCCGTTCTTTTGTAAATTCCATGTTAAAGAGCGTTTTGGGTAAAATTGTTTCATTTGTCGTCCGTGTTTTGACTTGTAATTATTCATATGATTACTTAGATCATGATTACTTAATTACAGAAAATTATTTATATCTAATATATATTCAGAATATACATATATATAATAAATCAGTAAATGGAAAGAAATACACCGTTCATGGAGACGGTAGGCCGTACGTACACATGAACGCTATTTTTGTTTTCTTATTGAGTTGAATGGAATTAAGTAGATGACATACATATATATACACATAAATCCAGTAGCTTTATAATGTCATATATTTCATTATTATTGCTTATATATACTTTATAATCATTCTTAAATGGTTAACATGGAGAATGAATCTCATCGCGTTGTGGAGACGGTAGTCCGTACGTACGCACGAGCGATGATATCATTTCCATAATTATTGAATTGAATTGGAGTGGATGATACAATATATAAGGATCATTATGATGTTATAATAACTATTTATAATTATTCTTTACACCATAATACCCATCCATGTAAGGTGTTGGTGGAAAAACAGATTACACCACGGCGTGGAGACGGTATTCCGTACGTACGCACGCGCGGTGATTTTGTTTTCCGTAGGATGGATAGATGGTGAAATAGGGTTGTTTCATACTTATAATAAAATATCATTATATGAGTGATACTGATGTTATTACTTTATAATGAAACAACCTATGAAGAATAAGTGGAAGAAGAAATAAAGTTGAAAGAATCGGTAATGGAAATTACCTCTTCTTTAAAGCGCCTCTTTGAGATCTCCTTTTAGGGCACTAAAATTGGTCTTTGAGGAAAACCAGAACCTCTACGATGTTTCTAAGGAAGTGGAGAAGATATTTTGGCAGGGGTTGGCCGAGATTGAAGGCTCAAATTGTTGTGAGGAGGAGAGGGAGGAGGTCCCCTTTTATAAGGGAGGAGAGGGGCACCGTTGGGATTCTTAAAAATATTAATTTATAATAAATCTAACCCCACTTAAAAACCTCCAAAAAATGACTCATATTCGAAGATTAGATGAGATAAGGTTGTAATATCATCAACCAGTCAAATTTAGACAGGTTTGGATCTTATTTTATACCTTATCATTTTGATTTATCCTTATTTAATCTATTTAAGTTTATTTGTGGTAATAAAATTATAAATTTTAAATTATAACAAATAATTACTTATAGGTTGTGAATTTTCCATAATTTTTTAATTTATAACATTATAGACCATATAAATACAAATTTTTAATTTTTAAATATTTTTGGGATTTTTAAATAATTTTATAATATGTTATTTTTATAAAATAACAATATTGTCAATTTTGACACTATTCATTTATTTGAATTTAAATAAAATATATACAGAATATATGTTCGAAATAAAAGTTTAAATAGATTAATAAAAGGTCATATGTATCTATAAAATTAGTGGATCACATTAAATAGTTCATATTATATTTATTTTATTATTTTTAAAACCATTTATTTGGTTTATCTCTTAATAAAATAATTACTACAACATTTTTGTATAATTATTTAATATAATTATTTGTTGCATAAAATTTTAAAATAAAATCTTATGATGAATATAAATATATTACCTCTCACAATAATACTTTTACTCGAATTTATCATCTTAAAATCACAATATTTAAATTGTTATATTTATTAAATTATGAAGGTGACAACTTTGGCATCATTTAAAATAAAATAATATAAGTGTCATAATTTCTTGTATAAGACTCCAAATTTTCACATATTCGACCATTGGATTATTATAGTTTAATTTTACATGACCAATATGTTTTGGTCAGGGTTTTGTGCCTTCTATGGTCACTATATTCTTGATTTTTCACTCGATAAATAATTTCTGCATCACTATTGTGTCACAATTAATGATAATTATTTAATCCCAAAAAATTCTAAATAAATTCTCATGATGTAGATAATGTTGTTAGCTTTCTGGATAATATTCATGTTCGATGTTTTATGATGTTTATCACTATGTTAAAATTATTATACTTATAATATTTAAGAGAGTGACATGTTGTCACTTTCTTTAGTTTTAATAATAATTAAATTGTTTTCATGGTCAAAAGTCCATAAAATGAATCTAATACGACCCTTAGTTGATATGGGTTTACTTTTATCCATAAAATAGAATTTTGTCATGTGTTAGGGTAATTTTATAATATTATATTTACCATTAATTACCTGATTTACCTTTAACTATGGTAAATAAAATTTACCGTAGTTACTATTCATAATTCCCAAAAATAAAAATTAGCCTATTAACATAATTTGGACCCAATGATTCCAAATATGGAATCCATTTATTCAAATTTAATACATAGAAGTTGCAGAAATTAAATTAAAATTAATCTCGTTGTCAAATGAAAACGGGTTTTTGTTTAAAACATTGCAAAAGATTGAATTGATTTAACCTACGAATTCAAGGTAAAATAAATGCTAATGACATACATTATATTAAATGGTAAAAATATATTCTATTTATACTTTAAAACCATTCAATATTTTAATTTAACCACATAAGATATTACGACGAAAAAAGTTGTTTTTAATTAAAATATAGCGTGTTTTTACTATTCATTAAAATGTGAAAGTTACCAGAATAATATGAAAAATTTATCCAAAGTAAATTTTTATTTCTTGATTCCAAAGAAGAATTTTATTTTGTCAAATTGAACTTATAAACATGTAAAACACTAGATTTAAAGTGGGTGCGCCATCAAAAGGCGGAAAAACTTCATTTTTTGAAAAATACTTATTTTACCCAAAAAATTGGTTTTGTTCTTATACCATGTTCTATAAAATGTGTAAGATGAATAATAATGTTATAAAATTCAAAATTTAGTTAATACTATTCATATCGGCTAGTTCATGACAATATTATAATAATATATTGTTGTTTATTAAAACCCGGTATTGAGTACAACACACGCTATCGAGGAAAGTTTCGATTGCGTGTAATGAAAGCCAAGTCAGGGTTGCGTGTTGTGAAAGAATCCTTCGTTGTTTCGTATAATAGAATCCAACCATATTTCATTTATACATTGAATATATATATATATACTCAATGTTGCGTAGAATAACTATTATCAAAATTGTGTGTAACACGATCCAAGAATAGTGTTGCGTATACTGAAAGCTAATATGGTGTTGCGTATAGCGCAAGGTAATCTTGGTGTAGAATACAACACAATACATTAATAAAATTAAAATAATATTTTTCATAAAATCTCGGGGTGTTACAGAAGTAGGGATATAATACCTCACAAAAATATAACAGACAATGAATGTGTGTCATACGGAATGGAATCCATATAGATATCCCAAATCAATGGATCCATTCGATAAATAGATAAAAAAAATAGCTAGTGGGGAGAATTGAAACTCTAAATAGGCGAAATAAGTATAATGAGTCTCAATCATAATAAATTTGATAATGAAAACGTGGCGTAGAAACCTTATAAGCCCACACCATAGCTATTCGATCAGGTTTGGATAAAATGAATACAGATGTATGTCCACTTGATCTTGTAGACCAGTGTAGATTAAAAAAAATACTCCCACAAATAATTTCCACTTGATCTGGCATCAATAATATGAGCAACCTAGTTAAACCAAAGAAGAAGTCAATAATAATAAATTGAAATAGGTATATTATTAAATTGGGAAAGAAAACATCATAGTGGTAACTGTCAAATGTTTACGTAAATTAAATAACAATTAATTTAAATTTAAATCCATTACCAAGAAACTCCATAATGGCGAAAAAAGGTTCATCCAGTAAATGTTTAGGCCCTACGCAATGGGAAACCTGAAGCAGAAAATTTGAATGGATAGTTGACAAAATTTACAAAAATAAATATACGAAATCTACAAAGAGTTATGTATAAGAAATATAAAAATAATTTGTATTTCTAAACAATTGAAAATAATAAATTAATCATTTTTTTAATTATCAAAATAAATTAAATGAGAAAAAATGAATATTTTTCAATTATAATGTTTAAATAAAAATAATTGTGAAAGAAGAGTACAGATATTTACTGGAGTGGATAAAACATGTACGACTAATTTTCAAACCCAACATTAGTTTAAAAACATGTGTTCAATTCAATTTATTCAGCACCCTTCATAAAAATTGAAATTTCAATGATTTCAATGTTATGTTTAGAATGAAACAATGATAAGAAAAACATGAAAACCTATTCGACTTTTTTTCCTATAAAATGAAATAAAAAAACATGTTTTAGTGAACATAACACGTATTGTATATTGAAATAAAATAAAATAGTTTTTATTTTGATATAATAAAAAGTGTTGATACATAAAAACTAATGATTTATGTCATAAAAGCACTTACTAAACATGCAATCTACTAATCTTCAATCATCAAACAATCTACAATATGAAATCTATAAATACCTATGTATATGAAATCTGATAACAATTATTTATAAAAAACAAATATGTATATGATATCTAGAAACAATTATGTATATGCAATATAAAAAATGTAATGAAATACAAAGACATTGGAAATATTGTTTTCATAGCGTATAAGAAATAGTTTAGAATGAAATTTTTTGGAAATTGGAAATAACAGAAGTAATGTTAGAAAATGAATCTGATTTTTGTCGCATAAGGGTGTTATGTTATAGTATAAGAATCATCACCATAGGAGGCCCCAACATCGCCTAAAAAGACATCTGTTTAAGTGGGTTTTTCATCTCTATCTACTCCAAAAACACTGAAACTAATAGATCATCATTCCCCTTTTCAAAATTTAACCATAACGTCAACCAAAATGACTCAAAAATACAAAGTGGCATGAGGATCGATAAAAAGTAGGAGAAAATGGAGAAGGAGGAGTGTATGGAGGAGACAAAGGCAGAGGTGGGGGCGGAGTAGCTAGACACAGACCAACCAAAGGGGGACCAATCGAAGGTGGATCAGTCAGATGCACAGAGAACTTGGAGGTAGACCAGCCAGAGACAGACCGTTCATAGGTGGACTATCCAGATGCGGAGGTTTTGGAGGTGGATGTGGAACAGGAGGAGGTGTACCATGTGGTTTTATGTGGAATCCTTAGGTGGAGAGGAGGAGCCGAAGGAGGAGGAGCCGAAGCTAGAGCACGTGAAGGATGAGGAATGAGTGGAGAGGAGATTCAGTAAGGGGAGTGGAAAATAGATTCGTGGAGGGAAGTGGGAGAGTATAATAGAGGAGAGCAGCAGGAACCATAGAATTGTAAATCCTAATTGGGGGCAGGACTAGAAGAATTTTTTTAGGTTAGGAGGGAAGAAATATTGGATTTGGGTGATGTGGAATAACGTGGTGGTGACACATAAGCTGGAAGGAAGCCAAGTTTAGTATAGATAATAGATTATAGATTATCTCATATTTTCATTTTTTAAAATAAATCTTATAATGTAAAATTAAAACAATCACACCCTTTGAAAAAACAAACTAATATTGGGTATAAAATTATAGTATAATAATCCATTAAAAAATAAAATCTACAAAACATAAGGATAAGTAATTTCAAACTTCTGTAAGATTTATCTCTATGCTTATAAGTGAGATTCAACTTCTATATATGGTATTTGAGAATATTGTTGTTATAGCTAACTTAACATCCAGAGAAGCTATAATTCTATTATAAAATTCTATGAGAAAAGAAATCTCCTTTATTGGGAAGTTAAAAATGTCTAATAATAAATCATTTAAATTAAAAGAATTAAAATTAGTGTAAAAGACAAAAAAATTATAAATATGAAATTTCAATGAATCATAATAAGGAAAAATATTTTCCATATACTTTTTGAAATGTTAATATAATATTTAGAGGTAATAAAAAAATAATAATGTGAAAGTTATAGTTAGTAGTGAAACATTTTCAATAAAACATGAAAATTATTTTGAAACATATAATGAGATTATGTAATAAAAAATAACGAAAAGATATATTATATTTTTTTGAGAAAATAAATTTATAACATTGTTGTTAATGGAAAATAATATTATATCAAGGATTATTAACAAATACAAGATTAATGAAAAAAATTACAAAAGATTTTAAAATTATGTAAATAGTTCCTTAAAAAATTAAAATCTATTTAGCAAGATAAATAGATTAATATAAATGAAATTATGGTGTGTTAACTTCTTTATAAATGAATGTTACATAAAAAAGAGTAATCACAACAAGAAAAAATTAATTTTATCTACCTTTTGAGGATTTGTTAAATTTCAAGAGATAGTTTGAATAAAGTGTAAATGTTATGATCACAGAACATTTATCATACCAAAATTCAATTTGATATTTTCAAGTCTATCCAAAATTAACAGTTTATTTCAAATTTTAGTAATCTAATATTTAGTTTTGATAAATAAAATGATAATATATCTTCTATATGTTTGATCCCAGAAATGGTGTCTTATATCTTGATGTGTTTCACATAAGTGATGTGCATAGTTCTTAGAAAAATTTAATAACACTTTTTTTTCAAAAATAATTATATTTTGTGTGAAACTTAAATACAAACTTCTAAGTTTGTGTTTCATTGACAATACATGATAGAAACAGCTTCCAACTATTTATTCAACATAATTAGTGGAGAGTGAAACTAAGAGTTTCTACTTTATGGACCAATAAAGTAAAACTTAACTTATAAAGTGAAATTATATGGTAGTACTATTTCAACATAACATATAAATAGTAAAGTTATTATATGGGTAACTATTTAGATAAAAATAATTTTTAAACTAATATATTAATCAATGTTTTTTGAAGCTCTTCAGTAGTAGAAAATATGTATCACAGGTATTAAATATGATTTCTTGAAATTTTCATGGTATCTCTCACATAATCACTGTGAGAAGACATTTTCTATCAAACTTTCCATTATATATTGTAACCATTTAATCATTCCACAATTATTATTTAATCAACCAATTTCCCAAATTCTACAGGATCATGTTTGATCGATGTACCTATCCTGGTATTTATACTTGACGAACAATCAAAATCAAAATTTAATAAAATAAATATAAAATATTTATATTGAGTTTAAATATTTTTATCTGGTTTTTGAAAAATTTAAAAACTAAAGAAATAGATACGATCACCCATCATCATCATTTTAAACATACTTTTAATATCTTCTGAAAATCAAACAGAAAGATAATTTTGAGTTAAAACATAAATAATTTCATCGATAAAAATTTTAATAGTGATAGTCTCTTTAAAATAATTCTTGAAAAAATGTTTTTCATTTTCATTTCCATTGAACAAATTAATTTAATGTAAAAAATATATTCAGTATATAGCATCAGTATTATGAAGCTTATTTAAGTCCATAGAGATCTTTCATAATTTTAAATACATGTTTTATGAATTTTACATATTCATAACCAATAGCCTTCTCAAAATAATCATACTCTTAATCATATAAAATAAAAAATAAATTTTAACATCTTTTTGAGTCAATGTAAAATTCAGATGTGTTGTGAAAGATAAAAGAATATGAATTGTCTTAAGCCTGGTTTTCAGGGAACAATTATCTTTAACATATATATCTTTTTCAAACAATAACTCATTTAAAAGATCCATTCACGATTCCTTAAAATTATTAAATTTTCATTATAGTTTTTTAAAAACCCATTTTAATCTTGTCACTTAAAATTATTTAAAATATACAACTAGAGTCCAAAATATATTATATTTGAATTATTTAATATAATATTTTATAGAAACAATCATACTTTAATTACAAAAGTAATATTCTACCATTTTAAGATCTAATTGGGATAAGAATGAATTATTCTCACATCCATTCCATAAATAATATTGACTTTTTAGTTGTTAATCCACATCACCAATTATATTATTAATGGGGTGATTATTTAAGATTAGTTGGTTTACATGTAAAAAGGGGATTACATTCCTAAAATACTGGTATTAATTCTTTATTTTAATTGTCTTCTAAAATATTAAATTTTTTTGTATAACCTTTCAAGTATATACTACCAATATATATAGTTCATGTTTCGATATATGAACAAATGGTATTTCAATATCACTATAAAAAGGATTAATTTATAAAATAGTTACATAAAAAGGATTAGTTTAATCATGAACTGCATGAAATATTTCTTCAAAAACATTTTCTATTATATTAAAAAAATCTATGAGTCTTAATATTTGTATAATTAGAGGAAACTATTAGACCCCACCATTCACATAAAGATAAAACTTTAATATTTTCACCATAAAAATAAGTAAAAATTTTAAATTCAATCACATCATAATTAACCCATGAAAAATAAATGTGTATCATGATGATTTCTAAATATCCTAAACATAATACATCCATAGAATTAATTTAGATTTCATCCGTAGGGAATATCCTCATTTAAAGATAAAAATCATTACAAAATGTTAACACTGATAAAATAAATTCATGATACTTTTAAAAAATTTATTTAAATTAGGAATTTGTACCCTTTTATGGTTGATAACATTTATTTCAATGAAGATTAATTTATAAATAAAAATTAAGAAATTCAATCAAAACCCAAAAAGAATGGAAATAAATTTTTTAAAAGTATAATGGGAATTGGGAAATTTTGATCACATAGAATTCATTGAATGGAATAAATTTTTCATTGTTTTATAAATAAAGTAATTTAAATAGTAAATAATGTATTAAGTCACTTTCAGAATACAGTTTAAAAAAAATGTCTAGAATAAATTATTAATATGGTATTACAAAAGATAAATCTTGATCATTAAATCATAAAATGATATAAATGTAAAGATAATAAATATAGAGTGGAAGATAAAATATATGATAATATGAGGAACTATATTTTTCACCTTTTAATATAATTTTAATGAAACACAAATCATTAAAAGTAATTATAAAAAAAATTAAAAAATTAAAATATATATAGATAAATCATAAGGTATGATATATATTAGGTTTTCAAAATAAAAAACTATACCATTTTTATGAAGAAAAATATGTACATTAAGATAAAAGATCCATAATATTGAATGATAATTATTCTTAATAATATTACATTTTATTGAAGAAAGAAAGGCATCAAAAAATAATATTCATACAAAATTTAATTTCTTGAAAACAAAATATAAATTTCTATTTTAGGAAAATAATGGAAAATTATATCAATCATAGAAGAACATGAAAAACATAAAGTGAATGAATCATTAAAATATATTCATTCAACTAATAACCTTATAACTTTGATGACATTTAAAAAATATGATATATAGGAACTCCAATGTATTTTAAACTAACTATAATTTTAGTAAATTTATAGAAAACAAAATCCTAATGGTAGTCTGTACACCACACTAAAGAGGTCAAGTGGTGAATATTGCATATGAATCAAGGAAGAAAAATTGATACAAGAAACTCTTTCCTTTACTGTTGAATTATATCAAAGTGATTTAAACTCATATATAATAAAAAAACATCTCAACAACTTATTTTAAAACCTTATTCATATTTTAAAAAAAAATTCTCTTTAAATATATTTATTCATCACACATATACTAGTTAGTTTTTGTTTATTTTAATCATTTCATGATAGTTGTTTTTATTGTTTCATACATGTTTTGTAATTTTGATGTTGATCCTCATCCATTAATACTATGCCCATGATTCGTATATTAGTGATGATAATAAACTCAATTTGATAAATTGATTTATTCATTCTCATGTTTAATAGGTGGATGGTTTGTGTATTGTTCTTAAGAATATAATCCTTGATGATCATGCCACAATTAATATTATGATGACAACTAGTTACATTATAATGACCATTAATTGTTTTATTACACATAAAAACACACATATAAGAAATATATTACCAATATTAATGTCTCGATACTCACTCATGTTCGAAACAATGGGTATATTATACGATAATTCATGTAGGTGGTTGAACAAACCTAAACAAAAATATGTTATACTAATGAATGGAAAAGATTATAGAGTTACATAATAGTATTATACTTTATTATAAAGAAAATTATGCTGATATTACATTATTAAAACAGATAATATTATTTAGATGAAGTGGGGATGAGAAGGTAATTAACAATGGTGAATAACTAAGTACTACTTTGATAAAATCTCTCTTTCTCAAAGTGATTTCCTTCATAATGTACTATTTAGTATTCTTTATTTGGAATTAAGACTACCAAGAAACTAAGGAGTTATTAGTGGAATTTTTTTTTGGTATTCATGAAATAATTATAGGAATGTTTGTATTGTAATGGGTACAAGAGATATCCTTTTATAGGTGAAAAAGGGGGACATGTCCTTGGAAACCAAGGTTGGGTTAATTGTAAAGACGTAATCCACTTGGATATAGGTGTGTTAGGTGTGGAAATGTGAGTAAAAATATTATTTTTGGCTTTCACACCGAACATGTCCTTCTATAATGTGTATATATCACGTTTATTTAAAAAATTGAGCCTTGATAATATAGCTTGTTTATCCCTTTTTGACTAGTTTAATTAGTAATTATGTTAATAATTTTTCATTTAAAATATAAGATTACCCCTATAACAAAATTTTGATATGATGATTCTAAATTATGATTCAATTTATTATTATTTAATTTCCATATATGAGAATATTACCTTTAAAATTATGATATAATGTCACCGAGAATTACGTCTCTCAAAAAATGATTATCTGATCATTATGATTTATTATTTCTATTTCATAACTATTAATTAGAACTATTTTTAATATATTTGTTTATATATTTTAATATTATATTATATTCATCATTTACTATACACTAATTTATATTATATGATCAAAATTACACAACACAAGTAAAAAAAATCTTTGAAAAATATTTCACTTTAACATTAAATGATTTTATATTTAACAAAAAATGAATAAATATTAATATTAAAACTAAAATTTAATACATAATATATGAAAAAATTTTATTAAAAACACACAATATTATAAAAGATATTAAAAAAAATATCTCAGTGAATATGAATCAATAAACTGTTAATTATATTGATTAATTTTATTATTACATGTGTGATTTTTTATGTATCATATATATTATTTAATGAATGAATTTTATTATATTATTTATTTAAAAATAATAAAATCCTCAATCTAAAATATCTGAAAAACAATTTTATTAGAGAAAAGAATTTTTTTCTATTTTAATTGACTGATTATATATCATCATTCCATTATTATATAATGATAAATATTAATTTATAAATTTCAATAATAATTTACCAAATATAAAATATAAAATATTTATTAATAAAAAAATTAAGTTTTAAAACAAGTTTTTATCATAAATAAGATAAATAAATATTTCTATATTAATCTAATTTATGATTCTTATGAAAACGATGTATAGAGACCCATAATTATCATACATATGTATTACATATTTTTATATGAATATTTATTACATGACATAACAACCCATGCAATAATCATATAAGTATAGTATCACATGGATACATAGAGAACTGATTTATAAGTTAACAACATCATTTCCCACTAATTTATTAATAAATATCATCCTAATTAGTTATATTTCACATAATACTATTCTTCCAAACATGGGGAAATTTAATATAAAAAAGGGAGAGCTCAGATACTTAGTAAGGGTAAACATGGGAGATATCAACATAAAATGAGCATAATGGTATTAGACCATTAGATTAAAATTTTAAAACCATACTCTACGTATCATAGATCATAAACATAAGTCATGGAATAATTCTTGGTAGTAGAAGAGATGTGAATCATAAAGTAATCAAAGAACACCTGTCATTAGATCATAACATTGACATAAGACATATATTTTTGGCATTCACAAAAGAATAAAAAAAATATTTCCTTAGTATACAACACTCATTTATAGGAATCATAGAGGAATGATTTCACTCTCTAAACCATCGTAGTAGGTGAGTTTCACTCCAAATATAATCATAGGGTAAATATTCACGTACTGAACTAGTTTTACTCCGCATTCTTCTCTTATTTATCTAATACGACATCAATATTTACTTATTAAAATTGAGTGATATATAATTTCAGTCCCAATCATAAAATAATTAAAAAAAATTTATTTATACCACAAGATCATAAATAATTCATCATGTCATAACTTTTGTAAAGTAAATGGGTTTTATAAACATTTTATCATTGAATAACCTACGGAAAAGAAATTAGTATCATAATTATCACATCAATTCAGCATAACATAACCTATGGAAAAAAGAAATGAGTTTCATTATCATTTAATCATCATATCATAAACCATCCGGATATATAATTGGGAAGGTATAATTGGATAAATTCCCTAGTATATCATAAGTACAATCATGTTTTTTCACCATTGAATAATATAAATACCCTTAAAATATACTAAAAAACATTGTTTTATAAAATGTCTTTTCCACTTCGGAAATAAATTATTAAAATATAAAAATTTCAAAAATATTAATGGAATCATGTTTTTAAAATAAACTTTAAAACATATAGAGGAATATTAAAATAATTTAGTTTTCATTTTGGTGGAAAATTAAATACATTTGATTTAAGTTGAAACAAATATTCCATTCACATTTTTTGGTAAAAATTTATATGTACTTGTTAAAAAATAAAAATAAGATTCCTTTGAAGACAATTTTTCAAAATTAAAAATTGGGAACAAAATATTTAAAATAAATAGTGGTATATTATAAATTTTCTTAGAATCATTCATTTAAAACATTCTATATTGATGAAAATAATTGTCAACCAAAGAGAGAAATAAGGGCTTTTTTCCATGAAAAAAAATTATTTTAGTCTCTTAAGTACATAAGGATATGAAAATTAAAGTAAGATATGTAATCTCCAAAAATAAATAGATTATAAAAAAATTCATTACTTTTATGAGATATATATCATAATATTTTATCATTAGAATCATAATCATAAATAATTGTGATAAATAATGAGATTGTAACATAAAACCATTACAACTTGGATAAATTATTAATCATAAGACACATGAAGTAAGTAACCTTATATTTATATCTATATTGAATAATTTTCATTATAATAATAATAAAATAAATTTATGGGTAGTATATACTCCACACAAAATAAACAAATGGTGAATATGGCATATGTCCCATAGTAATTTATGTGAGATGAAAATATCTTACCTCAAGTTCCACTTACTTTGGAAGCACTCCATCCTCATGTATAAAAAATATAAATTTATTTTACTTCTAAAATATAGTCATCAATATTTTAATAATAACATAAATTATATACTTATAATATTTGAACATAAATTTATTAATCATTCCTTGTTAAAATATTCATTTCTTGGTGTTAGCTGTGTCGTTTTTAATGTATGTTTTGGTTCAGTAGTATTTGTACTTATTTATTGATTAATGTTATATAATCTCTATATATTTAAAAACTAATTAAATATTATATATTCATTATATACATATTTATATTCATCCATAAAAGTTATATAGAGGAAAATAAATTACATTGTTCATAGAGAAGGCATGTCATGTATACACATAAACATTGTTTCCATTTTTTCAAAGGATAAAATGAAAGAAAGTTATAAAATAATTCAAATTTATAGAATCATATTTATACTATATATATTACATAATTTAGTTAAATTAATTCTTATTTACATAGATTTCAAAAAAACATATCGCATTGCTTCCTCGAGGAGATAGTCCACATGTATGCATGAGAAACATTAGCATTTTTCAACGGATTGGAGTGTAAGATGGTATATTTTATGTTATAATTATAAAATAAAAATTATTTTATAAATAATATATATATATATATATACTTTAAATCCATCATTATATTTATCTCTTAGAGGAGGGTATGGGAAAAATTACATCAGTTCATGATGTGGTAGTCTGTCGGGCACACGATAGATGGTTTCATTTATCAAATCATGGAAGAGGATATGTATATAGCTTATCCCATGAACGTAATAAAGTATAATTATATGGAATATTCTAATGTTATTATTTCATCACATTTACATAATATTTGAAAGAGGTGGAAGAATAAATAAATCTAAAATTCTTGGTTAATAACAATAAATCTTCTTCGGACAACCTCTTTAGGTTTGCACCAAAATACATCATAAAAGGGTTTTATAATAAAACAAAGTACAATAAAAAATGGTAAGAGTGGTAGGTAAGGGTTTTGGGTAGGTACTAATTGAATCAAATGTATCTTAATGTGTTCATAGGAGAGAATAGGATGTGTCCTTTTATAAGATGGGTAGCATACAATCACAAAATATTTCAAAAAAGGATAAAAAATAGAAAAGATATTATAAAGAAATATGCTCCAAAAATAATTTTTTTTCAATTTTATGGATATTATAATATTTGTATACGGATATAATATACAAATTATATAATTTTTCAGTTCATTTTACCCCTTATATCTTTTTTTATTCCCCACTAAATATGTTGTAACCTTAATCATATTAACAAATTATAACTTTTTTTTAATAATCATTATGAATAAAATATAAGTTGAAATTATTAAATATAAATAATTATTTTCATAGAAAATATGGAATATAATTTAACAAATTCATTTCAAATATTTATTTGAATTTAATTTGTAATTAAACCTTCAAATGAGCTGAAAATAAATTTTTTTGATGAAATGTTTTTCATAAGTTTAAATAGAGTTATAAAAAATTTAAACATAAAATTTATTATAATAAAAATATTTTAATTAATAATAATGTATTAAATATAATTTTACTTTTAAAATCATCATAAAACAAAATTAAACTTTATAAATTCCTTATAGGAATAATTAATTTTTAATAAAAAAACATCTTTTTCATTATTCATCGAAAAATTATTCATTTAAAAAAATTCCTGAAAATTCACTCTAAGATAATTTTGACATGAGTATTTAAAAAATTAAATTAATTTTTTCAAATAAATTTTATATAAGGGGAAAATAATTTTAAAATAAGTGTAAAAATCAGACGAAATCTCTTTTTTGAAAAAAATGAGTTCTTAATCATAATACTGGATTAATTATTATACACTACCTTGAAAAAAAATTAGATGAATGATAATTTTTTATTAAAAATATAATATTTAAATTTCATTAAAATCATACACAAATAGTTATTTGTTTCATTTATTAAGATAAAACCCATAGTCTTATTAAAAAATATTATCATAAAAACATTTATTTTAATTTAAAATATGTTTTTATTAAATTATAATCAATTCATAACTAGTGAAATTATTTTATTCATGTGTAAAACATATAATTTTCATAATTTATTAGGACATATTCATACCATCTAATTTAATAACTTGTTTGTAATTTTATATTATATTATGGTCTATTAAAACATGGTGATTCTTGTAACACAAGGTATTTATGAAATTAAATTTAATTGAAAAAAAATATATTTCATAAAATATCAGGGTGTTAAATTAAAAACCCTTTAAAAAAATTCCCACAAAATATTTTCATTATAATATATATAACTAATGATATTTTGTCTTCACCATACCCTCAAGTTCCCATATATCTTTCTCATGATAGTGGTTTCACCACAATACTTTGACCAGGTGAGTGGTGTTGTTTGGTCGAAATTTCAATCATCAATCCAGAATCTCCAATATTTGTTCTTCATAATTTATATCATTATAAACTTTTATGTCCACATAGGTTATTACATTTTAAGGATTTGGTATGCACTTTTTTTCAGGAATATATGGGAAACATAATAGACATAAGAACGGTTTTGTGGAGGCACCAAGAAAAAATAAACAATCTCCACCCGATGAATAAAATTGATTGTTACAATACAACTAAGACTCGTATTCCCTTTATTTCCCAATATCATAACCATATTCTGTTTATGAATTTATAAAAACTCCTTCTAACAAACTTTAAATTCCATATCATGCTTACCATTGTCATAATAACATTTCTGTTGACTCTGAAATGCCTTTATGTGATGTTGAATGGTTCTAAATTTCCCTTCCATTTCCTTATCTATATCATGTCCCAATAGATTTATTTCTCCAAAATGAACCCAAAACATTGGAGTTATAAACATTTTTCCTTGGTGAGATTTATAAGGAACCATTTTAACACCCTAGTTAAATTTATTGTTGTAGTAACAATTAAATAGAGAAAGGTGTTGATCCCAACCACTTTTGAAATCCAAAAACTAAGATCTCATAATATATTATAGGTTTTTAATGGTTATATATGACTATACATAAATTTAAGGATGATTCACAGTTTTAAAACTCAACCTTATATCAAGTTCATACTAAATAATTCGAAAGAACATTTAGTTAAACCTCATATCCCGTTCAGATAAAATACAATGTGGTACTCTTAATAACCTAACCACTTCCTAAATTTATATTCTAGAAAAATGATATAGAGAGAAATATTTTCTGATATCAATGAATTTTATTAAAATTTTAATGTGATTGACTACAAGTCAAATATAATTATGGCCTTCTAAGTTTTTTAGGAGTCCAATGATAAAATCCTAGGTGATGTTTTCCCATTTCCATTCAGGTATGGGTGATGGTTTTAACATACCTTTAGAATTTCCCATCTCATCCTTAACATGATATCATACCAAGCACTAAGATATATAATCTATACAATCTATCATTATGTTGTGCCATAATAAATTCTCTTTAAATTATCAATACATCTATATACATATTTTATTAATAGAGAATGAAGAACAATGATCCCACCTAAATTCTCCTAATCCAAATCTGGTACAGACGAAACACATACACAGTTCTTGAAACATATCATTCCAGCAAAATCATGGTTAAACTCACTAACATTTATCAACTTTTTTATATCTCAACATCTTTATTTTTTTCCTCTTTTATCTTTCCATATGTATATGGTTAAGTATTCATTTTTGAAAGATAATCATTTTTTCACTTCCATAAGTATTTTCCAATTGATTCTTTTAAAATCATGAATGTTTTTATAATTTGTGATCCTCATCATATATAAGGTAGCAGGATCCTTTTGAATCAAAGAATCAGCCAACTTGTTTGCATCCCTTAGATGGTAATGTACTAAATAGGCGTCATCTTTATTTAGCTCCAACCATCTTATATAGAACATATTCAACTATTTCTATGTTAATATACACTTTAAAAGTTTATAATGAGTGTATGTTTCAAACCAAACATTATAAATACAGTGAATACATATCTTTGATGAAAACATTTTTGTAGCTAATTCCAAATCATGATTTAGGTTCTTTTTTCTCATGCACCTTCAATTATCATGAGACAGAATCTTTCACCATATCATTTTGTTTTAGAACTCATCTAAATTTCTTCTTTCATGCATCCTTACCGAATACAAAACCTATTATACTATATGGTAATGTAATCACATGTGCGATGAGTAAAAAAAATTTAGTTCCTCGAAATTAAAATCACATTTTCATGTCCATTGAAACTTGGCTCCCTTGTTAGTTAACTTGGTGATTGGATTTGATAGCCATGAAAAATTATCCACAACCTATCGATAATATCCATCCAAATGAAGAAAAAATAATATCTCAATCATAGTGGTTATTATGGCCCAACATTTAATAAATTTAATCATTATTGGATCAACAAATATTCCCTATCTTGAGATTATATCACCCAATAAATGAAACCATTTGTAGTCAAAATTTACACATCCAAAATTTTACACACCTCTTCTCGTTCCTTAGGGTATTTAATAGAATAATTAGGTTAGCATTAAACATTTATTTTCTATTTGAATATAGAAAAATATCCTCTATAAATATGAATATAAACTTGTCAAGTTAATATATAAATAATCTATTTAATCTATGAAGATATTAAGGGTATTAGTAATAACAAATGGAATCACTATATATTTATAGCTATCTTAACTTTATGTAATGTTGTATTGTGTATATCCTATTTCATAACCATCAATTTATGATATACATAATGAAGAGAAATATTGAAAAGGAGTTGATATCTACACAGTTGATCAAACAAGTTATCAATACGATATAGAGGATACATTTTCTTGATTGTAATATTGTTTAGTTCGTGATAATCAATATCGAGTTTTATGGATCTATATTTCTTCTTAACAAAAAAAAACTAGTACACCCCATGGTGATATACATAGAAAAATAAATATATTGTCAACAACCTACTAGAGTTTATTCTTTAATTCCTATATCTCAATCAGGTTTTTTCTATTTAGATGCTTTAAAATAGATATAACACCATGTATGAGTTATTTTTGAGAAATCAACTTCTGAATTTAGTGTAGAACTGGGAACCTCTTCCAAAAAATGCATCAAAAAACTCCAGCACAATAGGTATATCATCAATGTTGAGTTTCACCCAAACAATTTGAGATAAAACCTCTTTTTGAATATGAATCAATACTTATACTATGGATAAAATTTCCATTCAAAGTTTATATTTATCATCTCACTAATAGACAATAATTGGTAGGTTTAGAATATCAAATGTGACTTTAGTTCCATGAAAATAGATTTGGTGTTTATGTATTGAAATCCAATCAATGCATTATATTGTATAAAATTCAATGATAAAGAGAATGATGATATTTTTAGTAAAAACATTCGTATAACCCTCATCTTCAGAAGAATCATATACATGAGTTGTGATTGTCGAACCATTATAGGTTTTTCTACTAATTCATAATATAATCATTGGATTGTAATTTTGATACCATTAAGAAATTTTTAGATATAAAATTGTTGGTAAATATATAGATAGATAAGATATTAGCAGTTCTAGAGTGGATGGTAAGTATACCTTTCACCACATCATTTTCATACCCTTCGTTAAAAATAGTGATCTCATAATATTTACCTTTATCTATTATCATAAGAGGTTTCTAAAATCAATCATCCCCATTAGGATTTGGATTTGAGAAATGGATAGTATAATTCTCATTTATATTTTATTAGACACTCTAGAGTGTGGGTTTTTTTATTTTTTATATCTTTCTCTCAATTCAGATCATTAGGAATGTTTTTCCCATCACTTGGTGATTCAGAGTCTAAATGACTATAATTTTCACACATAAAGAATTTACTAACCCCCTTAAGTAAATAATCTCCATGTTTTCTTCCACACATTAATCATGAATATATACTAATATTATTCTCTCTATTGTTTTTATAGTTTCTGTTGAATTTCATATATTTTTTCTTATAAGACCATGAGATTGATTTGAAACACCCATATCAATTTCCACCTTGATATCAAATCGAATGATTTCATCATATCTAATGATATACTTTATGGGTAATTACCTTTAGAAACATGGTTTTAATCCACTAAACAATCGATCAACCTTAATTTCATGTTATATGACAATTCTAGACTCATACCTCACAAGTCTTGTAAAAGATTCTCTATAGGTTCTAATGGATTAATAATCCTTCTAATGTTTCTCCAGTAACTCCTTCTCTATTTTTGTAAGGTGATTTCTAGGAATTTACTTATTAAGAAATAATATCTTAAACTAATCTCACTCCATGGATTAAATTTCCTCATATTTAATTGTATTCTTGATTATAGTATATTATTCATTCACTTATCCTTCCAAACATTAGATGAAAACCGTATATTTTTTATACACTAAAAACCAAATAAAAAAAATATCTTGTCCATAGAACATATCTATTTCTCAGTAACTAGTTTATCCTTGAAACCTCTAAATGAAGGTGTTCATTAAAATATGAAGGACTCAATAGAATTTGGTTCAATCCATTGCACATTTGGATGTTTAGCACCATTAATCTATTGGGAAAGTTATCTAAGTATAGAAACAATATTTTTTATTTCATCTCCAATGAAATTTAGTTTCTAAAAAATAAAATCAATTCATTTTCCATAGAATTTGGTATCAATATGATTCCTTCATGTTCCCTCCATTGACTAAAATGAAAAGTCATAGTGTAAGCACCCAAAATAATAGTGTGGAACCACATAATCATGAAAAAATATAGGGTGTCTAAATCATGAAATCATATTTCAAATATATAAATATTTATGATTAAAATAGTTCGTTCATGGTCATAATAAATTCAAATTATTTATAATGGTTCGTAAAGAAAACATGAATTAACCGAAGAATGTCCCTCAGAAGTGTCAATCCAGGTGTAAAGTAAGGCCCCTTTTTCGTTCACCGGGGGACGATCGATTTAATTCCCAATACACTCTTTTCATGTTTATAACCCCTAGATTCAACTATTCTAGATCCACATCCTCTTATAGTACGCATGATGTGATGTTTTTTTGTGAAAAATACACTTCATTATTTTCTATAACATAATATGTTCACTTATACATAGTATATTATTAAGGGTTATCAATAGTGTTTTCTCGTTCTAGTTTAGAGTAGATTACTAAACCTTGCTTGGATGCAATCTATACTGACCTAATATTTTCAAACATAGATATTACATATTATTATAAGAATATTTATTAAATACTAAAATTATCCATTGCAAAATCATATAGGACTATTATCCTTTGAAACATGGATACATAGAAAATTGGTTTATAAGTGAACTACGTGATCTCCTAATAACTATTTCATAACTAAAATATTTATTATAAATATCACACAAAATACCATATCATAATATAGGGCAAGGAAACATAAGAAATTGTGGGATCAGATTACCATTAAAGTTAAAGAATTGAAATATCCCCATAAATTCACATAAGGGAATGTGAATATGCGGATAAAATTTGAAAATTATACCCTATATATCATAGATCATAAACATGAGTCATGGAATAAATAATTATTATTAATAAGGCATGGATCATAGAGTAATAAATCAAAACAATCCATGAGAGCATAACATTTTCATAATATATTGATTTGGGAATACACAAAATCATCGAAAATCATTTACTTAGTAGTCATGCCTCATTGAAAAGACTATCAAAGTTGGAGGGTTTCACTCCTCAAACCATCGTAATAGTCAAGGTCCACTCCAAAGAGTATCATAGTGGATAGAGTTCCTTATGGAATAGGTTTTACATCCCATTACAGTCATGTTTATTTCATGAGATATCAGTATTTACATAATTAATTGTATATATATATATATAATTATAGGACCACTAGTCACATAATGAAGATTAAACAGATGTGTTCCCAAATATCATAAAAATACATCATATCATAACTCATGGGAAGTAAATGAGTTTCATAAACATTTAATTTTGTCATAACCCATCGATAATAAATGTGATTCATAATCATTACATCAATTCATCATAACATAACAATTGGAAAGACTAATGAGTTTCATAAACATCTTGTCATTATAATCATAAACCATTTAGATAATGGTTAATTATGGTATCAATTAATCCTACCCCAATATATAATAATTTAAATTAATGTCTTATCTCATTGGTGAATATAAATACCATTAAAATATCATTAAAATCTGTCTTTATGAAAATAAACATTACACTTTAAATATATCATTTTAAAATATTAAAATTTACAAAATAATAATAGAATATTTTTCATCAAACATAACCATGGAAACTTATAAATTAATCTTTAAATAATTTTTCTATTCATGATGGAATGAAATTTTATTCATGAATTGTATTTTAAAACAATGTTTCATTTCACATCTTTAGAAGAAAAAAATTCTAATGTAACTAATTCCGAAAATTAAAAGAAAATTCTTTTAAGAATATTTTTTAAAAATTCAAACATTGGTAAAAATTAAATTTAAAAAATCAAATAAGAATATATAAAAAATTAAAATTAAAAAAAACCATGGATATGGAAAAAAACAATTTTCAACCAAAGAGAGAAATAATGACTGTTTTCCATAAAAGAATCTTTCAGAATATTGATTAATTAAAGATAGTAGAATGACAGAAAAATATATAATCTATAAAAGTAACCAAATTAAAATAAAATTAATAAATTTATTGGGAGATATATCATAATATTATATCGTTGAAAGTATTATCATAAACAATCTAGATAAATAACTAGATTGTAACATAAAGGCCTTACCACCATGGTAACTTTTTTATCATAATACCTCTGAAATAAAAACATTATACTGATTTTTGTATCCCAAAATTATCATGATATGAAAATAAATTACATTCATATGTATTATATAAACCAAATAAATAAACAAGTCATGAATATGTAATGAGTCCTAAAGAAATAGAAATAAAATGAAAATTTCTTACTGCGAGTTCCCCTTGCAGTGAAAGTCATATAACCCCCTATATTAAAATTTTAAATTTGATATAATTATATACCAGGATAATGTATATAATTAAAATATAATAAGTTATGTAGTTATAATATTTCTATATCCGTTTATTAATAATTATGTTTTAAAATTATTGTTTCCAATTGATAATAGTTTTGTTTTTCATGTTTCTTTTGGATTGGTAGTTTTGGTCCATTTGTGTTGATTATGGTTACATAATATATATAATTTTAATAATGATATAAATATCATATATATTAATTATTTATAATTTTACATTCATCCATAAACTTTAAGGATAGAAAAAAATGAATTACACAGTTCATAGAGAAGGTTGGTCGTACATATGCGTGAACAGTGTTTCCATTTTTTAATAGATGGAAAGAAATAAACTCATAAAATAATTCAGAATTATAGAATAAAAATTATATCATATATATGATATATTTTCTTGAAATTTATCCTCATTATCATCCATGTCAAAATAGAACAAAAAATTTATTTCATTACTTCATCGAGTTGGTAGTTCACACATATGCACGAGCGGTGTTATTTGTATTCAATGGATTAGAATGTAATAAGGAATATGTATAATTATATATATATATATATATATATATATATTAAATCCATTATTATATCCATCCATGATAGTTGGTGACGGAAAACAAATTATACCAGTTTGTGAGGAGGTATTCCACTGTACACATAATCAATGGTTTCATTTCCCATTAGATAGAGGAGGTATTGAATATAGATTTTACCATTTATTGAATAACATATCAGTATATGGGTTATAATAAGGTTTTTATTTTGTAATATTTGTAGAATATTAGAAGGATTTTTAAGAATAAATAACACAAAAACAATAAGTTACGAACCATACCACTTTTTAGATAACCTCTTTAGGTTTGAACCAAAAGAATTAATAGGAAGGTTTATAATAAAAAACCTCTAGGATGTAGAAATTGAGTAAATTAATGTTTTTTGGTTGGTATTTTTTGAAACTAAATTACCTTTAATTGTGTAGATGAGAAGAGATGGATTTTACTTTTATATGTTGGTGAGGGGATCCACTTGTAAATATCTTAAAAGAATACAAAATGAAAAAGTAATTATAAAACAAATTCATCCAAATAGAAATATATTTTAATTTAGAATTTTAAATTGTTTAAATACAGAAAATAAATTGAAATTTAATAACATTTTAGGTCATTTTGAAACTTATCTCTTTATTTTATGACCTTGGAAATTATGTTTTAACCTTAGTCATGGCAACTGATTTTTAAAAATTTTATAGTAAATTATGAAAATAATAATAATTTAACATTATTAAATAATATAAATTATTCTCATTGAATATATTTCTTCTATTTAAAAAAATTCCAGTCATATAAATGTCTAAATTTAATGTAGGATTATACCTGCAAACACGATGGAAAGGTGGCTTTCTAAAGAAACTTTTTTCAAGTATTAAAAATTTTATATAAAAATTAGACAAAAAATTTGTTATTATAACCTAAATTGGATAAATGATAATGTAATTTACCTAAAATTACTTTTAAAACCATATTAAAAAAATTAAAAAACTAAAATAATTTAAATGAATTGATAATTTTTTATAAAAAATTGTATTTTTTAATATTCATTAAAAAAATATTTTCACGGAATTATCTAAATTTCACTCTAAGATAATTTTTACATTTTGATTCCATGAATTATGATGTATTTATAAAATAAATTTTCGAAATTTTGAAATACAATTATTCTAAATAACTATGAAAAATGGGAAAATACCATTTTTTAGAAATAAAATATCATTTTTAGTATGAAACTAGAATTATTATTATAATATGATCAGAAAAAACTATTAAATGAATGATTAAAAAATATTTAATATATATATATATATATTTCATTAAAATAATCCACTAATAGTGATTTATTTATTTTATTATGATAAAAACACATTGTTTTTATATAAACAGTTTTTATAAAAGTATTTCGTTCACATTAAAATGATTTTTTTAATTTATAATCAATTAATAAGTAATGAATTTATTTTATTCAGGTGTAATCCTTATAATTTTCATGATAGAATTATTTTTATTATTGAAAAAAATAATTTAATAGTTGTGTTGTAATGGTATAAAATATTATGGTTTGTTAAAACTTAGTATTACATGTAACACAAACTATCGATGAAATTAAATTTTTAGAAAAAAAATATTTCCAACAATCTCGGGGTTTTTCCCCTTGAATTAGTTTTATTTATATTAGTTTTACATTTATATAGGATTCATATTAATATATAAATTTAATATTTTTTCAATATCACTTATAATGAAAATATTTATATACTTACATGGTTAATGATTTTCAATAATCCTATAATAATAATTGTTCTTATTATGTAAAATGATGATATTAAACTAATTTCGAATTTTATCAAGGATTAAATATATTTAGTGTAAATTATTGTCTTTTATTTTCCTTTAAAAAATAATGAAATCATGTATTTATTATCATATTCATTTATTTATCTATATAAATATTTTACAATAACATTCTTTACGATAAATTAAAATTAAAATATGATTTTTCATTTAACAGAGATGAAATAATAGAATATAAACAATTGAAACTAGGTTGTTTGACATCAATTTCGAAAAATTAATCATGTCACATGCTTATTATCCCTCAAAATTGACCATAATATCTCAATGAAAATTACCAAATCCAAATTTTAACTTCTCTTGTTTGTGATATATTTGAATTTAGATACCAATATTAAAACCACATATTCATGGTGTGAGTTGATGTATTTTGGTGTGATATTCCAATATTTTATATATTTCCCTATATCATTCATTATGGTGTAATATTATAATAACTATAAATCCTTAAAATCTTCATAAATTCACATTTTTAATTCTTTGAGACTTTTGATGTGATCAACTAAATTATATTCAAATTATGAACCTATTATATTGTGTCATTCTATATTGCATTCTGATTTTCTCTAGAAATCACTGACTAGTGTAATACCCAAATTTTTTAGTCTCTTATTATTCTATGATCTATCCCTAAATTAATAATTTACTATAAATTTCATTAGATGTAATGTACATTTCCCTATGACCAGTTTTTTTTCCAATGGGAATGATCTTTTCATTCAAGACTCTATAGCACTAAATTTTCACGAGGTTAATATTATGACATTAAAAAATTATGTCTGGAATGAAACATAGTAATATAGAAATATTGAGCATCACATATATAAAATTACTTTTATATATCCTCATCTATGGTTTGATCACCACCATTACACCATGACCATCACCTCTTTCATGATAATATATTAATATCACTATCACTTGACATTTACAATACATTATGAGCATAATAATACTTCTAGTAAAATATATTTTCAAAAAACAACACATAAATTACCTTATATAGATGTGCTCAAATGGATCCGTCCTTCTGCAACATTCCTAACCAAGTGAACGTGGAAAAAAATTCATTTTCATATATTAATTAATGTAAACCTTTTATATTTTATTTTTTATCTAATTATTGAAATATCATTTTCCTAAGATCATGTAATTTAATTCATTAAACACTTAGGTTATTTGTAAACAAGTTTAAACAAAGGTTATGAAATATTTTTCTAGGATAAAAATAAATTCATGCAATATTGAGCATGAATAGAGTAAGAATTACATAATTAATGTACAATTATCATATTGTATGAATTAATAATGGAATAGAAGTGTGAATTGAAGTATGGACCTAAAAATTATCCAATTAAATAAAAATATCTACACAATTAATTACCCCTTCAATAAAAATGTAGGATTAAAATACATTTTCCCTTATATTTTGTTAAACAATTTTATAATTTGATCTATGATATACATGGATGTAACTAACCGTCTCGGGTCAACATGAAATGTTGCCCAAGATAGCTCAATACATGGCCTGAAGCACATTCCTGATCCCCACGAGATCAGGATAAAAACATATGTATCAACATACATAACCATGGAAACTATTTTACTATTAAATATAACACAACATGCCTCATGTAAAACAAGATAAGGTAAAAATCATAGTATAATGTGGAAAACAAAATCACAACTTTAATACATAAACCCCGTCGTAAAAAAAGAGGCTAAGCTTAGTAGCCAGACATTCAAAGGCTAAAAAATCACTATTTGACCAACCATCACCTTTATCCGAAACCACAACAATGTAGATAATTATTATCATAATTTTCCATACCATATTACACCCTTACGTTTACAATTATCTTATAAAACCAAGACTAAAATCATCCAAAGGCAATTTTAGGGTGTGATCACTAATGATCATGAGGATACTGCTAATGAATCTTTGAAAATTCTATCTTCTTGTAACCAATAGTTCTCACTTTCAAACAAAACACATTTCCTAATGTGTTTCCTTTGAGAAATATTTTTATAAAACATCCTTTTATTTTCCTTGTAAAATAAACAATATTCAAATCATGATGAATATAAATATGAACATGAATTAAAATATTGAGGAAATTTTATAGAACATACACATCTCAATGGATAAACATGTGATCAATAAAACATGAAACAATACCATCCATTAATAAAACTAATCACAAAATGGGTATAAACCTTTGGGAATACATATTAGTACATCATTTGGAATACTCTGACAGGTATACTATAAATTCTATAGATATCCATTCCTACCACATTCAATCGATATCACAAAAATAACCCCTAGTGGTTCCACATACAATAAGGTTTCATATATCGATAACCTATTTGACCTAAGGTTAAAAATGAGCTATGTTTTCCAAAAAATTTAAATAAAACAAGTTCATAATTTTATAAATCGTTTTCACATCAAATAATGAATATCCCATGCCTTAATATCAGTTTAAGATTCAAAATTTTCATATTTATTTCATCAAACACAATGTTTATAATGCATTCATCATAGTGGGAATATGGTGTTATCTCTTGTTCTAATCCACATCTTTGGACTATTCATGGACCCTTCTAGTTACCATAAAATCTTGATTTCGAAAGTTAGTTATCCTCTACCACATTGGTCAATGATGACATATCCTTGATCAGAATGTGATGATAGGATGTCGGCTCTTCCTTCCATGTATTACTCCATTTAGTTTGTCTCATAGTCTGAGTGTCTATAACAGATATAGTATAATATCGTGAATCCTTTTCCCAACACTATCTTCTAATGGAAACTGGTTAATTTCACCAATTTATGTTTTGTCAGGGAAGATACCTTTAGTTCAGAGTAGAAAAGGATATTTGGTATGTTGGGAATCTATGATAGTCTTCCCCATTTTGTATTAGGGGAATGTTTTTCTCATGACATTATGAATCATAGTTAGAAAACATGAGTCACCATGTGATATTAATGAGGAAACTTGTGTTCAAAACATAAGGAATCCAAGGATCATTGCCTAAGGATCTCATGATCATCATATGAGGCAAGGATTAATATACATTAGGAGGGTCACTATTTTAAATTAGGGTGATGCTGTTAAACATATTTAGAGTTCAGTGTAGACTCTTCGATATACCCTTATCATGAATGGGTTTATCATAAGTTTATTATATTATGGGGATGATTCCCATGTATTCACATCTTATAATGGGATAATATGATTAAAATCACATAGTGGGGCCAAGATCCAATAGGGGCCATAGGTTTAGATGGTGATGGATTGAGTATATTTTTAAGAGTTCATTAAACTTTAGGGTTTCCACCTCCCAAGGGGAAGATGAATTTTTGATAATTGGGACACCAGTATTGAACCTCAAAGAGGTGTATTATGTACCATGTTAGTAGATAGGGATGAAGACCCATATAGTTTTAATTCATAGTTTAATGTTGTATGATAGGACCTGTCCATGAAGTTTAACATTGTGCATTAATGATGCTTCTATCATGAAATGGGGAACAAAAAATAATAGTATGGGGCTATGTGTAGTGTCTTCCTGAGTGTTGATTATGTAATATCATTCTTGTCGCATTTGGAATCTAGTCCTTTTCACACAATTTAATTCTAGTTTTTAACATTATGTTTTAGGGATGCTGCCATGTAATTTTATGTCATAATACTTGGATGTTAGTACTGTGAAGATTAAAGTCTTACAACTCATATATAGTTAGGTATTAAGAAAGGATAATTTTGGGAGATTCAAAGGAGTAGAGATTGTATGACTGGAAATTACCCAAGTACTCTTCATGGGTAATGATAAGGGTTAGTGATGGTAACATTAGGGATTGATAATGGAAGATGTTAGGGTAATACTGAGGATAAATAGTTCTGTGAGTGAGGCTTAAATGTGGATCTACATAGGTTATTTTAAGAAGTATTAATGGTATGAGTGGGGATTATATGCGGAAGCTTCGTAAGAGATTCTAAGGACTAAATATGGTACAAGTTGGGATTAATAATGGAAAGTACACAAATTCTACAAAGTATCAGTGATGGTATGAGTGAGGTATTCATTTGGAATCTACCAAGGGTTTATTTAAGGAGAACTAATGGTGTGGGTATGATTTATGTGTGTAATCTACCCAGGTTCTGGTAAGAACTAGTGAGTGTATGAGTAGAGATTATGTAAAGATGTTTCCCATGTTCTACTATGGGGAAGAATTGTTATGAGTGGGGCATACATGTGGAATATTCCTAGGTGTTGATAAGGAGCAATGATGGCATGATTGGTTCTTATTCATTGGTGTTACCCAGATACTTCTAAGGAGCAGGGACGGTTTGATTAGGTATTATGTATTAATGTTTCCTAGGTGTTGATAAGAAGAAGTGAAGGTATAAGTGGGACCTATATATGGAAGTTTCCAAGGTGGTTCTATGTAGAAGTGATGCTATTATTGAGTCATACACACTGAAGATGCTTAGGTGATATTACAGAGAAACAAAGGTAAGAGTCTGAATTACTTGTAGAATTTTCTAGCCCGATGAAGAGAAGTTGTTATGGTATAATTTTGGTTTATGTTTGTAATATTCTTAGGTTTTGCTAAGTAATAGTGATGGTATGAGTCTTTCTTGTAGAATGGAAGCTTCTTGGGTGCTATTAAGTAGTGGTGAAGGTATGAGTGGGGATAATGCATGGAAGAATTCCATGTGCTGATATATTGTTGTGCTTTTATGAGTGGGGAATACACATGGAAGGTTTCCTAGTGATAATAATGGGAATCCATGTTATGATTCAAGATTGCATGTCAAGGATACCTGTTATATTGACAGTAATATCATGCTATCCATATTATCCATTTTGTGAAAAAAATATCATGATCATCACATATGGACTCTTGGATTTGTAACTCTAGTAAAATGTTCTTGTAGTATAGGGTACACTATAGTTTAAGTTATTCAGTCGAGAATGTTACACTCCATAGTTTCTCCACATGATTCTAAGACATTGTGTGTAGGTCTTACACATTGAGATGTCCATTCATTGTTCTATATGTCAGTTCATGAGGTAATCTAGATCCACTGATGGGTTATATAATGAAATTAGGTCTTACACTATAGGTGGAGTCCCATGTTGGTCCATCTAAGAGTAACAAAGATACAAGTTCTTCTTAAACACTAAGCATTACAATTTTTTATTACTCATGTCAGTTGTTGGAATAATATCAACCCACTAATGATCTAGGAAACATTATTTGGGATTACACCTAAGGAGGGGGACCATGGGGTAGCATGGGGTTTAACGTCATTCGTAGAAGTGGAAGGAGTTTTTAAATTAGGATTGATCCAATGAGAGGGGATTCCAATGTATCCCTTTTATGGGAATCAAAACCAATGTAGTTTTGTTTTAACTAATAGTACACGGCGTACCATTTATGTTCATGTATAAAGGACTAGTGTGGTACATTTTATGGTCACATAGCCATGACCAAAAGAAGTGCCTCTCAAGGGCATTCTTATAAGACCTATGTGCTATATAGATTAAATTCATATAGTAGGGACAAGGCGGGTTGTCTCATGCTTGTCACATGATATATATTATACTTAACTCATATGGCATATCATAATTATCACATGAGGCATTATAATATATCCATATAGGGTATATTTTAGTTTAGAATCATATGGTGAGGATTAAAAGGTGGAAGATACCTTGTAATGGCTTTTGTGGGACTTAGACTAAAGAAACACTTTCTAGTTCAGCCGAGCTTATGAGTCTGGTTACGGGATTTCATGAATACTATAAGGAGTATTTCAACTTTTTATATACAAGGAACCCAAGAGGACAATGTTGAATCAATGTATTTTAGGTATATAGAATAATATCAACTCATGTTATCATCAAGGATTGAGGTTGGGGTTTTACATGTCAGAAAACAAAAATGTTGTTTACCTGATCTGAAAAGATAATGGAGTTTGGACTTTATTTCACGCAAAGAAGGTTTTATGTGACGTAAAAATTTCACTAAATAATATATAATGAAAGAAGGGATCCAATTTGATATGGATAATCATGTTTCATGAAAATTTGGAGTTTCATCATATTTTGGTATTTTAAAAGCATGACCAACATATAAAAATAGTTTTCATCATGGATAGAGGTTTTATGAAACATCATTAAATAATAACTCATAGATAGAAGGGATCACATTATTTAATTAATGAAAATTTATTCAATGGGGTAGGGAGGTTTATTTATTTTTTGACACTATTTGGAGTATTTTGAATTGATAGTGTGACTCCACTACCCAGCGAGTCTTTCCCCCACAATTAGAACATGAGGGTGAATCAATAGGAACATGGTCCATCAGATGATATATTGAGAGAAGGACTACCATATTTGAGAACGTATGAATTTATTACTGATATTTTTCATGAATTATGAACATATTCATAAGATTTTAATTTTCATGATACTTTTATTTCAATTCATTAAATTTTTCAATTTCATGAAATTTTGTACTTCATTACAAAATCACCTCTTCTAGCCATTTTCAGAAGTCAATATTCAAATGAACATATCTTCTAATTTGTACGTCTATTTGGCCTCCATGGAAAGTAAAATTTAACCCAAAGAAAAAAAATACACCGAAATAGTGGTTTCATTAAAAATTGGTCTATTCTTGATGAATTTTTTTATTTTAAACACATAAGAAGGTCATAAATATATATTTTTAACCCCATTTCATGAAAAAAAGATAGAATTCCATAAAACAATTCCCCATTTATATCGATTAATAATTTCTAAAAACCAAACCAATGGAATTTACAATAAAATAATGTAATTAATGAGATAGAACCATTATATAGAGACACATATCTCATGATCAATGAAAACCCCCTTACCATCAAAATCAGTGATGGGAAATGAACAAATCCATTCCAAAAAATTATATATCCAAGAGAAACACCATAAATTCTATATCCAAACCATAGATCAGATCAACATACCTTTTGGTTTTCAGACCATTGAGAAGATGAGTTATTCAAGGAGGATCTATAATGTGTGGAAGTAAATGATCAGAAAATACCCAAATATTCAAGGGCTATCTCAAGAATAATAGAGAATCACCATGGAACTAAAGGGGGAACCACCTAGAGGGTCATGGAGATTCTAGTTTGGGATAAAGTGGAATTATAAAGGGAGTATAGGATAAAAACACCAAAATACATAGGGAAATTTTTATTTTATGATGTTTAGATCTGGGTGCAAAATTAGGACACATCGTTTGAAAAGCGGCACACAAACCACGCTTTAGACACTAACCTTAGAAACAAAATTCATGTTGTTTCCCAGATAAGTTCACATGGTTCAAAAAACCATGATCATGATATGGTAATACATATAAACTATATAAAAAAACATTATAGTTTTCCAAGAGATGCGTTAATTAGAAAAACCCTTCTCAAAAAATTCTAGATCAATTTGGAAACAATATAGCCATCTCATAATATTGCCAAAGAGTTGTAAAAAATGTTTTTAAACTATGTTAATAGAATTTTTATAATGAATCTCCAAATTCTCAACCTTAATCTCCCTAATTACTCTATAAAATCTAATGATATGAACCATGATCAAAATTGATCAAACCAATGAAATGCAGGGCATCACAATTAATATTTCCAAGAAAATTGATATCCTCATAAAGGGCTTATGATTATAGAATCATGAACAGATATGGTAATAGTTGCCTCAAAATTATTCACTATGACACATCTCATATCTATCTCGTCTGTTCTTCCACCTAAAAAAGATAAAATGTGATTTTTTATAATAAAACACTTTATCTCAATGATCCACGATCAAAATCTGTTGACCAACCACTGAGGTATCAAGTTTAATATCAATATCCACCACTTCAATAAAATGGGAAGGGTTTGTTTGATTCCACTTTAGTTTGGGAAACATGGAACAAATCCTGAATTTTTGTCAAGATAGATGACAATTAAAACTAATAAACCACCTTTACTTATTGTTCAATTACATGGAAAGGGACAACAACCCTCAGTTTCAAATTACCCTACTTACCCCAATAGAGATGTACCAGGCTAGGTGAAACACTATTGAAGACCTGAAACCAACCACAAATTTCAATTAAAAAAATGGTGGTGTGAATTAACATATCTTGGGGCTCATAACTTATACCAAACATTTTTCAAATAACCATACCATGTTTATAACCAATTTACAAGAGTTGGTCCTATAAGAGACTATTCACTTCCCCATTCCCAAAATCAAGTAGATCCACATGGACTCCCATATGATATATCAAAAATGAGTTACCCTTAACTGAAGAACCTAGAAGATAAAACATTGAAAAGTTACTAAAATAAAAAAAGCACGCCTGACGTATATTCTCAAGAATTGGTAAAATCATCTAGTCATACTATCCATCTGAATATTGAACATCATACTTGACTTAGATGAGTTCCCATTTAATTTTTAAATACCATGTATGATGGAGATTAAAATCATAGGTATCTTATAAAAATTGTAATTGAAGGTACACAATGGACCCTTGAACATTAACATATTAATTCTCTCTAACCATAACCATCTCATCGAAAAGGAAATTATAAATCGATTTGGTGAGTCAAAGAATGTTTATAAGAAACATACATTCTTCCCCACTAAGAGTGTGTGGTAGTGATATTTTATGGTTGATAGATCCTTTATCTAACATCCATGATTAAATGGATACAGTTACACAAAACTGGTAGGTCTATGGTGTTCCACTTAAACTTTTTTGTAGATAAGGAATTGTGACATAAAATCTTCAATTAACTATATCACTCTTAGACACTAACAATGATGTCTCAAATCATGACATATCTCAGTAAAAAAAGAGTATAAATATAAAAAATACCTATGTTCAGGATCCATCAACCCTTAACTCAGGTTAATTGTAATAGATAACTACCAATAAATTCATGAAGCAAAAACTAGAGGGTGAAACTAAAAACCTGAGGTCACCCCACTATAATAGGGTTAATATAAACACTAACAATTGTAATTCACTACTTCCATTATACAAAACTATGTATACAAAAAATAACCCACTTTCTCACAAGTTGATAACATAAGAAAATAAATTCCCATTCACATCCAACATTATTTATATGAATAGTTTCACCAAGGATTACTCCTCATTTTATTCCATTAATTATTACCTTGTTAATTCTATTATAAAGTAATCTACGACCACACTTCTTATTTTGATAGTTTACACAGTATCGAAATCGTGATTCTTAAATCAGTTAACCTAGATTTGCTATTATAGGATCTGATTCCTCCAGGTAAATACAAACTATATGATTATATGGTCTTAATATACAATGAAATTCTCTATATTGGGCTAATATCAACATGTTCTAAGAGAATGAAAAAAACTATCAACTCAAGGTCATATTGGGATAGATTCATTCCATAAAGGTGTAATTGAAAAATTCTTTAATCCATTACATAATATTTTATATAAATAAATATCCAAATTCCATTCCTTAGGGTTCCTAATAACATGGTAAATACCCAAAATGGAATAGCATGAAACAGCAGTAGTGTAGACGTTAACCTCACTTCTAGCCTTTTAATGGAGTCCCAAGTTCCAAATTATCCAACACAACGCTCTAAAATATTCAAAACCCTAAAAGGTCTTTCCACCATTTATTTTGAATCTAAAAGGCATTAATAATAGGAAAATAAATATAAACATTATATAATGAAAATCTAAATAATGTTTTTTAATATCTAACAAAGGAATATCACAAGATTCTAGGCCTTAAGCATGGAAAAACAATATTCACTCACTAAATGAAACCAAATAAAATGGAACTACAACAAGCCTATGAAAATACATTATCCCAAAGAAATAATCAAATGATTAATAAATCAAACAACCTAAATTATCATCAAAAATTAATAATCTACATCACCTGATTCACCATAGCTCACATAACCAATAGGTGGTTAATAAAATAATGCCTCTATAAAAAATAGCATAGATCTAGTCTTGGGTTAAAGAACTGAATCTATCGCATCTCATGTTTATATATCCCAACATGGTGGTATTAACTATATAAAAATTAAAAATATATCTTTTATATATCTCTTAGACTATTGAATATGAAACTAAACATTATTTCCCCTGAACACACCCAAGGTTCACCAGGTCTAGAGCATAAAACTGGGTCCCATGATATAGCTCTTTCCATAATGATTCCATAAAAAAATTACAGAGAGGAACAAAAAAATGATGAAAGAAGAAACTTGATATTTTCAATACTATCAATATTGAAACCCATAAAATATATTGTTATCAGAAATAAAAAATTTTATCCAAAAAACCCACTACTAAATTATAGGGAAAGATATTAACGGGATCAACAAAACTATTATAGGATACACTCTAGTTTCCAGTCCTCTCAAGGAATACTAGGGATCCATGGAAACTAGTACTTAATAAATTTACTAACTTTGAGGACCTACATAGTTCTATATTATGGTTATAAATGAAAATTGACAGAAAATAAGACATTCATCACTCCATTAAAAGTCTGTTAAAGACTAAATGTAAGATAAATAGACTAACCCTGAGAAAATAATATGACTCATACTCCAAAATTCTCCAGAAGAGTTAAAAAATCCAAAAAACAAGAACCTAATTTTTTTACTCCTTCATATCGCATCATACAACCCTTACACACAAGAAAGGCTCAGAAAAATATGGAAATAAAAAAACCATGAATCTCATTTATAGAGGTTTCAATATAAACCCAATTATATGGAAAAAATAATTTTCCATAATAGCTCAATTAGAAAGCCACCAAACCCATTTAATAAGGAGATATATAAACAATCCAATTAAATTTCATGATGAAACCATATACCTTTAGGTGAAAAAGATTAAAAAGGATTAATTTTCTTTATCGATTACATTATCAATGTTTTATATTTTTTAAAAAAAACCTCCATTATAACTTTAAAAAAATATTTTCTTAAATATGAAAACCTTTTTATGGTTTATTATTTCTATTTCAAAACCATTTACCCTTTTCTATTTCATGTTGCAAACAAAAACATGTTTTCCATAGAACCAAAACATTTAACTTTAAAAATTTATGGTAAACAACCATTTCTTTTAAAAAAATTAAGCCTTATTAAAGACATGCTTCAAGGGTGTAGTATATTTACATTTAGATCATTAATTGGTCTAAAAACCATAACATTTTATTGTTTTTTTATTAAATAACCATTTCTTAAAATTTTATCTAGAAACCAAGAATCATAATATATGAAATTCAAAAGGATTCCATTTGAAAACTAAATAATATTTTGTAAAATCTATTTTTCACACATAAAATTGGTTTTCTAACTCATATATAAAAAAACACATGTCACGGTTATCTATAAAAATATTTTTTGATATTAACATATATAAGGAAACACCTAGATTGTTTTCCCATCAACGAGATTCAATCAAAAAATTCAAGAATCATGGGTTATAACCAAAACAATAAAGGTTAAGTGGAGTCATTCATGACCTAGACACATGGTTGATAACCATGTTACAAGGTTTTCTCATCAAACATAATATTTCCTAAATCAATTTTTTGGTCATTGTATTGTCTTTAGGCCATTGAATTTGACCTCACTACTTGATTCCTGTTTCACTTTACAACCCAAATAAAAGCCAACTGCCAAGAAAACCAGTGAGATCTAATGTGTATCATCAATAATCTTATCAACGAATAACTCTTAGAAAAAATAAAATGGGAATAAAATAATAACAACCCCTAGTAACTCATCTGTATTTATAAAATGTGGTGATCAATAACCTACAAATAATATACTCATTGAGCCCTAAAATGTATTATATCCAATCTACGAAACCCCAAACTAAACTACGGTAGTTTCACTATACATTTGGACATATAATCCACTAGTACCATTGGGTAATGAAACAACCTTTTTAACCTAAATCCACATCCAATAGGGAAATGTAGAAGTCTCAAAAAAAAAACATTCGCGATCTCCATGAGTTGGGGATATGGAAATGAGTATCAACATACCTAACTATGAGAATTATTTTATCTTTATGAGAACACAACATGTCTCTTGTATAAAAATATAATAGGAAAATAATAATACAATGTGGAAGAAAAAAAATACAAAACATTGAGTTATACAAAACAAATCTAAAAAATTATAAATTTGGTAACAAAACTAACCATGGAAAATAATAGTCTCCATGTGAACATACCTCACCACCATTACAAACCACAACAAAGATGATAATATTCAAGAGAGGTCTCCATACCACATTAAACACTTCCCTTTACCTATATCCTACAAAATCATGACTATAAATACCTAAATTAAAAAAGTAGGGTGCCAGAACTAAATATTAATAGGATACCATCAATGAATATATAAAATGTATATATTTACGAAATAATTAGTTCTATTAATAAAAAAACAATATTCATAATTATATTTCCTTTGAAAAAAAATAAAAATGTCTTTTGGTTATACTTTTAATGTTATCCATGTTTAAAGATACTAGAATATGATAATAAAACTGAATGATAATATTGAGGAAATTGGTCCAAACATCTATATATTATAAGATAAAAAAGAGAGCAAGTAAACATGAAACAATACCATCATATAATAAATCCAATAACAAACTAATATCTAGAATATGGTATTACATAATAAGATATATTAAGATAAACTTATAGATACGTTTTGTGAATCCTACTGATATCGAGTCCATCCATAGTCTAATGATATCATAATAATAATCACTAAGGTTTCCACATGTACTATTTTTTCATATTTCAGTAACCTAATATACCCAAGGTTCCCAATGTTCTATGTTTTCCAAAAAAGAAAAACAAATCATTCTGAAATCATTATAAATCATTTTAACAGAACGAAACTCTCCTATCGTACTTGAATATAAAATTTTGAGTTAAGTTCATATTGATGCATTTCATCAAACACATGAATTGAAAAAATATATTTTTAAATTAAAACCACATAAAAGACTATTTCATTCCACCTAGAAATAATTTTCCTAAAAAAATAATCCGGGATATCATTCATTCATTTTTATGAACTAGACTTATGAAATTTAAAAGAACATCAACTATTTCATGAGAGAGAACCATTTTATAGAGAAACCTACCTAAAGAATTATGAACCCTAATTATTATGAACACCGGTGATGGGAAATAAATAGATCATATTAAAAAGATTCTATATAAAATAGAAACAACATACACTATCCATAAAAATAATAGAACTGGTCACCATACCTCTTATATGGTCACCTGACATAGAGAAGATTTGTTTTTGGAGGTAAATAAAGAAAGACGGGAAACAAATAATTAGAAAACACAAAAACCACTAAGGTATCTATTTTAATCAATGTAAAATCACTATAAACCAAATCGTAACCTTATAGAGATTCATAGAGACAGTAGTATGGGATAATGTGGAATTTGGGGGTGATTAGATTGTAAACTAACAAAGTTAATTAGGTCAAATTCCCATTTTAAAAAGTATGGGTTTGGGTGCATGGTTAGGACCTTCAATTTAATAAACTGTCTGTTCAACATGTTTTGGACACATTCCATTGGAAAATGAGACACATATGTTCCAAGATAACATCAAAGAGTTGAAAAAATCATGATTATCCGATGTGAAAAACTATAGGCCAAATCAAAAACACCCACATGGTTTTCCAGGAGACTCGCACTGTTAGAAAATCATTTCTCAAACTTTGTTAAACACAACATGGAAACATAAATCCATATCACACGATTACCGAATGGTTAGAGAAATAATGTTCTCAAACCATGTGTATCTTTTTTTACAAAATCTTTGTTGTCTCAAAATTCAACTCTCAATATCCTTTTCAACCCCAAAAGATATGAACAAACCTTATAATTGATCAAATTAGTGGCATGTGTTGTGTCACAATGGATGAAATAATTAAAAATTATATTCTAATTCCAAACAATAATTTAACCGGCCACATTTTTAAAAATTGATTCATATCTATAACTCTTATATATTCTATATCTTCACTGTGTTAATTGGTTATATATTACATTAACAATCTTCCTAAAAAAATTGTGAGACAAAAAAAATCACTCTCCAAATATTTCTAAAAGATTTCACATTTAAATTATATATAAAATAATAAAATTGTGAGGATATTTCTTATCCCAAAGTGATTTTACCCTATGGTGGTTAGTATAAACAAAATTGTTCCATACATTTGAAAAATCTCCATCCACATTGTTGTGGTTTCTTAGGAGTTGTATGGTTTTCCCAATATTACTTTATTAGCTTCCAATCACCAAAAAAATATTAAATAGATTACTAAAATTATCCATGGACAATATTTATGATAATTAACACATTTAATAATTTAAATAATTCTTCAAGTAAGAATAATGATTCTTTATTTTTTTCAAATCATTCTCAAAAACATTTAGAACCATTACTGGGTATATAAAGACATAGAATGGATTATAAAAACCCTGAACATAGGTACCCTGAGCATGTTGTTGTTTATTATCTTAGTGACATAAAATATAACAAATTAGTATTCAATGAACACTAGATACGTAGATGATCACTATATTAAATTTTAAATTAAATAATATCAAACAACATCATAAATAGTTAATATTATATCATTATATAACCTTAGAAAACATATATAATTAATAATTTTTTTATAGTGAAAAAGTTGAAAAAATATAAAGGGGTGAGTTATAAGACTTGGTAAGGGTATCAAGAAATATAAGTGATGATACCATAATTAATATTATACGAATAAACACTCAAATGATTTCATATAAATGATAACATGAGAATAAAATATTTTTGGTTGAGATAAAAATGGAAATAATTTGATCTTTTTTATTACAATAATAAAACTCTTAATGATGGTATTCATAATCTCTACTATCATAACTTTATCGTTAACACATAATAGAAATGAATTATAAATAATGGTTGAGAATATTCCTTATACCCAATTTAATTTATCTCATGAGACCAAATGATGAATCAAAGGTTTATAATTCTAGTCCCAACCCATCACATAATATGTATAATTAATTCATCATATAAAGGCCTGAATAAACAATAAATCATATTATTTTTCTTAAGTAAACATTACATTAGAAGTTGAAATATATTTTTTAAAATAATAGCTACATGAATTTTTAGAAATTTCCATGTCAAATAATTATTATAACATTCTAGGTAAATACACTTCAATATAAATTCTAAAAAATAATGCCTTCACACTTTAGGGAGTACAGATAATATAATCACTTAAATATTTGAAAAACAATATAAATAGTAGAAAATTTATAAAATATATCAATGATATAAATATCATGGTCATGTTAAAAAAATTCAATGTCCTAGTAGAGAGATAATGTGTGATAGATAACATAATCACAATAATGAAAAAAATGAGTGGGAGAGACACCTTATGAATAATTTTAAGTGGTGAAATATAAATAAATAATGGCGTTAATGAAAAAAAATAATAGAAAAATATAACTATGATGAGTAATCAATATGTTAAAAACCATTTTATAAATAAAAAAAGTTTAAATATAAATTAGAGATACAATTTATATAAAAATAGTGAGATTTGGAAGAGACGCCCATAAAAATAATGTATGATATGATGTTTGAATATTTTATCGTGGTAAGAATAAAAATTATAACTGAAATTAATTTGGAAATATAGTATGGAACACATTAAATACATTTGAGTTGTGATATTGAAGAGAAGATAAACTATAGTGATTCAATACATGTACATAATTGATATTTGGAAGAAAACCCATAACTGTGAGTCTCATATCACTTTTAATGTACTTATAATCTCCAATATAGTAAAATTTTATTTATTAATAACTTTATTAGAAAAAAATAGGTTTTTTCATCTTTTATAATCAATTTATTATAATATTTTATTAGTCTTTTAAATTATCACTATCTGTGTCAACCATTTTATGTTTTTGGGTTCACAATTCCAAAAACATCTAATTATAATTTTAACAAATGATAATCACTATGAAAAGGTTTCATAAGATCAAGATGTGTTGAGTTATATATTAAATTATTTCTATAGATTAGTAGATAGTAACAACTTTGACAATCTTCCTCTATTAGCTAGTTTTAGACACTTAAATCATAAATGATGAATTATATTTAAAATTATTAATATAATTCATATTTTTTCATTCATTACTATTGATAATAAAAAATTATAATTATTATTTATATATTAAATCCTAAAATTAATGTTTAATAATATCTAGGAGAGGTATATGTGACATATAAAATATCATCATTTACTTCAGGTAGCCTAAAACCACTACAGGAGAGGTAAGGTTTATAAAATAGTGTATAAAAGGTAAAAACTAATAAATATTTTATTATATAAAAGTATTAGATTAAAATGAAAATAATATTCTATATTTAATTTAAAATATTCATTATAATATATTGGGGTTAATAAGATATTGGATATTTGGAAAAATGGGTTTAAAACCGATATTTGTATATTTCAATGACTTTAATAATGGGGATTGATTATAGGTAATGGTTAATATATCTTCATTAATGTTTTAAATGGAAGAAATAGCAATGTAATATTTTTCCAAGAAAAAAAATAGTATTTCTAAAATATTTTAATAAAAAAGGAATCTCAAATAAAAATTAAAAGAGAACATTGGGTATCCTAAATTACTCACTGATCCACCTCTTTTGGTTAGAATCTAATGATTTTAGAGGATTTATATTTAGTTATACTATGGTATAATGTATTTGAGATGGGATTTTAGGGATTTATTTTCAAAGATAATTGAAAATGGAAGCATTTTTTTGATTGAGGAGAAATAGGTGCATAAGGGATGTTTATATACACAATGAAGAGCTATATCATTGAATAAATTATGTATTTTTCACAATTTAATATAAATAAATTGAATAGAATCAATTGATATGATTTTATTAGTTTGATTTAATAATATTTTATGTTACATTTAAAATCACCCAAATGTTTACAGAATCTTTTAAATATTTTTGTGATAGCTAATAATAAAAAAAATTCAAAATGAATAAAATTTTACTTAGTATTTCAAAATTATTCTAAATTGATGGAAATTAGGATTATTATTTTTATATTCAATATTTTTATAAGGCCTCAACCATGAAAATTATATAATATTTAATTAAGTTAATAATTCACATTGAGGATATTTTCAGGTTTAGTGTTTTATAGAATTAGACCATAACTATTACATTACATCTCAAATATTACAAAGTAGACACTTCTACTCAACATCCTTTTTTTCATAAAATAAAATCTCTGAAAAGAAAACTAGAATTATTTTCTTGATAAAATCTTCTTAAATTCATCCTTTCTATTAACACGCTTATATCTTGTAAAAAACATATCAAAAACTTGGGATGAGTATAAAAATATCAGTAAGGGTTAAAAAAATAAAGAATTAAAACAACAGTCCATCAATATATACAAAACATAATCTCTTTAAAATACCTCGTGAAATCATAAAATTTTGGAAAAACACATAGAAATAATAAATCATAATGGTAACTTGTGGCATATATATCATACTTACACTGTAGCTTTCAAAGCAATGTAGGTTGTTATATTTGGAATAACCATCATAGTATATTCCCTAAATCTATTAGGAGAAACATTTAAATTTTTCTCTATCAAATTACCAATTTAATTGGAGAGCTATCTTGAGCTCACCCGCCCTAGGTTTATCATGGAACCCCCCGTATATGTAAACAATGCCCAAGAACCATAACATATTCACAATACATAAAACAAACATAAATGAAATATAACATTTACACCTTGAAATAACTATATATCATTTAAATATATTGACATAATCAATCCATTATCAGAACCATTTTCAATACAAAAATACATAAAATAGAATATGGTAATTATTTTTCTTTTAAAAACATTACCGCTTGTTAAGGAATCCAAATTTAAAATTACTCTCGTGGCGGCAGAAAGGTAGTTTTCACCACGTATGATAAAAAGAAGCATTAACTTTGTCATTTATTAAAACAATATGTTGAAAAATATTCCCTTTAAATGGAATGAAAATTCAAAGGAGTTTATACACCATATAAAATATAGTCATGTACAAATCAAAATATGCATCGATGAAAGGAGATTGAGATGATGTCACTTACCTCATGTTTGACTTGACTCGTTTATTGATTAATCTAATGAATAATAAACTAATGTTAATTTATACATTATTAAGAACCCTTTTCAAGTTTATTATTTATTTATATTATATATTAGCAAGTTTTAAACATTACATAATCATTTAAGTTAATAATGGTTGTTTTGTTGATATTTGGTACTTGAGTCAAAAATGAAAATCTTATAATTACAAGTTCTCCATGTTGTCAAAATTCAATTATCTAAATAATGATATTCATTATTTAGATATCATATATATCATATATATCAAGTATATATTTTTATTTATAATATTAAATAACATTTGGAGATAAGAAATGAAATGCATCATTTTTGGAGATGGTAAGTCGTACATAGGCATGAACACTAAATTTATTTCTATTTTAAATTTAATATAATTAAAACATAATAATACATAGATATATTATAATGAAAATATAATATCATATGTAATTTAAGTAACTCTATCCTTTATATGTTCCATGTATTCCATGAACACGTTATATCACTTGGGGGGGGGGGTGGTCAGCACTTCCTCAAATGATTTTTTTACACATTATGGAAACCATAAATTTATGCTATAAATTAAAAATACAAGATCATAGAGACAATATAAATAAAATATATATTACATATAAATACATTTCCATCATAATGGCCACCTTGAGAGGTGGTAGGAGATAATTGAACAATCATTGTTTCATGAGGAAGTAGTTCACCATCCACCGAAACAGTATGTTCGTATCCATTAGATGGAGGTGTGTGGAATTTTAGTTCTAATTATTCTCATAAAAACATCCTACTATATTTTTTATACTGTTTTTTATAAAATAATGGAATAAATAGAGTTTACAGGGTTAGAGAGGGAAAATAAAAGAAAAGAACATGAGAGAATGCATTACCCATAAATTGGGTAACTCCCATTGGCTTAAACCAAAAGGCTTTATGGAAGTGCCTTTTGCCAAATTTAAGGCTTCTAGGTGGAAGATATGGATTTAGAGAGCTTATTTGGGCAGATTTTGGATGAGCCAATGGGGATTGAGAGGTGTGAGTAAGGGTTAGAGGAGATTTATTTTTATAAGGGGGAGGAGAGGATCTATAAAAAAGTTTGAAAATATTATTTTATTATAAAATGAATTCCAATTTAAAAAGGCCCTAAACTCATTTAATTAAAATTAAATGTGATTATTTTCCTAAATAATTTCATCTTGTTGGTTTTATACAAGATTAGGGCATAAACATAACCTTATATTTTAGATTTAACCTTTAGTTAAGTAATTTATCTTTTACCATGTCCTCTTTTATAATCATACTATATTATTATTATATTTAAAATAAAATTTCAAGATACCCACAAATGAATCATTAATTATATTAGTAACGTCATATATTTCATTTGGCCAAATATTATATTTTTATGATTATTTTATCATTTAATAAAATAGTATTCATCTAAAATACTCATTTATGTCAATTTATAAACTATTAATATCAATTATTTTAGAAAATATATAACAACTTGATTCTTTAGAATAACCTACATTAATTTGAATATAACAAGTTATAATTATCTATAAAATTATTTAATGTCATAAAAAGTTTCAAAATAAATTTATTTTCATATATATAATCTCATTTATTTAAAACATTCATTAATAAGGTAATCATTACATCATCATTTTTTCATAACTAAATTTATTTATATGATGTATAAAAATTATAAATAAAATACCATGATGTAGAAATATTTTTATATTTATAATGAGTATTTATTTTGGAAAATATCACTTATATAACCCATTATACAAATTATTTTACTAAGAGATATATGTTTATGTTATATTTTCCTCAACTTTAAATTAATTTTTATAAAGTGTCATTTTCAATTACAAGTAGCTCCATGGGGTCCCAGAACTGACCCAAGGATGCCCATGGTCGGACATGTATCATAAAATAGTATTAGGACACATGTTAGGGAAATTTAATATTATTATAATATTATTTTTTTACTCATATTTACCAGATTTACCCTTTAACCATGGTAAATAAAATACTTACTGAATTTACTATTCATTTTGTCTAATTATTAAAGTTACATATTTACTCAAATTGGACTTTCTAATTCCAAATATGGAATCTATTTTTCCAAATTCAAAACCCTAAATTTGGAAAATTAATTTAAAATTAATTCCCGTTGTAAAAACCCAAAAGCGTGTTATTAAGAAATAATAACTATCAAAAGATTGACATTTGTTTATGTTCAATTTCAAATTGAAATTACATACAATGATCAAAATTAGATTAAATGGTATAAATATAATCTAATTAAACTTTAAAAAAAATTAAACAGATAATATAACCATATAAATTAATTAGATTAAAAGGTATTTTTGAATTAAAATTCAGTATTTTTCACTCTTCATTAAAAAATGAACATTATCAGAAAAATACAAAAATTTCATCCAAATTAAATTTTGATATCCTGATTCTAAAGAATAATTTTATTCTGTCAAATAGAACATATAAAAGTGACAAAAACAAGATTTAAAAGGGGTTCACCACCAAAAGACGGTAAAATAACCCTATAAAAATATTAGTGTTTTTCATGATTAAAATTGGATTTAATCACATTTTATGCCCCTAACGTTTATTGGATAAAGGTAAGGACATATAAAAAACTTGTATAATAATATTTTAATTAGTTCTGTTCATTCCGTCCAACACAATTTCTAGAGGTTAACTACCATTTAAATTAATATTATATTATTATATTTGTTCAGTATAACACAACATTGTGAGCAACATGAGATTTCAGAGAAACCCATTATTGTGTGTTGGGTACGCCATTGATCATATAATCCCATTTACATTAAAATTAGTATTTAATTCACAAATATTAATAAATTTAAAAATATCATATTTTTTATTTACCTGGGATGTTACATCCTTCTCCCCTTTTGATAATTTTTCCTCGCAATTTAATTCACTTATCAAATAAATGGGGGTATTTATCCCTCATAGAATTTTCAGATTATCACAGTGCCTCTTAAACCATATGGATTTTTTCACAAACCTTTTTCTTGATAGATTACCTTATTTCGTAACACTTGCTCTCTACGGTCAAGAATATGGACTGGTTGTTCCTCATAAGAAAGAACCTCTTTCCACTGAACTGCCTCTAGACTCAAAACATGAGATGGATCTAGAATATACTATCACAACATTGAAACATGAAAAACTTTGTGTACCTAGGATAAACATAGAGGTAAATTCACTCTATATAAAACTTATCCAAAGATATCCACGATTTCATAGGGTCTAGTGAACCTCAGTCTCGGCTTTACCTTCATTCAAAAATTCATTACAATTTTCCATGGAGAATCATTGAGAAAAACATGATCACATACCTCCAAAAAATAACCTTCCTTCGGTTATCTGCATAACTTGTCTGCCTGCTCTGAACTGTTATCAGGTGCTTTTAAATATACTTAACATTTTATGCCATCTCTTCTACCAATTTTGGGCACATTAGTTTCCTTTCACCTACTTCATCCAAAAAATATGGAGCTCGACACTGCTCTCTATATAATTCCTCAAATGGTGCTATCTGTATACTAGAATAAAAACAGTTATGATATGAAAATTCATCTAAAAAAAGCTGTTGGCCCCAACGTCCATGGTAATCCATTGAGAAAGCACATAACATATCTTCCAATGTCTGAATTGTTCATTCTGGCTTCCCATATGATTGTGGATGAAAAGATTTTCTAAAATTTAATTCAGTAACCAACGACTTCTGAGGGCATTTTGAAAAGTTAGAAGTAATACTGGGATCACAATAAGATACAATAGAGAGGGTAACTCCATGCAACCTATCTTTCTCATTAATATACAACTGATAAATTTAATCTAGAGACAAAATATATTGAATAGGAAGTAAATGATCCAATTTATTCAATTGATCAACAATAAAATAGATTGCATTATTACCTCATGAAGTATTTGGTAGTCCCATGACAAAATCCAGGGACACATTTTCCCATTTCCACTCTGGCATCATTAAAGTCCAAAGCATCCCTTTCAGTAACTATCACTCTGTTTAAACCTATTTCCAATTCAAACTCTTCAAACTAAAGTCAGCAATATATCTTTTCATTCCATACCACCAGTAATACTCTTGAAGATCTTTTTACATCTTAGTACTGCCCAGATGAAAAGAAAATGGAGAACTATGAGCATTAAATAACAACTCATTCTTCAAATGGGAATCACAAGGATCACATAATCTCTTTCAAAACCACAAAACACAAACTTTACCAATGTAAAATTCAGGTAACATACCCTTCTAAACCAACTTGACCTTTTTCTGCAAAACATTGTCTTCCTTCTACAATTTCTTAATTCTGTCTGATAGAGACAATTTCACTAACACCTGAAACAAATCAGAGTAATTTCTTACAAAAACAACATCTATGACAATGTTCAACAAATATTTAATCAAATGATCTTATTCCAAACATAAAATCGTTAATTTAGCGTTACTCTTTCGAATCAAAGCATCAACCACTTTATTTTTTTCAGGATGGTAATGAATCATGCAACCATAATCCTGGATTAATTACAACAATCTCGTCTATCTCATGTTCAATTATTTTTGAGAAAATATATACTTCAAAATTTTGTTGTCATAATATATTTCACATTTTACACCATACAGGTGAAGCCTCCAAATTTTTAAATCAAAAACAACAGAAACTAATTCCAAATCATGTGTAGGTTAATTTAACTCATGAGGTTTCAAGTGACGTAAAGAATTAGCAATTATTAAATCATTCTACAATAGTACACAACCAAGTCCTTTCAATTAATCATCATTATATATAACAAACTCCCCATTTTTATAAAGAAGATCTAAAACTAGAGCATTCACTAATCTAATTTTAAATTCATGAAAACAATCATCACGTTATTTTTTCCAAATGAACATAACACCATTTTGAGTTTACTTAGTTGGTGGGCTTGATAATCAAGAAAACATCTCAAAACCCCTTCTGTAACACCCTTCTAAACCAAAAAAATATATGAATATTGGTTATATTTGTAGGTATTGGTCATTTTTCAACAACTTTTGTTTTAGCAGGATCAACAGTTATTCCATTTTTTGAAACAATGTGACCAAAGAATTAAATTTATTGTAACCAAAACTCAAACTTGTTGACTTTATCATACAGTTTCATTTCTTATAAGGTTTGAAAGACAACCCCTAAATGACCTGCATGTTCCTCTTTACTTTTGGAATAGACCAAAATATCACCGATAAACACCACCACAAACTTATCTAAGAACACACAGAAAATTCTACTCATATGATCCATGAATACAGCAGGTTCAATGGTTAACCCAAAATGCATAACAAATATTCATAATGGCCATATCATGTACGAAATTTGGTCTTCGGAATCACTTCTTCCATTACATTCAACTGATGGTACCCTGACCTCAATTCAATCATTGAAAAATAATGAGCTCTCTAGTGATGATCAAACAAATCAATGATATGAGGTCAAGGATACATTTTCTTAACTGTGATGTTATTCAATGCTATATAATCAATGAATAGTCTCATTGAACAATATTTATTTTATACAAACAAGATAGGAGCACTACATGGTGATGTTCTAGGTCGAATTAAACCTTTATCTAAAAACTCATGCAATTTCTTATTTAACTCTAAATGTTCAATTTAAACCATTTGATATGGGGGTTTTGAAATTTTCTTAGCATCAGGAACTAGTTCAACAGTAAATTCAACTTTACAATCATGCATTATAATAAGTAACTCCTTAAGAAAACATCAATACACTCATTTAAAATTGGCACATAAATAATCTGAACTATTCCATTGTTTTCAGAAATATGTGGAAGGTAACATTCATTTCCAACCTTTTACTAATTTCTATGCTTCCTGATATGTTATTAAAAAATAGGGTTCTTGGTTGTAAACAAACTAAAATTATTTCTGAAAATAAATTTCATTAGATCTGAAGTCAATCTTAACATGATAAAAAAATCCAATCCATACACAAAATAATACCAACCTCTACTAGGGTAAAAACAACAAGGTTTTCTGGTAGATTCTTTCTGCACACAAGGATAAGAAGGTTCTTATAATTTTTTTTGTCTCAAGATTTCCTCCAAGTGTTTTTTTCAAAATTTTAGGATTCATATCTTGAAATAAAATTCCCAATTTACTAGAAATTTTCTCATAAATGAATGAATGTCTAGACCATAAATTAAACAACACATTGTCATAATATAAATAAACAAACACTATACCTGATACTACTTCATTTGATGGCCCAACATCTACTAAAGTAGTTCCAAAGGATTCCACGACCCTTTATACTTGATGTTTGGCCGGTTCCCCTCAATTGAGTTCTTCGTTGGACACTCATTTACACAATGACCCATTTCATTCCTCTTAAATCATTTTACTGACTGTAAATCATATTTTGGCATACCATTATCTAGATATTTTTTAGTGAAATTACCAGACTTATTTTCCATTTTACCACATCGATAGCACTTACCAGAATTCAGAAGGCATTCCCTAGCATGCATTTTACCACAATTTTCACTAACTATAAACTTAATATTCTTACCATCTGTCTTTTTTTTACGAGTTCATACATTTTTTCTTCCATGTCGTCCTCTTATTATATTATTTCCCAAAGAACACATAATCATTGGTAAACTCCATTTCCACCTTCTCAGCACATCTAATATGTTTTTCATAACTTATTAACTCACGAGAAGCTAAATCCCTTCAATACATTGGAGTTTATCCTGATAAAAACAGTTGATTTTACTGTCAATATCTCATATGAAATTTAGAGCATAACATTTCTAGTCGTGTGAATTTTTCTTCATAAGCATCTATTGATTAAACCTCTTTCCTCAATTCTAGGAATTGTTTTTCATCCTAAGATGAACCACCTTAGGAAAATATTTCTCAAGAAACATACCTTTGAATTCATCCCAATCAAGAGCATCAATCTATTCATTATCCCTGATATTTTTCACCATCGACCACAATTGATCAACTTCAAGTTCAAAATGGTAAACAGAAAGAATAACCTTTTGAATTTATAAACACCCCATGGCATCAAAAATCCTCTCAAGTGATTTAATCCACCATTCTTCTAGCACATGGTTAGATGTCCCTATGAATGATGGGGGAATTTTTCTCATGAAATGATCCACTACTGACATGTTCATTTGTGGTTGATCTGAAAAATATTATTCATGGATACTACCACCATTTATCAACCAATTCAATTGTTCCATCATTGCAACAAACTACTCAGTTCCGATTTCGACCATCTTAGGTTGCTGATTTGGAAGGTTATTATCATCTGCATGTCTTCCCAGCACAACTACCCTATTTCCTCTATGGAAATACATTCTTAACAAGAAATATCTTAGGGGAAGAAACAAGCTAATCTATAAATTCAATATCATTTCAATCTTAGCATAAATTATTTTATGGATATTAATTTAACAGTACCCTAACTCCTGAAGATCTTTAAACCAAACTTTAAAACCAACTATATACACCTAGCCTTAAACATTATGTAATATTGAATTAAGTTAATAATTCACATTAAGGATCTTTTCAAGTTTATAGTTTAAGATAATTGGTCCATAACTACTAAATCACATCTCAAATATTACAAAGTAGACACATATACTCAGTATCCATTTTTTCATAAAATAAAAACTCTTGAAAGAAAACAAGATTTCTTTTCTCGGTATAAATCATCTTGAATTATTCCTTTCTCTTACCCTACATTATATCCTATGAAAAACATTTCAAAAACATGAGATGAGAATAAAAAGATTAGTAAGGGTTAAAAATAATGAATGAAAACATTAGTCCATAAATACATACAAAAAATAAGATCATTAACATACCTCATAAAATTATAAGATTTATTAATAACTCATAGAAATCATAAATCATAAAGGTAACTTGTGGAATCCTTAACATTCTTACGTTGTGGCTTTACAGCTACATACGGAATACCGTCTCCACGCCGTGGTGTAATCTATTTTCCACCACCACCTTACATGGATGGGTATAATGGTGTAAAGAATAACTATACATAGTTATTACAACATCATATTGATTCTGATATATTGTATAATTCACTCCAATTCAATTCAATATTTATAGAAATGATATCATCGCTCGTGCGTACGTACGGACTACCGTCTCCACGACGCGATGAGATTCATTCTCCATGTTAACCATTTAAGAATGATTATAAAGTATATATAAGAAATAATAATGAAATATATTACATTATAAAGCTACTGGATTTATGTATATATATACATATGTATGTCATCTACTTACTTCCATTTCAAGAAAATAAGGAAAGGAAAACAGCGTTCATGCGTACGTACGGACTACCGTCTCCATGAACGGTGTTTTTCATTTTATTTATCTACCTATTATATATATATATATACTGAATATATATGATATATAAATCATATTTTATATTCTGGAAGTAAGTAAATCATGATATAAGTAATGATGATGTCAAGAACAACAAGTCAAAACACCTACGATAAATGAAACGATTTTACCCAAAACGCTTCTTTAACATGGAATTTACAAAAGAACGGGTAATATAATGTCATAAGTGAACCATATATGATATCATAACAATGAATATGATTCTGTAATAAGTCAATAACATGATTTAAATCATTATACAGGAGGTTCGGACACTTACAAAGCAAGTCGGACCTAAGGTAAGGGAAAATATCACAATCTCACTTTTATCCGAGATTGTTTATTCGTAAGTATTTACTGGGGTGTATTTTATCATCCACATCCATGTTCCCTCAATATGTAATATTGTTTCCATCCACTTGAAATAGTTTAAATTCAATTTTACCCTTAGGTGAGTTTTTAGTAAAGAATATGAAAGGAATCTTTTGTCGTTTTTCCGTACGAGGTACTTTTTGACTTTTCCGACAAAAGTACGAAGAATGTTTTTTTTTAACTTATACGGCATGAATGGATTTTTAAAACATTATTTCCAAGAAGCTTCCTTTACAAGTTTTCAAGTTTATTTTTAATCAACTTCTTTTAGTTTATAATTGTATGACATGTTAAGAAAAGAAAAGTGTTTTTGAAAAAGAAAGGATATTTTCCTCAAGAATGGAGTTCAAGTGTTTTATCAAAATTATTTTCCATCTAAGATAATAAAGGGTTCTGTTTTTATCCCTTTAATTACATTGATTTGATTATGTTGTGAGGGAATTATTTTTATGAAGTCATTTGCCTTATATGATTTTATGATGTCATGATGTTTCAAGAATCCCATTTTTGTTACATGTGTTATGTGATGATGTATGTTTTATGATTATGTGGCACACATAAGAAAGGATTCATTATAAGATGGGTGGGACCTATATCTCCCTCCAATGCATTGGGTAAAGATTTTATATCTCATGAGATAGACATGGCTGGAACGGAAGGTTATTTCGGTTCAGTGATACAGGACTGAAACGAGGAGTGAACTCGGTTCAGAAAGGGACTTTGTCCACTAAGATAGTCTTGGCAATGAGTCATGACTAACAAGAAATGATTTCCATGATTATGTGTGCATGCCACAAAGTTTCAAGTCTTATGTTATGATTATGGGGATCTCATTTTCACTTCTATGATTTGTTCCATGTTAAGATATTATGATCTCTTTTGCAGGTTATGATTTTCAAAAAGATATGATATGATTTTTATTTCTTTTGTATACCCTTACTGAGCATTTGAGCTCACCCTTTTATGTTTTCTTTTCCCCAGGATATAAAGAAAGGTTTTAGGTAAAAAAAATGGAAGATCTTTATGGGAGATATTGAAGATCTTTCACCAGGATTAGAAGATTATGTTCCGAGTTTCCAAAGACACTAAACTATTACGATCCTTGTTTGTGTGTTTTTGTTATGTACTAAGTATTCCGCAAAAGTAATGTAATGTCCATGTACGATAAGATACGGGTCTCTACAGTTGGTATCAGAGGCAAAGGAGGTAGAAATGTATCCGATCCTTGGGAACTCTCACATGTGAGCGTTGGACGAAGCATGGCTCTCCGCCCAAGGGCTTCATGAGGAAATGGCTGCCACTGGGGATGGTGGTGTGTCCCGCCCAGGGGGTGTAGCCGCCCATGGAGTGCCCTGATAGGTATCAATTATAGTCCACTGGAAGTAATTCCAGACCGTTACAGTTGGTATCAGAGGAAAGGTTTATTCAACCTTTGGAAACTAGGATGCGAAAACGTTAGTGAGATCCCTAGAGATATTTCTAAGGTATGTCTAGGGATGTCCCTAAGGTTAAGTATACGTATAGGTTATAGTACTAGAATTACGCTAACGGTCATAGAATTAAACCTAAGATGTTAGATATTGAAGGTACTCCCCTTTTATTATGTTTTTTTTCCCTAGCATGATTTTTGTCTCTCACACTATTCTTTTTGGGTTTTAGACGATGGCTGGAACCCGAAGGAACCGTGTTAATCAATGCAATGGACAATGCAATGATTGCCCTCCTGAACAAACAAATGTTATGGGAGATGGAGTGCAAAATCTTATTGCTATACTTACACAAGCTATGAATCATTCTGGACTTCCAAATGAGCAGAGAAGGGAACAATATTCTATTGAGTCCTTCATGAGGCAACGTCCACCTTCTTTCAGTGGGTCTACTGATCCATTAGTTGCTGAACAATGGATTAGTACTACTGAAAAGTTATTTTCAGTTCTTCAATGTTCTGAAAATGATAAAGTCATCTTAGCAGTATATCGTTTGGAAGGTGAAGCTGATCAATGGTGGAATCTTATCAAGAATACGAGCCCAAGAGATGAAATTGAGTCCATGGAATGGGATGAGTTCAAGAACTTGTTTTTCAGTAAGTACTTCCCTCGTATTCTTCGAACAAAGATGGAGAAAGAGTTTCTTGAACTGAAGCAAAGGGACGATGAATCTGTTGGTATCTATGAAGCAAATTTTACAAGACTTGCAAGGTATGCTTCTGGAATTATCATCCAACCTGAAAGTAAAGTTGATCGATTTTTCAGTGGCTTAAAACCAAGTCTTCGAAGGGCATTAGCTATAAGAGACTTCAGTAGCTATGAAGAAATTGTGTGTTGTGCTATCAAGGTAGAAATGGAAGTTGGTGTTACATATCCATCTCATGGTTTTGACAAGAAACGAAAGATGGAGTTCAAGGGGAAATCTCAGAATAATGATGAAAAGAAGATGAATGTTTCCTTATGCACAAAGTGTGGGAAGAAGCATGGTGGAGATTGTCTTAAAGGGACTAGAAAATGTTTTAGGTGTGGAAAAGAAGGTCATCGAGCAGCTGAGTGTCGAAGTAATGGAAAAAGGGTTTCTAATGATGTGAATAAAGCAAACACTGCAGAGAACGCACCGCCAACACTTCAATGCTTCAAGTGCAAGGAAATGGGGCATTATGCTAATAATTGCCCTAATCCAAGGGTTAGTGATGATCGACATGAGCAACCGCTTAAGGCAAAGGACAAAGGGAAGTCACATGCGATCACTATTGGCAATGTTGAATATGACAACGATGTGGTGGAATGATTAAGTTTTTATGTAATGGGATTCCAAAATAATGTTGTATCATGGAATATTGGAATACTTATGTATTGGTCTAATGTGGTATTCAAATTGATTGAGATATTATGCAACGAAAACGAGAAAATGAAATGTTTAACAGTATTCATGAGCTCATGATTGATATAAGGACTAAGTGATATCATGGTTTGAGTATATAGAATTTTGAGGATTTCGGTATGTGAAAAGTGTTAACTTTTAACTGCATTCATGTTTTCACTAAGGTTCAATGGGTATTCAAGAGAGTACAAGATTAAGGCCTTTGAATGTTTGGAATGTGACCAACAAGATATATCTTATGATATATGGGGATCAACGATGGTATTAAATCTCTGGTAATCGTTTTCACTATGTTATGAGAATGGACTGTAGTATTATGGATAAGCCTAAAGATTGGAATGGATTATGTTGGACATAAGTTAGTATTGTTTAAGGATAGAAGTTTTTTAGATATTATGAGATGTTATAGTAATATAGTTTTAGAAAAAGGACAACCTGCAGGACGGGCGACAGCCCATCGCTTCGGACAAGGCTGTAGGAATCGAACCCACAACCGAAGTGCGACTGGCCTTTATCGCCTACCACTGACCTACAGGAAGTCCCTGTTTAGTAGAAACTAGTTTTATTATATTAAGCAGTATGATATATGAAGTATAAGTCCATTTTAGGTACTATATATGATTAATCTCACTATAGAATGACTTATGTATATTTAATAACTTTTGCTTACCTTTCGTTTGAGACAGATGGAATGACCCGTCATTCTATCACATGATCTGCTAACACTTCACGAATAACAAATTCAACTTCATTTATTTAAGAGATGAAGTAGAAATTGTTCAAGGCACGAACAAAAGTGAGATTGTACCAAAATAAAGTAAGTATTTATTCTAAGCAAATTTTCAACTTTAGGGAAATGATCTTGAAAACTAAAAATGTTGTCCTAGTGATCTTATACCTGATGAATCAGATGGTACCTTATATCATCACAAATCTATGGATTTGTGATTACTGGCTTTTCCATAGCCATGTTCTCTACCACTCTCCATCAGAACATGATGGTTAGATTTCTCTTCCATATCCATATTTTCACCTATGTGGAAACCCAGTGATTAGTTTATTTGGGTAATCGTTACATTTCATACTTTAGTTTTTAAAGCCAAGTTTTGGTATTCCCTTTTACGATGTGGGTTTCTATTAAAGAAACTTTCGAATAGTAAACCATTTATAACCCCGACGAATTTCGAGGGCGAAATTCATTTTAAGGGGGGTAGAATGTAACAGCCCAAGATTTTATAAAAAAATATTCTTTTTAATTTTATTAAAGTCTTGTGTTGTACGCTACACCAAAAGGAGCTTGCACAACACGCATCCTTGACTTTCCTTGCATTACACGCAATCGCGACCTTCCTCGATAGCGTGTGTAGTACGCAATACCGAGTTTCACTAAACAACGATATGCTATAAAAATATTATTAAAACTAGCCGTTATGAATAGTAATAACCACTTTTTGAAATCCAGTAAATCTTATTTTTCAAAATGAACTTTATTTTTGGATTCGGAGTATCGAATTTAGCCTAAGGTGAAATTTTGGTACTTTTCGGATAACTTTCATATTCTGATGAATAGTGAAAATTACTAAATTATAATTAAAAACAACTTTTTTAATCGAAATAATTAATAGTGATAAATCATTAATTTGAGTGGTTTTAAAGTATATTTAGAATATATTTTTACAATTTAATACAATTTTGGTCATTGGATGTAGTTTCACATTTAAACTAGACATAAACAAGTGTCAATCTTTTGATAGATATTGTTTCTTAAAAACACGCTATTTGTTTTAACAGCGGGATTTAATTATAAAATTAATTAATTCAACTTTTATGTTATGAATTTGGTAAAATAGACTTCATTTTTGAATTCGGAATATGAAATATAGCTCAGGATGAAATTTTGGCATTGTTCTGAAAAACATCAATTTTTGATGAATAGTGAAACTACTAAGTGGTAGTTAAAAAAAACTGAATTTTTCATAAAACTTAATTTTGCCGCTTCTGTGAATGGAATTTCGAAAATCCGAGAGACACGGTTAATATCAAGGACTAAAATGTGGTTCAATGAGATGAAAATAATTTTTTGGTGAATAGTAACTTTTTACTTTTTACCGCGGTTAATAGTAAATAGGGTAACTAAGGGTAAATATGATATTAATATTACCCTAACACATGTCCTAATCCTATTGGACAATTGTATTTCGACCAAAAACAAACTTAGGAATAAAATATGACCATTTAGGCCCACTTGGATTAGATTAGGACATTTATTATTAATTTATTTAAAGAAGGGTTAAAATAGTTAAAATCAATGTTTAATAAGTAAATCATTTTTAATATGGGGTTATACATAAGATAAATTCGATTGTAAATATTCATTAGAAAGCGAAAAGGATTTCCTACATGATGGTATTTTATTTGTAATTTTTAGACATCAAATAATTTAATTTATTTATGACACAACGATGATGCAGTAATTATCTTTTTAATGAAATATTGACATAATTGATGTTATAAGCACCAAAATAAATGTAATTTGAGATTTTTTATGAATTCCACTAATTTTATAGGTTACTATGATATATTAATGTTGATTTAATCAACTTGGTTCGAACATTTTATTCTGTTATGACTTTCACAAAAATCATATATCAAATAGTGTCAAAATTGACACAAAATAGTTTTTAAATCAAATATTATATTACTAATTGTTATTTTATTCCTAAAAATCTAAGGTTCGGCCAAATGACTTAGATAAGGATATATATATTAATAATAAACAATTTGGGGTTCGTTTGGCATGTTATAGTAAGTGTATTAACCATATAGTGAAAGAAAACAAAAAGACACGGTAAAAGTTAAATTATTTAACTTAGAGTTAAATCTAATTGATAAGGTTTAAAATAATATCCAAACATGTCTAAATTTGATTGGTTGATGAGATTACAACCCTATCTCATCTAATATTCGAATATGAGTCATTTTTGGAGGTTTTTAAGTGGGGTTAGATTTATTATAAATTAATATTTTTAAGAATTCCTAAGGTGCCCCTCTCCTCCCCTATAAAAGGACACCTCCTCCCCCTCCTCCTCACACCAATTTGAGCACTCAAGCTCGGCCAACCCCTGCCAAAATCTCTTCTCCACTTCCCTAGAAACATCCTAGAGGTTCTGGTCTTACTCAAAGACCAATTTTAGTTCCCTAAGAGGAGGTCTCCAAAAGGCGCTTCAAAGAAGAGGTAATTACCGTTACCAATTCTTTAATCTTTATTTCTTCTTCCACTTCTTCTTCTTAGGTTGTTTCATTATGAAGTAATAACATCAGTATCACTCATATACTGATATGTTATTATAAGTATGAAACAACCCTATTTCACCATCTATCCATCCTACAGAAAAAGAAATCACCGCGCGTGCGTACGTACGGAATACCGTCTCCACGCCGTGGTGTAATCTATTTTCCACCACCACCTTACATGGATGGGTATAATGGTGTAAAGAATAACTATACATAGTTATTACAACATCATATTGATTCTTATATATTGTATAATTCACTCCAATTCAATTCAATATTTATAGAAATGATATCATCGCTCGTGCGTACGTACGGACTACTGTCTCCACGACGCGATGAGATTCATTCTCCATGTTAACCATTTAAGAATGATTATAAAGTATATATAAGAAATAATAATGAAATATATTACATTATAAAGCTACTGGATTTATGTATATATATACATATGTATGTCATCTACTTACTTCCATTTCAAGACAATAAGGAAAGGAAAACAGCGTTCATGCGTACGTACGGACTACCGTCTCCATGAACGGTGTTTTTCATTTTATTTATCTACCTATTATATATATATATATATATATACTGAATATATATGATATATAAATCATATTTTATATTCTGGAAGTAAGTAAATCATGATATAAGTAATGATGATGTCAAGAACAACAAGTCAAAACACCTACGATAAATGAAACGATTTTACCCAAAACGCTTCTTTAACATGTAATTTACAAAAGAACGGGTAATATAATGTCATAAGTGAACCATATATGATATCATAACAATGAATATGATTCTGTAATAAGTCAATAACATGATTTAAATCATTATACAGGAGGTTCGGACACTTACAAAGAAAGTCGGACCTAAGGTAAGGGAAAATATCACAATCTCACTTTTATCCGAGATTGTTTATTCGTAAGTATTTACTGGGGTGTATTTTATCATCCACATCCATGTTCCCTCAATATGTAATATTGTTTCCATCCACTTGAAATAGTTTAAATTCAATTTTACCCTTAGGTGAGTTTTTAGTAAAGAATATGAAAGGAATCTTTTGTCGTTTTTCCGTACGAGGTACTTTTTGACTTTTCCGACAAAAGTACGAAGAATGTTTTTTTTAACTTATACGGCATGAATGGATTTTTAAAACATTATTTCCAAGAAGCTTCCTTTACAAGTTTTCAAGTTTATTTTTAATCAACTTCTTTTAGTTTATAATTGTATGACATGTTAAGAAAAGAAAAGTGTTTTTGAAAAAGAAAGGATATTTTCCTCAAGAATGGAGTTCAAGTGTTTTATCAAAATTATTTTCCATCTAAGATAATAAAGGGTTCTGTTTTTATCCATTTAATTACATTGATTTGATTATGTTGTGAGGGAATTATTTTTATGAAGTCATTTGCCTTATATGATTTTATGATGTCATGATGTTTCAAGAATCCCATTTTTGTTACATGTGTTATGCGATGATGTATGTTTTATGATTATGTGGCACACATAAGAAAGGATTCATTATAAGATGGGTGGGACCTATATCTCCCTCCAATGCATTGGGTAAAGATTTTATATCTCATGAGATAGACATGGCTGGAACGGAAGGTTATTTCGGTTCAGTGATACAGGACTGAAACGAGGAGTGAACTCGGTTCAGAAAGGGACTTTGTCCACTAAGATAGTCTTGGCAATGAGTCATGACTAACAAGAAATGATTTCCATGATTATGTGTGCATGCCACAAAGTTTCAAGTCTTATGTTATGATTATGGGGATCTCATTTTCACTTCTATGATTTGTTCCATGTTAAGATATTATGATCTCTTTTGCAGGTTATGATTTTCAAAAAGATATGATATGATTTTTATTTCTTTTGTATACCCTTACTGAGCATTTGAGCTCACCCTTTTATGTTTTCTTTTCCCCAGGATATAAAGAAAGGTTTTAGGTAAAAAAAATAGAAGATCTTTATGGGAGATATTGAAGATCTTTCACCAGGATTAGAAGATTATGTTCCGAGTTTCCAAAGACACTAAACTATTACGATCCTTGTGTGTGTGTTTTTGTTATGTACTAAGTATTCCGCAAAAGTAATGTAATGTCTATGTACGATAAGATACGGGTCTCTACAATTATTATACCCATCCAAATAATAATTTATTGAATAACAATTACACCACAACGTGGAGACGGTAAGCCGTACGTACACACGTATGGTGACATGTTATTCAAAGGATGGATAGAATAGTGAATATGCTTGTACCATATTTATAATAACATCACAGTATATATATGATACTGGAGTAATTATTTTAGAATCGTAACAACAAAGGAAGAAGAAGTGGAAGAAGAAAAGAACTTGAAAAAGGGTGGTGGAAACATTTCCTCTTCTTCGGGTTCTTCCTTTTGATTTGATCAAAAGGGCTCCATAAGTTGGCTTTAGGATCAAAATAAGGCCTCTAGGTTGTAGTGAGGGAAGTTGGGAGAGTATTTGGGTAGGGGTTGGCTGAACCAAAAGGCTTTGAAGGTGTGAAGTAATGAGAAGGGGGAGTTCCCTTTTATAAGAGGGGTGAGGGGCACCTTTGGAAAAGCTAGAAATATTAATTTATAATAAATTCATATTCAGTTTCTAATGGCTCAAAAGTTGATTATTAAAAGTTTAAGGCAGGGATAGGTCGAAAAACATTCAACCAATAGAATTTACACAGGTTTTGATTACTATATTAACCTTATCTTTTAGTTTTAACTCTTAGTTAATTATTTTTACATTTACCATGTCACTTTGTTTTTTTATAATATATAGTTAATAAACTTACTATTTACATCCAAATGACCCCCAAGTGGTCCATTAATGATACACCTATCATGATATAAGTCTCTTGTCCAAACATTAGTTTTTTAGAAATTTAATATCAATTAATAATATAATATTTGTTTTAAAAACTCTTTTATGTCAATTTTGACACTATTCAATAGTAGATTTTTTTGAAACATATAACAGAATGATTACTTCAACCAAAGTTAATTAAATCAATCCTAACATGTCATATTAGCCTATAAAAGTATTATAATTCATTAAAAGTCTCAAATTATATTTATTTGGGTATTTATAATATCAATTATTTTAATTTGTCACTATTATGGTAATTACTTCATCATCATTGTGCCATAAATAAATTAAATTATTTAAAGTCTAAAAATTATAAATAAAATATAATGATGTAGGAAATATTATTTTATTTCTAATGAATATTTACAATCTAATTTATCTTATGTATAACCCTATATTAAAAATGTTTTAGTAAATAAACAATGATTTTAACTCTTTTAACTCTTCTTTGAATTAAATAATAATAAATGTCCTAATTTAATCCAAATGGACCTAAATGATTATATTTTATTCCTAAGGTTGTTTTTGGTCGAGATACGCCTGTCCAATAGAATTAGGACATGTCTTAGGGTAATATTAATATCATTTTTACCCTTAATTACCCTATTTACTTTTAACCGTGGTAAATAAAAGTAAAAAGATACTATTCACCAAAAAATATTTTAATCTCATTGAACCAAATTTTACTTCTTGATATTAACTGTGTCTCTCTGATTTTCAAAATCCCATTCACAGAAGTGGTAAAATTAAGTTTTATGAAAAATTCAGTTTTTTTAACTACCACTTAATAGTTTCACTATTCATCAGAAATTGAAGTTTTTCAGAACAATGCAAAAATTTCACCCTAAGCTATAATTGATATTCCGAATTCAAAAATGATGTCTATTTTACAAAATTACAAACATATAGGTTGCATTAATTAATTTTATAATTAATTTTCACTGTCACAACAAATAGCGTGTTTTTAAGAAACAATATATATCAAAAGATTGATAATTGTTTATGTCCAATTTCAAAGTGAAATTAATTCTAATGAACACCATTGGATAAAATGGTAAAAATATATTCTAATTATACTTTAAAACCACTCAATAATATAATTTATCACTATGAATTATTTTGATTAAAAAAGTTGTTTCTAAGTATTTTTCACTATTCATAAAAATTGGAAGTTCTCAGAAAAATACCAAAAATTCAACTTAGGATAATTTAGATATTTTTAATCCAAAAATGAAGTCCATTTTGAAATATAAAATATATATAATTTCAAAAAGTAGGTATTACTATTCATAACGGCTAGTTTGATTGGTTGTGGTGTGTTAGAACTCGATGTTGCGTACAGCACACACTATCACATTATTCAAAGAGAAGCATAACATAGAAGCTTGGGATGTTAAATTAGGTTACTATTTTAACATTATATTTTAGATTTAACTCTAAGTTAAATAATTTATCTTTTACCATGTCTTCTTGTTTTCTTACACTATATGGTTAATAAACTTTCTATAACCAGCCAAACGAACCCCAAGTGGTTAATTATTAATATATTTAACATTATCTAAGTCATTTGGCTGAACATTAGATTTTTAGGAATATAATAACAATTAATAATATAATTATTGTTTTAAAAATTATTTTATGTCAATTTTGACACTATTTGGTAATTGATTTTTGTGAAAATTATAACAGCATGATTAGTTCGAAAAACATTAATTAAATCAATACTAACATGTCATATTAACCTAGAAAATTATTTTAATTCATTAAAAGTCTCAAATTACATTTATTTTGGTATTTATAATATCAATTATATTAATATTTCATTATTTAGGTAATTACTGTATCACCATTGTGTCATAAATAACTTAAATTATTTAATTTCTAAAAATTATAAATAAAATACCATTAGGTAGGAAATATTTTTAGCTTTATAATTAATATTTATAGTCGAATTTATGTTATTTATAACCCTATATTAAAAATGTTTTAGTTATTAAACATTGATTTTAACTATTTTAACTCTTCTTTAAATAAAATAATATTAAATGTCCTAATCTAATCCAAGTGGACCTAAATGGTAATATTTTATTCCTAAGGTTGTTTTTGGTCTAATAAAACTTATCCAATAGAATTAGGATATGTGTTAGGGTAATAATAATATCATTTTTACCCTTGATTACCCTATTTACTTTTAACCGTGGTAAATAAAAGCAAAAAGTTACTATTCACCAAAAAATATTTTTATCTTATTGAACCACATTTCACTGCTTGATATTAACTGTGTCTCTCGGATTTTTGAAATTCCACTCATAGAAGCGGTAAAATTAAGTTTTATGTAAATTTTCAAATTCTCCTTGGAAGTGGGTAAAAGACGGTGAAATGTTTAATAAAATTTTAGTATATCTAAAATTATTAAAAAATGACTCAAATGAATTACATTGAACTTATATAGGTATTATGTATCAATTTTGACCTAAAATAAATTTAAATAAAATAAATATTTATTTAAATAAAAAGTTGGTTCTTAAATAGTAACCCAGTGTTTTCACTCTTCATAAAAAATTGAATGTTTTAAAAAAAATACCAAAAATTTACCCTAGGCTAATTTCGATATTCTGAATCCAAAAAATTAAGTCCATTTTGAAAGTTAAAATTTATAAAATTTCAAAAAGTGGGTAATACTATTCATAACGACTAGTTCATAATAATATCATAATAATATCTCGTTTAGTGAAACTCGGTATTGCGTACTACCCACACTATCGAGGAAGGTCTTGATTGCGTGTAATGGAAGCCAAGTCAGGGCTACGTGCAGTGAAAGCACCATTTGGTGTTGCGTATAACATAATCAAAACTTATTTCATTTATACATTAAACAAAATCTATACTTAATGTTTCATAGAATAATTTCCACAAAACGAACTTGAAATTGTGTGTAACACGAGCCAAGAATAGTGTTGCATATACTGCAAGCTAATACGGTGTTGCGTATAGTACAAGATAAACTTAGTGTAGTGTATAATAGAAGACATCAATGAAATTAAAAGAATATTTTTCATAAAATATTGAGGTGTTACATTCTACCCCCCTTAAAATGAATTTCTCCCCCGAAATTTGTCGGGGTTATAAATGGTTTACTACTTGAAAGTTTCTTTAATAGAAACCCACATCGTAAAAAGGAATACCAAAACATGAATTTACAAACTAAACTATGAAACGTAACGGTTACCCAAATTAATTAATCACTAGGTTTCCACATAGTAGAACATAGGTGAAAATATGGATATGGAAGAGAAATATAACCATCAACTTCTGATGAAGAGTGGTAGAGGACATGGCTATAAAAAATCCAACAATCATAAAGCCATAAATTTATGATGATCTAAGGTACCATCCGATTAATCAGATATGAGAGCACTAGGACAACATTTTTTTTCTCAAACTCATTTCCTTAAAGTTGAAGAATTGTTAAATTAGCTGAAATAATTACTTGATTTTGGTACAATCTTACTGTTGTTTGTCCCTTGAACAATTTCTACTTCATCTCTTAATGAAATGAAGTTGAATTTATCTTCCATGAAGTGTTAGCAGATCATGCGATAGAATGATAGGTCATTCCATCTGTCTCAAACAAAAGGATAAAAAAGTTATTAAATATATATAATTCCATCTATAGTGAGATTAACTGTATATGGTTTCTAAAATGGACTTATACTTCATATATCATACCTCTTAATATATTAAAACTAGTTTCTACTAACCAGGGACTTCCTTTAGGCCAGTGGTAGGCGATAAAGGCCAGTTGCACTTCGGTTGTGGGTTTGACCCCCACAGCCTTGTCTGACGCGACGAGTTTTCACCCATCCTGTAGGTTTTCCTTTTTCTAAAACTACATTATTATAAAATTCCATCAATAATATTGAAAAAATTTCAAGCCTTAAACAATAAAATCTAATGTCTAACTTAATCTATTCCAATCTTTAGGCTTACCCAAACTCATAGTATAAGGAAAAAGATTGATAGAGAGGTCATCTACCAAGCATGTAAATATCATCATTTATCCACCATATATCATAATATATCTCATGTTTGTCACATTCCAAACATTCGAATGCCTTAATCATGTATTCTTTTGAAAAATAAATACCCATTGAACCTTAGTGAAAACATGAATGCTGTCAAAAGTTAACTCTTTCCACAAACCAAAATCCCAAAATTTCTATATACTCAAACCATGATATAACTTTGTCCTTATATCAGTCATGAACTCATTAATACTATCAAAAATCTCATTATCTCTTTATCCCTTCATTATGCGCATATCATCTATTTTCCAAAAATATCTGAATAACCTTTCACGGTTACCGGTACCATTCAAAATATACTTTCAAATAATTTAGGAAAAACAATAGTGTAACAATCCTTATATGTGTCTTTATTCCATAGTACCATTACTTATACAACATAACTCTTGATAAACGTAAATCATTCCACTACCTTCTTAAACCATTGACCAAGCTTCAATAATTCTTTCATCTCACAGATCATTTGTAGTCTCTTTATCATCATCAACATAAATACTACCCATACATCCATGTTGATTCTTTTCATGAGACATTCTCTTAGGGCATTGGTTTTCATAATTCCCGTACATTGCACATTTATAACATTTAACCATTTTTGGTGTCTTAGAAACACCATTATCCTTGTACATGGTGTTAACTGATCCTTTTACTTTTCAATTACTGGTTTTGTGTCCTTCTTTTCCACAACTAAAGCATCTTCCAGTTCCTTTTAAACATTCTCTTTGATGTCTCTTCCCACATGATTCACATGAGTAAAATAGAACTTTCTTTCCTCTATGATCATCATGAAACTCCTTATTTCCCTTATTAACTGAGTTAGTAAACTTACCAAATTTGAGATTATTGATCATATTATGAGATTGCTAATTAGGCATAATAATGATGTTTCGCCTTCCAAATCCCATTTCATTTGCTTGATCATGAATAATATCATTCCATTGTCCATCATATTCTCCATTAACATGAATCTTCTGGTTTCCATCCATTTTATAAAACCCAAAACGAATAGTGTGAGAGGCATAAATCATGCTAGGAAGACAACATAATCATGGGGAGTACTTTCAATCTCTAAAATCATAGGTTTAATCCTAGGTTATTCATGATCGTTATCATAATTCTATGACTATAACCTAGACTTATACCTAACCTTAGAGACATCCCTAGACATACCTTAGAAATATCTCTAGGGATTTCATTAAAGTTTTCGCATCCTAGTTTCCAAAGGTTAACTAAACCTCCCTCTGATACCAACTGTAGAGGCCCAAATCTTGACGTACATGGACATTACATTACTTTTGTGGAATACTTAATACATAACAAAAACAAACACACAAGGACTGTAATAGTTTAGTGTATTTGGAAACTCGGAATATAATCTTCTAATCGTGGTGAAAGATCTTCAACATATCCCATAAAGATCTTCACTTTTTTTTCTTACCTATAACCTTTCTTTATATCCTGGGGAAAAGAAAACTTATAAAGGGTGAGCTCAAATTCTCAATAATGGTAAGCATGGACAAACTAAAACGAACCATATACATTGGAACTTCAAAACATGAACATAAAGTTTAAACATCAAAATCATGAGTTGTGAAATAAATATTGGCAGTACGTAAGGCATAGATTATAAAAGAACATTAATCATAATAGCATGGGAATAAAACATGTAATTTTGTCAAACCATTAAGTCCATGATATGATTTCCAAAGTATCCAAGGCATTGCTGCCAAGACCATCTTAGTGGACAAAGTCCCTTACTGAATCGAGTTCACTCCTCGTTCCAGTCCTGTATCACTGAATCAGATTAACTTACCATTCCAGCCATGTCTATCTCATGAGATATAAATCTTTACCCAATGAATTGGTGGGAGATATAGGTCCCACCCATCTCATAATGAAATCATTCTTACTTGTGCCACAAAATAAACATAAAACATTCATCATAACCCAAAGAATAAAATAGGTTTCATAAAAATCATACCATCATCACATAATACATATAAAACAAATGGATATTTCATCATAACAAAAGTGAAACCATGTAAATCAAAGATACATTATACTTGAAACATACACATATAAAATAATTTCATCTTAGATGGAAAATGGTTTTGATAAGACACTTGAAATGAATTCTTGAGGAAAATATCCTTTCTTCTTCAAAATCATTTTCTTTTCAAAAAAACTCAATGCAATTTTAAAAGAAAATTATTTTGTTGAAAATAGTCACAAAATCATGTAGAGAAAGCTTCATGAAAATGAGGCATTATTAAATCGTAAAAATCCATTCATGCCGTATAAGTTAAAAATAACATTATTCTCGTACTTTTTTTAGAAAAGTCAAAAAGTACCTCGTATGGTAAACAAAAGAAAGATTCTTTCCATACAATGTTGTAAAAGTAAAAAAAGGGTAAGAATGACTTCAAACATACATGTAAGAAAAGTAAAAATTTTATGAAAACATTTTGAGAACATATGGACATGGATAATAAACATAAACCCAGTAAATACTTACGAATAAACAATCTCGGATAAGAATGAGATTGGAAAAATTATCCCTTACCTTATGTCCGATATGCTTTGTATGTTTCCGAACCTCCTGTATAATGATTTAAATAATGTCATTGACTAATTAAAGAATCATATTTATTGTTATTATATCATATATGGTTCACTTATGACTTTATATTACCCTTTCTTTTGTAAATTCCATGTTAAAGCACTATTTTGGGTAAAATCGTTTCATTTATCGTACGAGTTTCGACTTGCTATTCTTGATATTATTAATTATATCCTGATTTACATAATTCCAGAATGTAAAACATTACTTATATATAATATAAATTCAGCATATAAATATATATGATAGATCGATAAATGGAATGAAATACACCGTTCATGGAGACTGTTGGTCGTACGTACGCATGAACACTGTTTTCGTTTTCTTATTGAATTGAATGAAATTAAGTAGATGACATATATATATATATATATATATATATCCAATATCATTATTATGTCATATATTTCATTATTATTCATTATATATACTTTACAATCATTCATGAATGGTTAACATGGAGAATGAATCTCATCACGTTGTGGAGACGGTAGTCCGTACGTACGCATGAGCGATGATATCATTCCTATGATCGTGGAATTGTATTTAACTATATGTATAATATTTAAGAATCAATATCACTTTACAATAATCACATATAGTTATTTATTTACACCATTATACCCATGCAAGTAAGGTGGTGGTCGAAAACAGATTACACCACGGTGTGGAGACAATATTCTGTACGTACGCACGCGCGGTGATTTTGTTTTCCATAGGATGGATAGAAGGTGAAATAGAGTTGTTTCATATTTATAATAACATATCAGTATATAAGTAATACTGATGTTATTAATTTATAATGATACAACTAAATAAGAAGAAGTATAAGAAGAAAGGAACTTGAGAAAATCGGAAGAAGAGATTACCTCTTCTTCGACGCACCTCCTTTAAGCATCCTCTTAAGAAATTAGAGTTGGTCTTTTGAGAAGACCAGAACCTCTAGAATGTTTCTAGGAAATTGGATAAGAGAAATGAGCAGGTTTTGGCCGATATTAAAGGCTCAAAAGGGTGTAAAGAGAAGAGGGAAGTGGTGCCCATTTTATAAGGGAGGAGAGGGGCATCTTTGGAAAAACTTAAAATATTATTTTATAATAAAGTCATATTCGGTTTATAATAGCTGTAAATTGATTTATTTATAATATAAAGTTAGTATGGGTTTAAATCCTTTCAACCAATAGGTTTTATACAAGTTTAGGTTACTATATTAACCTTATCTATTAGATTTAACTCTAAGTTAAATAATTTACCTTTTACCGCGTCTTCTTGTTTTCTTACACTATATGGTTAATAAACTTACTATAACCGGTCAAAAAAACCCCAAGTAGTTCATTATTAATATATATAACCTTATGTAAGTAATTAGGCCAAACTTTATATTTTTAGGAATATAATAACAATTAATAATATAATATTTGTTTTAAGAACTATTTTATGACAATTTTGACACTATTTGGTAATTGATTTTTGTGAAAATCATAACATCATGATTAGTTGGACAAAAAGTTAATTAAATCAATACTAACATGTCATATTAACCTAGAAAATTAGTTTAATTCATAAAACGACTCAAATTACATTTATTTGGGTATTTATAATATTAATTATTTTAATATTTCATTATTTAGGTAATTACTCCATCACCATTGTGTCATAAATAACTTAAAATATTTAATGTCTAAAAATTATAAATAAAATAACATTAGGTAGGAAATATTTTTAGATTTCTAATTAATATTTATAGTCGAATTTATATTATTTATAACCCTATATTATAAATGTTTTAGTTATTAAACATTGATTTTAACTATTTTAACTCTTCTTTAAATAAAATAATATTAAATGTCCTAATCTAATCCAAGTGAACCTAAATGGTAATATTTTATTCCTAATGTTGTTTTTGGATGAATTAAACTTATCCAATAGAATTAAGACATGTGTTAGGGTAATAATAATATCATTTTTACCCATAATTACCCTATTTACTTTTAACCGTGGTAAATAAAAGTAAAAAGTTACTATTCACAAAAAATTATTTTTATCTTATTGAACCACATTTCACTACTTGATATTAACCGTGTCTATAGGATCTTCTAAATTCCGCTCATATAAGCGGTAAAATTAAGTTTTATATAAATTTTCAAATTCTCTTAGGAGGTGGGTAAAAGACGGTGAAAAGTTCAATAAAATTTTAATATATCTAAAATTATAATAAAATGACTCAAATTAATTACATTGAACTTATATAGGTATTATGTATCAATTTTGACCTAAAATAAATTTAATTAAAATAAATAATTATTTAAATAAAAAGTTGTTTTTTAAATAGTAACCGAGTGTTTTCACTATTCATAAAAAATGAATGTTTTCAGAAAAATACCAAAAATTCACCCAAGGATAATTTTGATATTCCGAATCCAAAATATTAAGTCCATTTTGAAAGATAAAGTTTATGAAATTTCAAAAAATGGGTATTACTATTCATAACAGCTAGTTCATAATAATATTATAATAATATCTCGTTTAGTGAAACTATGTATTGCGTACTACACACACTATCGAGGAAGGTCTTGATTGCGTTTAATGCAAGCCAAGTCAGGGATGCATGTAGTGAAAGCACCGTTTGGTGTTGCGTATAACATAATTAAAACTTATTTCATTTATACATTAAACAAAATCTATACTTAATGTTGCGTAGAATAATTTCCACAAAATGAACATGAAATTGTGTATAACACAAGCCAAAAATAGTGTTGCGTATACTGCAAGCTAATATGTTGTTGTGTATAGTACAATCTAAACTTGGTGTAGTGTATAATAGAAGACATCAATGAAATTAAAAGAATATTTTTCATAAAATCTCGGGGTGTTAGAAAGCTGACATTCCTTAACTCAACTCAAAAGCGTCGACTCCATCACTAAAGAAGCAAGAGTGAACTGACCACTCTACTCCTGCACCTCCAGGTGCATCTCTGTAAACAAAGCCATCACCTTCCACTCGGTGCTAGACTCCTGAACCACCTAATTCTGGACCTTCCTACTCAGAGCATCAGCAACATTGTTTCCCTTTTCTGGCGTATACACCAACTCAAATTCAAAAGACTGGAGATATTCAACCCATCTTTGCTGCCGAAGATTCAGGTCCCTCTATGAGAAGATGTACTTTAAAATCTTATGGTCGGTGAACACAGAAAATCGTTCACCCAACAGATAGTGCCTCCAACACTTCAAGGCGTACACTACTGCAACCAACTCAAGATCACGAGTGGGATAGTTCCACTCATGGGGTCTCAACTGCCTTGACCCATAAACCACAACCCACTCATCCTACATCAACACATCCCCGAGTCCGACTCTGGATGCATCAAAAACACGATGTACTTCTTACCCAGCTCAGGTAAGATCAAGACAGGTGCGGTCATCAACCACTTCTTCAACTCTTGGAAGGCATTCTCACAAGCCTCACACCACTCGAATCTTCTTCCCTTCTTGGTCAAGCCCAAGAGTGGTGCTTCCAAGTGAGAGAAATCTTGAATAAACCTTCGGTAATACCCGACCAAACCCAGAAAACTCCGAACATCAGAAACACTCTTGGGATGCTCCGACGATAAAATTGTTTGCACCTTCTCTAGATCCACTGACACACCTACCTTTGAGATGATGTGACCTATAAAATGCACCTCACCTATCTAGAATTGACACTTTGATAGCTTGGTGTATATCCAGTGCTCTCTTAGCATACCCAAGACGATATAAAGATGTTGGGAATGATCGTCATAAGTTTTTGAGTACACTAAGATATCATCACCAAAGACAACCACGAACTGATCCAGATAGGGATGAAAGATCCGGTTCATCAAGGCCATAAACACCGATGGTGCATTCGTCAAGCCTAAAGGCATTACCACGAACTCAAACAACCTGTACCGACTCCGGAAAGCTATATGTAGAATGCCAAAAGACCTCACCCTAAAATGGTGATAACCCGACCTCAGATCAATCTTAGAAAACAATGATGCACCCCTCAATTGATCAAATAAGTCATCAATTCTAGGAAGAGGGTACTGATTTTTCACCGTCATCTGATTTAACTTTCGATAGTCAACACACAGCCTCAACGACCCATCGACCTTCTTTTCAAAGAGCACGGGAGATCCCCAAGGAGATGTACTAGGTTGGATAAACCCCTTAGGCTCCAAATCCTCAAGATGAACCTTCAGTTCCTGGAGTTCTTCTATTGCCATTCGGTATGGTATAATAGAAACTGGCTCCGCTCCCGGTAGCAACTCGATTGTGAACTCAACATACCTCTCAGGGGTAACCCCGATATATCCTGAGGAAACACGTCCTGAAACCGATCAACCATAGGAGAGAAAATAGACTGTTCCCATCTTTCATTATCATCAAGCATGAGACATGCTACTCGAGCCATGAGTCCATTCAACCGCTGACCAAATGGTCCTGCACGCTATGCTTGAACATCCCATTCGCCACGGTGGACATAAGCGTCACCCTCTAGAGACCTGAAGGATACTTTGCGATGATAGCAGTCTATCTGTGTCTGATAAAACACCAAGAAATCCATTCCCAAGATGAGGTCAGACCCTGACATCTCGAGAAAGAACAAATCCCATAAAAAATGAAACCCACCGACTTCCAAGGCACACCCCTTTCACTGCTTGATATCTTCAACCCTCACCCCCAATGGAGTGTCAATTGACATAACTCCACACACCCTCTCCACAGGTAAACCCAGCGCTACTACATGTTGAGCATAAAAAAAAGTGTGTGGCACCAATGTCAAACAACGCACTAGAAAAATTAGAATCTACAAGGATCATACCTCGAACAGTTGACGGTCCGGCCTCGCCATCACGAGGCACAAACTAAACTTCCTGAAGCTGACATGCCCCTCTACCCTAGGCCCCTTCTTGAATTCCCTGCTCTGCACTGCCCTGCTGGTTTGAGCGATCTTTCCATGGAGTTCCATGCCCACCACCCCTTCCAGTACAGCCCGTGGAGCTCCAACTGCCTGCCTGATACGGGGCAACTGATCCTCTTCTCGTACCTAGTACCTACTTTTCACCATCATGCTCACCCGTCTGCCGAGGGTTCCTATAGAACCTCTATACATGCCCCATCCTACTGCACAAATGCCACTCAACTGGAGGTTAAGGAAACTAACTGCACATATGTCTTGGCCTACCGCATTGATAACAAAACACCGGGTTCCCACTCGAAGAGGCTGACCCCCTCTTCTGACCACCTTGCTAGAAACTTTCTAAAAGGCACTTCTGACCTTCGGATGATGCACCACTTGTCCACCCAGCTGGCACGACAATCCCACCACCCGAAGCTCCCTTCAGGTTCCCCTCAGAGATGAGTGCTTGATCCATCACCTCTTCAAACCACTTCAAGCGTAAGATATTAACTTGAGACCTGATCTCTTATCTCAACCCATCCTGGAAACGTCTTGCTACCCCCACCTCATCCCCTGCTAACACTGGGACAAAGCATCTCAAATCAATGAAGCGACTAGCATAGTCCATCACCGATAACGATCCCTGGGTCGGGCTCATAAACTCTGCAGCCCGCTCCTGTCTCAAAGTCTCTAGGTAAAATGCTCTAGAAACTTTTCCTGAAAAACCTTCCATGACATTCCCTCAACCTGCTTGATTTGAGCCTGAATGTCCCACCAACGCTTAGCCTGGCCCCACAACATATAAACAGCCAGCTTTACCCGCTTTTCAACCAGGGTCTCTGGATGGTCCCGTATCATCTGGAAAGACTCTAACCAGAACTCTACTACCTCTGGCCCACCCTCTCCAGTGAAGTTCAGGTCTTGCTGTAGTTGGAACTCCCTGGTCAGCTCAAACATACTCGGTGCAACCCTCCCTGGGTCCCGATACATCATCTGCATAAGGCGAGCCATGTTCTCTCGGAACTGGTCTTTTCTACCTTCATTGATCACCACATTTTCTTTCTCCTCTACTCGAGGCGTGTTCTCAGCAACATCCTCCCATTTCCCAACTGGTAGCCGATGTCATGGTGGCATCTCTCTATGATTCCAACCATGATATTTAGCATACATACCGCATAACTTTCACGATTTTATCAAAATATCTTTACTAGCTACAACCCATTTCCATATGCTAATTCAACAACATTAGCACCTCAAATTCACTTCCCCAACCATCCCTACCACATGCCATGGTCCACATAGGGTAAACAACCATGCACTACCACCAAACTCAAACAACATTTTACAAAACATTTTCCACTTCGTTTCAAACCCTTATGATTCATTAAACATCATTTACCCACTTGTTTCATTTCACTCTTCTCATTATTTCTTGGTTTCATGAAATGCCTAATGCACCCTACCTTCCTGCCTCACACACTCATCCCGTGCGTATGCCTAACACGATGCATGCCACCTATCTCCATAGGTTCCTACAATGATGCATGAATGCAAATCCTCGTGCTGTTAAGGCCACGAGAAAAATTCCATAAAATAGTCACATCAAACCACATGTGCATCACCCAATAGTAAAATATCATTAACTGTAACATTACACAACCAATAACAACATTTCCCACCCAGGGTGACTTGGGTTTTTCCGCGTACATGGGTTAGTTACTCCCAAGCACGAGATTATTACCAAGGCCCGACACATATAAACCCTTGGCTACCAATCCCAAATAACAAGACCTTAGATAAGGAGAAGAAAGACCTCCTCTTATACCACTTTTTAAAGTCCCTGACTCGGAATCCACTAAACCGATGCTCCGATCCAGGTGGTTACATGACCTTACGCCCGCCTCCCCATACGCCAAAGGCTGCCGACTAGCAGTGGGGGTCTATGGTGTCCAGTGGAGAGACTATACCCCCTTTTATCAGAGTAATCCACAACAGAAATAAACCAAATAGCAGAAAAAATAACCAATAAACACGGAGCATGTATAACCAATTACAACAATGAATATTCCATGTCATACTACAAGTGCAAGAGTGAACAGAAGCCCAAAATAAAGACAATGGACAAAACCCCAAAATGATCCCGACTCCAAGTCTGGATTCTCCACCAAGTGTTACCCTTTTCCACTCACTATCTAGCAAGGACCCTTGCCCTTCTCCTGACCTGCAAACATGAAGTCTGCTCAGGTACCCAACGGTGGCCCGAGCAGGGTGTGAGTATAACTCAGTAGGACACCACCAACGGTGTCTACGAAATATCCTGTATAAACTAGTAGTGCATGAAAAAGGAATATGAATGATAATTTCCAAGTAATTAGTTAAGGTGCCACTAACCAGTTTAGAGCCAAAGCCAATTCCACTTCCATTATCGTTAAATTCACACCAATTATCATCACTTACCATTTCACCAAATTTCTAAGGGTTAATCACATACATTATGTTACATGGGTCTAAGGCCAACAATCGCATGCAAGAGGGTAAACAAATCATCATCATATCTCACTTGGACTAACCCCCTCATAGTTACCATATCCTCACCTCGAAGCCTGAGTCCGGGTGGATGCAACCGTTAAGAGAATAGAGCCTCAGTCCTCATTCCTAATCTGTGCATTTAGGGTGAAGTTCAGAGCCTCAGTCTTCACTCAACCCATGGGCATAGATCCTCAAGTCATACCCCACTCTACCAAGCCATGTGCACATGCTTATATAAATAAGTAACCATCAACCATCCAAACCATTGCCCTTCGGCAACACTATTCACAACAACCCACTTGGGAATTCACATTATGGCTTAACCCATTAACACATTACCATTTCACATCATTTAACCATTCACCCAATTCCCATGTGTTATGCCAATCTCACTAAGAATTCAACACTAGACCCATAATTCATCCCATTATGATCTTTAATCAGTTTACACATTAACCCATTTAACTCGTTCATCATTCCCATGAATCAACCATTCGGCCCATTCCAAATAACCCTTAGGTTATTTTCTAGATTAGGTGCATCACCTAAATTCTATTCCAAGTTCAACCAATCACGTCAACATATTCAACAAGGTCACTACCATTTATTACAACAAGGTCACATGTTTAATAACAAATGCTAAGCCCGGGAAAAACCGGCACATCCCATGGATGGCCCCAATTAGGTCAAGTCAATCCCAACACATCCCATGGGGATCATGAGGGTTATCATTTCCCATTTTAAACACCATCATTTCCAAACATGCCAAGGTTATTCAAAACATAACCAAGGGTAAATAAAAACACAATTAAACATGCACAAATACCCAAATAACCATAGGATATCACTTGTAGACCACCTACCTCGAAACCACAGTTGAACGCACTCCCAATCGAGTCCTTAGACCTCAATCCGACCAACCTTTGGATCTTCAACCTAAAACTCACCCAAAAGATAGGGTTTTAGAGCTTCGGAACAAGAGGGAGAGAAGATACAAACCCTAAACCAACAAGAGAAGTAAGGATGGGATTAGCCTTACCCAGAGATTCTATCCCCAACCAACGGCACCGAAAATGCCCTAGAATCAAAGGATAACCACCCTTGGAAAGCTTGGGTCGTCCAAGTTCATTGCTAGGGTTGAGAGGGGTGGAAAAGAGGAAAATACCGAGTGGGGTTTAAAATCTTGGAGTGGAAAACTTGTAATTTTTCCCAAATTTAAGTGGCCACACGGTTTGTCCGCATGGTTTGGAAAACTGTGTGCAAACCGTGTGCATGACACTGTCCGGAGGAGGAGGGGTCGCACAACTCAGCTGCATGGTTTGGAAAACCATTTTCAAACTGTGCGCATGCTTCTGTCCGGAGGAGGAGAGGTCGCATGATTTTCCAGGGAAGGCCACACAGTTTACCTGGCCGTGCGCAGGCCGTGCGCCCTGGCCTGTCTTGCCCAGTTTTCCTTTCTTTGTGCCCCAAGCCCCCAGAACACCGCCAATGCCTCTCATACTTTTAGGAAACATTTGAAAGCCCAAAACAAAGGGTTCATCCAAAAACACAACAAAAACATACCTTTCCAAAAACTGGGATCTTACAGAAATCATAACATTATGTGTTATATAAAAATAAAAAAAAGAATAAATATCATAATAAATATCATATATATCATATATAAACAATATCTCATTAACTATTAAAACCATGAAAGGTGTTAAATGGAATAACGAATGATATTGGTTCATGAGGCGGTAGTCTCTTATACACATAAACAATAATTGTGTATCCCATTTGATGGATGTTTGTGAATTTATAGTTTTAAGTCATATGATAAACAAAATATCAGTATATTGAAGATATTTAGGATTTAATATAATAATGTAATGAGAATAATTTAACGGTTTGAAAAAGAAATAAAACAAAAGTGATCATTTAAGAATGGTAACATGTTTTCATGTAACTCTATTTAGTTTATACCAAAATACATACTTGGTTGAGTTTATACCAAAATAGAGTTTTCTAGGATTAGGTTAGGGATGTTTAAATCTTATTTTGGAATAGATTATATAATCCAAGTGGCTAAAAATGTGTGAATAAGTGGGAGGGGTGAGTTCTTTTTTTATAGTGGAGGAGGAGAGGCATTCTTGTAAATTTTCAAAATAAAAACTCCACTCAAGTTTTTCCCCTGTCAAGTGGCCCCAAAAATGAACCCAATAATATAATATGGATTATAGGGTATAAAAATTAATATCCAATGGAATTTTTTCAAGTTTCTTTGTCATTTTAGACCTTAATATTAAGTTTTAGTTCTTTATCAAGCTATGTTTTCTATTAATCATGGTAAGTAATTTAAATCACTTTCACTAATATTTTTGGTCAAAAACTAATTTTACCTTATTACACTTTATAATTTTTTTTTCTAAATATGTAATCAATTTTCCAAATTCTAGTCACTTAAGTGGCATAAATTAATTTAAAATTAATCTCACACACATAATGAGAAAGCGTGTTTCTAATGTAAAAAATGTCCCAAAGTTTGCTATGTTTTTATATCCAATTTAAATGTGAAATTTATTCCAATCACCAAAATTGGATTAATTGATGTAGAATTGATATAATTAATTTTTAAAACCAATCTAAAATTTAATTTATCCTCATAAATAAATTAGAGGAAAAAGAGTTTTCAATTGAAATTCAGTATTTTTCCCTATTAGTCAAAAAATGAAACTTTATAGAAATTTACCAAAAACTCATCAAAATATAATTTGAAATTCCATTATCAAAAATTTATTTTATTTTAATATATAAAATTCAGAAAATTTCAACAAAATATTTTCAAAATATGTGCTCCATTAAAAGGTGGTAAAATTGCCTTAAAAATATTGGTTTTTTATATGTAATATTGGGTTTTCTCTTATATTATGACTAAAATATATATTGGATGAATGTAAAAAATATCATTGGTTATATAATATATATTCTCATTAGTTAGTTATTTATAATTATTAACATCTACTTTAACGGCTATGTTAAATATTATCATGTTAAATAATAATATAATATATTGTTATTCAGTAAAACTCGGTCTTGCACGTGTTGTAAGTTATCAAATAAACTCATTATTGTGTGTGACATAAGATATATATCTATTGAATGAATTTTAAGATATATAATATATTATTTTTTTAATTTTTTTTAAATATAACATAAATTTTCAAGAGGTTATACACTATCAAATATAAGTATCTCTTTTAGAATATTCCGATTATTATATTCTCCACAACTTAAATAAATTATATATTTCCAATTTAAACTTCATCTTGGTAATAGATTGTTTGATATTTCCCTTGTTAAAATCACACATTGGGAGAAGGGTTATTAAAACCTCATATATCCTCTAATGGCCTGAAAGCCTTCATTTTTTATTGATTTTTGATAATCCACCTTTCAAAGGGTGAGGTAGAACCCTTACGAGGCCCATAGGTGTAAGTATTACATGGCCCGTAGGCCTTAGAGGAATTCATTTTCCTTAGGCATAAAAAATTACATACAACCCAGACTAACTACTTGGAACTTCTCCTCCCCAACATCTTCATCATGAAATCAGCTCTCCACCTACGCATGGCTGTTTGGATAGGCATTCTCATGCATGCATTGGCTTGTCCTGATGGCAGGTGCCATACCCTCTCATTCCTGCAATCCGTTTACCTTCTGCTATGGTGAAAGCTCCTTTCTTATCCTCCTTGTAAAGCTTGTTTCTTGTAGGTTGTCTAGTTTTCATCTGCATTTAAGGTGTCCCAAAGGCCTTGAGGTGGCCCAAAGGCCTTACTGTCCTGAAGGCCTGGGTGGCCCGAAGGACTTAAAGGACTCTGGGACCAAATCAGTGGCCCGAAGGCCCAAACGGCGGCATATTCCCAGCTGCTACAGTTCCAAATAGTACCTTCTATAGTTCCCGCTACAGTACCTGCTACAGTACTGCACAGTTCCCACTATATTACCTGCAACAGTACAGCTTCATTACCTGGAAATAATGTCTCCTCCTGGATTTGATCCCGGGTCTCCCAGATGCACTTGTAGAGTCCTTACTAACTGGGCTAATGCTCATGTTCTTAAAACCTCATATATAAAAGATAGAAAGGGATGTACAAAGTTCACATGGACTAACATATAACTAGGTCGATAGGTTGGGGGTCATTAGTGGAAACTGCAGATATGGACTTTGAATAAAAGTGTAAATATTTATAGGGAGTGATTGAGGTCATAAATCACAAATAATTAAATGGAAAAATTAAATTTTAGGGCATCAAATCCATAAATTTTTGATGATTTGAAAGGCCATCAGTTCAAAACAATTTAATGTATTAGGACAACATTTTATTTAATAATTTTCCTAATGTTTTTTAAGTATTTTACTACCTAATAATATACGGAAATATACTTACTTGCTATGTTTCAATTTCATATGAACAATTACATCTTTTTTTGTGCTTAAATCACATTCTAATTCATCCCTTACTCCATGAAAGGGATATCCTAGAATAAACCCTTATTTTTAAGCACTAAAATCATATTTTAACTGATCTTAATAATGATGAAATAAGTTTTTATATTTTTATATAACTATTTTCCAAGACTTATATGGTTAATAAATTAATTTATAAACCTATAAACTGACACTATTGGTTCATTATTAATATTTATTCATCAAATTGTTTAACTATAAATAATTTCACATTAACTAGGACATCATGTAGGCCATTGGTAGGCATGAAACCCTTATCGTCATTCTATCATGGGTTTAAGCACCATCGCCTTGCCGAATTTTATGGTTTGTTTCCCAACATAGGGGTTGTCCTTTTTATATACAATAATAATATAATTTTAAAAATAAATATTATGTACATAATTGAAATTTAATTATTAAATATCCTTTTAACTATGGTTTTCAATACAAACTCAATACATAAATACTTCATCCATTTATTTCCTCATAGGCCATTCCTTAGTCTATAATTTATCCTTTTGAAGAGGGTATTGAATTGGGTAATTCCTAGGTTCCCAATAGTTAGAGAAATAAACTATAAATGGGTCCAAAAGGATGATATTTATTTCCTTCCATTATACTCTTCATTTTTCCTTGTAAACTATTTTTTTATGTCCTTAATTTCCACAAATAATTCATTTCCTTGTTCCATTAAGACACTTCCATGGGTGTCTCCTTACAAATTTCTTACATGAGGGAAATTAAACCTTCTTCTCTACAAAGTCACCACTACCCGAGCTCTTAGAAATCTCCATCCTTATCTTATTTGGTTAGTTCGTGAGTTGCTTAAGGTATGTGTTGTTAATAATATTTCGAGAAACCAGATTAGGAAAAAATGCAATATCTTTCACCCCTATAAACACCTCATTTAGTTTCTTATTGTCACTACCTTTTACTTCATGTTCAATGTTAACAAGACTCTTTTAGGTTCCAACCATTGACTAAAACTATGTAGCATAGTGAGAGTAAAAATAGTCATAGTGAGAAAAATGTATAATCATTTATAATATATCTAAATCATGAAACCATATTTTCAATCTAAAACACCTTAAGATTAACATAGGTTATTTAATTTCATCATATTTTCAAATGATTCACAATGATTTGTAATGAAAATTTAAAATATCCTAAGAGTGTCCCACATGGAGTTTCAAACCAGGTGCAGAGTAAGGCCTATTGTTATGTACATGGTTATGCACAAGTTAGGACTGCCACACCTTTTTGGAGTTGTTTCCCATAGGCACATTTGTCCCAAAACCACATCCACTTGTAGTATCCAGAATAGAATGTATTGATAGAAAAACCACCTAATATCTATCTCATTGAAGCATTAGGATGTTCTTATATACTTTTCATCACATTATACCTTAGGGATATGTTCTCTAATCTAGGTTTTCTTAAATTGAGTTCCCAGGGTTGCTATTAAACCCATTATGATACCAACTATAGTGACCCTTACCCTGGAATGCTTGAATCAAGTGTCATAGTAAAATTTCATTGGAAAAATATACAAGTAAATCATATCCCAAAGAACCAAATAGTTTTATAGGTCTTGGTAAACTAATTAAATAAACAATATTTTTTTAAAAATGAACGAACACATTAAAACATATTTTTTCCATTTGAGTATAATAAATTTCTTCCATATACCACATCCTTTAATATATTTCTTAGCATAGTTTAGGGAATTCTAGGGCAAGGAAACATAATAATGGTGAGCTAAAATTCTCATAAAGGTTGAGTACAATGAAATAAATAATGAATCAATGAGAATAATTATTATAGAAAGGTAAATAACTAAATTCACATTATATTTAATAAATAAACTGATAAAGAAGTTAATAAATAATATGGAAATATAAATGACTGATAACACATTCCATTTAAATAATTCGATAAGGAAAAATCATTATGGAAAGGTAAATAATTGAAAACACAATCCATTTAATCAATAAACTGATAATGAAATGCATCCATAGAATTTTTCACGGTGAAAATATCATGGATAATAAATACTGAATATGAATAAAGGAAATTATTAATTAACGAATGTAATTTTTTCTAGTCATATGATACCTTTACAGTTAATAACTTTTACAATATGTTTTATCATAATACTATCAAGACCATTCACAAGACAGTTTAAATTAGCTGTTAGAAACCTATCTACTCTTCTTGGAAACTAAATTGAAGGGTTTGTCACCAACTAATTTCATCCCATAATACTACAGAAGCATCTAGGGTCTTACTTTAAATAGTCCTAAACCAGTGTCTTTCATGTCTATATCTTTTCTCATATATCTAATAATCAATTTAATTCAAAAATAATGTAACTTATCAAATATTCGTATTGAGTAATGTATATATATTTATTAGTATTTCCCCGGTAAATCCAATAAATTTCAAAGAATAGTATTTATAAAAAAAGATATATGTTTTAGGAAATAAAAATATCCATGATAAATGATAAGTATAATTAGATAAAATTCAATGTATAATTATTAGAGGATATTGAAAGTTTCAAGGGGACAAAAAAATGATTCAATGAAGTGAATTTCAATACTAACCTTGTCCAAATCAATCATAAACCATCTAGAGGAAGGATAAGGATGGTATCAATACAATATATCCTAATTGGAGTGAAAATAAAGTGTTGTTGTCGTTGATAAATATAAATACGATAAAAATATCTTTTAAACACATTATTGATGAAAATATCCTTTTTATTTTGGTTTTTTTTTTGAAAATCCATTTTATTGAAAATCACTTTTTAAAACATTTTTTTAAATTCCCATTTTAAATATGATAAGGAAGCTTCGAAAAAATGATAGTGGGTAAATACTTATACGTTATACAAAGTAAAAACACATTCCTTTTATACAGTAAAAATGTTTGAAAAATGACTTGTTCGAAAATGAAAAAAATATTCCTTTTAAAAAATTTGTAAAGTAAATAAGGGATAAAAATTTATTTAATAAATTGTTTTATGTGGTTAAAATAATTTTTGAAAACATTTTAATAAAACATGGTTTTTTAGAAGAAAACAGGATCTCTAAATAAAGAGAGAAATGAAGTCATGTTTTCTTAAAAAAAACATTTCTAAAACAAGTTGAGTACCAAAGAGTGGGAAAATGGTACTATTACTTGAAAAATTCCATAAAAAAATCAGGAAAATAAAATTAATGGGTTTATTTAATAGTATTCAAATAAATTTATTCAATAAAATTTCAAGAATTAGCAACCTCAATTAGAATGATACTATGAAATAAACCCTTAAAAACGTCATAAAGATGAAGTGATAATTAACCAATGAATTGATTATGTGTAACAACTGTTAATCCACATAAAATAAGTCGAAATAGATCAATATATAGTCAATGTAATTATAAAAATAATCATATAATATTAATGATAATGAGGAAGTGATATAACATAATGAAAAAGATTTGGGTTATGAAATCTCTTTACCACTTGGGTAACATTAAGTGTAAATACCATTAGATTAAATTATTCACATTAAAACTCAAAATATAATGAATAATTAATGATTCATGATATTAAGTATCCAATTGGATGTATTTACACAATATATAAGTAATTATGTGTACCATAATAAAGCATGCCTCAAAGAATGGAAATAGAGATGATGTCCCCTACTACTTGGTAACTTTTGAATTATTATCCCCATGAAAGAAATAATTTCCAATGATACTATAAATACCATGAAGATAAATTTATTCATGATATAAAATAAAATAGGGTTAGTATATACACAAAAAAATAATTATGTTTTAAAAATAGTGTAGGCCTCATAGAAAGAATAGTGAGAAAATAATCTCTTACATTGTGGTTCCTTATAGGTGATCATAATTTAACATCATATATAATGGCGATAAACATTTTATAAATTTATTACCATAAGATAATAATATTTATAAGTTAATATATTGTATTCTTATAACATCTCATTATCTGTTTGTTAATAATCTTTCATTATTTTTACTATTTTAGGTGTCAATTGCATAGTTTTTTAATATGTTTTGACTTGTTAGTGGTTATTAATATTAATTATATCATGATTTCATCAAATAAATATTATAAAAAATGATTTGAATATCATATATATTCAGTATATATTTCTTTATAATAATCCATAATATTTGGGGATTGGAAATAAAATGTACAATTCATGGAGATGGTAGATTGTACGTACAGATGAACGCTACATCCATTTCTTGGCCATATTTAAAATAATGAAAAGTAAATGATATATATATGTTTATATGTATAAGTATATTATAATTTCAGAATCATATTTATTTCATATATATTAAATATTTTTATTAATCCCATCCTTAATAATTTCCATGTATAATTCCAACGAAACACATCACTTTGAGGAGGTAGTAGTCCACATGTCCACAAACGATGTAATCATATTACCACAAAATGGAAATAATAATGGTATGTGTTATATAAAAATTACCAAATCATAAAGAAATCATAAATATAATAAATTTCATACATAAACAATAAATACATCATTATTCCAACCTTCAATCGTGGTAAATGGAATAATTAATGACATTGGTTCTCTAGGTGGTAGCATGCCATACACACGAACGATGATTGTGTATCACATTTGATGTATGTGTGTGAAATTTTAAGTCAAACTATTATCATAAAAACATATATGTATATTTAAGATACCTATATTGTTATATAATCAATTAATAATAATAATTTAATTTTTTGAGAAAAAAATAAAATGATTGTGATCATTGAAGAATGTTACCTCTTTTTCAGGTAACTCCTTTTGCTTCATAGAAAAAGGCATCATTGGTTGGATTTATACCCAAAGGTAGGATTATAAGATTATGTGATGGAATTTGGAGGATTATTTGGGTAGAGTTTTTATGATACAAATGGATTTATTTGTGTGAATAAGTGGGATGGGTGAGTGCCTTTTTATAGTGGAGGAGGAGTGGCATTATTGTAAATTTTTTAAAAGGGAATTCCACCCATGTTTTTTCCATGTCAAGTGGCACCAATAATGAAAAAAATTCCCATAAATGTATTATGGGGTCTGAAGAGGAATATAAAATGGATTTTAGACAATTTTATATGTCAATTTGGGCCTTAGTTTTAAGGTTCAGTCCTTTCTTAAGCAGGTTTTTCTCATAATCATTGTAATTAATTTTAATCCCTTTCACTAATATTTTAGGTAAAATATTAATTTGAAGTTATTAGACATTATAAAATATATTTATTCCAAATATGGAATCTAGTTTTCGATATTCCAACCACATAATTGAAAAAAAAAATTTAAATTGATCCTACACATAGAATAAGAAATATAGATTTTAAAGTAAAAATGTTCAAGAGTTTGTTAAGTTTTTATTAAAAATTTCAATGTGAAATTTATTTCAAGGAAAAAACATGAATTAATTGATGTAAAATTTATCTAATTAGGTGTTAAAACCAATAAAAATACTTTTTATCCTTACAAAAAAATTATATAAAAAACAGTGTTTCCAATTAAAATTCAGTTTTTTTCACTATTTATCAAAAAATGAAACTTTAGCTAAAAATAAAAAAATTTCCCCTTTGGATAATATTTATGTTCCTCTTTAAAAAAATGAAGTTTTTTTTAACATATAGAATTTATAAAACTTCAAAAATTTAGTTTTAAAATAGTTGTGCGATTAAAAGGCCATAAAATTTCTATTAGAAAAATATAGGTCTTTATGCACACTGTTGGGTTTTCTCTTATCTTATGACTATAAAATATATCATTTGAATGTAAAAAATTTTCATTAAATATATAATATATATTATTATGATTCATTTAATTCCATTCATAATTAAATTTCTAACGGCTAAGTTAAGTCTTATTATATTAAATAATATTATAATATATTATTGTTCGGTAAAACTCGGTCTTGAGTGTAATAGAAGTTGTCGAAGAAACTCATAATTTCATGTGATGAAATATAACTCATTATTTCGTGAATTTAAATATATATATAATATTAAATTTATTTAAAATATTATATATACTCTAAAGTCTCGAGAGGCTATACATTATCAAATAAAGGTTACTCTTTTAGAATTTTGAAGGAGTTACCTAAACCGACCTAGGAAACATCACTAAAATAAAAATCACGTATAAATAGTGGATAAAGTTCACTAAAATATTCTACCATTACCAAAAATGGTTATATAATACCCTTAATCAAGTGTTAATTCATCATAAAATATTCAAGTTCTACAAATGTCATCTAAATTGCCTCCTCTTGATCTGAAATTTCTTTAAGCATCCCCCAACATAATTGGTGACATAAATTGACAATAATGAACACTTTTATGTGACCAAGTAATCATAGAAAACAAATTTATTGTTATTCAACATTTCACTCTTTTTCATTACATTTATTCTAAACCATGATATGGTGAGCATCATTATGGTGTGTCCACTCTATCTCTTTAACTCTGGCTTCAAACTGTCTCCTGCCATACCATTTTTACTATATTTTCATTCATGTTTCATATAATCTCTACCCATGTATTACTTATAGATGACGTAACATTTTTATACAATGAATTTTTATTCCACTATACTGGTATTCTTAACCACAATAAATGTATTGTGGTCATCATAGATCCCACTTCTGTCCCCAGCGTTAATTTCCAAAATCATGATTCTAAACATGATATAGTGGTGCCCATGGTCTTTAAAAAATCCCTATCTTTCATGATATATCCCATTCATGGATATTCTCACTATGACCTCATCGTTTTCCATTAACATTTAAGTACAATATTCAGGACTCCACAACACGAAGGCAATATTTTCTTCATTTTTCTCCCATTTATACCAACGTTCTTAAAAATATTATTTAATGTTAATCTTATTATAATGAATTAATAACACAATAAATTAGAAAATATTAACTCATTTATAAATAAAATTATTCACGAAAAAAATTCATAAATTTTATTTATCAAAGTTCCCAGCATATAAAATATTAATTTTCATTAAACTTAGATCTAAACACTATTATATGAAAAATACATCATATCCAATATTTAAATACCACAATAAATAAATTCTTAAAATTTTCAATGATGGGATTCTTTCAAGCATCACATGTAAATATTTTTTTAACTCCTAATTTATTAAGAAAACCATTCAGTTATATATTTTACTTTTCCTTTTAAATTTATGATATTTCTCTTCACTTTCATTCAAATCATTAAAGTTCTTTTCAATATTAAGGTACACTCGTGAACTAACTTATTGGAAAATTATTTCAATAATCACATAATATTATTTTATTCAAGTTATTTTCAATATATAGTATGTGTATTCTATCAATAATTTTTCAATATATATAAATATCCATATAAGAAATCAAACAATATTAATCAAGAAGATATTTAAAAATGGTTTTTCTTGGGTAAAGGGTTGGTGGTTCATGATGTGAAATGTAAATAAAAGCTCAAAGAATAAGTACAATTATAAAAGTATAATTACAAAATTTTAATTAACCTCAATGAAAAATAATTTCATTATTTTTTCCTCAAAATTCATTATATCCTCTTAATTTTTTCTCTCATTTTCCAAATGTTCGAAAAACCAAACCTTTAATATATAAATTCACTCTATTTTATAATTTATTCCTCCACTTTTATTATTCATTCTTTCATTATTTTTTGTTTTCTTAAAATTATAGTGGATCAAATTAAAATCTATTAAAAATAGTTTTTTAACCATTAATTTAATAAAAAATATATAATTCCCCACATTTATATCATTTTCAAGGAATAATAGTTCAAAAACTCCATGATCTCACTCGAAATCATCTTTTATGATCAATTTGAATCATGAAATAACATCAATGAATTGGGATAATAATGGTAAATAAACTTGTAATATTTAATTTTATAAGAAAATTCATGGTCTCTATGTTGTTGACAAAAAATCAAACATAATGGAGTTCTCAAAGATAGAATGGGATAAAAATTAACCAAATGTTGTCTTAATCATTTTATTATTTTTCAAAATCATCATATATTAAAAAATATCAAAATTTAATTACACATAGTGATTTATAACCTAATAATATATCAAGAAAGAGGATTTTAGATTGAATATGTTAATGGGTTCAGTAAAACTATCAGGAATTGGAATTCTTATATTGGTAAATCACTTCATGCTATAATAAATAATAAATAGTCAATTAACATAAAATTAAAAATATCAAAGAACAAAGGTGTTGAAAATTTCCATTTATATAAATAAATAAACTGTCCCAAAACATGATTCACCACATCAATTTTCATGTGTTTATCTTTACGTAGCCATCCATCATCTTACTAATCTAGCATCATCAAAAATAACATTTAAAACCTGACATGATGGTATTCCTTAGAAACCATTGTATTATAGATCAAATTAATAAAAATATATAAATAAAGTTTCAAAAAATATTCCCATATCAATTGAATCCCTTACTATCTATCTTATATATTTTTCATTCCATCATCATCATCATAGAACAATAAAAGAAAAATATACAAGTGAAATAAAAGTTTCATTCTATTAAAGCTCAAGAAATTAAGGGTGATTGAATTATTTATGTCCTATAATAAATGTAAACTAAATCCAAAAAAATAGTTTCTAAGAAATAAATATATTAATTTGAGGTTTCTTATAAAAGTGGTTTATTTAAATTATTTTAGATATGTAAAACCTCACCATGTCATATAATTGAAAAATATACACAAGTTAATCAATCCAAATTAGTGATAGTTCTATGTTCAGATTTTATCATATTGATGTTTCTTCTTACATTATCTAATATTATATTTACACTTCCTTGTGTTTGAATCTTCCCTAAATTTATTTGTATAATCCACTAATTTTTAGTTGGTCCTAAAAAATTAAACATTAATTTATCTATTAACCAAAAAAATTCCCCATTTTATCTCATATTTCTCATCATATTTTCTAAAATATTTAATCCTTTTTATTAACCCCCTTTAATCCTTATTTTCCAAAATTACTCACATTTATTTCCTCTTCACAAAAATACCTTTTTTCTTATCAATTGAAAAGAAATCATCCAATTTCAATTTTTATCCTTACCCAAATCCGGACATTTTTTAACTAAAGATCCCATTATCTATGCTTGTATTTATTCAACAAGTATAGTTACCTAGGTGAGAATAATTTTGTTAATATGTTTTTAAGAAGACAATGGATTAGTAAGGATTTAAAAATTATATGTATAGAGTGGATTTTCCATTAAAATGTTCATTGTAAATGGACAAGGTAAATTGACAAAGAAACATATTGAAAGATGCCAGAATAAGAGAGGATTTTGGGGGTTTTAGATGCATGTTATTGCTCTATAGGGGAGTCTATGGTAGATAGTTTTCTATATTTTATACTACTATTTTGGATAAGGAATTCCAAATAAGTGTTGAAAAACAATTGGAAATTTATTTTTCCATGTCATCTAGCATGAAGCCTTGGCACTAATGGAAGTTGGCCAAGATTAAGGCTCAGATCTAGTATAGAAAGGCATGTAATGTGAAAGTAACCTACATGGGTGGACATACTTTTGATGGGGTGAAGGGTGTTTAGATTCCAACGAGGGTTTATGTATGAAAATATATATGATATCACCAATATATTATCTTAAATATCTTAGGATGTGGCTCTTGTGCATGCTTTAATTTGGAAGACGTTCAGTTAGTTTCATAACTTTATAAGTGGATCTTATTATTGATGTTTTTAAATCAAGTTCTTTTTAGAAGATTTATATATATTATATTGAAGATTGAAATTTTATGAAATTTTTGTACAATTATAAATAGACCCATCATCCATTATGAGACATGATAACTATAGGGTGGTAGTATCATCTACAAGTCTAAAGGAATAAGACTACATGTTTCTTGTATGATCCTTTTTTATATAGTATAGGTATCCTTTCAAAACTAAAGGAATAACACTACCCTAATATTATTTTAATCACTCTCCTATATTTTAAATAATAATCATTGTATTAAAAGATGACTTGAACTTAGAATGCAGTGGGATATCACACTATAGATGAATATTTTAAATCTCTATGTTCCACTTTTATTTCTTATTCTATATTTCATACTATGGTGAGGGTTGAGAGAACATAATTAGATCATTTTTTAATCAGGAAACATGTTTGAGTTTAATATGTGACAATATATAATGAATGAAAAACTCGGTAGATATTGGCTACACAGACCCCCCTCATTGTCCCTACATGAGCACTCAGAACTACAATTGTTATCATAGAATATTCTTTCCTTTGATTGGTTCAAATAAATTCCACCAGTTTTTTAAAAATCTCTACATTAATTGAATTTTTGAATAAATTCTTAAGTACCTTAGATAGTGAACTCAAATTATATACTTTTTAGTATGGAAGGAGAAGTTTAATCTATAACCATAATGAATAAGAACAATAGAGATACAGTGAAATTGATAAAATCCTCAGCGGAGGAAAATAAGGGCCAATAACTATTTTATATTAATCTAATTTATTACTAATAATCTCCAAAATATGTTAATAGTGATCCTTTTGAAGAAGAGATTTTAATCCATGGAGATTACTGAAGGTATTAATCTATCAAAACTGTTTAATACTTATACTCTAAATTTGAATGGTATATAAATAATGTTGTTGATAAAGTGGTATCATATATACTTGATTTTTTCAAGATGCTTCTAGATGAAAATACACAACTAGAATAAGAATCTATTGAAAATATAAACTAATTAAAAAACATAAAAAGCAAAATTCTATCTAAAACCAAGTTTAATCCACAAAAGAATGTATTGTTTTTTTCGAATGAAACATTTACTTTTTTTTGAAAAATAAAAAGGTATTTTTGTGATAAGGAAGTGAACATATTTTTCTTGAAGAAGTGATTAATACATTGAAAAAATTTCACAACACCTCCAGGAATATCAAAGAGACCTAATTAGTTGTTAAAAAGATAAACATAAAATATCTTAGTGCCACTCTATAAGAATAAATAAAAATTAATGAATATTATATTGAAAAAATAAATAGGTATTAGAAAGTCAAGTTGATATCAATTGAGGAAAAAACCAATTACCTCAACATGAAGTGTATTGATCTTGGAATAAATTTGAAAAATATAAAACTAATCAAACTAGAATCTCAAAAACTATTGAAGAAAGGTATTTTGGCATTAAATATATAAAAATAACCCTTTTTTCAAAATTAGAACATAATTATTTCAAAAAATTATGTGATTATTTGAAGAAACACCCACTTCTAGTCCTTTGAAAAATGCTTCATCCAAATAAAAAATGTTGATTATGCTAAATATGTGTGTCTATATATTAAAGATTTTAAATAAAAAATCACATAAAATGGATGAAGAAAAAATTATTATAATACCTCTACCATATCAAGGGTGTATAAAAGAGTGTTTGTAAGAGGTAGTTCCCCAATAAAAACCAAAATACATGTGTGAAGCCTCTAAAAATAGAAAAAATATAGTCCTATGTAATAAGCACTCCAAAAAAGAAAAAAGGATGTTGTTTCACTATTAGTATCATTAAAGTTTTTGGAATAAAAAATTGTATTATTGGCATAGTATATCAATTTTTGTAACTCAAATAATTCTTACATTGAGGGTTAGGTAAGCCTAATATATTTCATAACCCATATTTGAAGAGTTTTTCTATTCAAAATAGGTTTTATACTCTAAATAATTCTAATGGAGTGAGAAATTATTATTATTATTATAAATAGCATGCCTATGTGAATCAAAAAATCAGTCACCTAAAATTTATAAATAGGGAAAACTATAAAAATATAAGTTTTAAGAAGAGTAAACATTGGGAAAATTTCAAAAGAAGAATGATTAAAAAACAATTCACAAAAATTTTCTCAATGAATATTGTGGTTGAATCCTTAGGTAAAAGATCCATGAATTGTAACTTGGGAATTAATATCAGTTTCTTATACTATAGAGGAATAAAATATATCACGAACAAATGAAAAAAAAATCCAAGGATGTTTATATTGGTGGAAGAGAACTTTCAAGAATCCATGTAGAGATTTAGAATAGGGTAATTCAATTCCAAAATATATTTTATTTGTTTTTCCATCTTATTTGGTAATGGAAAGAAGAATAGGGAAAGTAAAATATAAGGCAAGTGATAAAGGGATGGAATTAAATCTATATGAACAATCTAAATTTCATGATAGGTTGTAAAAAAATTACAACTCAATGGTTTTAGAGGGGAAATATGGGAGGTTTCGTATAGATGGAAATTTTGATAAAAAATATTAAACCATGAAACCTGCTTAAGATGATATGTTAATGAAAATGTATTTTCTCTGAAAAAGATGTATGTTCCATGATGGATTATCCATATGGTAACATCACACATAAAGTGTTTTAAAATGTGAATAATTCCATGTATTAAAAAATAATATATATATATATATATATGTGGATGAAAAAATTAGAAATAGGAAAATCCTAATGATGAAAATATATAAGAGACATGGTTAAGAAAATATTATGAACGTTATTGATCATTTTACGGAAAAAAGAGTTCCACATTTTTCAATTTGTTTTATATATCTTTTTTGTTATTTATATTTAGGTCATTAAATGTTAAATCAAGGAGATAATTAAGTTTTCAATGTTTTGTAGTAACATGAAGAAGAGACATGATTGAATCACTATTTTTTATTTGGTGAAAGTTTCAAATGTCCTATTTTAACATGAGAAATCATAAATTATATCTAATAGAGATATCCAACTTGATTAATATGGCTATAAGTATCCCTTTTAGGAGAATATAGGTGAATATGGTATTGAAAAGATTTTAGAGTTCTTCATCAAAATACTAATCAAATTTCAGTAAAGTGTAAGTAATTGGGGTATAGAATTATTTTAAGAATCTATCTCAACCACTAGTTCTAACCCCAAAATGTTTGAAACCAATTTAATTATGTTATGGTGTATCCATTAAGGTGGATTCAATAATTATGAGGTCATGTATCGTAATTAATATGATATGGAATTTCCTAAAATTAGTCCTAAAATTCAAGGATAAGGTATTCCAATCCCATTTTTTACCCCGGATTTAGTTATATTAAATCTCTTCCAATGGGGGATTGTTGATTGGTGAGTGACATATTATAAAGGGTTAGTTTTATTCATTTCACATGCATTTTTTATGATTCTATTAAAATTAATAAAAAATTAAATCCCTATATAAATTAGAATTACAATCCCCTAAGGTGAATAGTTTAGTGCAGTATGATATGTTTAGTGATTACACAACAACTATTAGTACCTTCGTTATGCACACATATTTTCTACAACGATTTAGGCCACATAGACTTATATTTTTTTAATTATAGTTTAATATCTAAGTGAAAATGTTGTAACCAATCCTTTTTCAAATTATATTTTATTGAATTCAAAATATGAAGTGGGGGGATAATTTTTTTGAAATTTAATTTGATTTAATAATTTTTTTTTATTTTTTTACAATAATTTAGTGATGAAAATTTATAAATGAACACATAATGTTGTAAAGGTATTTGTGTGTATTAACAACTTACACAAAGGTATAGATTGAAGAACCCATTCCTAATGACTGTATCTGTTATTAATAAGGATGGTTACCCTAGTGATAATTATGTCATTATTTTTTTAGAAGAAGAGAATGAATTCGAAGTGAGTAGAAGATTTTAATAATGGAGTTGAGTTCTCATGGAAAGTGTTATTGTGTATGAAATTTTTTTTATTAAAAAAGATGTATCTTGGAATAAATAATAATAGAGGATTAGTGTGAGGTTTTTGGATTCATATTATAATTATATTGATTAATTTCTTGTATGTTGTTTGATATATTTTATATAATTATTTTGGATAAGGAATTATAAATAAGGAAGGGAAAAATTTCCCATCTATTTGGGTAGATTATCTAACCAACCATCCTGATCACCAGTGGTAGTTGTCCAATCATAAAGTTGGGAACCAATTGAGAGATCCATAGAAATTTTATATCACCTATACAGATGAGTTTGGGTGTAGACGGGCAAATGGTTCTTAGATTCTTCCAAGGGGTCATGCTTTTCAGATTGTATAAGATTATTTTCTATAATAAGACTTCATTGGTCATCCAAGTAAGTTCTTAGGATAATAAATAAATGTGCCTACTATGTGAATTTATGATGTGGGGAGTGGATTCTGATACACATTTCATTTTTAATATATGTTTATGCTATTTTAAAAGGTGTCATGTGGATTTGATGTCGAGTTTTTTTAATCCTAGAGACTCAAGGGTTCATACCACCTGAGTTTTATGGAATTATTTCATAATATATAATCTTAATGACTCTAACACTATTTTTTACCATGTGAGATCATAGACACTCATATCAAATCTATTATGATGAACACGCAGTGGTTTGAAGCTAAATGCAATGTCAATTACCAAACACGAGAGAAGGAGACTAAATATGGATAGTCATTTTGTAGAGACCCGAAGCTTGACGTACATAGAAATTACATTACTTTTTCGGAATAATTAGTACATAAAAAAAACACACACACAAGGACTGTAAGAGTTTAGTGTCTTTGGAAACTTGGAACGTAATATTCTAATCGTGGTGAAAGATCTTCAACATCTCCCATTAAGATCTTCCACTTTTTGTTTCCTTACCTAAAACATTTCTTTTAATCCTGGGGGAAAATAAAACATAAAAAGGGTGAGCCCAAATGATCAGTAAGGGTAAGCATGGATAAAATAAAACATACCATACACATTTGAACCTAAAACATGAACATAATGTTTAAACATCAAAATCTTGAGCAACGACTTAAAACATGGAAGTACATAAGGCATAGATCATAATGGAACATAAGTAATGATAACATAGAATGGGAATAAAACATTTAATTGTGGCATACATTAAGCACATGTAATGATTTCTATGTTAGCCAATGCATTGCTACCAAGAGCATCTTAGTGGACAAAGTCCCTTTCTGAATCGAGTTCACTCCTCGTTCCTGTCCTGTATTACTGAACCGGTTTAACTTGCCATTCCATCCATGTCTATCTCATGAGATATAAATCTTTACCCAATTCATTGGAGGGAGATATAGGTCTCACCCATCTCATAGTGAAATCATTCTTACTTGTGCCACAAAATAAACATAAAACATTCATCATAACCCAAAGAATAAAATGGGTTTCATAAACATTATCCCATCATCACATAATCCATATAAAACAAATGGATATTTCATCATAAGAATATTGAAACAATGAAAATCATAGAGACATTATACTTGAAACATACACATATGAAATAATTTCATCTTAGATAGAAAATGGTTTTGATAAAACACTTGAAATGAATTCTTGAGGAAAATATCATTTTTTCTTCAAAATCAATTTCTTTTCACAAAATGTCATGTAATTTTAAAAGATAATAATTTCGTTGAAAATAGTCATGAAATATTTTGGAGGAAGCTTCATGAAAATAAGGATTTATAAAACCGTAAAAATCCTTTCAAGCCGTATAAGTTAAAAAAACATTCTTCTTGTACTTTTGTCGGAAAAGTCAAAAAGTACATCGTAACGTAAACAAAAGAAAGATTCCTTACATACCATATAGTAAAAGTAAAAGATGGGTAAAAAGGACTTTTAACATACATGAAAACACTTTTATAAAACATGGACATGGATGATAGAAATAACCCCAATAATTACTTACGAATAAGCAATCTCCGATAAAAATGAGATTTGCATAATTATCCCTTACCTTAGGTCTGATATGCTTCGTACGTATCCGAACCTCCTGTAATATGATTTACATAATGTCATTGACTTATTACAGAATCATATTCATTGTTATGATATCATATATGGTTCACTTATGACTTTATATAACCCGTTCTTTTGTAAATTCCATGTTAAAGAGCGTTTTGGGTAAAATCATTTCATTTGTCGTCCGTGTTTTGACTTGTAATTATTCATATGATTACATAGATCATGATTACTTAATTCCAGAATATAAAACATGATTTTTATATAATATATATTCATAATATATATATATATATAATAGATAGATAAATGGAAAGAAATACACCGTTCATGGAGACGGTAGGCCGTACGTACGCATGAATGTTGTTTTCGTTTCCTCATTGAATTGAATGGAATTAATTGGATGAAATACATATATATATATACATAATTCCAGTATCATTAATATGTCATATATTTCATGATTACTTATTATATATACTTTATAATCATTTATGAATGGTTAATCATTGAGAATGAATCTCACCGCGTCGTGGAGACGGTATTCCGTACGTACGCACGAGCGATGATATCGTTCCCATGATCGTGGAATTTTATTGGAGTGTATGTATACTATTACAGAATCAATATCACTTTACAATAATCATATATAGTTATTATTTACACCATTATACCCATCCATGTAAGGTGGTGGTGGAAAATAGATTACACCACAGCGTGGAGACAGTATTCTGTACGTACGCACACGCGGTGATTTCGTTTTCCGTAGGATGGATAGATGGTGAAATAGGGTTGTTTAATACTTATAATAACATATCAGTATATTATTGATACTGATGTTATTATTTCATAATGAAACAACCTAATAAGAAGAAGTGGAATAAGAAATAAAGGTGAAAGAATCGGTAACGGACATTACCTCTTCTTTGAAGCGCCTCTTTGAGACCTCCTCTTAGGGCACTAAAATTGGTCTTTTAAGAAGACCAGGACCTCTAGGATGTTTCTAGGGAAGTGGAGAAGATAATTTTCAGGGGTTTTCCGAGCTTGAAGGCTCAAAGTGGTGTGAGTAAGAGAGGTATGAGGTGCCATTTTATAAGGGAGGAGAGGGGCACCTTTGGAAAACTAAATATATTATTTTATTATAAAGTCATATTTGGTTTTAAATAGCTCCAAACTGATTTATTTACAATCTAAGGTGGGGATGGGTCTAAATACTCTCATAAAATATAATTTATACAAGTTTAGGTACCTATTTTAACCTTATCATTTAGATTTAAATTTAAGTTAGATAATTTTACTTTTACCGTGTCTTTTTGTGTTCCTACACTATAAGGTTTATAAACATACTATAACAAGCCAAAAGAACCCAAAGTTGTTTATTATTAATATATATAACATTATATAAGTCATTTGGGCTAACCATAGATTTTTAGGAATATAATAACAATTAATAATATAATATTTGTTTTAAAAACTATTTTATGTCAATTTTGACACTATTTGGTAATTGATTTTTGTGAAAATTATAACAGAATTATTAGTTTGAAAAAAGTTTATTAAATCAACACTAACATGTCATATTAACATATAAAAGTATTTTAATTCATAAAAAGTCTCAAATTACATTTATTTGGGTATTTATAACATCAATTATGTCAATATTTCATTAATAAGATAATTACTGTATCATCATTGTGTCATAAATAAATTAAATTATTTAATGTCTAAAAATTAAAAATAAAAAATCATTATGTAGTAAATATTTTTATATTTCCAATGAATGTTTATAGTCGAATTTATCCTATGTATAACCCTATATTAATAATGATTTACTTATTAAACTTTGATTTTAACTATTTTAACCCATCTTTAAATAAATTTATAATAAATGTCCTAATCAAATCCAAGTGGGCCTAAATGGTCATATTTTATTCCTAAGGTTGTTTTTGGTCTAATTAAACTTATTCAATATAATTAAGACATGTTTTAGGGTAATAATAATATCATTTTTACCCTTAATCACCCTATTTACTTTTAACCGTGGTAAATAAAAGTAAAAAGTTACTATTCTCCAAAAATTATTTTCATCTCATTGAACCACATTTTACTTACTGACATCAACCGTGTCTCTTGGATTTTTGAAATTCCATTCACAAAAGCGGTAAAATTAAGTTTTATGTAAATTTGCAAATTATCCTAGGATGTGGGTAAAAGACGGTCAAAAGTTCAATAAAATTTTTGTATATATACAATTATTAAGAAATGACTCCAATTAATTACATTGAACATATATAGGTATTATGTATCAATTTTTACCTAAAATAAATTTAAATAAAATAAATAATTATTTAAATAAAAAGTCGGTTTTTAAATAGTAACCCAGTGTTTTCACTATTCATCAAAAATTGAAAGTTTTCAGAAAAATACCAAAATTTTACCCTAGGCTAATTTCGATATTCCGAATCCAAAAATGAAGTCAATTTTGAAAGATTAAATTTAAAAAATTTCAAAAAGTGGGTATTACTATTCATAACGGTTAGTTTTAATAATATTTTAACCATATATCGTTGTTTAGTTAAACCTGGTATTGCATACAACACACGCTATCGAGGAAAGTCGTGATTGCGTGTAATGCAAGCCAAGTCAGGGTTGCGTGTTGTGAAAGACTCCTCCGTTGTTTTGTATAACAGAATCCAACCATATTTCATTTATACATTGAATATATATATATTTATATATATACACACAATGTTTCATAGAATAACTACTATCAAAATTGTGTGTAACATGATCCAAGAATAGTGTTGTGTATACTGCAAGCTCATACGGTGTTGCGTGTAGCGCAAGGTAATATTGTTGTAGCATACAACACAAGACATCAATGATATTAAAAGAATATTTTTCATAAAATCTCAGGGTGTTACATTCTACCCCCCTTAAAATGAATTTCGCCTTCGAAATTCGTCGGGGTTATAAATGGTTTACTACTCGAAAGTTTGGTGAATAGAAACCCACATCGTTAAAAGGAATACCAAAATTGGCTTTAAAAACTAAAGTATGAAATGTAATGGTTACCCAAATTAACTCATCACTTGGTTTCCACGTAGGAGAACATAGGTGAAAATATGGATATGGAAGAAAAATATAACCATCAAGTTCTGATGGAGAGTGGTAGAGAACATGGCTATGAAAAATCCATCAATCACAAAGCCATAGATTTGTGATGATCTAAGGTACCATCTGATTCATCGAATATAAGGGCACTAGGACAACATTTTTGTCTTTCATGATCATTTCCCTAAAGTTGATGAAATTGGAAATAGAAGAAATACTTTTGTAATTTTGGTACAGTCTCACCGTTGTTTGTTCTTTGGACAATTTCCACTTCATCTCTTAAAGAAATGAAGTTGAATTTGTCATTTGTGAAGTGTTAGAAGATCATGTGATAGAATGATGGGTCATTCCATCTGTTTCAAACAAAATGTTAGTAAAAGTTATCAAATATAAATAAGTTTATCTATGGTGAGGTTAATCATATACGATTCAAAAAATGAATTATAATTCATATATCATACCACATAATAAAATAAATCTAGTTTCTACTAACCAAGGACTTCCTGTGGGCCAGTGGTTGGCGATAAAGGCTAGTCGCACTTCAGTTGTGGGTTCGATTCCCACAACCTTGTCTGACACGATGGGTTGTCGCCCGTCTTGTAGGTTGTCCTTTTTCTAAAACTATGTTACTATAACATCCCATCAATAATATCGAAAAAAGTTCTATCCTTAAACAATACTAACTTATGTCCAATATAATCCATTGCAATATTTATCTAAAATACTTCGGTCCAAGATCATAGTATAAAGAAAAAGATTACTTGAAATGTCATCAACCAACCATCATTTATCCTCCATATATCTTGTTGGTCACATTCCAGTCATGTGAATACCCTAATCATGTATTCTCTTGAAAAATGAGTACCCATTAAACCTTAGTGAAAACATAAATTCTGTCAAAAGTTAACTCTTTCCACATACCAAAATCAAAAAATTCTATATTCTCAAACCATGATATAACCCTCTCCTTATATTAGTCATGAGCTCATGAATACTATCAAACATTTAATTTTATCCTTATCCCTTCATTATGCGCATATCATCTACTTTCCAAAAATATCTGAATAACCTTTCATGGTTACTGGTACCATTCATCATACACTTTCAAAACATAAGGAAAGAAAACAGTGTAATAATCCTTTGATGTCTCTTTATTCCATAGTACCATGAGATTACTTATACAACATTACACTTGATAAACATGTAATCATTCCACTACCTTCTTAAACCATTAACCGAGCTTAAACAATTCTTTCATCTCACATATCATTTGTAGTCTCTTCATCATCATCAACATAAATACTATCCATACGACCATACTGATTCTCTTCATGAGACTTTCCCTTAGGTAATTGGTTTCCATAATGCCTGTACATTCCACATTAAAAACATTTAACCATTTTTGATGTCGTAGAAATACCATTATCCTCATCCATGGTGTTAACTGAACCTTTTCCTTTGCACTTACTGGATTTATGTCCTTCTTTTCCACACCCAAACCATCTTCCAGTTCCATTGAAACATTCTCCTTGATGCCTCTTCCCACATGATTTACATAGGGGAAATTGAACTTTCTTTCCTCTATGATCACCATGAAACTCCATATTTCTCTTATTAGACAAGTCAGGAAACTTACCAAATTTGAGTTTATTGATCATATTATGAGATTGCTGATTCGGCATAATAATTATGTTTGGACTTCCAAATCCCATTTCATTTGGTTGCTCATGAAGAACATCATTCCATTGTCCGTCATATCCTCCATTATTGCGAATCTTCCTATTTCCATCCATTTTCTAAAACCCAAAAAGAATAGTGTGAGAGGAAAAAATCATGCTAGGGAAAACAACATAGTAAAGGGGAAGTAACCTCAATATCTAACATATTAGGTTAAATTCTAAGATCGTTAACGCAATTCTAGGATTATAACCTATACGTATACTTAAAATTAGGGACATCCTTAGACATACCTTAGACATATCTCTAGGGATCTCACTAAAGTTCTTGCATCCTAGTTTCCAATGGTTGACTAAACCTTTCCTCTGATACCAACTGTAGAGACCCGAAGCTTGATGTACATGGACATTACATTACTTTTGTGGAATACTTAGTACATAACAAAAACACACACACAAGGACCGTAATATTTTAGTGTCTTTGGAAACTTGGAACGTAATCTTCTAATCGTGGTGAAAGATCTTCAACATCTCCCATAAAGATCTGCCACTTTTTGTTTCCTTACCTAAAACCTTTCTTTTAATCTTGGGTGAAAATAAAACATAAAAAGGGTGAGCTCAAATGCTCAGTAAGGGTAAGCATGGATAAAATAAAACATACCATACACATTTGAACCTAAAAACATGAACATAATGTTTAAACATCAAAATCTTGAGCAACGACTTAAAACATGGAAGTACATAAGGCATAGATCATAATGGAACATAAATAATGATAACATATCATGGGAATAAAACATGTAATTATGGCATCCATTAAGAATATGTAATGATTTCCATATTAGCCAAGGCATTGCTGCCAAGACCATCTTAGTGGACAAAGTCCCTTTCTGAATCGAGTTCACTCCTCGTTCCTGTCCTGTATTACTGAACCAGTTTAACTTGCTGTTCCATCCATGTCTATCTCATGAGATATAAATCTTTACCCAATGCATTGTATGGAGATATAGGTCCCACCCATCTCATAGTGAAATCATTCTTACTTGTTCCACAAAATAAACTTAAAACAGTCATCATAACCTAAAGAATAAAATGGGTTTCATAAACATCATCCCATCATCACATAATCCATATAAAACAAATGGATATTTCATCATAAGAAAATTGAAACCATGTAAATCAAAGAGAAATTATACTTGAAACTTACACATATTAAATAATGTCATCTTAGATAGAAAATGGTTTTGATAAAACACTTGAAATGAATTCTTGAGGAAAATGTCCTTTTTTCTTCAAAATCATTTTCTTTTCACAAAATTTCATGCAATTTTAAAAGAAAATAATTTTGTTGAAAATAGTCATGAAATATTTTGGAGGAATCTTCCTGAAAATAAGGCTTTATAAAACCATAAAAATCCTTTCATGTCGTATACGTTAAAAAAAACATTCTTCTCGTACTTTTGTCAGAAAAGTCAAAAAGTACATCGTAACGTAAAAAAAAGATTCCTTACATACCATGTAGTAAAAGTCAAAGATGGGTAAAAAGGACTTTTAACATACATGAAAACACTTTTATAAAACATGGACATGGTTGATAGAAATAACCCCAATAATTACTTACGAATAAGAAATCTCGGATAAAAATGAGATTTGCATAATTATCCCTTACCTTAGGTCCGATATGCTTCGTACGTATCCAAACCTCCTGTAATATGATTTAAATAATGTCATTGACTAATTAAAGAATCATATTCATTGTTATGATATCATATATGGTTCACATATGACTTTATATTACCCGTTCTTTTGTAAATTCCATGTTAAAGAGCGTTTTGGGTAAAATTGTTTCATTTGTCGTCGGTGTTTTGACTTGTAATTATTCATATGATTACATAGATCATGATTACTTAATTCCAGAATATAAAACATGATTTATATATAATATATATTCAGAATATAAATATATATAATAGATCTATAAATGGAAAGAAATACACCATTCATGGAGACAGTAGGTCGTACGTACGCATGAACGTTGTTTTCATTTCCTCATTGAATTGAATGGAATTAATTGGATGAAATACATATATATATACATAAATCGAGTACCATTATTATTTCATATATTTCATGATTACTTATTTTATATAGTTTATAATCATTTATGAATGGTTAATCATTGAGAATGAATCTCATCGCGTCGTGGAGACGGTATTCCGTACGTACGCACGAGCGATGATATCGTTCCCATGATTGTGGACTTTTATTGGAGTGTATGTATACTATTATAGAATCAATATCACTTTAAAATAAACATATATAGTTATTATTTAGACCATTATACCCATCCATGTAAGGTGGTGGTGGAAAATAGATTACACCACGGCGTGGACACGGTATTCCGTATGTACGCACGCGCGGTGATTTAATTTTCCATAGGATGGATAGATGGTGAAATAGGGTTCTTTCATAATTATAATAAAATATCAGTATATGAGTGATACTGATGTTATTACTTCATAATGAAACAACCTAAGAAGAAGAAGTGGAAGAAGAAATAAAGGTGAAATAATCGGTAACGGACATTACCTCTTCTTTGAAGCGCCTCTTTGAGACCTCCTTTCAGGGCACTAAAATAGGTCTTTGAAGAAGACCAGGACCTATAAGATGTTTCTAGGGAAGTGGAGAAGAGAATATGGAAGGGTTTTTCCAATCCTGAAGGCTCAAAGTGGTGTGAGGAAGAGAGGGAGGAGGTGCCCTTTTATAAGGGAGGAGAGGGGCACCTTTGGAAAACTAAATATATTATTTTATTATAAAGTCATATTCTGTTTTAAATAGCTCCAAATTAATTTATTTCGAAGCTAAGGTGGGTATGGGTCAAAATACTCTCATCCAATATAATTTAAACAAGTTTAGGTACCTATTTTAACCTTATCATTTAGATTTAACTTTAAGTTAGATAATTTTACTTTTACCGTGTCTTTTTGTGTTCTTACACTATAAGGTTAATAAACATACTATAACAAGACAAAAGAACCCCAAGTTGTTTATTATTAATATATATAACCTTATTTAAGTAATTTGGCCAAACCTCAGATTTTTAGGAATATAATAACAATTAATAATATAATATTGTTTTTAAAAACAATTTTATGTCATTTTTGACACTATTTGGTAATTGATTTTTGTGAAAATCATAACAAGATGATTAGTTCAAAAAAAGTTAATTAAATCAACACTAACATGTCATATTAACATAGAAAAGTATTGAAATTCATAAAAAGTCTCAAATTACATTTATTTTGGTATTTATAACATCAATTATGTAAATATTTCATTAATAAGATAATTACTGCATCATCATTTTTTCATAAATAAATTAAATTATTTAAAGTCTAAAAATTACAAATAAAATATCATTCTGTAGTAAATATTATTATCTTTATAATGAATATTTATAGTCGAATTTATCATATGGATAAACCTATATTAAAAATGATTTACTTATTAAACATTGATTTTAACTATTTTAACCTTTCTTTAAATAAATTAATAATAATTGTCATAATCTAATCCAAGTGGGCCTAAATGGTCATATTTTATTAATAAGGTTTTTTTTGGTCGAATTACACTTATTCAATAGAATTAGGACATGTTTTAGGGTAATAATAATATCATTTTTACCCTTAATTACCCTATTTACTTTTAACCCTGGTAAATAAAAGTAAAAAGTTACTATTCACCAAAAAATTATTTTCATCTCATTGAACCACATTTTACTTACTGACATCAACCGTGTTTCTCGGATTTTTGAAATTCCATTCACAAAAGCGGTAAAATTAAGTTTTATGTAAATTTGCAAATTCTCCTAGGAGGTGGGTAAAAGACGGTCAAACGTTTAATAAAATTTTTATATATCTAAAATTATTAAGAAATGACACCAATGAATTACCTTGAACTTATATAGGTATTATATATCAATTTTTACCTAAATTAAATTTAAATAAAATAAATAATTATTTAAATAAAAAGTCGGTTTTTAAATAGTAACCTAGTGTTTTCACTATTCATCAAAAATTGAATGTTTTCAGAAATATAACAAAATTTTACCCTAGGCTAATTTCGATATTTCGAATCAAAAAATGAAGTCCATTTTGAAAGATTAAATATAAAAAATTTCAAAAAGTGGGTATTACTATTCATAACAGGTAGTTTTAATAATATTTTAACCATATATCGTTGTTTAGTGAAACCTGGTTTTGCGTACAACACACGCTATCGAGGAAAGTCGTGATTGCCTGTAATGCAAGCCAAGTCAGGGTTGTGTGTTGTGAAAGACTTCTCTGTTGTTTCATATAACAGAATCCAACCATATTTCATTTATACATTGAATATATATATATATATATATACACTCAATGTTTTGTAGAATAACTACTATCAAAATTGTGTGTAACATGATCCAAGAATAGTGTTGTGTATACTGGAAGCTCATACGGTGTTGCGTGTAGCGCAAGGTAATATTGTTTTAGCATACAGCACAAGGCATCAATGATATTAAAAGAATATTTTTCATAAAATCTCGGGGTGTTACACATGTAAAGGTATTCATGTATTATTTATAATGGTAACAAGATATGTGTTTTTAAAGATAACCTATGGTATCTGTAATGGTGATCTTGATGATTTATATTCATGAAAGGGTGATATGGATGTCCAAGAGTTTTATGTCAGGGTGATGGAATGGTTTATAAGACCTATATAAATTTGACACTAAAGAACATGACCCATGTAAAGGTAATCAAATATTGTTTCATGATAAACCCAAGTTTTTGGATAATATTGCTCTATTTTTTTCATGTGGATAATTGGTAGTTCCATAAAGTTATGTAAGGGTAATTTTGAGTTTCCATAATATTTTATATTTTGATGAAGGAATATAAAGATTCTTACTATTTGGTGAAGATTTAAAGTCACGATGCATTGGTCAAATTACTGATTAAAGCTACATTGGTGAAGTATAGATGGAGGAAGAAGAATCATGAGTTATCTGGTTTTTCATGGTAAATATTATGAATAAAACAGAGAATAAAATCTAAAGTATATGTTAATATTATAAATTTATTTCATATGAACTGACTGTAATAATTTAGATCATATGACTTGATCATAATAATTTGGATCATATGAATTCTATCTTATGAATTTATTCATATTATTTTAAAGAGGTGTTGTTCTAAAGGCTTAAAATTTTATATTATAATGATTATAATGATGCTCAAACAATGATTTTAAATGAAAATATCATGGTGATTGAATTTTTATTCTGTTAGAAGAAAATAAAGAAGATTTGATGGTGTATATCATTCATATATTCATCAAGGACATTAAATTCATGAGTATATTGCAATAAAAATAATGGATTATTATGAAAATAGTAATTAAAAATCTGTGAGTGTTCTACATGCTAATATGGAAGGAGTATTTAAAAAAAGTAAATAATAAGGGAGATAAGCTTTTGAGATTTTCATATCACATGAATATGGAATACCTAAGTCTTTAGAAAGACATAAAATAATTTGTAGGTGTTCTATTAAATTTATTTTAAATATGTAGGAATCCCATATTTTCTTAATTTGAGGGGGGGAATAATATTAACAAGTGTAGTGAATATTTAAGATAAGTATAAGATTGAAAACTACTATATTTAAATCTATTATTTTCGATATACCTTCTACAAGATGAAAAACTCGAGAGAGAGTTTCATCTTTGATGATGTTGTATATTATATGAAACTAAAAGTGAGAGGAAGAATAAGAGGATACTTTAGTTGTTTAATCCAAAAGAAAACCAATATATGTCAAAGAATAAAATAGGATATTCTGATATCACTCCCTTCATTGTTGGAATAAATGAAGAAGAATGGTATTAATATAAGAAGGGATCAACTATTTTTCTACTATTTAAGATCATGATGTTGAGACCCTTGATTTGGAGGAAGGAGTTTTTTTGTTTATGTGTGCCTAATCTCATGAACTAATACATCATAATGAGTATCTTAACAAAAGTCCAATGTTCATGCTATAATTTTGAATATCATCAGGAAAAAAACTCCTTCAGAAGAAAATCACATTAATGATGTGTTTAAATGTAGTGATATTTTAAAGAATTGGGTTAATAAAATATTGAAGAGGAATATTTGACGAAATGTTGGTACCATTATGAATAATTTCATCATCTTTTTAGATGTTGAAGATTTACATAGATTTATTTACTACTAAAATAATCATGGAAGGAAACTACACTTATCTTTCATGGAACTTTTATAATATAGTGTTGGAATCCTTTCAGAACACAAGTCAGAATACTTCCCTTATTCTATTGTCATTAATCTCTAATATTTTTGTGACTACACCTTCTCTTGTAAGTCGTCCTGAACCTGACAATGATTACTCTATCTAATTTATTTTTAACCTTATAAATATGTTTGTGGTATTAATATTTCTTATTTATCATTTCATATTAAGGTGATGGTTGAGATCCCATCATTAGATCCATTTCTCTTAGATGAGATAGATTTTTTGTCTAAGAGGGGATAATATAATGGAATAAAAATTTTACTGAAATTTGTGTGTATTGATTCACCCCTAGTGTCCATGCATCTCTAATAGAAACCACATTCACAAAAAAATCACCTAATGATTATTTAGAATGACTTTTTCACCACCAATATTCAAAGATAACTTCCCACATTGAACATAAATTGAGTTCATTCAAGTTTCTAAAAATGAACATCCTTATATGAAGATTGTTTTCTATTAATCAATCTAAATAATAATAAAATCCAATGTAAAGTACAATCAATCCACCATAACAAAAATATACCAAATCTGGACTCATGGATATCTAACCATTATGTTCATAAATTAAATAGTAACCATTTTGGGCTTCATCTTCTTCAAACACAAGCTCTTGAATGTTGATTATGGAACTATGTTAAAACTTATAGCTAAATAACATAAATCTCATACAAACTCATAATATCAAATATACATGGATCTTTTTTCTTCTTCAGTTGACACCTAGACACAATGATTGAAAATTCTCCAATGAGTGGTATTATTCCCATCTTCTGAAGTTTCCTCTTGTATTAAACTTATTACTTTATGAAATTTATTATCGTAATTTTTTCTAGATCTTATGTAAATGAAATGTTAAAAATAAGTTTATTGAAAATTTCTTGAAACTTACTCAATTATACATAAATTTTCCCTCAGTATACTTGTTCAAATAATGGTAGTTGAGTTTTTAAGGTGGTGGAGCTTCCTCTCTATATTCCTTCTCTACTTTCATTCTTTTTTTTATTTCTCATTTACTCCTCTTTTATTTTTTTCTTATTTCACTTACTCTCTCTATAAGGCCGTGAATTTTTGTAAGAATTTCCCTTTAATTAAATCATTTATGATCGATAGCTAGTGATATAGGAAACATCAAACTAAAATGAATAATTAATTGTCTAATAAATATAAAATATTATATTATAAAATAAAATACATCATAAGATAACTGAATGAAATATAATTTTGAAAATATTAAAAGAAATGAAACCCTACATAAATACAAAAATACTTCAAGATTGAAATTATCATCTTCACAATCAATCATGAAGATCATACCATGAATGATTAATACAAAATGAATAAAACATCTCATAAATATGTTAAACATAATTAGAAAAAAACTAAGGGAATAATATGAATGATTTTAGATAAGTATGTGCATAATTATTTTGTATTGAAATGCAGTCATTGCACATGTATGGTCATTACATATATGAATATTGAGCATATATAGTTATTTGATATATAAGGTTGTTGGGAATGTACTATTATTTGGTGTATGAAATCCAATTTTAAAATTTATTAATTATTTTATAATTTTATAATGTTATTTACTTTGTTAAAGCAATCATGACAAGTGGTTGTTACTATGTAATGGTTGATATTGTGGGAAAAAAAAAATAATCACAGTGTGGAATTTATATAGAAAGGGGTTATAAGATAAATTAGTAAAATCGGCTCATATGAGGGTCATTTATTTGGGATTGGGAAGGAGGAAGAATTGTTATGATTTTCCCTTGACCAAGACTAAGCTAAACATTTACAAGTACAACTTGAGTGAAATCATTTATGGGAGATGCCTAAGATATTGGAAATCACTATGAGATCCATGCTAGCTAAATCACCAACTATGACTACCAAAATTTATTATCTCACCCTTAGGTAAAATATATTGTCCTTTATCAGTTTCTTTGTATGATTTTGTATTATATAGAAAATAAAATTTTAATACCATAAATGATATTTCGTAAAAAATATGAATTTTCATTATCAAGTATAATTTTATAAATTTTTTATTTTTATAAAATTTATTAAACATAAAGAATAATTTTAATTAAATGTAATCATATAATTAAGTTATTTACTTTATTAACAATGTATTGATAAAATTAAATGATTGGTTAGTAAGTAAAAAATAAATTTTAAATAAATAAAAAAATTTAATGTTAAATGAGGTATTTTCTCAGAATTTTATTTATATCTATAATGTTATATATTTATAATAAAATAAATTATTCAATGTCAAATACTTATTTTAATGAAATTTATTATGTATTTATTTAAATAATTCAATTTGAATTCTTTTATTCATTATTAAATGGTACGTAATAAGACTAAATTCACTTTTATTCTTTAAAATAGGGTGAAAAAAATTATTTTAATGTGTTTTGACAATTTATTTTATAATTAGTTTTAATATTTTTTTAAAAATAAACTTAATAAACTGAATTTAATATTTGGAATATTAAATTTAAATTTCTTTTAATAATTTTTATTCTATTTTTTCGTAAAAAAATTAATGAAGGTATACCATAGTTATCATAGTAAAGGGTAAAATGAGATTAAGGGGGTAATTTAAGGTGTAAACTTATAAAATAGCCCTAAATATATCTACAATTTTTTATGATAGAATTTCTTTTAATAAATTTTATTCTATTTTTTCGTAAAAAAATTAATGAAGGTATACCATAGTTATCATAGTAAAGGGTAAAATGAGATTAAGGGGGTAATTTAAGGTGTAAAGTTATAAAATAGCCCTAAATATATCTACAATTTTTTATGATAGGATTTTCATCCCATATGCATTATTTTTACACTTCTAATCCACTTTCCATGAGAAATTATATTCTTTATTTGTTAAGGAATGAATATTTTCTAAAATGTCACTAATGCTCTCTAATAAAGGGGACCCTCCTATACCCACTTTAACCCAGACCTCTCATTAGGTTTTCTCTTTAATAGAGACCAAATTTCACTCCCTAAAATCCTATCAAATTTTTTTGGAACTTCTAATCATAAGATGGAATTCAAATTCCTATATTTCTTAGAGAATCTATAATAGATAATTAAACACATTAGCTTAAGTTTTATCCTCTCATAGGAAATTTTTTATCACCTTGATCAACAAAATTGCTAATATAATGCATCCATCTAGTAAAAAAATAATTTCTCCTCTATATAAGTGATATTACTACTATAGAATAACATTTTTATTCTCATTCAATTTTATATAGTGTTCTTAGTTGGGTTAGTTGTATCACCTACGTGAGCGATGCTATACTATTTTCATCATGAATGATTAAGAAAACATAAATACCGGTAATATATTATATTAATAAAGAATTTAATATGTTTTAATAATTATATAATGATATCTCATTTAAATATATTTATCAAAAATATAATTTTTTGTTATTGAATTATAATTCATAAAAGGGACATTTTCAATTATTATTTATAAATCATCACTATAACTTCTATGAAATGAAAAAAAGAACGTAAGGACTATATAATAATCAAATAATTCATATCTATAAAAAATATTATGTGATCAACACGTGATAAAGGAGAAAGGAACAAAACTGTTATATTGAGGTAGGTGTGTAATAATCTGAATAATTTACAGTTAACGGTTAATAATAAATTTAAATAAACAATGAATGGGTAATAAAGAATTATAAATGAATGGTATTAAGTAAAATAAAGGTAAATATTGTTTTCATATTGATTAATAATAAACTGAATTTAATTATAATGTAATTTAGATCATGTCTAACAAAGATAGAATCCCTGGAAAACATTTTTCTCCACTCAATCTCCATTTCATTGAGTCATGTAATTTATTTTTTATCTATGATTTCATCATTTGAATATCGTATTCTCCTTCTATATATCCTATTTTTTTTCTTTTCTCTAGGTAAATTATATTTTTATTATCAATCCCTTTTTGTTTGATTGATTTCATACACTATATGAAAATGATATTGTTAAAAAAAACTATCATCCTCTATATTTTATATTACTCTTCTATATCCATGTTATTTCTAAAAAAAGGTTTTATATTATTATGTTTAAATATAAATGTGTAATATCTTCTATAAATTTCTTATTTCTATTTAATTATATTAATATGAATTTTTTTATCTGTTTTATTGATGTGTTCTTTTTTTTATAACTATTAAAAATACATTAAAAGTACTTCATTCCTCTTCCATAATTTTATTATCTTTCACTCATCATATTTTTTACATCACCTTTATTTTTTATCAAGTTTTCATAAGTAAGAATTATTTTAAAATAATTTTTTAACATTATTCTTATCAACTTTTTGAAAATATTTTTTGAATGTGTTGTATGAATTTTTTATGTATACATTACAAAAATATTAAAAAAACTATTTTTCTATAATATAACTTATATTTTTACATAGTATCTATAAATGATCATTTTTATATTTTATTATTATCCATGTATCACCTTTTAAATCCCTTTATGAAATAATTCCTTTAGGTGATTTAATTTTGGGCGTCATCCATTCCAACTTTGGATTTATTCTTATGTGATACATTATGAAAATTTTATATACCTAGTTTCATTCCAAGAGGTTTTCATGATATAATGTTTGATTGATTTTATGTGTCACACATATTTTCAATTTATCATTATGTGACTTGTAGACAATAAATTATATACCCCTTCAATTAATTGGGCAATGCTTTATTTATCATGAGATTACTATTGGACATAGGTGGTTAACCAATGTTCTCTATGTTTTGGTACATAGGTGGTTTTCCCTAGTCTGCTATGTTATGGGACAAAGGTAGTTATACATGTCCACTACGATTAGTATATAACCTTTACCTATGCAATTATTTTATATTTTTATGCATGTACAACATTAAAAAGTTATATTACCAATGGTTTATGTTTATATATTCCATGTTCTTATGCCACATTTTTTTTATGATTTTATGATTATTCTTGTAGGAGTTTATATTTTTATTTTCAATATTTCCACATAATGAAGATGAATGATTCCATGTTCTTGTTAATCAGTTATTTATCTTATGTTCTTTTTTTCTTGCATGTTTAGGATCTAATCCTTTATAAAACATTGATATATTTTTTCTTTTCCAAGCATTAGAGCTCAGTCCTTATGTTTCCCATTTCCCTATGAATTTATATATAGAAATTTTTCTAGGATTAAGTCATGTTTGGGGAATTTTTTAGGATTTGTCGAATAAATAACATGTAAAAAACATTTATATAACTAATATCCAAAGATACTAATCCTTAGGGATTTGGGACCGTGTGATTTAATATTGAGATATAATATTTAATCACGGAAATGATGTAAAATATATGTACGTTATTCTTATGTCATATCAATTGGTAAAATAGCAGGGTTTTGTTTATTTTCATGATTATGTTATGAATTATAACAGAACCCAACATAGTGTGACCTAGGTGAATATAAATGTATCATAGAATAATAGGAATCTCACATTGAGTAAGGCATAATACAATTTATTTTTCATTTTTAGATAATGTTTTACTCTTATTTACAAAAGGTATTATTTTTTATTACTCACCATACCCATATTATTAGTAAATGGATGAAACTAGAATAAACCGAGTGAACAATGAGTGTGGTGGAAAATGTTGTGTTTATCCAAATGAATAACCAAGTGGGATGTGTGATAGAATACAAAACATTACAGCTATTCTAAAATATGTTAAGATTAATAAACCAATCCATATCTGGGACTCAAACACACCAAAGAAGTAGAAAACTCACTATCATTTCTTTTGTGTGGTATTGACTACCAATAATTAATTTCTATTTTCATTCACTAATTTAAATAAAATGGATCAATATTAATGGAAAATATATTTTCCACTCTTCGATTCTCAGACCATAAAAAAATATAGTTTTTTATTTTTATCATATTGAAGGTGTAGTGGACCAATAGTGGAATTTGAAGAAGACATGATATGGAAGGAAAAAATTAACTCTATATAATGGGAGGAGTTTGAGAATATATTTTCCACCAAATATGTTTCCCAGAATCATTTTTTTAAAATACAGTGGGAATTCCTTGACATAAATAAAAACGATGAAAAATAAATTGGTTCATATAAGGAAAACATCATGGGTGTATCGTGTTACACCACTAGTTTTATTATAAATTTCAAAGGAAAAAACTAATCAACTCAATAAAGAATTAAAACTATGTATCTTAAAATCCCTATCTATAATGGATTTTAGTATACATTAAAAAATTTGTTTTACATGTATATAATGTTGAAATGGAAACTGGAGACACATATTATTTCAGTGGATTTTGAAACAATGAATAATAAAATTGAATTTCATTGGATTTTAAATGATAATTCTTATAGAGGTAAAATGATTCAATTATTTAGATGCTAAACTTTTAAGAAGAAAACCCCAAAAAATTGACTCAATGGAATATGTAAATTCTTCAAGTGTGGAAGAATGATTTATCAATTTCATGAGTGTTGATAAGATATTAAACGGAAGATTAAAAAAAAGTATGATAAAAATGTTACTCCTAACTCACTTTGGTATTTTAGTGTTTTAAGTGTAATTAATTTGGGCAATTTTTAGATAAGTGTAAAAATCCATGATCAAATTGGTATTCCTCATCGATAACCACTAAAACCAAGTTGCGAAAGGTACACACATTATCCACTCAAAAACCCTAAATATATTTTTTTGTTCTAGTTATTCTCATTCCTTTATATATTTTAATTTTTATAATAATATTTATTCACTACCTAAAACTTTATATATTGAATTATCAATGAAAAATCCTTGTGGTTTGATGATCACATCTATAGTATAAAACTATTCTCTAATTTCCATATGGATATTAATTTATTTCTATTTTTGTTTCCTCATTTTTGAAATATGTGTGGTGGTTCAAGTGATGACCAAGTCATATGAAAAAACATATTTGGTGGAAAATTAATATGATGGTGACAGTGACACTATATTTTATTGATATGAGACATAGTTTGTGTAAATATTGAGGTTTAAAGTTTCATTCTAGACTCCATTAATGGAATCCATTTGATGTGGTGTTTTTTAAATTTATTTTTTTCTAGCGAGAGGGAAGGTTCTTGGTTTTTTTTCATTTGAAATTTATCATTTTAAATTTTTATTATGCTTTTTGGTTTTGGTATATCTATTAGGTTGAATTGATCAGAATGATGTTTTATTCTTTTGGGAGGTTTCATACTAAACCATCAAAATTGATTCCTTAAAATGACAAATATAAGAGTTATGAGGGTTTTGATACTCAATAATGAAGGATACTTCCCTCGAATGGTTGTAGATGAACAAATAATTAAAGATATTTTAATTTAATAGTAATATATTAACATATTTCATGAAGTGTTTCCTATTAGTCCCCTAGATCTTGTGGTTGGATTTCTTATTCAACTCATACAAGGTTCTATTCCTATATCAGATATCTCTTATAAAAAGGAACCCAATTATTTTTAGTAATTGAATAAGAAATTATAATAAAATTTGGAAATATTTTCATATATCCATGTACCTCACCAAGAGATTCACCATTCCTCTTTTCCAATAATAATGAAGGGTCAATAAAAATTTTCATTAATTATGAAGAGTTTAGAAAGATCATGATTGAGAAAAAAATATCTACTAATATTTATTAATGGTTAATTAATTCAATATATAAGGTCTTAATACTTCTCGAATATGTATATTTGATTAGGATTTCATAAAATAAGTGTGAAGAAGAAGGATATACCTCTTACAACATTCAATATAATATATGAACTCTATGAATTCATAGTGATTCCTTTCAAACCTAAAAATACCTCTTATATCTTAATGTATTTCATAAATGGAATCTCTATATATTAACTTAATAAATATTTTTTGGTATTTATTAATGATATTATCATATATTCCAAGAGACTGGAAGAACATGAAGAGAACTGAGGATTGTAATTAAAACCATATGATAGGAGAACATTTATGCCAAATTTTAAAAGTATGAGTTATGGAAAAAAAATTCCTTCTTGTGTCAGGTAATCACGAGAAAGGGTCTAGCTTTGGATCCTTTAAAGGTGTGGGTGAATAAATAATAGACTATACCAACATCTAAAATATATTTCCCTAGTTTAATTGGATTTTCTAAAAAATATTGATGTTTTATGAAATTTTTTTCATAAATATCAAATATAATAAGAATGTTAATTAGGATGGGAATAAATTTTCACTAAAAAGAATTTTGAATAAATATTCTATGAGATTAAGAATAGGTTTATCACTACACCTACACCCATAATGGGGATTTTTTATATAGTGATCCATAAAATTTGGTCTTGGGTTCTATCGTTATTAAAAATTACATCACGATCATATGCCTTATATCAAATAAATTCCCATGAGAAAAATTACTCAATGAATGATGTGGAGTTTGTAATGGTAATTTTTGAGTTAATGATTTTGTGGAATTACCTTTATGGAGAGAGGTGTAGTAATTATTCAAATACTAGGATCATAATGTATATATTCACACATAAGGAGTTAAACATAATCCAAATTATATGGTTATAATCAAACAAGGACTATGACTATTCAACAAATTACCATCTGAGGGAGGTAAACAATGTGGTTTCTACTCTAAGTTGAAAGGTAAAAGCCTCCTTATCCATGAAGTGGATTTAAAGAGACCCAATGTTTATGGATATGAAATGGATGGTCATGAAAATTATAAATTAAGGCTTGGAATATATAATTTCTCAAATGATTTATGAACCATCCATATCTAATATCAAGGAAGTATAATAGGTTGATATGAATCTATAGAAAAAAAGTATAAAATATCTACTTGGATAAATATAGATTTTGATGATTTTTCAACATGATATATTCCCATAACTTTTTAGATATTAATAATGATATTTTTGATAATTTAAATAGATTATAATTCCTTGTTTCACTTGGAAGTAAAAAAAATAGATATCTCAAGGAAACTTTTTGGTGGGATAATTTGAAGAGGAAGATTTTAGATTATATATTTTTGCACTTCAACTACTATAAATTCATGGTTTAACATTATTTGTATAAGGTAATAATGAAACAATTACCCATAAGAATATCAAAAGGGATAAAATCCATATGCATTTCATCATTTATCTTCCCATTTCTTCTAAGTGAAAAAATACTATCTGGGTAGTAGTTGAATGGCCAATAATTTTAGCACACTTTATTTCCATTTGAGACTATATATCGCCAAAAAAACTTTATATGATATACATAATGGAAGTGGTAAGTTTACATGGGTTACCAAATTCAATTGTATCTGAAAAACATCCAAGGTTTACATAAAAGTTCTGGATAAGTGTTTGGAAATAATTGATTATAGATCCAACCATTATCATGGCTTATCATCCTAAAACTGATAGTAAATTTGAAAGGTATATTCAAAATTTTGAATACATGCTAAGATATTAATCAATAGATTTCAAATTAGGATAATATAAATATATTCCTCTATTCTAGATCTCAAATAACATCTTTTTATAATCAAATATTCAAATGGAACCATATGAAGCTCTATATATAAAGAGATATAGGACTGTAAAATTTTGGGATGAATTTTCAAAGAGAATGTTGTTGAGATCCAATATTTCTCAAGAAATGATAGGTAAGGTTCAATGCATTTAGTTTCATATCAAATAATTACCCTGTTAAAAAAATATTTCATCCAGTAATAATCAATGAGATCTATAATTTGATGTTATTGACCATGTATTCCATAGAGTATCACCATGGAAGAGTGTTATGATATTTGGAAAGAAGTTAAAGTTTATCCCTAGATACATTAGTACCTTCGAGATTCATGATCATGTGAAGATAGTATCTTATCACATAACAATTTTATTAAACCTCTCTCACGTGAACAATGTGCTTGATGTATCAGTTATGCGGAAGTATATACCCAATCCATTACATGTATTGAACTAAAATGTGTAATAATTGGAATATAATTTATCTTATGGAGAATAATTGTTGGATATCTTGGATCACATAGGTGAAATATTAGAAAATAAGACCAGATACCTGGTTAATGTTATATTGATAAATCATAAGTTTGGGGAAGTGATGAGGGACCCCAAATATATAATGAGGAAAAATTGGATTTATTTTTTTCAAATGAAATTTTATTGGTGAAATTCTTAGAGGTGGGGGGGGGGGTATATGTGACATAATTAATTGTTAGAATGAATTTATATTTAAATAAATCATTTGTGTTTGATATCTTGTGATACAAACAATTCCAAACTAAAATTAAAAATTCCATATTTCATTATGTTTGAATATTATAATATAAAAAAAATTATATCATAACTACATGAAACATAATTAGGAAATTTTCAAAAGTAATGAAAAGAAAAGTAAATAAAAATACTAAAATAATGAAATATCTATCTTCAGAATCTTTTTTAGAGATCATACCATTGTATATGACTATATAAAGAAAACATGTTAAAAATATGATAAAAATATTTTGAAAATAAATAGTGGAATGTGATTAATGATTTCCGAGATGTATATAAAGTAACGTGTAGGAATAAATTTTTTCATTATATGGTCATTTCATATCTATTGTAGTTGGATATATATGATAGATGGGAATATGTGGTCATTGGTTATACATGGTCATTGGTCATATAATGTTATTTGGATAAATAAATAACTATTGTAAAATTTAGAATTTATTTATAATTTTGTAATAATAGAAACTTCATTAAAGTATTCATGTCAATTGATTATTACTATATAGCCATCAATATGGTGGGTATAAATAATTGTAATTACAATATGGAATTCATATTGAAATAAGTTATGGAATCAAGTAGTTTAGTTCTATTGTATATAGATTCTTATATATTATTAGAAATAAGGTAACATCACTATTATTTTTATTAGACTAATCTAAAGTTAGATTCAATAATATTAATATGAGAGAAATTTTCTATGGGAGAATTTCAGCCATATAGAAATCAATATGATATCCATGATAGTCAAATCCTCACCTATGAATACCACCATTACTTATCTCAACCATAGGTATTATGTTGAGGTATTGGTGGGGTTTTCAAGTAAAATATAGGATAATATTAACATATAATTATTAATTTAAAAAATCATATTATAAAAAAATATATTCATTATTATGATAATTTTTACACATATTATATTTTTATAAAAAAATATTTTTAAATATTGGTTTTATATTAATGCATTAATAAAAATAAATGATTGTTTTCTAAATAAATAATCAATTTTAAAGGAATAAAATCATTTCATTTTAAAAAGATATATATTTGGAATGATTTTTTCATGGGTAAAATATATTTTTTTCTAAATAAATTAAATTTATCTCCACTAAATAATGATATCGATGAAATTTGTTTTTTACATATATAAAATAGTAAATTAATATTCATTCAGTGATTATTATTTGGTAAGTAATAAGAATAAATTCACTTGAATGCTTAAAAATATGGTTTTCAAAAAAAAATTATGTATTTTAAATTTTTATTTTACAATTAATTTTTATCAATTTTAGAGAATTAATTTAATTAAATGTATTTCATATTTTGAATCATCATTTCAAAATTATTCATCAAATTCAATTCCATTTTTTGGGAAAAAGATTACCAGGGAAAAAGCGAGTTACCATGATAAAGGGTAAATGGTGTTAAATAGTATATTTATGAATTAAAGTTATAAAATATATGTAATATTATCTATAAATTAGTTGAATGAGATGATTGATGAACTGTATATATTATTTTAAAACTTTGGATCCACTTTCCATGAGAAATTACATTCTGTATTCATTAAGGAATGAGTATTTTTGAACATGTCACTCAAAGTCAGCTATAAAAGGACCCATCCTCAACCGGAGTCAATCCACACCTCTCTTTTTTCCCACTTTATTATATTACCAAATTATGACCCTACCAATGTTATTTTATTTTTGAGAATTTGTTGTCACAAGAGTGTTTCTCAAATCCATCACTTCAAGGAGGCACTCTAGGAGAATATTTAAGTCTTGAACGTAAGTGTTATCCTATCCAAAATAATTATTATTTATATTTTTTCCATATATTCATAAATATAGTTTTCATTTAAAAAAATTAAAAAATTAATATTATATTAATGAGATATTATAACTATATAGTAACATGTTTTTACTCATTTAATTTTTATAACGTGTTCTGGTTTGAGTCAGTTTTACCACCTACATGAATGATGTTATACTATTCATCAAGAATGATTAAGAAAATTGTAATAATGGAAATATTTTGTAATAATAATGAATTTAATGTGTTTACCTAATTTTTTAATTTTAATATAAGTATATATTTATATATAAATAATTATATTAATAGAAAATAAATTCTTCTTATTGAATCAAAATTCATAAAAAATGAAATTTTTACCATACTTTACAAACCATCAACATAACTTCCCTAAAATTACCATGTGGGTCAAGATATATATATAAATCATATATTTTATCTCTTATAGAATATTAAAGGTGATTACTAGATGTTCAAGTAGTAAGTATTAGTAATTATATATTGAAGTAATAGTTAAACAAATATAGTTATTAACACATGAAAATTCATTTTAATAATGAATAACTAATGAATGGATAATAAGGAATTATATATTAATGCTATTAGGTAAAATAAATGTTAATAAGTATCTAATACATATTATTAATATACATAAATCAATTATACATGTATTTGGATCATGTTCAACAAAACAAAAATTCAAGGACAGGGTTTTTTCAAAAATTAATCACTATTTCATTAAGTTGTACCATCTTTTCATTGATTTTTCTATCGTACATTAAATATAATATATCACTTGTATATCTCATATTTAATTTTCACTTTTAACTAAGGATACTGAATATTTATCTATTTTTTTATTTTATTAATTCTTACTCTATAAAAACAAGATATCATTAAGAATAATTCTCATCCTCTATATTTTAAAATTTTTATCAACATCCATCCATTTTGTACCAAATTGGTTTTCATTCAATAATTTTACTGATAAATATATAATATATATTTTGTATCACTATTGTTTTTATTTAGTTATATTATTAAGGTAATTTTTACCTTTTTTATCGATGATGATTATTTTTTAAAACCATTAAAAGTGATTAATAACTACATCATTTTTACTTAATAATTTTTATCTTTCACACTAAATTTCACATACATTACTATTATTTATTTTCAAGGTTTTATTATTGATTCTTCTTTTATAATTATTTTTTTAAAAAACTTTTTTGTTAAATTTTGTAAAATGGTTATTAAAAGTGATATATAACTTGGTTTTTATGACAACATTGCCAAAATTTTAAGTGAACACTTTTTCTATGATTTATCGTCAATTTTTTATTTCAATATATAAATGATAATTAATCTATCAAAAATATTCTCTATATATCACCCTTAAATTCTATTATTACATAATTCTTTTGGTTAATTATATTTTGGGAACCATCTAATCCAACTCTTGATTTCTTCTTATATGATACCTTATGAAAGTATTATGTAACCCATTTTAATTTCATTGGATTTTTAGTATATAACATATAATTGATTTTATGTGAACCACATATGTATGGTTTGTCATTTATTTTTGGTTGGTTCTATAGTTATATATACCTATAATTTATTGGTTACATCTTTATATCACATAAAAGTATTATGGGACATGGGTGGTTAACCCAAGTCTACAATGTTATGAGACACTGTGGGTTAACCATATTCTACTATATTACATGAAATAGTGGTTTATCATCACCCACTATGATATAAATGTATTAGTGGTTAACCTTGACATATGCTATATTTGTATGCTTATTCATGTCTTGTATTCCAAAAGTTGTGTTATCATGGTTTATTTTTATTAATTACTTATTCATATGAAGTAGTTAAATTTATCCATCTATAATGATTTATTTATGATTATATATTGTTATTCCTTGATTTATTATCATGAAGTCACTCATTATTATCAATTATCATGATTCCATGTTCTTATTAATCATGTAATTTTATTATGCCATGTTTCCTCGCATGTTAGTGATCCAATTTTCAATGAATCTTTTATAAGTTTTTCTATTACGAAGTGTTTTATCTTACTCATTACATATCCTATTTACTTAGGAAATTTAATAAAAGGATGTGTATATAAGTATTTTATGTGTGTTTAATTTTATATGATATATTAAAGAAATAATATTTAATTTGTTTTTATGTATCTAGTCTTCAAAGAAACTAAAAAATTCTGTTTTTTGGATTGTGTATTTTAATATTAAGATACGATTTTTAAGCAGGTAAATTATGTAAAATATTTATATTTAATTATTGGGTCTCCTTATTATCCACCTTATTTCAACACACTCTTCCATGGTTAATTTTATAGTTAATGGAGATAACATTCATCTCTCTACTTGAGTGAATCTTTTTCTAAAAAAAAGTACTCTTTTATTCCTTTAATTTTGTTCTTTTACAATTTTTCCAACATGGGATTCTATATTTATTATAGTAGGAATTTTTTTCAGGAATGTTTCTAGAGTCTCCTATAATGAATGAATTTTACATTAATATACTGATCTTTTTTTGGATCCCCAGTGATACTTCTAATTGGAAAGATCTCTATTTTTCGTATAGATTATGTCCCTGATAATTATATTTATGGTTAAAATAAACATAATTTACCTCTATGTAAATATACCTTAGGGTTGGATCATTTTCATCATTCTTTCCATATTTATTAAATGTGTTATAATTACATAGCCATCAATCCATTGGTATCTACCATATAAACTATTTTATATTGAACTCATTTAATTTTCCATTGGAAACCATTGCATAAAATTTCGTCCAAAAAAATCATACCTCTCTCCTAGTTCATTCTATATCAATGAACATCTTGTGAAGGTATCCACAATCAATCAATTTTATTGAGAAAATCCCTTATAGAACACTTAAATTGTATATGATATCTCTAAACTATAATTATTAAAATTTCTTAACAATTCCTTAAAAATATATCATGTAGTATAAAGATATTTATCATCAAATTAATCTATATTTTAAATATCTATTTTAATATTCATTGATTTTGAGAGATGAATTTTTTTTAATGAATTTTCTTCCATCTTATCTCATGTTGTGATGAAAGGTAGTTCCAAGATTTGGATCCATTATTTATCTTTCTCTCTTAATGAAATTTTTAATATTATATTCTTTACCACATCATGAGAAACACAATTAAACAGAAATGTGTAACAAATATCAAGGAAAATTATTATGTGTGTGTTCGTATCTTCATGTGATATCTTAGTGAATTTAATTGAGTTTTAAATAAATTTTATATTCAATAGACTTATTTTTAAAGTGGGTTTCAAAAAATCTAAGTAACAAGTAAACTAATTCATACCATCACACCTGAACCTAATTCATACTATATCAAAGTTATTTACTTTAGCTTTCCCATTTTTATAACTTAAATTTCTTTAGAAACATGATCCAGTATATATATGTTCTATTATTTGTTATTTTTCCTCAATCCTTTTTCTATATTTGGATTTTACTCTAAAAGATATTCTCTGCATTTTGAAATTTTATCCCCAGTTGGGTACTCTCTCATCCACAAGATATAACCTAAAAATTATAACACAATCACACAAAACATAAAAAAGAATAAAATTTAAAAATGAATGAGAAAAATAAAATTCTTTTCCTAATATATAAAATGTAATATTATACTACGTTACCTAGTCCCTAAAAAAGGAAAAAACCTTGAATGGCCATGAGGAATTGTTAATTCTATTGGTGAATCAATTTTAGTGTTGAGACTAAAATTTTGGGGGATCATATTGAGATCGTGAGTTTTTATGTTTTTGAAGATTATTCTAAGATTTGATATTTTCAAATGGGAATTTTATTGATGTGATGTGATGTTATAGTGAATATTATCTGATGACTTTGGTGTTGGATTTTATTCTCGATAAATTTATTATCATATGACTCATATTCAACCTCAAGTTATTCAATCATTTCACTATGTTGTAATTCTTTTGCCATTATTTTATATTTTCTCGCAATTTAGATATTAGAGGTTATTCCACCATTAATATTCAATTCATGTTGGTATTATCTTGGTTGAATAAAATATATTTATGTGGTTGAGTGATTTGGCATCGTGAAGAGCTTTCTTGCATCATAAAGCATCCAATCATACTGAAAACGTTAGGATAATAAATTCATTGTTTTCTCTAGATATTATATTTTTTCATGGTTTATATGATAATGAAGTTGATCACACTATAATATGACGAGATGATTTGATGAAATTTTTGTCTAATTATTGTATTATACAACAATATGACTCATTTTTTATGATTACAATGATTTCGGTACAATGGTGATAGTCATGCCATAATAGAGGTAAATTTACATAATTTGGGTGTTTTATAAAAAGTCTCTATTGGTGATTTAAATGATAAGAAAACCCAAAACATCAAGTCTCATAACTCGTATAAGGTTGAATATGATGTTTTGTTCGATCTAGTTAATAAAAAAGTAGTTGTAGAAGTCTATGATAATGTTATGTGTTTGAATTTGAATTTTCCATTAAATTATGGTTGAAGATGAAGAATTATTCAATGAATGTCATTTTGAGAATATGAAAATGTGATAAAAAGATGTTTTTAAGTGGTGAATTCATCAGTTATGTATAAAGAATATAAGTGATAATAATAATAATAACTAGAAGAAGAGTGTCAAAGAAGGATGGAGAAGAATATGGAGATATTAAATAACTTGATGGTAGTATACTCCAGTTTAAGAAGCTCTTTTTATTATATTGCATATTATTAATCATTTTACACATTGTAACACATTAAATAATCAATAAAAAATGTTTTTTTGTCTCAATTCCAATGATAAACTCAACTCATTGTATCCAATATCCTAAAACTAGTGCATTGTGTGATCAATGTTTTTACCATATTATACAAAGGATATAGCCATCTATTTTGAGTAGTAAACCTTGTTAAAATTTATAGTGGTATTTTTTTTGTTAAATAGTGTCTAGGTAGTTCTTGTATTGATATCTATTAATTAACTTTAACATGTATCAATGGTTATTTAAAGAAGAAATAAAAAAGGAATTTAATTCACCTATTCACCCCCACCTCTTAGTGAATTCACACAATTTGTGGGGTCCCACTATTTTATAAATATATTATTTTTGTTCTTTAAAATAAAAAATTAAATTGTTTATTATAGCACAATACTAAGGTTAAACCCAAAGATAAAAGTATTTCCTATTATGAAACCCCTGTTTTTAAGTCATTCATTTTGATTTGAATGGTATAGAAAACTAAATATTACATGATTATAAATGATGAGAGCATAATAGGTTTTTCTAAATACAGGGACATCAAAGAATTGAGACTATAATTATATTAATTAATAACTATTATTGTTATTTAAATTGAATATAAGTAAACCTTTTTTCCATTATTTACTCACTAATTTAAAAATTCCTCTTTTCATAGGATCAATTACTATGATTCATTTAGTAATTAGGTGACTCAAAACTATATTTATGTATATCAACCCAAACTCATTCCATTATGAAGAAAAAATTCAAGTAAATAATTCATGAATTAAATACACATTTATTAATAAATAAAACGTGTTCATGAATGAATAAATTTGAAAAATATAAAATCATATATAAATAAAAAACCTAAAAATAATGACAGTTAAAAGAGAAATAGTTCTGTAACCCAATCACGCTTCTTTACAAAACAAGGAACTAGAAATTTATCCTTCCATGTTAAAAAACCAAAGATATTATCCATCTTATTCATGAAATAATGATAGAAAGATTTCTACCCATAGTATTCATGCTCATTAAATATCTAGGTGAGGCCCTCTAGTAAATAAATGTTTATTATTGTTTCTCTAAGAAAATTACTTGTTTCCATTAATAAATTCTACCAAAATATCTTCTTATATATCACATGTATTATTTTAATTGTCACCCATTGTTTTTTAAAATTGTCCTTATATATCACCTCTAATGTTCTTAATATCTTCTAATAGTTTCCCAAAGATTTCATATCATTTAAAGATATAAATGATTGAAAATCAGATAAACGTAGCAATAAAATGGATGGGGAAACCTCACCACAACATAGTTCACTCCTCCATGGTGGAATAGAGCTATAAAAGCTTCCATGTTTAACCTAAATTTCCATATAATACCCTATACCATGTGTAATGACTTAGTAAATTTTCATGTTCATCAAAACTCATCAAAATGGTCTCCAATTTCTCTAAATTGTTTATATGGGTCACATGATATCATTGGTGACTTAAAATAAATATAATGAACCCTTTTATCTGATTAAATCATCTATCAAAATATTCTTAAAGTAATTCAATATTTTATAGTTTTTAATGAATTTTTTTAGCCATGGTGAGGTGAGAATCATTACATTACAGTCACTATATCTCTTGAACCTTATATTCATAGTTCCTCATGAAACACTATTTTTATTATATTTTTATAATGGTTCATATCTCGTATCTTCATGTTTTTTCAAGCACATTGTAATGGTCTTCAGACCATAACGTGGTCTTTATCTGGTATTTCATTCTCATCCATCATTAATATATTTTGGTTGTGGTTCATCCTCATTTTCTCCCATTCATTAATCGCTAAAACCATGACATAGTGGTGTTTATGGTCTTCTAAAAAATTACCTATCTTCTATGAATTTGATCAGTTAGAACCATTTCCCCTCAAAATGTCTCATTATACATTCACATCAAAGTAATGTATATTAGTCTATTCAAAACCATGTTGTAGTGTACTTCCTTTTTTGTTATTTTGTTACAATGATATCCAAATTTTTATCTAACATTTATCCTCCAATAAATTATCTAAAAGATGCTAAATTAGGATAAAATAACTCATTTATAAAAAAAATTAATAATAATAAAACATATTTATATTTTATGTATAACGCTTTGTATTTCTCAACTAAAGATTTCACTTGAAATGTACCTCATTAGAGGTAAATTATAATTAACATTAATAAATTTTTAAAATCTCCCTAAACATGAATTACAGATGTGGATAAAATTAATTAATTAATTTTATTTTTTTCCTCTCTAAGAAAATATATTATAGAAAATGATTTTCATGACTAAATTCTTACCTATTTTCATGCCCTATGTTGGGTAAAATAGAACTTTTCTTGTGCCCTCATTTTTGAATTAGACGATAAATACTTGGTTTTCATGATTCAAAGGAAAGATAGTATTCCTATCCATGCCATGTATTTTTTATAAAAAAATGTTCATTCTCAGTAGAACAAAAATCATTTCCCAATGCTCTTATCAACTTTTTTAGAATTTGGACCATAAATGGTAGGTTTGATAACCAGATTGATATTCTATGTTATATTAAATGGGTGATCATACATGAAAAATTTATTTTTACCTTACTCTAGTGATGTACTAGGAGGGAAACAGGTGACCTTAGTCTATTTTTTTGTTTGGGATGATTTACATTCTTATCTGTTATATTTCTTCAATTGATATGGTGATATTTTTAAAGACGTATATTCTTTGTTTTTGGAGTTTCTTGTTAAATATATTAGTATACAACATTATTTTATCTAGGATTAACTATTCTTCATCTATTGAATATATATTTTCATTATTTTTGAATTTTCCTGTTGTATTGTTGGGATAAATTTTATGGTTATCCATGTTTCACCTCTATCTTTGGTTGCTCAGTCATGTGATAATTTTTCATTAAATACTACTTTATAGTGTTTTTTTAACTTTTTTATGGTAATATCAATGTTTACTACTACCTTGAATGATTATTAAATTTTTTTATTCTTCTATTTTTTCTTTCTAGAAGCTCAAATATGGGGCATAATATCCTTTATTGTTATTTTTATTTTAAATGTAACCATTTTACTTTACACTAAATGATAAAAGAAATCTTGAATGAAATCAAGAACTATTATTATATTTAATCATAAAAAATAATATTCTAAAAAATAATATAAATTATTTTAATAGGGTTATTACCTATCCCATTTTATGTTTTTATTATGTGTGTTATTTTATTTTATTTTTTATATTTGTTATATTCTTTATAGTAATGACCCAACCTGGTTTCCACTAAAAGGTGACTTGAGATGGCATGTTACAAGGCCTCAAGCGTGCCTCCCCAAATGCTAGAGGCTGCTTACTAGCAGTGAGGGACTAGGGCATGATTGCGGGGAGACTATTTCCATATATAAGAGTAATAAGACAACAGAAATATATAAGTATCATATATAGCATTAAACAAAAAAGTGTGGAAGTAGTAAATAACTGAAATAGGACATGTTTTAATTATTAATGTAAAAGCTAAAAAATCCTACTCAACTATGTCATACAACACAACACTAGCCACCCACTGTACTGGACATACAGATACATGAGTAAAAATGAAACTAAAAATTAAAGTACAGGTCTCTACTACTAACTTTGAGCTAGACTATGTACATGGACTCAAGAAACTATTGAAGTACAGTAGATCAATCATAACAACTCACATGAGAAACTCGGCTCAAACATACAACTCTGAGACTCATCCCTATCCACCAAGCAACTCATTCTCAACTTGAAAAGAAGACGTAAGGTCTACATGTACACCAAGGTTCATGTGCGGGGGTGAGAAATAATCTCAGGAGTCCACCCCAACAAGAAACCTATAAATGTGATTCTATAAGTGTATAAAAAATTAAACTTCCCATCCAAGATGAGGCACAACTAAGAAGGAAGTAAACCAAATGTGAATCCAAAGTCAAACCTCGGGTCCGTAATCTTGGAAAACTAGGCAAGTGTCACCATGGATGTCCAAATCTATATATGTATACTTGTATAGTTCCATACCAATAAAAATTTACATATATATGTCAATATTAATTGGTTTTTGAAACAAATAACAATATACCAAACCGTAGTCAATCCTTAGGTTCGTAATCCTGATCGCCTAGACATCTTGTGCAATGACATTGAGTTGGACGTCATTCCACTCAAGACAATTTAAAATTAAGTAGATCTTTGGATCTATAATACCACTAGACATATACCTTGTTCATCCAATGGCAGAATTATATCTCTGATAAAGCTATGTCACCACATGGGGATACTCATCCTACCCATGGGTTCACTCGTACTCACATCCAATCACTAACAATGATATTGTATACTGACGGTCAATCTAGTAAAGAAGGATACCATATACCAATAGTCAATCCTATAAAAAAGGAGACCATACGTCGAAGGTTGATCCTATAAAGAATTATTCTAGTGATTATATATGTACATCCTGTATGTGGTTACTGAATCAGTCACCATGCTTCCTAGATTAGGTAAAAATTGTCCAATGTCTGAGCCCTAGGTCTCAGTCCATAGGTGGTCACAACATCCAAAACATGGATGAAACCTAAGGATCTTACCCTTAGGGCATCTTTAAAGAGAAATCACCAGTGAGACTCCATGTAAAAAACCTTGAGTCTCGTATCTATTCAGGGAGAGCATAATCATCTCGATCATAGGCCGAAGAGATCATAATCATCCCCACCACTTGGGAGTTCATAATGTACCATGAGTCTTGGGTGTCATACCCATATAAAGAGAACTCACTAGTGAGATGCCATAAAACACCCCTTGAGCCTCGTAACTGATTCGAGAGAGAGTAATCATCCTGATAAGAGGATGAGGATATTGTAATCATCTCCACTAATCAAGAGATCGTAAACTACCACTAGTCTTGAGTGCCATATCCATATAAAGAGAACTCCCAATTGAAATGCCATGCAACACCCATAAAGTCTCACAACTAATTCTGGATAGCGTATTCATCCCAATAAAAGTCTAAGGAGATCATAATCATCCCTGCCACTCAGGATATCATAATCATCCATGAGTGTTGGATGTTGTATCCATATATCATAATCATAAGCTCAATAGCTGAATACTAGGAAACACCTCTGGTCAACCCAAGAATATATATATCACAATATATATACATGCTGGCTCAACACCCAAGTCCCAGGTAGTACTTTTGGGTATACCATAAAATATCAGAAATAATATGGCTCAGAATCTGGATCCCTGGTAAGAACTTATGGGCATCCCAAAAAGCAATATAGATCCCAATAAGAAGGTCCAGGAATCCAAAAAGAAAGGAAAAACACCTCACTTCGGGCTCAATATCCACCAACCAAGAAGCACCTCTGGTAAAAAATGATGCATCATCAATAACCATGGAAAAGGGAAAAATAATGGAGTGATCGTAGCCTAAACACTCATCCCAACAATACTACCACAACCCCATGGGCTTACCAATTTGGCACGGGTTCTAAAGTGACACTCAAACACCATCTATACCTAAACCTGATATAAAACTCAAGGTCAGTCAAACAATGGGCACCCATTGGGTCCCTCAATCCAAATACAGAAGAGGCATCCTACTTGGGATCCTATAAGGTAAACACACAAGATAAGGAATCCTACTTGGGATCCTTAATTGGAAAGTTAAAGGAGGGATCCTATGTAGGATCCTAGAATGGTAAACACATGAAATAATTCTTTAAGGGATCCTCAGAATGATACATAGGTACATGGATCCTACAAGGGTCTACCTAGATCAGAATATAAGAAAAGGAATCCCTAAAGGAGGTCCTTGGTAGTCAGATAGAATATAGAGGCATCTTACACGAGATCCTCTAGGTCAACTCATAAGCAGGGGAATCATAGAGGGGATCCTCAAAAGCTAATAGTCTCTTAGCCACTTAGGCTAGAAGGGAACATCTCTCAAGGGAGACATCCTCACATGATAATCCACTAAGGGATCGGCCATGAGAGATAGCTAAAAGACCATCTCAGATCAGAATCTCAACTTGGTTTGTCCTAACACCCAAATTATATTTCATATTCAAGTCTCTCCCTCAGGATATGAATGTATGATATTACTAAAGGATGAACCTATCAATTTTTATAGGAGTCCCAAAACACCTATTATAAGCCCTCAGATCAGTCCACAGGTTTCACCATTGTGATCTACACAGAAAATACTCAGAATGGACCACTCTGAGGTCTAATTCCAACACTAGGGCACACAATAGGAAAAGGCACTCAAATAGTACCAAGGGATGAGTACATAGTGTGTGGTGACCAAATACATCATGTAGATACCATACACGGTGTGTATCCTCAGATCGCCACATGGGTGTGTACTCTCATTGTCCTAGGCATGTAAACGCCCCAGGTACACAACATGTAAGGTGGGTAAATGTCTTATACCCAACATGGGGTAAATACCTCTGTACCTAATCCGACTTGGCTAGATACTTGGCATGGCCATGTATTTCTACATGGCATGCCACCCACATGGGGTCTATCTATGAACTCTACACAGCCATGTACCACTACATGGGTTCTCCTAGCCGGGTACTCAACTACATGGTTGAGTACCAGTACATAGAGTGTATGACCCCATTCACGGTTTTTACCCCAAAACGTCATCTTTACCAAATAAGAATAATACAAGGCATGTCACCCAGCACTACACACTATGTTGCCATGTTTTCCTAAATGAAAAATCCTTGGAATACCCCAAACCCCTATTTCTAACCCCAAAATAATAGATCGTGTTTCTATGGGATATTAGGAATCATAAAAGGCATTAAAAACTTGAAAAAAAAGAATCTAAATGTGTTTTTTGTAAAATACATAAATATTCTTACCTTCAAGGGGAAACATCTAAAGCTTTATTCGATTCAATGGTCCACAACTATCGCATGTTGATCCAGCGTGTCGATGGATTCCTGGAGACACCCCCTTTTCTAAGAATCTCTTATTACCTCTACCTCTCTATTTTCTATATTAGGTCACAAAAAGGAAAAATCCAAAGGGAATTAATGTGAAGAATAAGGAAAGAAAGATAATAAAACAAATAAAATAATTAAAAGAAGAAAAAGAAAAGACGAGAAAATGGGACCTGCATCGGCCCTGATGCCCAAATTGAGTTTATGGCTCTCCTAGGCTAAATTACCTATTCTAGACTCAATGGCGGAGAAAAAATCTCACTTTGAAACTCTAAAAAAAATTTATATAGAAACAAACCTACATGAAAAATTTAATATTTCATTTATTAAATATTAATATTAATTATTCCCCTATAATTCAAATGTCTTGGATTTATACCAAACAATAGTACTAGGGTAAACACCCTATTCCAAGACTAATGGAGTGGTTAGAAATATTATCCTAGATCAGATGCTAGGGGAAAAGTAACATTTTACCCCTCATAATAATTTGAAATAAAAACATATAATTTTTTCTCAAAATTGCAGTTCGAAAAAATACGGGTCCTCACAAACTCCCCACCATAAACTATCTCATCCCAGAGAATCTTGGTGAAAAACTAGATGTCGTGCTCTCAACCCGAGAATCTACAGAACCTAAAAAACTATATTATTCAGTGACTATACTTATATGATTAACAACTTCCTTCTACAAGGAAAGAATTTAACCGCAACCAATTTGGTACTCCCCACCACTAGGAATACCCTTATCATCATCTCCTAAGAAAACAATGAGATCGAAAACATATGGAAAACAAAAAAGTTCAACAAAAAATGAGGTTAACCACCCTCACATGGCCAATGGTTCACTACCCACCCCATGGATTACTTCACTCCACTCCTTAAACACAACCTCAAAATGTTCCTCTTCCTAACCAGGGAAGAAAATTTAAAAAGAAATTGAGCTTAGCATTGAGAAGATTCTCTCTCAGCGTACTCAATAAAAATAAAGATATAGCTTGATCATATCTAACAAGAGTATACTAAGATTCCACTAAGGGTGTTTATAAATCCCTTTAATCCATCCTCACATCATATAAAAATTAGGCTAGGATTAAGCCACGGGTTAACCACCTTATAGTACCCAGTTTACTCTTAACGTCACCTCTACCATGAAAGAACATTCATCATTTAAACCACAACTCCTACGAAACCAATAGATGATAAGTCCTTAAAACCATTGGTCCTCAAATCATACGCAGCCAATCACCGATTAAGATTCAAACTATAACACATGAAATAGTGTTTAACTTAAACCCCCAACTCATACATCAATGAGTCATCCCTTCCAAGGCTAAGTTGACCATGCTACATGGCATGCCATTCATAACAAGCCAGAAGATACCTTTCAACACCTCTTCAAAATAAGGCACCCCACTTATGCCCTAATTTATTCCACAACTGCATTTCACACAAATTAGTTCTAGTTTAATCATCTAACTATGCTATGACTACATTAACAATAGCAAGAATACTGACTTAAAAGGCCAGGCACCTGAAAAGTCCTTCCCGACAAAGCCAGCCTCGATACCAAAATACCGAAGGTGCTTAATCAAAATCTAAAGGCATCAATATGACTTTAAGAAAGAACTCAAGAACCAATCATGCCTCGTTCTAAAAATGAGCTTAAAACCAATATCACTTCCTAGAAATACATGTTAAAGGATGAAAAATCTATCTCACTTAGTTTTCTATCAAAAAATAGATGTAGGCCTACAAGGGTTCGAGTTAAACTAAGGGCCTCCATATTTCCCACTTATCCCTATAGGACAATACTCACAACTAGTTCACAAGTTCTAACCACATATCCCATAAGTTGAAAGATACTTATGTGGGTTAAAACTGAAAACACATCCTATAAGGGCCTGATCTTATTGAGTATCCTCATAGTGAACTGCTCTCTAGAGGTCACAAGGCCAACAAAGTAGAGAAATTGAACAGACACACACTGGGAATCTGTATATAGAAATACAACCTAGAGGTCTAATTCTAATGAAATATTTTTGTATCCATGGGTATCATACTGAGCTATCCGACTAGATAACCAAAACCTGATATAAAACCTATAATGGGTTCAACAAAAGGGAATCATGTTCCAAAACAACATACTAGGGTCACCGCACCTTCTATGCATAATTATTAAGGCATAAACCTAGAAAAATAATTCCTCAAAGTAGATCCACATAACCTACCATCAGAAAGAAATATAAAAAAGTTTTTAGGCCCAATTTAATAGGCCTATTTCATCAGTAAAAATCACACATTATCATGCCTATATGATATGAATCCTACGTGCTAAATATGATGCATGAGATGCCTCATTCCTTTTCCAGCCAAGAGTAAGAATCCATCATTGGTATCTTACTAATTTCTAAGATCTATAGTAAATCATAACATCCACATAATATGTGAGTTTCTTAAGGAGAAAACCATATACAACTTTGACATCATTGTTCATAAAAACAATCCCATAACCAATAAACCATTATTATAGGGACCCTATCTTTTTATACATTAACATTGTATAACTTTTTCAGAATACATAAAACAGTATACAAACAAATTCCAAAATACCTTACTTGTATAACACCTTTGGAAACATGGAAATATGAACACTAATATGAAAATGAGCTACATCATCTCCCACTAGGTTCTTCTTTACAATCACCCTTCTTAAACACAATCAACATAATACATATCTTCATAACCTGGGGGAAGGTATCATAAAAAGGGGTGATCTCAGTAGCTTATTATGGGTAAACAAGGGAGATATGTAAGCAAAGTCATGAGAATAGGTGTGTGGGAATATGATCATAAAAATTGAATACCATACCCTTCATATAAAATATCATAAACATGAATTATGGAATAAATCATGGCAGTTCATATGAAAAGAATTATAAGGAAATGAAGAACATAATCCATGAAATCATAACAAAGGACTAAAATGCGGAATCATAGAAGACACATAATAATATATTATGATTTCCATAGTAGTCGTGGCATTTTTTCCAAGGCCATCATAGTGGACAAAGTCTTTTACTGAACTGGGTTCACACCTCGTTCTAGCCTTGTATTACCGAACCATATTCACTCCTCATTCCAACCCTCTAATACATAACTGAGTTCATTTTTCATTCCATTAACATTGATCACATGCGATATATATATTTACCTAATACATTTTAGGTAGATATTGGTCTCACCCATCTCATAATGAAATCATACATACATGTTCCACAAAATCATAATATATCATATCATAACCCATTTAATTTCATGGGTATCATAAAAATGTAAACACATCGTAACCTATAATAAAAGATACATGTTTTATAATCATTTCATCATAACCATAATCTATAAAAAGAAATGGGTTTTGAAAGAATACAGATGGATATGAAACACTAAGAAAATTGTATAACCAAAAGAGAGTGCTGAAAGTAATGGGACTGGAATACAAGCCCAACAGGAAAGTACAAGTACAACTGGAAAACAAGTACAACAGAAGAAAGGTAAAACAACTATTGGTTCATCTTCCAGGATTCCTACCTGAAGGGTAGGTATAGATAGCCTCCTCAGTACTCCAAATCTATCAGTCTCCTCCGTGTACTGACTCGTCGTAAGGTCCACCTCCTGGTACCGTCCAATCCTACTAGACTTAGCCTCAGTAGGCATGGTCTGTCGTCTGCATCCAACACAACGAGGTGCGGGCATAGCCCGTGTAGGGGTGAGTATAAAGATACTTAGTAGGGACCCTGAGACCCTCAAGGTCTCACAAAATTCAAAAAGGATAAACCACAAAGTATGAATTCAACAGATAACCTCACTTAGGTATATGCCCATACATATACCTAAGTTATCAAGTAATCCATCTCAAACATGAGGTAAACAAAAAAGTTACTGACTCAGCTCAAACCAGGATTTTAATCTAGGAGTAGTATCAAATAACATCCCCAGTCACATTGTCCAAACCTCGGATGCTGGAGAACTTCTCCTCTATTATGTATAGTGGGCCTACCGTACAACCAAGGGTCCCGCTCCGGTAATCACGGAAAAAGTCACTAACTAGCATCATAGAAAGGGATGAGTCTGAAAGAAGTTGTCGGGTAACCCATTGTCTAGCCCATCTGGATGGTAAACCCTAAGAGGTCATCGGGTAACCCATTGCCCAGCCCAGATGGAGGGTAAACCCTAAGGTCAACGGGTAACCCACTGCCCTGCCTAGTTGGAGGGTAAAACTTAAGAGGTCGTCGGGTAACCCACTGCCCAACCCAGCTGGAGGGTAACCCCTATGATCAATGGGTAACCCAGTGCCTGGCCCAGCTAGAGGGTAAACCCTAAGAGGTCGTTGGGAAACCCACTACCCAGCCCAGCTAAAGGGTAAACCCTAAGGTCAACGAGTAACCCACTGCCCAGCCCCGCTAGAGGGTAAACCCAGAACTGTTCTGATAACTCCGCACTATGATCACTCGTCTCCGGGAGGATTCGCTCCACGAGTTATAGGTCAAAACTGCAACTATCATAAAGCCCCACATAGAAGTATCTCAAAGTTCCGCCTCATTATAGGGGCCTCAATGCAAGAAACAGCGTGTCAATTGGATGGCCGGTCTGTGAGTTATTATCCTTTTAGCCCCGGGGGCCCAGTTGGATTCGTGTACGATCCAACCTGATCGTATCTCAACTTTACCCCAAACTCCAGTGAATTATTCTCAAAGGGACCATCATGCTCTGAGATTTCCAGCGCCGCTGACGGTTCATCAAACGGTTGTCCAGTGCCAATGATATGGCCAAAGAAAGTATAGGGTCAGTAGTGGACCCAGGTCCGGTCTGACCCGGCCGGACCGACCTGGTCTGACCCAATCTAGGTCGAACCTGTCAGACCTGTTGGGTCTGGCCTGGCCCATTGGGCGGGCCATCCAGTTAGTTTTGGCCCGGCCCTCTGGGCCTAGCCCAGTAGGCTGCATGGGCGGTTCGGCCCTGGCTCGATGCCTGTTCAGCCTGGAGCGCCGCGAGGGTGGGGCTCGGCCCGGAGGGCGTGGTCGGGCCAGTTCGGCCAAGGCAATGCGAAGGGGGTCACGGGCTGTCTTGGGAGGCTGATGCGGACAGGGCGCCGGTTTGGTCAGGTGGCGGCTCCGGAGGCCGGGCATCTGGGAGCCAGGAGGTGGGCCAGTGGGTGGATGAGAGGTAGGGAGGGGGCCTGGATGGGTGCAGCCAGGCCAGTAAGCGGCCGAGCAGGGCGCCAGGCAGGCCGGCGGGCGGCCTGGCATGGTACATCTAGGTCAGGAGGCGGCCGGGCAGGGCGCCAGGCGGGCCTGCGGCGGCCGGGAGGTGGTTGGGCAGGCCGACAGGGCACGGCTCACCCCGACCGAACCCAACCAATGAAAGAGAAACATGTTTCATAATAATAATTCCATAAAAACATAAAACATTCAATAAAGTATCTTAATCGAACCTTTAGATTTTTTATTAGAAAGGAATGAGTAACATCAATGAATTTTATCTTACAAGTAAAATAATTTGGAAGGATATTTTGAAAACATTTCTTGAGTAAAATATCATTTCTTCTTTGAAAAAATCTCTTTAAAACATAAATCCATTGGGAAACCATTTCCTTTGAAAATACTTGAAAACTTAGAAAGAATGGATCAAAAAATTTAGAAAACCATTTTCCATGAAAACATATAAAGTAATATTAAAAGAATTTTGAAACCCATTTTCCTTGAAAATTTATAAAATAATATTGAAAAAATTTTGAAAACCATTTTCCTTGAAAACAGATAAATGGAGTTTGAAAACATTTTGAAAACTATTTTCCTGAAAACCTATAAAAAGGATCTTGAAAATGTTTTGAAAACCATTTTACTAGAAATATTATTAAAAGAGATTGAATTTTTTTTGAAATCTGTTTATTTTAAAATCTCTTATAAAAACATTTTATTAAAAATTAACCTTTAAACATGAAATTAATGCTTTAAATTATTTATTGTGGATAAATCCTTATAATCCATATAAGTTAAAAAGGACATTTCTTTTTCATGGTAAAAAGGCTAAAAAAAATTCAAATTCAGAATGTGACAAGAAGATTCCCTTGATAACATTGTTAAAAGACAAAATGGGTAAAAATTTCTTTTAATGATCCTAGTATATTAGTATAATATTCTTGGAAACCCTTTTTAGAGAAAATTGTTTGGAAGCAACACAAATTTCCAAACAGAGGGTAATGTCAGGCATTCTTAAAAAAAATTCTTAACTATCTTATTTTCAAAATAGTAGGAAAAATGGTACCAATATATTAATATATCATGAATAAATATATGATAATATAATTCATTAGTGTTCTTGAGAGATTAATCATAGGATTTCATCAAAGAAACATAATCATTAACAATCTAGAAAAGCAATGAGATTGTTTCTATAAACTATTACTACTTGGTTACCTAAGATCATACTCTCCATGTAAGAAAATGAAATTAAATGAATCATAAAATATAATTAAAATAAGTATATTCATTATATAACATGGAAAATGGAATTATATACACCTCAAAAAGTAATTTATATTCATAACAAAACATGAGTCTCAAAAAAGGAAAATTGAGACAAAAATATTTTACTGATTTAGTGAATTTTTAATCTTAATCCCCATGAAAGAAAGGTCATAAAATGGATATTTAAATACCCATAAATATAATTATAAGAATAATTTAATACATACATGGGAATTATAAAAACCACACAAAAGGAATGGGTGGTGAATAAGGCATGTATCTCACAGAAATAAAAAGTGAGATGAAATCTCCTAACCACGTGTCTTGACTCTCATCATACTTATTCAAACCACCTGTATAATAAATATAAATATATTATACATATTTTTCAGAACCATATTATTATATATAATACTATATATGGTTTTATTATAACCTTATATTACCTACTTTTTAACCATACTATGTTAAGGTTTCACTTCAGGTAATATTCGCTTCGTTCTTCGCATGTGTCTTAATTTGTTATATATTTGGTCTTTATAATTATATAATGATTTACAGAATTTATATCATGATATAAAATTCATTTTTTTTCATTATATTTTTATTATAATAATATATAGAATATAGAAGTATAAAATGGAATATACCATTCATGGAGATGGTCAGCCGTACGTACACATGAATGTTGTTTCTGTTTTTTGTTGTCATATTGAAATAATGAAGGCAAATAACAAATGTGTATATATATTTATATCTATATAATTTTTCAAGTATAATAATTATATTATAAATGTCATATAATTTCACTAAACCCATCCTTAATACATTCCATGTAGTGTGTGAATTAATCACATCGCTTTGAGGGGTCAGTAGTCTACACTTCCTTAAATGAAATTATCGTAATTACACCAAATGGAAAGTATAAAGATATGTGTTTTAAAAGTATTAATTAATATTAAATATATAATAAATATAATATATAACATATATAAATATATTTTCTATCCTAACTTCCACTATGAGAGGATTTAAGGAAAAAATCAACATTCATCATTTTGTGAGATGGTAGTTCATGGTACACATAAAATGTATGTTCATTACCCATTAGATGAAGTTGTGTATAAGTGTAGGTAGAAAAATTAGTGTAAAAAAATCCTAATATATTGAATTTATGAGTGTTTTTATACAATAATGGAATAAATAGAGTGGATGGATGGAAAAAGAAAATAAGAATAATGGAGTTTGAGAGAAGACGTTACCTCTTAATCAGGTAAATCCTTTTGGTTTGTGCCAAAAGGCTTCCTTATGTTACTTTTTACCTAAGGTTCGGTTTATAGGAGTAATGTAGTGATTTTTTGAGCTTATTTGAGAAGATTTTTGGTGATCCAAGGGGATTTACATGTGTGAATAATGGGTTGAATACTTTCCCTTTTATATTGGAGGGAGAGCTGAACTTTTGTAAATCTTTAGAAAAGGAATTCCAGCCACATTTTTTCCAAGAAAAGTGGATCCCGTAAAGGAAAAAAGTAGATTAAAGTAAGTATAGGGTCTAAATATGGCTATACAATGGAGCTTGGAAAAGTGTCTAGGTCATTTTGGGTCTTACATTTAAGGTTTAGTCCTTGGTTATGCTTAATTTTACCTTTATCTACGAAATTAATTTAAATTACATTCACAAATAATTTTGGTCAAAAACTAATTTGAACTTATTATAAATTATAAATTATTCTAATTACAAATATTTAATCCATTTTTACTAATTCTAATCACATAAGTGTCAGAAATTAATTTAAAATTAATATGATAGTCCACGACAATACAAGCCTTTAAAGTAAAAACATTCAAATGTTATCTTGGTTTTTATACCGAAGTTAAAATTGAAATTTATCTCAATTGCATAAATTTTATTTATTGATAAAAATATTATATATTTTAACTTTGAAACCAATTTAAAATAAAATATACCCTTATAAATAAATTAGATGAAAAAGTAGTTTTGAACAAAAATTCATTATTTTTCACTATTCATTAAAAATTAAAACTTCACAGAGAAATTCAAAAAATTTACCCTAACCTGATTATTTTGTTCTGATTTAAAAGTTGAATTTTATTTTTACATATTAAATCTATAAAAGTTCCAAAAATTATATTTAAAAAGGGTTCTCCATTAAAAGGCGTTAAAAATGCCTTAATAAAAAAAATTTGTTTTTAAACATAAAATTGGGATTGTTCATATCTTATGTCTATAAAATATATTAGATAAATATAAAAATTATTTTATTAAATATATCAAATTCATATTACATTAATATCACTCAATAATTTTGTAAAGACTTAGAAATTCCAAATATTTTTTTAAAACTATTTGGGATTATTACGAGTCTGCGAAAATTGACGATGCTTGAATCTGTGGCCCGATGTGCCAGGAATGTATTTTTGAACTTTTTTAAGGTATATTTAGTAAATGTGCACGTGGTGTTTTCTATCTCTTGAACTGGTACTCAGATTAATAATCTGAGGGCACCGTTGAATCCGTAGTGCCGAGATTTGATTAAGGGAGGCTTAACTTCGATCGTAGTAGGTCGAGAGAAAAAGTAAAATTTTCAGAGTTTTTAAAGAATAATAAAACAACATTAAATTGTTATTTTATTTTTTTCTACCAAGTTGAGCAGCGGTGGTGGGACCGCTGAGTTATAAAGCCATTTAATGTCTTGACTCTCTTATTTTATAACTGTACTATTGGAAGTTAAGACATTCATTCATTAATAAACCCCAATAATCCCTTATTGCATTAATCACCTTTTCCCCTCTGTTTAAATGAGTCTCGGGCTGGGGTTTCTAAGACGAAAGTGAAGAACCTCTGACGAAGTGTTGCAACGTCTTCCACTGATGAAGAATGAAAGCTTGAATGGAAATGTTGTAGGAATCAATCTGGGATCCACGAATGCTAGTGGCTTCCTCAAACATGAATTCTTCTTCTACAAGATGAGATGTCTTCACCAATTCAAAGGTAGAGGTTTTGTTTAAATTCATGTGAATTGTTTCTTTTCTAAATTCATTACGCATGATTAACCGTAGAAGTGTTGAATGGGGTTTTCCATTATTTTACATGATGTATTATTTTCTGATGCTTGATATAATGATAATATGAGGGTGCGGGCCAAACGAACAAGGTCTGAACCCTCCACCGCTTCGGTATTTGTCTTGTTCTTGGAGAAAAAATTTCCAACACAGTAGAAATTCGAATCTGGGAGCCACGCAGTAACGACACCAACCCGGGAGGCCCGCAAGAGCGTTCAGAAGTGAAAACGAACCATCGGAGCTCACCCAGTGGCCCGCGGAAGATCTGTCAGCGCGACATCGGTGCGGTGGCGCCGAAAACCAGTGCCGGCAGATGACATCAGCCGACCTTGGTGGCAGCGGGTGGTGCTCCATTGTGCTTCGCGATGGTAGCAGGGGTGGTCGGATCGTGGCTGGCCACATTGGCGAAAGGTGACACGCCGTCGTTTTCCGCGGTGAGGAGGTCACGGTATCGAAGCCGCAGTGGAGGCAAAGAGACCTGTGCCCTGCGGGTCCCACTGGTAAGAGGGCAGCACCACATGGAACAGCCGATTCAAAACCAGAAAATAAAATCCATTCATGAGGGGGGTCCGCCACCCAGCTGGCAGACCACCCCAACCACCCGGGTTGGGTCGCAAGACGGGCCATGCCCAGTTGAGGTGGGCATGGCCGATCCGCGGCCTAGCGGGCTGAGCCCGCAGCATAGCCCACTCATTCTGGCCCAACCAATTTGGGTTGGGCTAGGTCGGACTCAAGTCAGACCCATACCAGGTCAGGTCGAGTCGAACCGGTTCGGGTCAGCCTAGGGTGGAGCGTATCGGGTTGGATCGGACCAAGACCCTTTTTGTCTCAGATACGCTTAAAAAGTCGTATCTCGAAAACTAGACGTCTATTTGATGAACCATCTATGGCGCTGGAATCCTTGGAATGAGATTCTTATTTTTAGATACGCCACCTATGTTTTGAATAATTTTGGAGTATGGCCGGGTTGGATCGAACTTGAATCCAACCAGGCCCTCGACACTAAAATGCCTATAACTCAAAGACCGATCGTCTGATTGATGCATCTTCTATCACGTTGGATCCCTTATAAAATGAAAGTCCTTTGGGTTACTCCTTTGTAGAATGTAGTGGTATATGAGGCATGACCGATATCTCGAGGAGCACATACTATGGAACTCAAGTGCCCCGGGTGCAGGGAATCCTCTGGCTGGCTATCAATTGAAGAGTGACCCTGTGTGGATCAGCATCATATAGAACCTGTGTGTATCTACATTCTAGTGACCCCTTGTAGATCAGCATCATAGAGACCCTATGTGGATCGACATTCTATGGACCCCTATGGATCAACATCATAGCGATATTGTGTGGATCAACATGCTAGCGACCCTATGTGGATCTGCATCATAACGATCCTGTGTGGATGAGAATCATAGCGACCCTATGTGGATAAGAATCATAGAGACCCTATGTGGATCAGCAGTGTGTAAACTGACGAGGACCATCCTTAGAGAGGCCCATCATGGATCAACGATATATAATCTTGTGTAGATCGATAATGGAACAACTTATTTGTGGTTCAGTTGTGGAACTTCCAAATAGAATTAAATGATATAGCTTAAGACTAATCATCTTTATTCCTAAACATTGAGTTGAATACCTGGTTTGAGATAAGTCTTATTTGTGTTCTTTGTGATTGAGATCATGCTTTTTGGTTTTCCTTTTTGGAATTCTGAGAGACCTTCGGGGGTCTCGAGGTCCCTTCTAGGTATTGTTATACTCACCCATGCACGGGATTTTTCCACACCTTGTTGTGTCTTGTGAAGATGATGAGAAGCTTGCCTGAGACTTTAGGGAGACAGGACTAAGCAGTACACGGAGGTGACTGGTTGACGTGGAAAGCTATGGAGATGAGTCTTACCTAACCATCAGTTAGGATCCTTAGTGGATGATCTCATGAGCTATTTTCTATTTTCTTTTGTAGTTGTATCTTTTAAGTTGGGCCTGTATTCCAGCCCTTTTACTTTCAGTACAAACTTTTACTACTACAATTTTACTTCGTGGTTGCATCTTGTTGTGTTCTTGGAATGAGTCTTTGTATATGTTTGAGTAAATTCCTTCCTGCTTTAGGGATATGCCTTTTTGGTGCTAGTCACTAACCCCTAGCCTATGGAAGGCGAGTTTGGGGTAGTCACAGCACCGGCCCTAGGGGACAGGTCCTGAAAAATTCATATCAAAAGAGTCATAACTACCGAAGAACTAAGACAGTGATAATTCCAATGGAGAAATAATGTTAAGTGTTTTGAGTGTGGTTTTTTCTTCAGGGATTCCAGTGTTGGTGTGGCGGCCGATGTATTCGAACACCAAGACCCTGAATTTTTATTTTCGAATCAGTGCACAAAAACACTAATGGAGTGTGTTTTGGAAATGTTTTGCATATAATCTCTTTTGTGTCATCTCTCTAGGTATATCTTATGGACTGTGGCACACCTTTTTCTTTTTAGGATGCCTCCATGTAGACAGCAATCCAAGATTCCTGTAAGAGTTCACGGTGACGGCCCACCTAGCGGTGAGGCTCTGGTGCAGGGCCCTCTTATAGCATTAGCACCTTCAGGTGGAGCACCAGCAGCACCCCCACCCTTTGGGTAGTAGTTTCCACCAGCCACACTAAAGGATGGTGCACGCAGAATGAGAATTTTTCATGATCTCTAGTAGAATAGGCCTCATAGGTTTCTAGGAGAGATAGATCCCCAGGTAGTTGAGGACTGGCTGGAGGCTGTGGCATGGGTTTTCTTCTTAGTTGGGACACCAGCAGATCAGATGGTGATCCTAGCTACTAGCCTCTTCCAGGGAACATCAGGTATATGGTGGAGCCTGAAGCTCTAGTTACACGTCGAGGCGAACCTCACCTGGAAAGACTTAGAGAGACTCTTTAGGATGGAGTTCGTTCCAGTGACTCTATGATTTGTACCTATTTAGGAGCTCCTACGCTTACAATAGGGCAACATGACAGTATCCCAGTAATTGGAGAGATTCACTGACCTCTTTCGCTACTCCACCGACATGGTATGAGACCCTTTCTTCAGGTCCCAAACCTTTGAGAAGGGTCACTTGCGGGAGATCATAGAATCGATGATATCGCTCAATATCCCAATGCAAGCTGGGGTTCTTGAGCGAGCATTATTGGTGGAGAGCTTCTTAGTTGAGCAGACACCGATGATGAGATCCACCACCGACGAAAGGTAGTCGATTCATCTGCAGCCAGAATGAGGCATATTATAACGACCCATACTTTACATACATTGTTATTGCTTCAAAATTTAAAGCACACTTATTACAACATTTAAAAAACCATGAAAGGACCATATAGGTATAGTGTCTTTAGAAACTGGGAAACATAAACAACTGGTTCATAAATCATCTATGTTGTCTCTCATTTATTTCATTATATCTAGAGTTTCTTTTTGGCATATCTTACTTAATAACCTTCATCCTGCCCTGGGTAAAAACATACAAAAGGGTGAGCTCAAATGCTCAGTAAGGGTAAAAAAAGAAATATCAATCACATCATATTCATAAGAACATAAAATTTTGGAAATCTTAACCTGCAAAATAGATGATAATTTCATAACATGGGATAAATCATAGTAGTGAAATGTAATCCCAATAACCATAACTTAAAACATGAAAATTTGTGGCATACACACATAATCATAGAGAATCATTTCTTAGTAGTCAAAACCCTTTTCCAATACTATCTTAGCGGACAAAGTCCATTTCTGAACCGAGTTCACTCCTCGTTTCAGTTCTGTTTCACTGAACTGGTTTAACCTGTCGTTCCAGCCATGTCTATCTCATGAGATATATATCTTTACCTAATGCATTGGAGGGAGAAATAGGTCCCACCCATCTCATAATGATACCATTCTTATATGTGCCAAAAAATCAAAAATCATACATCATTGCATAACCCATGTAATAAAAATGGGATTCTTAAACATCGTGACATCATAAAACAATTCATATAAGATAAAATAATTCATAAAAATAATTCCATCACAACATAATCAAATCAATGTAATAATAGGGATAGGAACAAAACCCTATATTATCTTAGATGGAAAATAATTTTGATAAAACACTTGAACTCTATTCTTGAGGAAAATATCCTTTCTACTTCAAAAACATTTTTCCTTTCTTAACATGTCATACAATTTTAAACTAAAAAAAGTTGATTAAAAATAAATGTGAAAACTTGTAAAGGAATCTTCTTGGAAATGATTTTTTAAAAATCCATTCATGACGTATAATTTTAAAAAAAACATTCTCTCGTACTTTGGTCGGAAAAGTCAAAAAGTACCTCGTACGAAAAACGAAAAAAGATTCCTTTCATATCTTTTACTAAAAACTCACCGAAGGGTAAAATTGGATTTAAAAAATTGTAGGTGGATGAAAATAATATTAAATATTGAGGAAAAATGGATGTGGATGATAAATATTCCCCAGTAAATTCTTAATTATAAACAATCTCGGATAAAAATGAGATTGTGAGATTTTCCCTTACCTTAGGTCTGATTTGCTTTGTAAGTGTCTGAACCTCATGTATAATGATTTAAATAATGTCATTGACTTATTCCAGAATCATAATTATTTTTTTGATATCATATATGGTCATATTTTTAGCTTCTTATTAGTAATATTTCATTGTTACTTGTTATTCGGGTGTTTATTGCTTTTTGTTCTTATGTGTGTTTTGTCGAATAATTTTTATTCTTATTTTTATGTTATAGATACCTCATTTACAGAATTTTATTAGTGTAATACATATCATATTTATTCACTCAATTCATTTATGTAATCATTATTAAATGAAAATCATGTAGAACGAGTCGCATCACATCATGGAGACGATATTCCGTACGTACGCATGAGCGATGATATCGTTCCCATGATTGTGAAATTGTATTGGAGTGTATTTATAATATTTCAGAATCAATATCACTTTACAATAATCATATATAGTTATTATTTACACCATTATACCCATCCAAGTAAGGTGGTTGTGGAAAATAGATTACACCACGGCGTGGAGACGGTATTCCGTACGTACGCACGCGCGGTGATTTCGTTTTCCGTAGGATGGATAGATGGTGAAATAGGGTAGTTTGATACTTATAATAACATATCATTATATGAGTGATACTGATGTTATTACTTAATAATTAAACAACTAAATAAGAATAAGTGGAAGAATAAATAAAGTTGAATGAATCGGTAACGGACATTACCTCTTCTTTGAAGCGCCTCTTTGAGACCTCCTCTTAGGGCTCTAAAATTGGACTTTGAAGAAGACCAAGACCACTGGGATTTTTATAGGGAATTTTAGGAGAGAATTTGGTAGGGGTTGGCTGAGCTTGAAGTCTCAAAGTGTTGTGAGGAAGAGAGGGAGGAGGTGCCCTTTTATAAGGGAGGAGAGGGGCACCTTTAGAAAAACTAAAAATATTATTTTATTATAAAGTCATATTCTGTTTTTAATAGCTCCAAATTGATTTATTTAGAAGCTAAGGTGGGGATGGGTAGAAATCCTCTCATCCAATATAATTTAGATAAGTTTAGGTATCTATTTTAACCTTATCATTTAGATTTATCTTTAAGTTAGATAATTTAACTTTTACCGTGTCTTCTTGTTTTCTTACACTATAAGGTTAATAAAATTACTATAACAAGCCAAAAGAATTCCAAGTTATTTATTATTAATATACATAACCGTATCTAAGTCATTTGTCCGAACCTTATATTTTTAGGAATAAAATAACAATTAATAATATAATATTTGTTTTAAAAACTATTTTATGTCAATTTTGACACTATTTGGTAATTGATTTTTGTGAAAATAATAACAGAAAGATTATTTCGGAAAAAGTTACATAAATCAATAATAACATGTCATATTAACATAGAAAATTATTTTAATTCATAAAAAGTCTAAAATTACATTTATTTGGGTATTTATAACATCAATTATCTCAATATTTCATTATTAATATAATTACTGCATCATCATTGTGTCTTAAATAAATTAAATTATCTAAAGTCTAAAAATTACAAATAAAATACAATTATGTAAGAAATATTATTATCTTTCTAATTAATATTTGTAGTTGAATTTATCTTATGTATAACGCTATATTAAAAATGATTTACTTATTAAACTTTGATTTTAACTATTTTAACCCTTCTTTATATAAATTAATATTAAATGTCCTAATCTAATCAAAGTGGGCCTAAATGGTCATATTGTATTCCTAAAGTTGTTTTTGGTCGAATTACACTTATAAAATAGAATTAGGACATGTTTTAGGGTAATAATAAATTCACTTTTACCCTTAATTACCCTATTTACTTTTAACCGTGGTAAAAAAAGTAAAAAGTTACTATTCACCAAAAATTATTTTTATCTCATTGAACCACATTTTAGTCCTTGATATTAACCATGTCTCTCGGATTTTCGAAATTCCACTCACAGAAGCGGTAAAATTAAGTTTTATGAGAATTTGGAAATTCTCCTAAGAGGTGGGTAAAAGACAGTGAAAAGTTCAATAAAATTTTTATATATCTAAAATTATTATAAAATGACTCCAATGAATTGCATTAAACTTATATAGGTATTATGTGTAAATTTTGACCTAAAATAAATTTAAATAAAATAAATAATTCTTTCAATAAAAAGTCGGTTTTTAAATAGTAACCCAGTGTTTTCACTATTCATCAAAAATTGAAAGTTTTCAGAAAAATGGAAAAATCTCTCCCTAGGCTAATTTCGATATTCTGAATCCAAAAATGAAGTCCATTTTGAAAAATAAAATTTACAAAATTTCAAAAAGTGGGTATTACTATTCATAATGGCTAGTTTTAATAATATTTTAATAGCATATCATTGTTTAGTGAAACTCGGTATTGCGTACGACGCAAGCTATCGAGGAAGGTCACGATTGCATGTAAAGAAAGCCAAGCTAGTGTTTTGTGTAGTGAAAGATTCCTTTGATGATTTATATAACATAAAAACAAAATATTTCTCATAAAAGTCTCGGGAGTTACATTCTACCCCCCTTAAAATGAATTTCGCCCTCGAAATTCGTCACTTTGTAACAAACAAATGAGGATACCTCTCCCTCATCATATCCTCAATCTCCCATGTACCTTCATCTAATTGGTGGTTCCTCCATAAAACTTTCACCAAGCGAGTGGTCTTGTTCCGTATGACTTTTTCGCTACGATCCAGAATCTCTATCGGTTGTTCTTCATAAGAAAGATCTTGCTCCCGCAGCACAACTTCTGAGCTGAGTACATGTGAAGGATCAGGTATGTACTTTCTCAGGAGAGATACATGGAACACATCATGAACTTGAGATAGATTAGGTGGAAGCACCAATTGGTAAGCTACGTTCCCAACACGATTCAGAATTTCAAAAGGACCGATATATCTAGGGCCCAACTTTCCCTTCTTTCCAAATCTCATGACCCTCTTCCAAGGAGATATTCGTAAGAACACTTTATCACCCACTTCAAACTCTAGGTCTTTTCTTCGGTTGTCGGCATAACTTTTATGTCGACTTTGAGCTGCTCTTATGTGTTGTTGAATAGATCTGACCTTTTCTGCCATCTCATCAACAAGATCAGGTCCTAATAGCTTTCTTTCCCCAACTTCATCCCAGCAAGTTGGAGTTCTGCATTTATTTCCATAGAGGGATTCATAAGGATCCATATAAATACTGGATTGAAAGCTATTATTATAAGAAAATTCCACCAATGGTAGGTGTTGATCCCAACCACCTTTGAAATCCATAGAGCAAGCTCTCAACATATCTTCTAGAGTTTGAATTGTCCTCTTAGCCTGACCGTCTATCTGAGGATGATAAGCAGTGATGAAACTCAACTCTGTATCAAGAGTATGCTGAAGACTTCTCCAGAACTTGGAGTTAAACCTCAGATCCCGATCAGATATAATAGAAAGTGGTACTCCATGAAATCTTACAACTTCACATATATCCTGACAAGCTGATCCAGAGAGAAATCCTCTCTAATAGTGATGAAGTGTGCCGACTTTGTAAGACGATCAAATATGACCTAGATAGCATTATTGACTTCGGATGTTTTAGGAAGTCTAGTTACAATGTCCATAGTGATGTTTTCCCATTTCCATTCTGGTATGGGTAATGGTTGTAACATTCCCTTAGACTTTTGTCTCTTAGCTTTAACTTGCTGACAAACCAAGCATCGAGAGACATATTCAGCAACATCTCTTTTCATGCCATCCCACCAGAAGTACCCTTTCAGGTCCCTATACATCTTCGTGCTTCCAGGATGAATAGAGAATGAAAAACTATGAGCCTCATCCAGCAACTCCTTCTTTAATTCTGGGATGGGAGGAACACAAACCCGATTCTTGAACTTTATTATCCCATCACAATCAAGGTTGAATTTAGGAACATTTCTCACCTTCTTTTGTAACTCTACATCTTCTTTCTGTGCCTATTTAATCTTTACATGTATAGATGGTTGAACATTCATTTGAGAAAGATATGATTTTTCCCCTTTCATTATAATTCCATGATCCATCCTTTGTAAATCCATAAATATTGGATCTTTTGTGATCTTCATCATGGATAAGATAGCATGGTCTTGTCAACTTAATGCATCTGCCACCTTGTTTTCTTTCCTAGGGTGGTAATGAATTGAGCAGTCCTAATCCTTAATCATCTCCAACCATATTCTTTGGCGCATATTCATCTCCTTTTATGTGAAAATATACTTTAAACTTTTATGATCAGTATAAATGTCACACCTTTCTCCATAAAGATAATGCCTCCAAATCTTTAATGCAAATATTACCACAGCTAACTCCAAATCATGAGTTGGGTAATTTTGCTCATGTATTTTCAACTGTCGTGAGGCATAAGCTATCACCATATCATTTTTCATAAGAACACACCCTATCCCCTTCTTGGATGTATCACTGTAGATCAAAAACCTTTATCCACTAGAAGGAAGTGTGAGTACAGGTGCACTGGATAACCTTCTTTTCAACTCCTTGAAATTCTCTTCACATTCCTCGGTCCAAACAAACTTAACTCCTTTCCGAGTCAACTTGGTGAGTGGATTAGATAATCGTGAAAAATCTTTCACAAAACGTTGATAATATCTAGCCAAACCAAGAAAACTTCGGATCTCGGTAACTGTTGTTGGTCTCGACCATCTTTCGATAACCTATGTTTTTGATGGATCCATAGATATCCCCTCTTTTGAGATTATGTGACCCAAAAATGCAACTTTTTGAAGCCAAAATTCACACCTGGTGAATTTGGCATAAAGCTTCTCCTTTCTCAGGATCTTCAATATAATTCTCAAGTGATCTTCATGTTCTTCCTTTATCTTTGAATATATAAGAATATCGTCTATAAAGACTACCACAAACTGATCAATATAGTCTCTAAAGACTCTATTCATCAGATCTATGAAGATAGCAGGGGAATTAGTACAACCAAATGGAATTACTATAAATTCATAGTGTCCATACCTTGTACGGAAAGCCGTCTTTAGTATATCCTCCCTTTTGACCCTTAATTGATGATACCCTGAATGAAGATCAATCTTGGAAAAGTATTGAGCTCCTCGTAGTTGGTCAAATAAGTCATCAATGCGCGGGAGATGATATTTGTTCTTGATAATGATCTTGTTAAGTTCTCGATAATCAATACAGAGTCTCATTGATCCATCTTTCTTCTTAACAAACAGAATAGGTTCTCCCCAAGGTGACGCACTAGGGCATATGAATCCCTTATTAAGATTCTCTTGGAGTTTCTTCTTCAATTATTGCAACTCAATTGGGGCCATTCTATAAGGTGTCTTTGAAATAGGCAAAGCACCTGGCACGAGTTCTATTGAAAACTCAACTTCACGATTTGGTGGAAGACCCAACAATTCCTCTGGAAAGACATCATCAAACTCCCGTAAAATGGGTATATTCTTAATCTTGAGTTTCTCTCCTACCATTTGAGATAAATAACCCTCATTTTGTGGAATTAAGACCCATAAGATGGAATAAATTTCCACTGGAAGTTTATGTTCATCCTTGCATCGATAGATGATCATAGATTGATCTGGAATATGAAATGTGACTTCCCTTCTTTGGAAATTGATATGATATCCATATAGAGAAAGAAAATCCATACCAATAATCACATCAAATTATACTATAGGAAGGATCACAAGATTTGAAGGAAGCATTTTCCCACAAACATCAATCGGAGAAGAATTATAAACTTTTGATGTGACTGTTGTGCCATTAGGGGTTGTCACAGCTAACTCAACATCTAATTGTTGAGTTAATACGGTGATAACCTTAGAAAATTCTTCAGAAATAAAAGAGTGGGTGGATCCAAAATCAAATAAAACATTTTCTACTTTATAATGGATGGTATGTGTACCTTTCACCACTTCGTTATCGTACTCCACATCGCTGATAGAAATTGCATGTGACTTTCCTTTGTCTTTAGCCTTAAGAGTTTTTTGACATCGATCATCATCAAAAACCTTTGGATTAGGGCATTGATTGGCATAATGCCCCATTTCCTTGAACTTGTAACATTGAAGTGTAGGAGGTGCACTATGTGTAGCCTTTTCTTTGTTCGCGTCACTAGACATCTTCTTCCCATCATTGCGACATTCAAATTCCCGATGAACTTCCTTTCCACATTTGAAACATTTACTTGTCCCTTTAATACAACTCCCTCCATATTTCTTTCCACACATTGAGCATAAGGGAAAAATCATCTTCTTTTCAGTGTGATCTTTAGAATTTCCTTTGAATTCCATTTTCCTATTCTTATCAAACCCATATGACTGATGGGTTACTCCAATCTCCATCTCAACCTTGAGAGCACATCGAACAATTTCCTCGTAGCTATTAAAGTCCCTTATGGATAAAGCCCTTCGAAGACTTGGTTTTAAGCCACTAAAGAATCAATCGTTCTTACTCTTAGGTTGGATAATAAGACCAGAAGCATACCTTGCAAGTCTTGTAAAATTTTCTTCATAGGTACCAACAGATTCATCATCCTTTTGCTTTAGTTCAAGAAACTCCTTCTCCGTCTTTGTTCGAAGAATACGAGGGAAGTACTTATTGAAAAATAAGTTCTTGAACTCATCCCATTCCATGGACTCAATTTCATCCCTTTGCCTCATATTCTTAATAATATTCTACCATTGATCAGCATCACCTTCCGAACGATATACTGCTAAGATGAATTTATCATGTTTAGAACATTGAAGAACTGAAAATATCTTTTCAGTGGTACTGATCCATTGTTCAGCCACTAATGGATCAGAAGACCCGCTGAATGAAGGTAGACGCTGCCTCATGAAGGATTCAACATAATGTTGCTCCTTCCTTTTCTCATTTGGAAGTCCTGCATGATTCATAGCTTGAGAAAGTTCTGTGAGCATGGCTACAAGATTTTGCATTCCAGCTCCCATAACGTTTGGTTGCTCAGGGGGGCAATAATTGCATTACCTGTTGCATTCCGCATTAACACGGTTCCTTCGAGTTCCAGACATTGACTAAAACCAAGAAGAATAGTGTGATAAACACTAATTATAATAGAAAAACACATAATCAAGAATAAAATTTTACACTTAAGGTCTTATCATAGGTTGTTCATGGCCATTTCTAAAACACTAAGATTATGTTCTATGCTTAGACAGATCCGTAGGTTTCTTACTAAGGCTTTCACATCCTAGTTTCCAAATGTTGACTATACCTTTCCTCTGATACCAACTATAACGAACCACACTTTACATACATTGTTATTGCTTCAAAATTGAAAGCACACTTATTACAACATATAACAAAACCATTAAAGGACCGTATAGGTATAGTGTCTTTAGAAACAGGGAAACGTAAACAATTGGTTCATAAATCATCTACGTTGTCTCCAATTTATTTCATCATATCTAGAGTCCCTTTTTGGGATATCCTACTTAATAACCTTCTTCCTGACCTGGGGAAAAAAACATACAAAAGGGTGAGCTCAAATGCTCAGTAAGGGTAAACAAAAGAAATATCAATCACATCATATGCATAAGAACATCACATTTTGGAAATCTTAACCTACAAAAGAGATCATAATTTAATAACATGGGATAAATCATAGTAGTGAAATGTAATCCCCATAATCATAACATAAAACATGAAACTTTGTGTCATACACACATAATCATAGAGAATCATTTCTTAGTAGTCAAGACTCATTTCCAAGACTATCTTAGTGGACAAAGTCCATTTTTGAACCGAGTTCACTCCTCGTTTCAGTCTAGTTTCACTGAACCGGTTTAACCTTCCATTCCAACCATGTATATCTCATGAGAAATAAATATTTACCCAACGAATTGGAGGTAGATATAGGTCTCACCCATCTTATAATGATACCATTCTTATGTGTGCCACAAAATAAAAAATCATACATCATTGCATAACCCATGTAATAAAAATGGGATTCTTAAACATCGTGACATCCTAAAACAATTCATATAAGATAAAGGAATTCATAAAAATAATTCCATCACAACATAATCAAATAAATTTAATAATAGGGATAGAAACAAAACCCTATATTATCTTAGATGGAAAATAATTTTGATAAAACACTTGAACTCCATTCTTGAGGAAAATATCCTTTCTACTTCAAAAACATTTTTCCTTTCTTAACATGTCATTCAATTTTAAACTAAAATAATTTTATTGGTAATAAACTTGAAAATTTGTAAAGGAAGCTTCTTGGAAATAAAGTTTTAAAAAGCCATTCATGTCGTATAAGTTAAAAAAAACATTCTTCCCGTACTTTGGCCAGAAAAGTCAAAAAGTAACTCGTATGAAAAACGACAAAAGATTCCTTTCATATCTTTTACTAAAAACTCAACAAAGGGTAAAATTGGATTTAAAAAATTGTAGGTGGATGGAAATAATATTACATATTGAGGAAACATGTATGTGGATGATAAATATTCCCCAGTAAATTCTGAAGTATAAAGAATCTCGGATAAAAATGAGATTGTGAGATTTTCCCTTAACATAGGTCCAATTTGCTTCGTAAGTGTCCGAACCTCATATATAATTATTTAAATAATGTCATTTACTTATTCCAGAATCATTCTTATTTTTATGATACCATATATGGTCATATTCTTAGCTTCTTATTAGTAATATTTCATTGTTACTTGTTATTCAGGTGTTTATTGCTTTTTGTTCTTATGCGTGTTTTGTCGAATAAATTATTATTCTTATTTTTAGGTTTTAGATTCCTCATTTACAAAATGGTATTAGTGTAATACATATCATATTTATTCACTCAATTCATTTATGTAATCATTATGCAATGAAAATCATGTAGAACGAGTCGCATCACATCATGGAGACGGTATTCCGTACGTACGCACGAGCGATGATATCGTTCCCATGATCCTGGAATTGTATTGGAGTGTATGTATACTATTTCAGAATCAATATCACTTTACAATAATCATATATAGTTATTATTTACACCATTATACCCATCCAAGTAAGGTGGTGGTGGAAAATAGATTACACCACGACCTGGAGACGGTATTCCGTACGTACGCACGCGCGGTGATTTCGTTTTCCGTAGGATGGATAGATGGTGAAATAGGGTTGTTTGATACTTATAATAACATATCGTTATATTAGTGATATTGATGTTATTACTTCATAATGAAACAACAAAAGAAGAATAAGTGGAAGAAGAAATAAAGTTGAAAGAATCGGTAATGGATATTACCTCTTCTTTGAAGCGCCTCTTTGAGACCTCCTCTTAGGGCACTAAAATTGGTCTTTGAAGAAGACCAAGACCTCTATTATGTTTCTATATAAGTGTAGAATAGAATTTTGTAGGGTTTTTCCGAGCTTCAAGGCTCAAAGTGGTGTGAGGAAGAGAGGGAGGAGGTTCCCTTTTATAAGGGAGGAGAGGGGCACCTTTGGAAAAAAATAAAAATATTATTTTATTATAAAGTCATATTCGGTTTTTAATAGCTGAAAATTAATTTATTTCGAAGCTAAGGTGGGGATGGGTAGAAATCCTCTCATCCAATAGAATTTAGAAGAGGTGGGTAAAAGACGGTCAAAAGTTAAATAAAATTTTTATATATCTAAAATTATTAAGAAATGACTCCAATGAATAACATTGAACTTATATAGGTATTACGTATCAATTTTGACCTAAAATTAATTTAAATAAAATAAATAAATAATTAAATAAAAAGTTGGTTTTTAAATAGTAACCCAGTGTTTTCACTATTCATCAAAAATTGAAAGTTTTCAGAAAAATACCAAAATTTTACCCTAGGCTAATTTCGATATTCTGAATCCAAAAATGTAGTCCATTTTGAAAGATGAAATTTAAAAAATTTCAAAAAGTGGGTATTACTATTCATAATGGCTAGTTTTAAAAATATTTTAATAGCATATCGTTGTTTAGTGAAACTCTGTATTGTGTACGACGCAAGCTGTCGAGGAAGGTCGTGATTGCGTGTAAAGAAATCCAAGATAGTGTTGTGTGTAGTGAAAGATTCCTTTGATGATTTATATAACATAAAAACAAAATATTTCTCATAAAAGTCTCGGGTGTTACACATATGACATAGAGGTCCAAGCAGGATAAACCTTCTAGATGACGACCCCAAGACGTAGGGTCAGAGGTGCGAAGATCACTGGGTAGAGTAGGCCAACAGAGGAGCAGACTGTGCTTCATGCGCAGTGGGACGAGCCACATGGCTCGTGACCGCCCGACCCACCCTATCGAAGATCCACATATGGTCGACGGACTGCCGAGGTGGCGGTAGATATTCGAGCGAGGAGTCCCACAGGGTGGTGGACGTGGTAGAGGAGCAGGCCGTGCAGCAGGTGATGGGTGGCGATTTGAGGTTCTGCCACCACCACCTCTAGGTGGTCCACTCCAACCTTAGAGAGAAGGAGGACTGGGACGAGCACAGCTTCAGGTATCAGAATCTTATGACCATGATCCTTACGATTAGAGACTCTTATAGGATAGCTTGAATATTCTAATAGATCCATTGGCTTGATCCTTACGATTAGAGACTCCTACGGGAGAGGATTCGATGATTACACACTGGTGCCGGTAGTATGAGCTTATACATGGAGGTGATAGATTTGGTTGGAATCTCTTAGTAGCAGTGTCGAGGTCTTACGATGTTATCTTGGGTATAGAATGTTTTTCTATGGTCCATTCTCATATTGACAATTTTAGGTGCAAAGTGCAGTGTGTTCACGAGGATGGGACCAGGTTTTACTTCACTAGTGAGAAGGGAACCTTTGGAGCATAGGATGAACATACTCCGAGGGGGGTGAAACTGATCACACATTAGTTGGCTAGAATTACCCTCAGAGCAATTGACCTAAAGTGTCTGAGTTATCCTATAGTGGTGGACCCGTATGATGATTCCTTTCCTGATGATGTTTTGGGACTACCTCCTCACAGAGAGGTAGAATTATACATAAACCTGTACCCCAAGACAAAAATGATATCTACACCAGCATATTGGATGGATCTTGTGGAGCTTCATGAGTTACGGGTACCGTCGGAGGACTTGCAGAGGAAGGGGTTCATAAGGCCTAGTGTTTCTCTATGTTAATCCCTGATTTTGATCACCAAGAAGGAAGATGGGAGTCTGAGGATTTGTGGGGACTATTGACGCTTGAACCAGGTGATCATGAAGAATAAGTATTCACTCCCAAGGATTGAAGATCTCTTCAACCAGTTGATGGAATCTCGATGATTTTCGAAGATAGACCTCAGATCAGGCTATCATCAGCTTAGGGCACGAGACGAGGACATACCAAAGACAAATTTTAGATGTTGGTATGACCATTATGAGTTCTTGGTGATTACCTTCACCATAACCAATGCTCTAATAGTGTTCATAGGTCTCATGAACAGGATCTTCTTGCCCTACCTTGATCGGTTCATGGTAGTCTCCATTACCAACATCTTGATATACTCGACATCAGAGGAGGATCCCACCACGCACCAACAGATAGTTCTAGATACACACTAAGAGAACTAGCTTTATGGAAAGCTCAAAAAGTGCTAGTTTTGGTATGGGAAGTCCACTTCCTAGTGCATGTTATCTTGGAGGCTAGAGTTGTAGTGGATCTGAAAAAGATAGAGGCAGTTCTTTCTTGGGAGCCACCCAAAAGTGTGTCTGAGGTGTGGAGTTTCCTGGGATTGGCTAGGTACTACTGGATATTCGTAACCAACTTTTCTAGAGTTGCGACACCCTTCTCAGCTTTGAAAAATAAGGGACAACCCTTCGTATGGATGAAGAGATTCTAGAAGAGTTTTCAAGAGCTGAGGCAGATACTGATGAGTGCCCCCATCTTAAGGCTACCAGAAAACGGTGTTGGGTATGTAGTTTACTATGATGTATCAGGTATCAAACCAGGTTGTGTCTAGATGTAGGAGCGAGTGGTGATCACCTACAGCTCATGATAGTTATGGAAGGATGAGAAGAACTACACTAACCATGTCCTGGAGTTAGAAGTAGTATTCTTTGTGCTGAATATGTGGAGACACTACTTGATGGGAGAATGTTTTATTTTATACTCTGATCACAAGATTCTCAGGTATATCTTCTCACATAAGGACCTAAACCAGTGACAACGACGATAGATAGAGTTCCTCTAGGACTAAAACCTTTAGATAGTCTGCACTCTTGGGAAGGGGAACGTAGTATTAGACGCACTAAGAAGGAGGTCTGTTTTATAGTTGTTGAGTGAGGCGATAGAGCAGTTATCCGTGTTGCAGATATAAATTGTGTATATTGATGGATCATATTACCTTTAGTCTATGGAAATTACTCCCCTAGTCTTTCAGTGAGTCAGGGAGTCATAACTTGGGGACATTTACTGCAAGGCCCGACGTGATTAGATATCCTCAAGAAAGGCTCCTAATGGATTTTATGAAGGTGGGGAGAACTTCATCCCCTTCAGAGGACACACTATGGTACCAGTGATTCTACGAGAGGAGGTGTTGAGGGAGATCTATACATCCCCTTTGGCGATACATCCTGTAGTGGCAAAGATACACCAAGACCTTTAGCGTTAGTACGAGTGGCCAGAGATGATGAAAGCGGTGGATGAATTTGTATCATGATGCCTCACTTGTCATCAAGTGAAGTCTGAGTATCAGGTACTAGCAGGGTTAGCTCAGCCACTTGAGGTACCAAAGTGGAACTGGGATGGTATATCCATGGACTTCGTGATAGGGTTACCAAGTACGTCTAGAGGCCACGATTCCATCTCGGTGATCATTGAATGACTCACCATGTCGGCCCACTTCCTATCCATTCGAGAGTAGGGATCAGTAGAGATCTTGGTACCTATCAACATTCAAGAGATTTTATGCCTTCACATGGTGACATTGACAATCGTCTCATATTGCAACAGTCGTTTTACATCCCACTTGTGGATGGAATTATAGGAGGCATTCGAGACTCAACTATGCTTGAGCACTGCCTTCTATCCTTAGACAGATGGTCAGACGGAGCGGACCATATAGACACTCGAGGACATGCTTCATGCTTGTGTCCTTGATTTTAGCCGTAGTTGGGATGACCACCTGCCACTTGTGGAGTTCTATTACAACAACATTTATCACTCCACCATCTGTATGGCCCCATTTGAGGCCATGTACGGGCGACCATGCAAACCACCACTATGCTGGAAAGACGCAAGGGAGTCAGCACTTATAGGTCCAAAGTTGGTACTCGCTACCACAGAGAAGGTGCAGATCTTCTAGGAGAGGATGAAGACCACATAGATCTAGCATAAGTCTTATACCTACAGGATACAGAGACACTTGAAGTTTTAGGAGGGAGACCATTTCTCCCTACGGGTCTTACCCCGATGAGGATTACAGAGGCTTGGTTGTGGTGCTAAGCTATCTTTGAGGTTCATCGAACTTTTCCATATCCTAATTAGAGTAGGAGAGGTGGCATACCATCTAGATCTTCCCCCACCGATGCATCGGGTGCATGATGTTTTCCACATGTCGCAGCTAAGGAGGTATGTTCATGATTCATCACAGGCTATCGACTGGGGTGAGCTAGACATCGATGATGGGGTGAGCAGAGTTCTCGGTGGAGATAGAGGATCGACTGGAGTGGGTCCTTTGTGGGTGGTATATTCCTCTTCTATGAGTTCTTTGGAAGTACGATAACCTCTAGAAGATAATCTAGGTGTGGGATCCTCAGATACGTGCTCATTACCCCAATTTTTTCCCTGAGTTTTGTTGTAGATTTCGGGGATGAAAAGCCCAAAGGTGATTAGATTGTAAAAACCCAGAAATTCCATATAATTTTTTTTAAATTATTTCGGATTATTAAGATACTTTGAAAATTGATGTCACTTGATTTTGAGGCCCTTTGTGCCCGAAATAGATTTTTGAACTTTTTTAAGGTACGTTCAGTAAACATGTGGGCGGTGTTTTCTATCATTTAAACTGATGTCAAGATTAAAAATCCAAAGGCACCGTTGAATCTGCAGCACCGAGATTCCCTTAAGGGAGGATTAACTTCGACTGAAATATCCAGGGAGAAAAAGTAACTTTTATGGACATTTTAAAGAATAATAAAATAACATTAAATTGTTATTTTATTTTTTTCTACCAAGATGAGCGGTGGTGGTGGGACCGTTGAGTTTTCATGACTTTTAATGGATTGACTCTCCTATTTTATAACCGCACCCTTGGTAATTAAGAGGTTAATTCATTAATGAATCTCATTAGTCCCTCATTGCATTAATCACATTTTCCCCACTATTTAAATGAGGCTCCTACTTGGGTTTTTGAGATGGATGTGAGGAACCTCTGATGAAGTTTCGCAACATCTTCCACTGATGATGAACAGAAGCCTGGACCGAAAAGATGGAGGAATCGATCCGGGATTGACAAATGTCAGTGGGTTCATCAAATGTGAATTATTATTCCACAAGATGTGGCGTCTTCACAGATTCTGAGGTAGGGATTCTTTTAAAATTCAAGTGAATTGTTTATTTTCTCTGCTCTTGAAGCAGGATGAATTGTTGAAGTGTTGAATCGGGGTTTCCATTATTTTACATGATGTATTAATTACTCCCACTTGATATAATGATAACATAGAGGGAATGGGCAAAACAAACAAGGCTCGAACCCTCCGCTTCTTCAGTATTTGTCTTTCTCTTTGGGGAAAAATTTCTAACTCAATAGAAATTTGAATCTGGGAGCCAGGAATTAATGACATCAACACGGGATGCCCATAGGCGAATTCAGAAGTAAAAACGGACCACATGAGCTCACCCGGTGGCCCATGGAAAATCTGCTAGCATGGCAACGCCAGTGATCGGCACCAGTGGGCGACGATGGCTGCTGGCGTCGGCTGGCCATGGTGGCAGTGGGCGGTGCGTTTTCGTATGCCACAGAGGAGAGCTGCGACATCTAGCCTCAGTGGGAGTAGGGGTGGCCGGCTCGCGGCCGGCTATGTTGGTGGAAGGAGGTGCACCGTCCTGCACCACGATAAGGAAGATGTGACATCGAAGTCGCGACAGAGGTGAAGGGACCCACGCCCCACGGGTCCTACTGACAGGAGGGCAGTGCCACATAGTGCCGCTGGTTCAATACCCAAATAGAAAAGTCATTCTGGAGGGGAGTCCGCCACCCTGCTGGCAGACCACGCCTGCCACCCGGGTTGGGTCACCCGGTGGGCTATGCCTAACCGAGGTGGGCTGGGTCAGGCCAGGTCGGACCCAAACTAGGTTGGATTGGCCCAGGCCAGAGCGGGTCAGGTCGGACCAAACCCAGACCCTTTTCAGTCGAGAAATGCTTAAAAGGCCATATCTTGCAAAGCAGACATCTGTTTAAAGAACTGTCTACGACGCTAGAATCCTTGGAAAGAGAATGCCCTTTTGAGATAATCCACATGAGTTTTAGAGAAAGTTGGAGTATTTCAAGGTTTGATTTAACCCTAATCCAACAAGGCCCTTGGCACTAAAATTACAATAACTCACAGATCGAGCGCCTGATTGACGCGTCGTTTGTCGCGTTGGAACCCTTAAGACATGGAGGTCCTTTGGGTTACTCCTTTGTAGAATGTTGTGGCAGATGATTCACGACTGATATCTTGAGGAGTAGATACTATGGAACTCAAGCGCACCAGGTTCGGGGAATCCTATGGATAGATGTCAATTGAAGAGCGACCCTGTGTGGATCAACATCATAGCGACCCTATAAGGATCATCATTTTAGAGACCTAGTGTGGATCGGAATAATAGTGACCCTATGTCGATCAACATTATAGCGACACTGTGAGGATTGACATCATTAGTACCCTGTGTGGATTAACATTCTAGCGACCATGTGAAGATCAACATCATAGAGACTCTCTGTGGATTGGCATCATAGCGACCATGTGCGGATCAATATCATAGCGAACCTATGTGGATCAGTAGTGCATGACCCGATGAGGACTAGCCTTAGAGCGGGCCATTATGTATCAGCGACATATGACCCTGTGTGGATCGATAATGGAACAACTTCTTCATGGTTCAGTTGTGGAACTTTCAAACAGAATTAAATGATATAGCTTAAGACTAATCATCTTTATTCCAGAACTCTGAGTTGAATACCTAGTTTGAGGTGAGTATTTTTCTTTGTTCTTTGTGATTGAGATCATGCTCTGGTTTTTTCCTTTGTTGAATTTTGAGAGACCTTAGGGGGTCTCGGGGTCCATACTGAGTGTTTGTATAGGTTTGAGGCAATGCCTTCCCACTTTAAGGATACACCTTTTCTGTGCTAGTCACTAACCCCTGGCCTTTGGAAGGTAGGCTTGGGGTAGTCATGGAACAGGCCCCGGGGGACTGGTCATGAAAAATTATAATTAGTTAAATTTATTAGGGTAAAATAGCATCGTGACCATAAAAGTAATAATATTTTATTTTATATTGAATTGGTTCTTATATTCTTTTCTAATTAATGGGTAACCTATGAGTTAATATTATATTTGTGTATACCATATGTATTCAAAAATTAGTTAATACTATTTATAACCTCTAATTCAACAGCTATGTTATATCTTATTATGTTAAATAAGAACCTTTTAATAATGTATTATTTTTTGGTAAAACTCGGCCTTTTGTGTTACGCAAGACATTGAAGAAAGTCATTATTGCATGTAACATATGCTAACGTCGATATTCTGTGTAGATAAAACTAAAATTTATTCTATGTGTAGTGCAGGATTAACTTGGTGTTGTGTATAATGAATTTAAAACATTTCGCACTAATATAAAATAAACGATTTTCATTGTTGTGTGAAATAAAAAATATCAGAAAGGTTAAATTATTTGAAAAAATATTATTCACAATATCTCAAGGTGTTACATTATACCCCTATTAAAATGAATTTGTCTATCAAAATTCTTTTTGGATGTCAATTGTTTAATACTTGAAGGTTTCATTCGTATAAACTCACATTATAAAAATTAATACTAAATAATCCCTCAAAATGGAAATTTAGAACCATAATGCTTACCCAAAGAAACTCATAATAAGATTCCCACATAGGAGAACATAGGTGGGAAGTGAATATTTGGACGTGGAGGAGAAATATTACCATCATGTTCTGATGGAGAGTGATAGAGAACAAGGTCAGGATAAAGTTAACAATCTCAAATCCATTAAACTATTATGATCGTAGAGACCATATAATTATTTGGAAATGAAGGTACTATGAAAACTTTTTTGGTTTCGAGATCATTTTCCCTAAAGTTCATGAATTTTCATGAAAAGATATAATATCATGATTTCAAGTCAACCTCACCCTTAATTGTTCCATGATCCATTTCACCTCTTTCTCCAAAAAATAATGCTAAATTTTTCATTCCTGAAGCAGTAACAAATAATGAGATCCATGATATGCCACCCCATCTATCAACTGTTATCATCAATACTATGTTTTTATAATAGGTTATCCAATATTCATAAATCCTCATGAGGTAATATAATACATTGATATTACTGACTTCATCTAATGTATAACTTGAAATTTCCATAAATAGTAGACCTTATAACCCTTATGAAAGATGAAAATACAAATAATTATAAATAAATTCATCAAATTGGTTTAACATTGATCCCCATATATCCCAAAGTACAAAATGGTCATCACTTTCCAAACATGTGAATACCCTTATTATATATTCCGTTAAATACCATAAATCATGTTGGAAAACATTAATGCATCCTTATTACAATGATTATTGGATATATTATTTAAATCCAACAAGTTGTAACCTTAATACTTGATTACATAGAACACGTTTTCAATAATCAGTTCCAGTGTAATATATATTGTCTAATTTACTTATTCATAACCAGCATATCTTTATCCATATATCATTATCTTAAAGATGTACATTAATTAATGGTTACCTTCCCTTAATCAAAATATCACATTTCCATGAAATCATTTTTCTATGTCTTCATCAATATTCAACATGTCCTTTTAATTCCATTATGAAAACTTATATTTAAAATACATATATATATTTCATCATCCATATAGCATAATCTTTGAATTCCAAAACATAAATACTTCGTAAAACTTTATTCTAAAACCATTACTTAGGTTTCGTCTACTTATTTTGTAATACCTCTATCATAGAATATAATATATTAATCATGTCTTAAGGTTCCTCATTTTTAATCTATTCATGCTACTTATATAAACAATGCTCGAATAACATCACATACCTTTCACATGAGATTTTCAGTCTCTTTAGCTTCATAATTATAACCAATACTCTTACTAACTTACCAATTATCATTATGGGATTTCCAAATGGGAAATAAATTTTCATAATAGACATACATTCCAAATATGAAACATTAAATTTTAACCATGTTCCATCTAGTTATCTTTATTGACTAAAACTAGAATTCATATTCTCATAAACATTTATCATATTAGGATACCATATAATGATTAAAAATTACTTATACAGTTATGAAATCATGGATCCTACTTCTTTAATCTATGAAACCTTAGTATTATCATATGGTATTCATATTCATATTCTATTTAAATCATTCATGATGGTTCATAACAATTTTTTAAATTCCCAAATCATATTCCCTATGAGTGTCAAACTAGGTGTGCAATAAGACTCCTTATCGTGTACCAGATTAGTCTGAGTTAGTCCTGGAACATATTTTCAGAGTTGTTACTCCTATGTACATCTATCCCATAGCCACATGAACTTTTATTATCTAGATAGGGTTTTATTTCTATGAAATGGAATTATAGAATAAGAGAAATACCTAAATAATTGTTTATCGCAGTTTTAAACAATGAATATCCTACCTCATTCTGAAGAATTTTTTAATGTAAAGAGGTAGAAAAATAATAAGAAGAACTTATGATCACATAAAACTAATCATACCCATATTCTATTTAACGTTTTCAAATCATTCAGAAATTAAAGTTCTTAAAAAAAATTATAATATTGATCTTCGATTCTGATAAAGTCAAAAAAAATCTCTTTTGAGTGTGTGATATTGATGAGAGTTGTTTTTTATGACTATGTGTTTATCCAATGAATGATATTTTGGGTTATTAGATACATAAATAAAAAATATGATTCAAAAATAATTTTATTTTGCATGAAACTCAAGATGGAATAAGTGATTGTGTGTTGTATCCACAAAAAATTGATTACAACAACTTCCATTTTCCACATATTTGGCTTCAATAGTGGAAAGATCCATTAAATGATTATTTTTACTCAACCAAGTGACTAAATATTCTCTAATAAAGTTATAAGTTCTGGAATTTCTCTTAATATCTATTTTACAACCTCTAAAATATATATCATAAAAACTATAAAGAGTAAAATTGAATCTAAAATAATTAAATAGACCAAGTTTAAATGTTCTGTTAAGATAATTTTTACTACCTTATTATGGGAATTCATAGAATTGGTTTATAATATCTTATAAAATTCACAGAATATGTAATTTCTGGTCAATTATTTTTTAATTAATGTAAACATACAATCATCATTTTGACAATTTATCATCAACTAGTTTCCCCAATTCATCCAGATTGCATTTACATAAGGTACCAACTGAATTAAAAATACATGATGTATTTTCAAAACAAAAAAACATAATTAATTATAAAATATACATATATTGAGTTAAGATATTTTATATATTCTCTGTGTTATTTAGAATCCAATAAAGTATATAATTTTACCCATTATTCTCATCCTATATTAAATTTCCATAAGTTCTGAAATGTAATCTACAATCATTTTATGTATTGAATAAAAAAATATAATCAACATAGATTTTTATGATAATGGTATCATTAATAAATTTCTTGATAAAAATATTATGATCTTCTATTCCTTTTAGAATTTTTTTTTCAAGTAAAAAAATATATAGTTTCTCACACTAGTCTCTGAGGGTTCATTTAAGTCCATAAAGTGCCTTGATATGTTTTAAAAAATTATATATCTCTAAGGGATATTTTATTTAATATATAATTCGACATAATAATAACCATTAAGGAATTCACAATTTATATCCATTTTAAATAGGGTAAAGCTTGGATGATCCATGAAGGCTAATATAATTTGGATAGATTCATGTACAAATAATGATGAAAAAATTTCTCAATATTTTATGCCCACTTCTGGATTATAATGATTTGAAACTAGCCTCTCTTTATTTCAAACAATTATCTCATTCTAATCAAAATTATTTAAGATGATATTTTTCACTCTTATAATTTGAAGACCATCTAATCATTCAAGTAAATTTCAAAAGATTTTCTTTTAGAACTGATTAATCTCTTCTTACATATATGTTTTAAAACTCCCATCACTTAAGAAATAATCTTCTATTTAATGTTAAAGTTGTGATAATAATGAAATATGATCACATTTATTTCATAAATAACTCTTATTTCTAACTGGTTGATATAAATCTCCAAATATATTCTCATTGGGATGATTTTGAATGATCATCTGATTTTTAGGTATAAAAATGAATGATTTTCCTCATCTCATGGATAATTAACTTCAATTATACTAACATTTGGTAGTCTATCTTCCATTAGTATATTTTATGTTAATATAATTTCTTACGGATTTGTTCTATTTTTAAAAGTAAAAAAATTGGTTTCAAATGCATAATCTATATCATTTATTTAAATGAGTCATTTTAACTTCGCATAAGGATTGGTATCATCAAAATTCAGATGAATAATTTCATAAATAGCATGTTTAAATTTGTTAAAAACATGATATTTCTTAATAGTGGTGGAGTTACCAAAGAAAAATATGTTCATTATCTTTTAGATCAAGTTTTTATAAGTTATCATTATTATTAAAAATGAAAACACTACATCTAAGAACTTTGAAGTATCCATGATTTATATTATTCATGTTCCACAATTCTTATGGAGTTTTATTTAAACTAAGAAAAAGGAAAAATTTATTTATAGTGTAACATGAATTAAAAATTGATTTAGTCCAAAAATATTTTTCAATATGTTATTCACACAAAAAATTCTGTGATTTTTTGTAAAGGGACATATTCATCATTTCAAAAACACTATTATTTTGTGAAGTTTTTGGTACCAAAAATTTATGAGTAATTTTATTTTCACTGTAAACATTTTCCAAATAATAATTTCAAAAATATCCACTATATTTACTCAAGAGTGTGACAATAGGTAGGTTTTTCAAATTTTTAACTTGATTACAAAACCTTTTGAAAAATGAGAGTGCTTCCATCTTAAGAGAATGAAAATAAACCCTAGTCTACCTGGTATAATCATAAACATTGATATACACATAGTTTTTCTATTTTTATACATAATGTTTTTATAGGACCAAAAAGATACTTATTTACAAATTGTAAATTTTAAAAAGTTGAAATTTTTCTACTAGTTTTAAATCTTGACTTATATTTCTTACCATATTGGAAAGGGTTTCAAACTATGGAAGAATTGAACTTATCTTCTAGTAAATCCTTTAGAAGTCATTTCATATAAATTTATCTTTTGTTTAAAAAATTAAAGTCTCTTAAACACCTATCCCAAATACAATAATTATCCCCATCCTTGATTCGACAAAGTATGTATTGACTAATAAGTTATTCTAGTTCAATAGTTTAAACATTATAATTCCTATTTTTAGAAAAATATTATAACTCCATATGAACATGTGGTGAAACATTTATCATTCCAAAAGTTCATAAATTAACCCTCATAAATTATTTGACATATACAAATAAAGTAATTTTTATTTCCTAAAACATAAAGTACACTAAAAAATAAAGTCTTATCAAGAAATAAAATATCACCAACGCCAAAAAACTTTCTTGAACTTTTCCTCAAAATATAACCCATAAACAACCCATTTTTGTATATTCAAGAAGTTATACTTTTTCATTTTCACGAGCTAATAACAATAGATGTACATATAAAATAATTTTATCTTCTGGTACTCAAGATTATCTTATAAAATAAATGGAAATAAAAGTTTAATACCAATTTATTCATGGTTCTAGTAATGTCAACAAAAAATAACTTTTAGAACCCAAATTCTTCCATCCCTATGTTGTCTTACAGCTTATAGTTCTCTATAAATATAAAACCAATGAATTATAAATGTTTGAACCATATTCATGAAAAAAAATATTTATCTAATGAAGTATTATATAATATAGAGTATAGAAAGATATATTTGTTAAAATAGAAATACTATAATAGAAATGCGACCATTCAAAATTAAAACCAATTTTGGAATATGTTTTAGAAGGTCTAAAATTATTAAAATTATTATCATAGAATTCTATACTAGAATAAAAATGTGAAAGGGTATTTTAAGACATTTAAATTCATATTTTAGTTTCACAACTAATATCCAATCATTATAAGTGTAAATAAAAATAAATTGGGAACCTATCTTTAAAATAACATTAATTGTTCTTTCATTATACTTAAGAAGATATTCCTTTACCGAATAATAGTATTTCTCTAACATTATATTTTCCTTATTGAGGAATGTTGGATATCCTGAAGTCTATTAGAATAATAGAATATCTTCTTCATAAATCGAAGAAAATGGAATGTAGAATCTATAGATAAAGTCGTAAGAGCATCAAGAGTTACCTTTACCACAAATATCATTAAATCATATGGCTCCTTTACAAAAAATATGATAATTTTATGGTTTTAATTATTATATTATAATGAACTATCAGAATTAACCATGGATTCACTAGTTCTCCATGTTTTCATGTCTTTTAGAACATTCTTCCATTTCCTTTTTAAGGTTTCTATATATTCTATATCATTCTTATTTATTTTTAGACACTCAAGTCTAATGTGTCCATAATTCTAACACTCATAAATAAAACATTGAAACCAAAATTACTTATCATATTTATATTTTATTCATTTTGGTGATCCTTCAGAAAGTAAATTTTTCATAAATCATGTTCATACATCTTGTAAGATGTGTAAGTTCACCTTCACTAACATCTAAACCAATACTATATGAATAATGTTTAGATTTTATCTTCATAGTAGTATACATAAAAGTATTAACCCAGTATGATAAATCTATAAGAGTCGAAGAAAACACAAATATATTTTTCTTTTCTCATTCTCAATATCTCTCTTCAATATGCTATCATATTGTGTAATAGTTCCTACCAAATCATCAAGACATGGATTCATAAGATGTTCAGTATCTTAATTTTTTATTCTCTTGGATTATTATTTCTTCCATTTAATATCAATGATATTCTCCATAAGTTGGTCATCATTTATCTCCTTATCACCAAGTGACTAAAGATTATTCCTGATTTTTATAAACTTCTTATACATTTGAGATGTTGATTTTATAGGAAAAAATCAAAAACAATATAGTCTATATGAAGAATAGATATTTTAGTCTCCAAGACTTTAGATGATAAAATTAATAATCTCCAATATTCTCTAAATTCCCTTAAAAGACTCGCATGATGAAATTCGACTATATGTAAGTAAAGACCCATACCTCAGTAGACCAGTGCCAGTGGTTACATTATTACATTGGTGAATGATATAAGCGATCACATTCCAAAGGACTGGATGTTTTAGTAGTCTTGGTAAACTTGATACATAATTATAACTTTACATATATTTTAAAAAATAAATAACATTTCAGTGAAAGTAAATATTTTACATCCTTGAAATCATTCAAATATTCATTATTCATATCCTAGAAAAGGGAAACCAAACAAGGTTGTTCTCAACTGCTCGGTAAGGGTCATATACAGTTAAAGCTATCATGAATCAATAATGCATAATCAATATGGAATGGTAAATAAATTAACACACATTAAATTTAATTAATAACTTGAATATCATGATTATATAAGGCATAATCAATATGGAAAGGTAAATAACTAAACACAGGTTCCATTTAATCCATAACTTGAGAAAAAAATACATGTATGGAAAATATCAATGCAATAATCTCATTGATAATAATAATTGAATTTTCAATGAAGAAAATTATTAATATTATATTTCATAATCTCATACATCAGGATATATATACCATAAATACCTTGCGCCAAGATAGTTTAATCACTTTGTAGGGGTACACTAAATCCTTTTAAATAGGGCTAGCTAACTGATTCGTCTCCTGAGACTACCATTCATTGAGGGGACATGTTTAATCAGGAAACAACCGTCAATAAATTATCAAATAATTCCTCCTATATCAAATGATAAATTCAATTCATGTAAAATATTATTTACTAATATATATTCATATTGGGTAAAGAATACTGATTTATTAAGACTTTTCGCAGTCAAATAAATAAACTCCACAAAAAACACCATATATAAAAATGGTATATTTTTTATGAAATAATGATATCCATGATATAATGAATATAAATTTTTAAGATAATTATATTTTCTAAGGACCATGAGAAAGTTAATTTTTCAAGGGAAAGTTGATGAATATGATGTTAATCATGAAAGTTAATTTCAATACTTTCCTTGGTCAAAATAATAATAAACCATTCAAAGGAGGGATACTGATTTTATCATTATAACATATCTATAGTGGAGTAAAATAAAGTTTTTTTAATTAATGAATTTAAATACCCTAAAAATATAACAAACAAAATTCATGAGGAAAATAACAACTTCACTTTGATATTTAGTTTTTAAAAATAAAAATTTAGAAAATATTTGGAAAAATTTTCATGGAAATGAACTATATAAAATTTTATAGTATTCAATATAATGAGAGGTTATGACTATGGGAAACTTAAATTCATTCTGAGTAAATTAAAACAAATATTCTATTCACATTTTTGTAAGAAATTCAAGACCTAACTTGTTCGAAAAATGACAAGAAAATTTATTTAAAAAAATAAAAAATAATCATTGGAAAAAATTACATTAAAAATAATAGAATAATATTAAAAATACTTCAAAACAATTTTAGAAAACATTTTTTGAATGAAATCATATTTTCAACAGAAGAGGGAAATAAATTCAAATTTTTTTAAAAACATTTTATCAACCATTTTAATTTCCAAAGAGATCAAATGGTAATATTAATTTCAATTGTAATTAATAATTATAGGAAAAATAAATTAAATGTATTTATAAGACAATGAAAAATTCATTTAATTGAAATTAAAACATATCCAATCTTAATTAAAATTGGATTTTGAAATAAACCCATATCACTTTTGTAAAATTTGAATAACCAACCCTATGAAATAAATAACATAAATTATAAATTAAATAAAATAAATATAAATATATTGATGATATAACATATCAATGGGGTAGTAGATACACCTCATAGAATAACATAGTTGTATAAAAAAACATATTTCCTAAAGAAGACAATTTGAGATGAGAAACCCTTCTAATGATCATAATGTTCAAGTGAAAATTAATCAATTAATTGATCATGTGTATAAAATTTTAATCAACATAAAAAAGTGAAAATAAAAAATAAAATAATAAAAATAATTTACGCACATATTCTTAGTATATCAAATATACTGAAGAATTAATATAACCCAATAAAAATAAATTGAGATATGAAATTACATACCACTTGGTAACTTTAAAGTCAAATCCAATTTAATAAAATAATTAAAATTGAAAATTAAATTTCCATGAACTATGAAGGATTAATTATACTACACTAAAAGGGTTAGTATATATACCATATAAAATAAATTGGGAGCATAATAGTAATATATGCCTCAATGAAGGAAAATTGAGATAAAGTCCCTAACCTCACATTTACCTTAAGGTGAACATGAATTAACCTCATTTATAATGGTTTTAAATAGTTTATTAATTAAAAATATAACCAATTTAATATTTATAATATCATATATGGTCTTATTATAACATCTTATCTCTATTTCGTTAATAATATTTCATTTTACCATTATTTTGGCTTTTAACTGCCTTGTTTTCTCATGCAATTGTTTCATGAAATTTATGGTTCATGTGCATATGATATAGATCCATAATATTTAGAATGATATTAATATTTTAAATATAATATTCATTCATTTTATAAATTTTTAAAACCATTCTTTATAGTTGGACATGTAAAATGAATCTAATTACTTCATGGAGACAATAGGTCGTACATACTCAAAAATGATGACGTAATTCCCTTAATGGGAAAAATGGAAAATAGATAAATGATATATTGATTTTAAATAATTAATATAATTTCATATTTATCATATATATTTATTATTTTTATCATTATTACTATCCATATGAGCCGGTGATCAAAAATAAATTACATTAGTTCGCAAGGTTGTAGTCCACCGTACACTTGAGTGATGGATTTATTTACCATTTTATTAAAGAAGGCAATGGATAAAAATTATTCCATAAACATAAAAAAAATTAATATATTTAAGAAAATATTTTTATTATATTTAAAAATTTGAGACATAATTGAAGGTTGTATAAGAAGAAAGAAAAATAAAGTGCTTCATTAAGATGGTTACCTTCTCTTAGAGAGACCTTTGGATCTCTTCTTAAGGACCCCAGGGTTGGTAGTTTTGGAAGAAGGGAAGATATAAAATAATTTATAAGGATATTGGGGAGATATAGTGGTATGGTTTACTCAAAAACAATAACTTGATAAGTGTGAGAATGTGAAGGGATGAAGTTCCCTTTTATAATTTAGGAGGAGTGGCATTTTAGTAAATACCCAAAACTATTCAATAATTGGAAGTCACTATCACCCAAAGTGCCTTAAAATTTGATTAATAATAATGTTTTGTAAATTTATGTTAAATACACACCTTTAAAAATATTTTAAACATGTTATTAATTATCTTACATGTTTAATTAATTTTACTATTTTATTTTTCTCAACAATAATTAGTTTTTTATCTTTGGTAATTTATCCTTTAATCATAAAATAATGATCCTTATTTGATAATTAATACCCAATTATTCTTAATATTAAATCCCATTTCTCTAATAAAAATTCCCTGTGTGTGTAAAATTAATTTTAACACAATCACATGCAGCATGAAAAGCCCCATTATAACATTAATCATTGTAAATAAATTTTATTGTCTTTACTAATCATTATGAAAAAAATAAATTTAAAAATTATTATATAATATTAATTATTATAATTAGAAAAATTAATCAATTTTATGAAATTAAGTACACATATGTGGAATAATTTTATTTAAAAATAAATCCTTAAATAGTTTTAAAAATGGGTTGTTAATAAATGTATTTTTCAAGCATAAGATGATCTTACATTAACTATATTATCAATGATCCTAATTATATGGATTTAAGTGGATATATTAATATAAATTATTAATAAATCTCATTTTAATATTTAATTATATTGGGTTAGATGAAATAATTAAAATGAAGGAGCATTATGCATTTAAATAAAGTTTTTTGAAAAATGTGTTTTTAAGGAAAAAAATAAACTTATAACAAAATTGGTTTTAAAGATGATTAAAATGTAAGTAATTATTATAAATATAATGAAATAATACATTATTACTTTTAAGTAAAATTCAAAAAAAAATTACTTTTAAATTATATAATTTATGGAAAACAAATGAATGCTTTATAAAAAGTTATATTTTTCACTATTTACTGAAAAATCACACTTTTCAGAAAAATACAAAAATTTCACCCTAAGATAAATTTTATGTAATTATTTAAACGATTATTTCCATTTTATCAAATTAAATTTATAAAGTTGTTATAAATTTATTATAATCCCCAAATTCAAAATAAAAACATTTTGGCAGAAAATGTATTTTGAAGCATAAAATGACTTTAGTAATGATTTGAGAGATTTTTTACTTAGGAATTTATCAATAAACTTTTATTGATTAGGATATATATATATATATCATAATTCATCTAATCTTATCCATACCATTCTATTCAATTACTAGTTTATAATAGTCATATTTAAATAATATATTTCATGGGTTGTTTAATCTTAGTGTTGTGTGTTGTATATGCTATCAAACTCAATGTTCTTATTTTATGATTTGGGTGTGTTATATTCTCCCCACCATCAATAAATTTTACCCTTATAGTTTTATCTTTCACTCTAAATTCAAGGGTTTTATATTTGAAAATTCCTTTGTTAAAAACCCACATTATATAAATGGTTAATAAAACATCCTCTCAAAAGCAGGAAAGGGGGATACAAGGGTCATCTAAAATAACACATTACTAGATTTCTATGTTGGAGAAAAATTATGGGAATTGAAAAAATATAAAATGAAAAAAATTGTAAATAATTATGGAGATTCATATAGGTCATTGATCATAATAATTTTAATGATAAAGAGAAAGTCAATGACCACAAATCCATAAATATGTGATGATTTAAGTGATTATTTATTCATTTTTTAAGAAGGAAATATGATGAAAAATTATTTGAGATCATTTTCCTAATGTTGAGGAATTATTTTACTATCTAATAAAATAATAAATTATATTTACTTGATATATTTATATTTTATAAGAAAATTTTCATCCTTTTTTTGGGCTTCAATCAATTTTTACTTCACCTCTAACTATAATGAATTAATATACAGTATTAATTTTTTCTTAAAGAACTAAAATTACCATTTAATGAATTATAAGATCTATAAAAGTGTAAAAAAAATCTGTATATCTCTTAAATATTTACCGAAACCAAAATGGTTAGATAAAGTTTTCCAAAATAATACATTAATATTTAAACCTCAATAGTAACATAAAAATTTCACCTTATTATTTATCTATAATATTCAATGTTAATAAGATTCCTTCTAGTTTCATCCATTTAATAAAACCAAAAATTAATAGTATGAGTAGTAATAGTCATTGTGTAAAACCATGTAATAATTTATAGGATATCTAAATAATAAAACCTTTTTTTAAACCCAAGACATGTTATATGTAAACTTTATTATTATTATTTTTCATCTTTTCAAATAATTCATAAAGTTTTTAAATAAAATATGTAATATCAAAAGCATATCCCCCAGGAGGTTCAAAGAAGTTGCATTGTAAGGAAAATTTTTAAATACCATGTGATGATCGAGATAAATCTTAATGTTCCTTTTTTATAGTTGTTAAACCTAGGTACAACTGTGTTTGAACCACATCCACTTATTATATCCATATATGGATGTATTTCTAAGAAAATACACATAATCTCTTCATCATCAAAACTTTATTATGTTCTTCTATACTTATCCTCAAAGTATATCATAGGGTTATGTTCCCTAATATATGTTTTTCAAAATATATTTCCCAAAGTTTCTACTAAACATTATTTGAAAAAAACTGTAAATACCCTAACCCTAGTAGTCTATAGTTGGTTGTGACTTTATTAAATTATTTCTAGATGCAATAGGCTACATACCAAGGGAAGTATTGGTAAATTTGATACATACATGAGTCTCACATTACATTTGAAAACATAAATTACAATATAGTCAAAGTAAAAAAAATTATCCTTGAACTCATTGAACGATTCATTCTACATATCCAGGGGAAGGTAAACAAAATAAGGGTGAACTAAAATGATTAGTAAGGGTTGATTATAGTAGAAACCATCATTAATCAATAGTTAATAATAACTATGTAGAGGTAAATAACTGAAAATTCAATTTATTTAATAAATTACATAACTATATTGATTATATAGGGAATAATCAATATGGTAAGGTAAATAACTGAACACACATTCCATTTAATCCATGATTTGAGTAAAAAATGCTTCAATGGATAATATCAATACAATAATCTCATGGATAATAATTACTAAATTATAAATGAATGAAATTATTAATATTGGATGTCATTATTTCAGACGTAATGATATTTATAACATCACGATCTTGTAACAAGTTAGTTTAATTGATGGGTGTGTATACACCAAACCCATTAAAATAGGGATAGCCAACAAATTCATCTCATGATAATACTTATGAATCATGGGGAAATCTATAACTTAGCCCCACCCATCACTTTATGTGAAAATAACTCCTCATATATTGAATAATTTATTTAATTCATGAAAAATATACCATGAAAATTGTTTCATAGGAATAGATATTATTAAGGTGCATTTGGTTTGACCTGAGGGTTGATCGAGGGGATTAAACGTCTTGCACGATGATTCCTATTATGTTCATTATTATTATTATTATTAACAGAAACTCCCAATGTTTCCCACATCTGAAACTGGGTACAAATCTCCCATCCAAAGAAAGGTGGTTATTTGGGGTTTCATACCAAATGGCACTTAGGAACTCAAGTTGGTCGAGAGTATGGCAGTTTGGGCTCATCAAACCATTTTTTGGGGAATTTTTTCCTATATTGGAGATCTATTAAAGATTTATGATATGCTTATGAGTCTCTTCCTTATCCCAATATGGGACCGGTTACCCTAAACAATTATTATATATTAATTTATTTTTTGTGGTAATGGGGATATTTTAGTGATTCCATTTGTATTTATCCTATTTTATTTATCTATTTCACACTAATGGTATCTCCTTATGTGTTGAATCCATATAACTAGGAACATTGAGGTTTATTTTCATCCAAGGAGACGATTGATATTCCATGGATAGGATTGAACTTCTATGAGGTGTCCTATGTTTCCTTCTTGTAATATGAATCCAAAACACTGAATCTTTTTATACTTGTGTTTTTTAATGTCATGCGAAAAATACATACATGAGGTAACTAAGGAACTATGTATTTGATATTGAGCCTCAAGAAGGAATTCAATGTATTTGGGCTATAGCAGGAGTGATAGTCATTGTAGTTTATTCACACCATTGGGAATTTCCTTGGGGTGGATTCCCATGTATGGGTGTAGTTTTATGATGCCAATGATCATGGATTACATACAGAGGATTACATTGATGGTGGAGATTTATAATTCATGTGATACAAGCATTTCAACTCTGTAATCCCACATGAGCCACACTTGGTGTGAGGAATAAGGGATAGTAGGTAATCAGTCTCATTGTGTATGGTTGTAGGACTTATGTACTGGGATAGCCCTTTGGATATTTGATTTAGAGATTGGGCCATAGGAATGTGTCCTATGTATCCTGGGTATGGTAGGAATCATAGTTATCATAGTTTAGTTAACATCTCAATCCAATGAGTTATGAGGTAGAATGGTCAAACCATGGGAGTGATTGGGTTCTAATGGTTGAAATTTCATTGTCCTAAGGGGACGTACACTAAGGTTGATTCCAATTTGAGCTCATCCCTTAAAAATGAATCCTACATATCCTAGTTATTATAGAAATAAGAGTTCTATCGTTAAGTTGATTAGGGATTACACACTAGTTTTTTCCAAATATGGGGGGTATATCATATTATATTGTTGATCGAGGATTACACACTAGTTTTTCCAAATATGGGGGGCATATCATATTATATCATTGATCGAGGATTACACACTGAGGTTTCCCTTATATGAAGGAATATCATATTATACCACCTATTGGGGCTTACACACCAATGTTTCCCTAATATTCCCATTGGATAAGGTTGTCATGTCCTAGGACACCTACTTGGAATGGGCTAGTCATCTACCTGACCCAGTTGATTGTCTTCATGATATTCCCTGATTATTTTCATGGCATGTCATGGGGTTTCTGGAAATTTACGGTTGTATCACGGATATATCCAAAAGCAATAACATGACCCAATTTACACATCCAATGAACGTCACATAATCTGAATGGAATATCTGGATATCATGACATGATCATGTATTACATGTCTGGAGGGTGTCTCTGGACCTAGTTGTCTTGTCAAGAGGAGGTCATATGATCCAGGATGAAATTTCATGGGGGTGTCTCATGACTTGGATAATATATCTATAGGACATCACATGATTGGGGTAATATGTCTTGGATTCATCATGAAATCTTCTTTAACTTCTTGGAGGATGTCGCATAATTCGAATAGTAAGTCCATGGGACTGTACGATACCTATCTGACACACACTAGGTTCGTTATAGAATTTGGGTGACCTATATGGGAGCATTTCAATATATGGATGGTGAATATGGGGGATTCTAAATACTTAATTAGAATTCTTGGAGGGTGTCATGCGACTTGGCTAACTTGTCCAGAGGACATCGCTTGATCCAAATGGCATATCAAGGGGGCATCGCATGATTTGGGTGACACATCTTGATGTTGTCACATGATCTGGGAATTTCATGAAATGTGAATGAGGATTATTTTATGTGTTCTTTGCACAATCCCCTTATCTTTTAGTCCTTATTTCTGATTTTATTGCATATGTGCCTATGATATTTTATAGTATTAACTTGTTTAGGTTTCATGTGATTCAGAAGATATGTGATGCCTATTTCAAATAATTCGGATGACATGACATATTTACTTCATGTGATATTAAGTGATCATGTAAATTGATTATTTCTATTACACAACCATTTGAGTCATTACCCAAATTTTTTCTAGAAGATTACTTTTACAATCATGTGATCAGTCACTCCAAGAAGTCTCCTCATGCACTACTATGTGCGGTCGACCGATGGATGAATTTTTTATTCTTAGGGGGAATGGTTATATTCCTTTACACCACAGTTATATGACTCCTTTTTTGGTATATATATTTCATATTCGGGCTTGATTTGGTGGGGGAATTTTTATCTCATGCTTGGAGAGATCCCATCGTGGTCATTTAGAGGGCATCATGTGATGAACAACAGCCACAAGACCATTCCAATAGTTCCCCCTGTAATTAATCTCTGGGTAATCAAAGGGGCATTTTCTGACCATGTGGACATGTTAGGGGTCTTCCACAAGGTCATACTGACATGTCTAGAGGCCTTCACAAGATCGGAATTCTTGTGGAAAGGATCTTTTATGATTGAAGGTGACTTTTTCGGGGTCTTCTATGAGACATAGGTGTATTGTCATGAGGGATTCCATCGTATTTCATTGACATGTCAAGGGGGGCCCATAGGATGAATGGTGATTTTTCGAGGTCCATAACCCCTTCTCTGTGATGATCAACATATCTCATTCTGCAGGAAGATCCCATATTTTCCCATTTTATTGCCTTCTTAATTTTTCAAGGGTTTGAGATCATAGGAATTAGTTTGGGTGTTGTGGGAAAAACCCAGTATATCTACCTATGATATGTCACATGACTAATAAAGGGTCCTATAGTGAAGTACGAGCATCATCATTGCTGATCCTTCTATTTGAATCTAGATCCAGTCATGGAAATCAGAGTCAAATGGATATATGTTAACCCCTTTGCATAATAAAGGTGACATGTTAGCGAGCACTTTCATGGAAAAGTAAACATGTCATCTAGGCTTCCATGGTGTATTAAAAACCAGAGGGGTGAATTGCATGAATATCAAAAACCGAAAAAGGGTTCTGAATTTTCACGTGTCGAAAAACTATTTATAAATTTGTACTTTGGTCGTCGGTTATTTAGAATCAATTAGAAATTCTAGGAATATTAATTTTCTCTTTCGTTTTTCCAATAACTGATGTGGAAAAATAATTCCACTTGTCAGTTATATAAAAACCAATGTGAATAAGGCATATTTTTTTGTTGTTTCATGTTATTTCTTTAACATAATAGATGTAAAAGAGTTATTTTTATGTCAATTACAATATAATTTATGTCAAAAAATTATTTTCGCATTAATTAAATTATAAATTCCATAAAAAAAATATTTTAAAAATTTATGAATTGTTGTAGAGTTCAATTCACAGTCTTCTATTATAGTGATGCAGGTCTCATTTCTCAAACTCCCTAGACCTTACACTATCGTTTCTTCGATATAGTGGTCCAATATCAAATTACAATATTAATAAATCCTCTTGTTTCATTGGAATCATGTTACACATTGAAGATGGATCTGAAGTAAGCCTTATACATTGTCGTTTCTCTATTTTCAATTGTTCCTTGGGATGGAATCTCTAACTGACGATTGTTCAATCACGTGGAATTCATTCCCACATTACCATATTCATACACTTAGGTTTTTTTAGCTTCATAATTGTGTGCTCGATTCTAGATATTCTCTTCTCCAAATAGTTATCCTAAGGGTTCGAATATCTATTATAATGTATTAATTAGTTATTCTTGGTTTTATTTCTAGTATGAATTAGTTATTCTCATTCAATATACTTTTCCTTGATTGGATTACTTTAAAATTATTTTATATAATATTTATTACTAAGGAGTATTATTCTAGAGATAAGATATCTGGATCTTGTGTGCTTATATATTTTTATTTAGGTTTATGAGTTGGTTTTTAAATTAATTAGGTGTTGATATCATATTGGGTTCATTTTAGTTCTAATAAAGTTGGAACATGGGAGATTTGAAAAATTCATTTTCATGTAATTTCATATAATGAGATGGGTTTTCTAATGGGGTTTCTAATGGATGGCTTGTTTAAGAGTTTTCATGTGTTTATTATATAATATAATGGGAGTTTTTGTTAAAAACTAGTTGGGATAGACCATTCGTGGGTGCGATGGAGCTATGAAGAATATGAAATTGGAGCTATTTTATTAAATCCATTTCTAATGGATGGTCAAGATTAAGGGGATCATCATATATACTTATTATTTAGGAGAATACCTATGGTGTGGGGTTTTTTAAGTGGTGATTCATTATAGGTTAATCAATTTAGTGTGAGATTGAATTCCTTGTATGGAAGTAAGGGTGATTTGATAAATGGGACACATATGAGAATTTTGAGAATATGAGCATCTTGAGGAGGTGATTTTTATGCATGTTCATGTGTTTCAATTGTACTATGTAGCATTCCAAAAGGGTTGAATGGGTGATTGGTATACTTTTTAAAGTAGAAGACCAACCGGGTACCCAATTAGAGAATTCTATGTACCATATGATGTCCCATGAAGTAAGACTTAATGTGAATTTTTTTAAACTAATAATCAATTTTTTATTTGAATATATTTTTAATTACAAAGCAGAATAAATTTTTTATTTTTATAAATAATAAACTAATTATTAGTTTTTCTCATTCAATATATTTTTTATAGATATCATTGTACATATTTCTTTAATATTTTTATAAGGTTATATTAATTTATTTTTACTTTTGAAATTTTTCAAACGAATCATTTTTTTAATCTCTTCTGTAAGAATGAATTTTGTCATATAAATTTTCTATTTTCCTTACAATGTTTCCATTCTTGATTTTCTATATTTTTTGAGCCAATTTCTACTTGAAATATTTTATAGATTACTCCATTTGTTTTTTATATTTATTATTTAAAATTTTTATAGATAACAATGAATCAAAGTTAGATTAATGCACCTTGAATATGTAAATAATATGAGGAAGGTGTCGATTATTTTTTGGAATTATCTTAACATAATGTTCCAAAAAGTAACATGATTCTCTATCCATGGTTGAAATGTTTAAATTTGAAGAAGTTAGAAAGGAGAGAGACCAAATATCCTTTAAATTTTCATGGTTTTAATTCTATTTACAGCCCTGGGATTTTGCATGGAGAAACCATGATGAATTTAAAATCTATTGATGATGGTAATTTTCAAGATGATAAATATGATATACTTGATGAGATGATTCATGATCTTGAAATAGAGGAAATTGAGAAACAACTGATAATTGAGCATTGATATGGTGATGTCGAAAAACCATTGTATCTAGATGGTATAGAATATATGGTTTTATCGATGGTGTTAAGATTGATTAACATGAAGGTGAAACATGGATGGAGTGGCAATAGTTTTACAGAGTTGCTACAATTTTTTAAATATATTCATCTTAAAGACAATGATCTTCCAGATTCACATTATAAGACCAATAAAATATTATCCTTGATGGGATTAGGGTACAAGAAAATAAATTTCTTCCCAAATGACTTTGTGATATATATGAATGAATACGAATTTCTATTAGAGTGTCAAAAATGTGGGGCATCATGTTATAAGTTGAAGGAAAAATAACAAGATGACTTAGAAGTTACAAAGACCTCTACCAAGGAATTTTGGTATCTTCCTATAATTCCTCATTGGAAATGTTTATTTTCTAATTCACCTGATGAAAAAAGGTTAATATGGCATGCTGATGAGCGAATATGTGATGGAAAATATATCATCATACTGATTGTCCATAGAGAAAGAAAATTGATCACCAGTTTCCAAAATTTGGAAATGAAGTTACAAATCAAAGACTTGGATTATTCATAGATGGAATTAATCCATATTTAAGACATAGTAGAACACATATTTCATGGCCTTATTTATTGGTAATTTAAAACTTATCCCCTTAATTTTCTATAAAGAATAAATATTTCATGTTACGTTTAATGATCGGTTGACCAAAACAACCCAGAAATTATATTGATGTTTTCTTGTCACTATTAATTAATGATTTCAAAACATTATAGGAGGACGATATAAGAATGTATGATTCTTATGAAATGGATTATTTTGAACTGTATTGCTATGATTATGTTCACTATAAATGACTTCCCAACATATGAAATTTTTTCTGGAAATAGTGTTAAGGGCTATAAATCTTATCCAATTTGTGAACAAGAGACTTCATATTATTAATTTTATCATGGGGAAAATAGTGTTCACGGGTCATCATATGTTTTTCCTGTAAATAAATCTTATAGAAGATTAAAAAAGGGCTTTAAATACATAAAATGAATTTGATATTTCTCCGAAAACATTATCCACTGATCAATATTTTAAGAGGGTGAAAAAAATTTATCTTACATTTGGAAGGACACATAAACCTTATAATGATAGAAATATTTAGAAGAAATTGTTAAAAAAAATTGAGCTACCATATATGAGATATCATGAGGTGAAACATGACATTAATTTCATGCACATAGAGAACAGTCTCCAGCATGATGATTTTGGAATGATACTATTTAATCTGAATAAATTGGAATGCACAAATGATCATTTTATCATGGAAGAACATGAAAAAAATTATATGTTCTGGATTAATATGATATGCGGTGTGTAACACCCCAAGCTTCCACGATACTCTTCTCTTTCAATAATGCAATAGCTTTCATTGTACGCAAGTTCAAGATTCTAACACACCGCGACCAATCAAAATAGCCATTATGAATAGTAGTACCCACTTTTTGAAATTATATATATTTTATATTTCAAAATGGACTTCATTTTTGGATTAAGAATATCGAAATTATCCTATGTTGAATTTTTGGTATTTTTCTTAGAACTTCCAATTTTTTATGAATAGTGAAAAATACTTAAAAACAACTTTTTTAATCAAAATAATTTATAGTGATAAATTATACTATTTAGTTGTTATAAAGTGTAATTAGAATATATTTCTACCATTTTAACCAATGGTAGTCATTAGAATTAATTTTACTTTGAAATTGGACATAAACAATTGTCAAACTTTTGATATATATTGTTTCTTAAAAACACGCTATTTGTTGTGACAGCGGGAATTAATTATAAAATTAATTAATGCAACTTATATGTTTAGAATTTTTTAAAATAGACATCATTTTTGAATTTGGAATATCAATTATATCTTAGGGTGAAATTTTGGCATTGTTCTGAAAAACTTCAATTTTTGATGAATAGTGAAACCACTAAGTGGTAGTTAAAAAACTGATTTTTCGTTTAAATGCAACATTACCACTTATGTGATTTGATTTTCAAAAATCTGACATACATGGTTGTCATTAGGAAGTAAAATGTGGTTCAATGGGATTAAAATAATTTTTTGGTGAATAGTAACTTTTAAGTTTAATTAAACGCGATTAAAGGTAATTAGTGAAATTTAAGGTAAAATGATATTATAAAAATATGAAAATATCTTTACACTTGTCCTACCCCTATTGTACGAGTCATGTCCGACCAAGAAAATCCATGGGTCAACTTGGGGACCCCATGGAGCCACTTTGGTAGGAAAATGACATTAAAAACGTTTTATTTAATATTAAAATAAAAATGTCACAAACATGAGTTGTTTTACTAAAACAATTTTTAAATGGGGTTATACAAGTCATATTTTTTACTATAAATATTCATTAGAAATATAAAATTATTTCCTACATCATGATATTTTTTTATAATTTTTTAACATTAAATAAATTAAAATATTTATGACACCATGATGATGCAGCGATTACCTCATTAATTAACGATTTAAATAAAATGAAAAGATAATGTAAAATCTAAGACTTAAACTTGTCAAAAACCTATTGGATGATTAGATTTCGAACCCTTATCACCTTACCCTCGAAATATATAAGTGTGGGACCTTTAGAATCCGAAAAAGCATTTCATAATAAAGTAACATTTCAATCTTTCCAAGAGTGCCCCTTCTCTCCTCTTATAAAAGGCCCCCACCACTACCACCTTACTCACACCTTAAAAGCCTTTTGGCTCGGCCAACCTCTTCCCAAATACTCTCTCAACTTCCCTACCTTACTCCTAGAAGCCTCACGTTTGGAAGAAGTCTTCCCAAGGAAGCCTTTGGCTCAAATCAAAAAGAGTTACCCGATTTTAAGGTATTGTCTTCTCTAATGTTGATTTGTTTTATTTTGCTTCTCCAACCCCTTAAACTCTTTTTATTCCTTTATTTTGTAACAACAACAGTATCTAAAATATACTAGGATGTTGTTATGATAAGGATTTGGTTTACACTTACACACACCTTCGTCTAATGGTTAATGAACATACTGTTTCTGTGGGTGGCGAAATACTGCCTCACGAAATGATGATTGTTCAATATTCTTTTAACACCTCTAATGGTGGCCATTTTGATGAAACTATTTTCATATATGATATATATATATTATGTTTATGTTTTCCTTATGCTTCTGTATTTCTCATTTATGGCATATTTTATGATTTCCATTATGGGTAAACACGATTATTTCATTTTAGGAAGTGTGGACTACCGCCCCCTCAAAGTGATTTGAATCGTTAATGCCATATGTGGGATGTATAAAAGATGGAGTAAATGGTATTATACATTATATTATACTGGAATTATATTATACATTAATATAATTATAACTTCATTCCATTAAATACGAAATAGAAATGAAAGTAGCGTTCATGCGTACGTACGGCTTACCGTCTCCATGAACGGTGCATTTCATTTCATACCTCTAAATGTTATGTAATATTACAAATGAATTTATATACTAGATATATATGATGTATATGATATATACATAATGTATATAATTATGGATATAATGGATATATTACCACATTAACAAAGTGTAATTATAAGAAGTTTATTTTTGACTCAAGTACCTAAGATCGACAAAACGACCGTTATAAAGCTAAATAATTACATAATGTTCATGACATTGTAATAAGTGATATAAAAGGAATAATGAACTTGAAAAAGGTTCTTAAGAAGGTAGAGATTAACTCTAGTTTATCATTCAGGAGGTTAAAGAGCGGTCGAGTCAAGTCGGACACAAGGTAAGGGAATTTCTTAACCCAATTTCCATTTTTTGGGTTAATCTCCTACTTCCAAATTATGTCATGATAATATTATGTCATATCTTGTATTTTTAATTTCTTTATGTGTACTTATAATGAATACACATAATATATCTATTTTATTTTAAAAATGATCTTTTTAAGGACTTCGTCTCAATCTCTTTTCTTTGAGGCATATTTGGTTTTATACACAACTTTCATTTATACGGTGTATAAACCCCTTTGAATTTTACTTTTATTCAAAAGGAATATTTTATACGAAGCGTTTTTACTAAATGATAAAAAGGAATGTTTTCTTATGTATGCGGCGACAATGAGTTCTCCGCCGCCGTGACCATTATTTGATTTTCAGTTTCCTCTACAAGCCATAACTTTTTTTAAAATGAAAAATTAATACAAGTTTTAATTTTCTTTTATTTTGGTATTGAAAATGGTTTTGAAAGTGTTTTTATTATATTAATTTGTTGTATAGATATCTTGTGATTGAAATGTGGAAATGTTATGTTTCCTTTATGCATGTTTTATGTGATACAATTATGTTATATGATATGTTTGAACCTATTCATATGTGGAATGCATTAGACTTAATAAGTGACGGGTGGAGCCCGCTATAGCTCCTCGATGCATCGGTAGGTCTCATGAGACAAACTAGTGTCTTGGCACGAGGCCATGACAAAATCTTATTTGTAGACTTGTCATGAGGTACGTGGTTATGATAGTCTGGAATTATGCATTCCATCATTATGAAATTTTTTATTGATATTGCATGTGATTATTCGACTAGTAGAATATCCATGTTAGTAAGTGAATGGAATTATTTAATTTTATTTTTTCCATATTATGCTGAAGTTCAAGTTTAAAAAGGATTTTGTTTTAGTTATACATTTCCTTAAATGTATATGTTTATTGATGAGTGCTTCCGCAATATTGTTATCCTTACTGAGCATCTGAGATCACCCCTTTCAATGTTTTAATATTTTCCAGGATGTGAAGAAGTATTTTATGAATGACCTACAGGGATAGTCAGAAGAGGATATGAGTGTGGACTATGGAGACTTTGTGATTGTAGTATTTCACTTTATGATGTAATGTAACATTTATGAATGTATCTAGTGTTTCCAAGGCTACTAAACTAATCGGTCTTTCGAGACATGATCTTTTGTGATCATGCCAATGTTACGCAATAATGCACCGACTCTGGGTAACTGGGGTTGGGGCGTTACAGTTGGTATCAAAGGAAGTTTCGTACTAACCTTGGAAGCTATATTTAGATAAACTCTGATTAGAGCACATAGCCCAAAGATAGACTTTGAGGATTAGTATATAAGAACTTCCTAGAATTTTGGTATTATAGAGATTTTGTGAGTTTTCCGAGAAATACATCCCTGTCTGGATACGAGAAGGTAGAGGCGGCTCTGGCACAGATGTACCTAGGGGTAAAACCCAAAAACACCGCTTTGAGCTAGACTCGAACGGGAACTAGTGCACGACAACGGGCCTTGCTGCACTTTTGGTTACGACACTCTCAGGGGATATGCTTAGGATAATTCTCATTTTCTTTATAAACCACTATGAATGGTTATGAGTATATACTTCCTCAAAGAAAACATTTTTATGATTATGGATTATATCAATAAATAGTTCAATTTATGTTAAGTATTTTAAAAAATGAAATTATGTATTTTGATTCATAAACTAATCTAGTTTGTGCCATTTTTTAGAAATGGCGCCTAGTGGAAGGAATGGAAACCGTATAAATGCACGCACTCCGTGTAGGGATTTCCCTACTGCTCAAGATAATTATTGTGGATCTGGAGATACAACTGGTGTTGATCAACTTATTACCATACTGGGACAACTCACTCAGGTTATGAATAATAACCTTACTCGTATTGAGCACCCTGATCCGCAACTTGGAGGATCAATGTTAGACCGCTTCATGAGGCAACAACCACCAACATTTAATATGGGTACAAATCCATTAGTATCTGAGCAATGGATAAACTCCTTAGAAAAAGTATTCCATGCCTTGGGGAGTAGCGAAAGGGAGAAGGTTGTCATGGCAGTCTATCGCCTCACTGGAGATGCCGATCAATGGTGGTCGCTGATTCAAAACACAAAGGAAGATGATGAAGTATCAAATATGGAATGGAGAGAGTTCAAAGATCTTTTCTTAGAAATATAATTTCCACATGACCATCTAGTAGATATGGAAAGTCATTTTCTGAGTCTGAGGCAGAAGGAGGATGAGAATGTCGTAAAGTATGAGGCTAACTTTACAAGGTTAGTGAGGCATGCTGCAGACTATATACGTAACCCAAGAAGTAAGATTGATCGTTTATTTGATGGGTTAAAACCATTTCTTCGTCGAGCTTTAGTATCACAATCCTTCTTGTCATATGAAGATATTGTCTCATGTGCTATCAAGACAGAAAAGAAATTCTCTAAATCTTATGACAATAAAGTAAAGCAAGAGAAGAAGAGAACGATGGAACAAGAGACAGATAAAGGGAAAAAGGGAAAGAAGGATTTTCCATTATGCAATAATTGTGGGAAGAATCACCCTGGTACTTGCCTAAAAGGAATGGGATTTTGTTATAAATATGGAGAAAAAGGTCACCAGGCTTGTGATTACAAGGGAAAGAAAGAGGCTATCAATGTTGAATGCTACAATTGTAGGGAAATGGGGCATTATGCAAATGAATGTCCTATTCATCAGGGAAAATTACCCCAGAAAAGGCCAAGGGATCATGTACAATCTTATGTTGTTACTACAGTTGAAGTGTAATAATTAATGTATTGGTGCTTTTGGACTCAAGGAATATATTCTGGTTATAATAATAATGTGATATATATAAGTATTGTATTGCAGTACATGTTGTTTTCATTAAGGTTTTAATATTATGAAGGTAATCATATTTTTAGTATGTGACAATAAGAGAAACTTTACATTGTTTGGGGAATCTGATGTTACAATTGATTTTGGAATTTCAGGACCTTTTAGAGAAAGTCTGTACGGAGGTATTTTGGATAACTATAAAGGTTGGAATGGATTAAGTTGAACTTTGGATAGTATTGTTTATGGTTAAAACAATTATGAAGATTATTTTTGGAATATTATAATACTATAGTTTTAGGAAAAGGACAACCTGTAGGTTGGGGGATAACCCATCGCGTCGGACAAAGCTGCAGGAATCGAACCCACAACCATAGTGCAACAGGACTTTATTACCTACCACTAGCCTACAGGAAGTCCCTGGTTATTACAAAATAGTTTTCCTAATATAAATGGTATGTGTTAATACTTTGAACCTTGTATGATTAGGATAAATATAATATTTTTGAGTTCCATTATCTTTTTGAGTGAAAGATGAGTTTGTGGTAGAAATTAGTTATAGGTTGAAGCTCTACTTGTCAAGCACATATATATATATATTTATCTCTTATTCTATGAATAAATTAATTCTTAAACTTTGGTAAAGGGATATTAAAACAAAAAAATGTGTTATCCTAATACCTTATTCCTTGTTGAACTGATAATATTTTAAATCAACATAGATTGAAGGTTTTGAGGCCCTCAATTTTACACTTGTTTGTGATTGATGACCTCAATCACTCCCTAAAAATATTTACGTTTTTCCCCCAATTATATGCCTCTAATTTCCACCAATGTTCTCCTTATCGAGATCATAATTTGGTGGTGACTTTTTCATTTCTATTTCCCTATAATTAAGGCTAAATTTTATTAACCCTATTTTCGATGTGGGTTTTCCACAAAGGTATTTTCTATTTTCAACCTTTTATTTTAAAAGAAAATTTCAAATTACGAGGATGCAATTTATTGAAGGAGGGGAGAATGTAACACCCCGAGCTTCCACGATACGCTTCTCTTTCAATAATGCAATCGCTTGCATTGTATGCAAGTTCAAGATTCTAACACACCGCGACCAATCAAAATAACATTTATGAATAGTAATACCCACTTTTTGAAATTATATATATTTTATATTTCAAAATGGACTTCATTTTTGGATTCAGAATATCAAAATTATCCTATGTTGAATTTTTGGTATTTTTCTGAGAACTTCCAATTTTTTATGAATAGTGAAAAATACTTAAAAACAACTTTTTTAATCAAAATAATTTATAGTGATAAATTATACTATTGAGTGGTTATAAAGTGTAATTAGAATATATTTTTACCATTTTATCCATTGGTGGTCATTAGAATTAATTTCACTTTGAAATTGGACATAAACAATTGTCAATCTTTTGATATATATTATTTCTTAAAAACACGCTATTTGTTGTGACAACAAGAATTAATTATAAAATTAATTAATGAAACTTATATGTTTGTAATTTTTTAAAATATAAATCATTTTTGAATTCAGAATATCAATTATAGCTTAGGGTGAAATTTTGGCATTGTTCTGAAAAACTTCAATTTTTGATGAATAGTGAAACCACTAAGTGGTAGTTAAAAAAACTGATTTTTCGTTTAAATGAAACATTACCACTTCTGTGATTTGATTTTCAAAAATCCAACATACATGGTTGTCATTAGGAATTAAAATGTGGTTCAATGGGATTAGAATAATTTTTTGGTGAATAGTAACTTTTAAGTTTAATTAAACGCGATTAAAGGTAATTAGTGAAATTTAAGGTAAAATGATATTATAAAAATATGAAAATACCTTTACACTTTTCCTACCCCTATTGGAAGAGTCATGGACGACCAATAAAATCCATGGGTCATCTTAGGGACCCCATGGAGCCACTTTGGAAGGAAAATGACATTAAAAACTTTTAATTTAATGTTAAAATAAAAATGTCACAAACATGAGTTGTTTTACTAAAACAATTTTTAAATGGGGTTATACAAGTCATATTTTTTACTATAAATATTCATTATAAATATAAAAATATTTCCTACATCATGATATTTTTTTTTATAATTTTTAAACATTAAATAAATTAAACTATTTATGACACCATGATGATGTAGCGATTACCTCATTAATTAACGATTTAAATAAAATGAAAAGATAATGTAAAATATAATACTTAAACTTGTCAAAAAACTATTGTATGAGTATATTTAGAACCCTTATCACCTTAACCTAGAAATATATAAGTGTGGGACCTTTAGAATCCGAAAAATCATTTCATAATAAAGTAACATTTCAATCTTTCCAAGAGTGACCCTTCTCTCCTCTTATAAAAGGCCCCCACCACTACCACATTAATCACACCATCAAAGCCTTTTGGATCAGCCAACCTCTGCCCAAATACTCTCTCAACTTACCTCCCTTACTCCTAGAAGCCTCACGTTTGGCAAAAGTCTTCCCAAGGAAGCCTTTGGCTCAAATCAAAAAGAGTTACCCGATTTTAAGGTAATGTCTTCTCTAATGTTGTTTTGATTTATTTTGCTTCTCCAACCCCTTAAAAACTTTTTATTCCTTTCTTTTGTAACAACACCAGTATCTACAATATACTATGATGTTGTTATGATAAGGATTTGGTTTACACTTACACACACCTTCGTCTAATGTTTAAAGAACATACTGATTCTGTGGGTGGCGAAATACTGCCTCACGAAATGATGATTGTTCAATATTATTTTAACACCTCTAATGGTGGCCATTTTGATGACACTATTTTCATATATGATATATATATTATGTTTATGTTTTACTTATGCTTCTGTATTTCTCATTTATGGCATACATTATGATTTCCATTTTGGGTAAACGTGATAATTTCATTTTAGGAAGTGCGGACTACCGCCCCCTCAAAGTGATTTGAATCATTAATGTCATATGCGGGATGTATAAAGGATGGAGTAAATGGTATTATACATTATATTATACTAGAATTATATTATACCTTTATATAATTATAACTTCATTCCATTAAATACGAAATAGAAATGAAAGTAGCCTTCATGCGTACGTATGGCTTACTGTCTCCATGAACGGTGCATTTAATTTCTTTCCTCTAAATTTTATGTAATATTATAAATGAATGTATATACTCGATATATATGATGTATATGATATATACATCATGAATATAATTATGTATGTAATGGATATATTACCACATGAACAAAGTGTAATTATAATAAAATTATTTTTGACTCAAGTACCTAAGATCGACAAAACGACCGTTATAAACTTAAGTAATTACATAATGTTCATGACATGGTAATAAGTGATATAAAAGGAATAATGAATTTGAAAAAGGTTCTTAATAAGGTATAGATTAACTCTAGTTTATTATTGAGGAGGTTAAAGAGCATTCGGGTCAAGTCGGACACGAGGTAAGGGAATTTCTTAACCCAATTTCCATTCTTTGGGTTAATCTCTTACTTTCAAATTATGTCATGATATTATTATGTCATATCTTGTATTTTTACTTTCTTTATGTGTACTTATAATGAATACACATAATAAATCTATTTTATTTTAAAAATTATCTTTGTAAGGACTTCGTATCAATCTCCTTTCATTGAGTCATATTTGTATTTATACACAACTTTCATTTATACGGTGTATAAACCCCATTGAATTTTACTTTTATTCAAAAGGAATATTTTATACGAAGCGTTTTTACTAAAGAACAAAAAGGAATGTTTTCTTATGTATGCGGTGACAACAACTTCTCCACCGCCGTGACCACTATTTGAGTTTCAGCTTCCTCTACAAGCCATAACTTTTTTTAAAATGAAAAATAAATACAAGTTTTAATTTTCTTTTATTTTGGTATTGAAAATGGGTTTGAAAGTGTTTTTATTATATCAATGTGTTGTATTGATATCTTGTGATTGAAATGTGGAAATGTTATGTTTCCTTTATGCATGTTTTATGTGATACGATTATGTTATATGATATATTTAAACCTATTCATATGAGGAATGCATTGGACTTAATAAGTGACGGGTGGAGCCCACTATAGCTCCTCGATGCATCGGTAGGTCTCATGAGACAAACTAGTGTCTTGGCACAAGGCCTTGTCAAAATATTATTTGTAGACTTGGCACGAGGCCTTGGCTACGTGGTTATGATAGTCTTTCATTATGCATTCCATCATTATGAAAGTAGTTATTGATATTGCATGTGATTATTCGACTAGTAGAATATCCATGTGAGTAAGTGAATGGCATTATTTAATTTTTTTTCCATATTATGCTGATGTTCAAGTTTTAAAAGGATTTTGTTTTAGTTATACATTGCCTTAAATTTATATGTTTATTGATGAATGATTCCACAATATTTTTTCCTTACTGAGCATCTCAGCTCACCCCTTTAAATGTTTTAATATTTTCCAGGATGTGAAGAAGTATTTTATGAATGACCTGCAGGGATAGTAAGAAGAGGATAGGAGTGTGGACTATGGAGACTTTGTTATTGTAGTATTTCACTTTATGATGTAATGTAACATTTATGAATGTATCTAGTGTTTCCAAGGCTACTAAACTAATCGGTCTTTCGAGACTTGATCTTTTGTGATCATGCCAATGTTACGCAATAATGCACCAACTCTGGATAACTGGGGTCGGGGCGTTACATGGTGGTCTAGTTTTTACAAGGGAAAAATTGTATGTTGGTAATGATAAACATGAAATATGATGCTGATTTATGTGAGATCCCTACTTCCATAGAATTATTAACAAATAATATTGATGAGTATGTCATAGACATGGTTTGTGACACACAGAATGATCCTGACGAATGAATTTCTAAAATCAATATTTAGTATATTCCTAATATTATTGGTAACATATACTTAATTATTGTTTATTTTTTGAAATTTCACAAGTTAGATATTTTAATTTGGTTTTCTTTATCAAAAAATGTACTATAAACAGTAAGTTAAATTTTTTGTTTATATTTGTTTAGTTTTGTTTAGTTTCCCATGTTTACCCTTATGAAACATATCTATTAATTGCTTTTTTTGAAAAACAATTATTTTAAATTTATCATTTTAAATAAAATAGAAAATATATTTTATAATAGTATAGTATAAAAAAATTATTTTTTTAAAAAAATGATTTACAAGGTTGGTAATTTTTTACTATGTCATTTCAAATATCATTAATATTGTGTAGTTTTCATTCATTTATGTGATTTCATCTCTCATTTATATTGTTGGAATTTTAGTAAACTATAAACAATATGAATAAAAGTTTGTTACATTTAGTTTACAATACTTTTTGTTTTATAATTTTTAATTTTTTATTTACATATGTCTGTAATTGTTGGATTTATATATTTTTTACTAATTTATTATGCTTGGATTTGTCGGATAATGACAGATAAATCCTATGATCCACCTCATATTTCTACAAATGATCATACTCATGCCTCTGAGGAGGAATGCACACATGATCCTATTGATGATCCTCCTCATCCTTCTTTACACAAAATATCTACTACCATAGGGGAAAAAAGAGTTCGAGGGTTGGTAAATGTGGCACCACATGTTTACCAAAACATTCAGTTTCCCGTAGCTAAGAATAAAGGATTCCAATATACATTTATGGTAATGATATTCCAAGAGGTCCAAATTAAAAAAAATCATGACTTTTGAATTTGTACAGGAAAAAAGAAAAGTTGGTATTTTGTAGGATGATTGGGGAAGTGTTGACAAACAGATAGTGTTACAATTTTGGGAGACCATTTTGGTAATCTTGTTTGTTATTATATTACTTATCCTGAAATGTTTACAATAATATATGATTTCCCCTTCTTATCGTATGGCATATGATATACATGATACTAGAGGAGTCTAGAGGAAATATTTTTCATTGTCTGGTCTGAGATAGAGGGATTTTAAATCAACCCTCACATCACAGTTCATTTTTAGGAATAGAAAACATAAATAACCATGTGATATATATATATATATCCATTTATAGATGAAGAAACATAGAAATAATTTTTTCAAAGTAAAGGATGAGAATATTTTTTGGTACGTCCAATGTTACCTTTTTATAATTTTTTTATATTAATGACTATGTTAATGATTTATTTACTCTTAATTATTAATTTACAACAATCAAGGAGATCTCATCAGGAGATTAATTCTAGAAATATATAACCTCATACATAATAATGGGGAGCTTATACATTATTGGAAGAACAAATGCTAGTAGAAAAAGATCAAAAGCTGAGAAATGATTCTGCAAGGTCTGTACAGGTTCCCCCTGCTATACATGAAAACGGAAGAGGGATTGCATGAGAAAAAAGTACAATATCTTATGAAAGAGTCAAGAGTTGTAGCTGATAAGATTGTAGATGTTTACATTATTTATTTATTAAATATAAATAAACTATTTATATATTTTGATTTATTGTACATTTTTTCAAATATTCCATTAAAAATTCTCTTGAGTATAACACATATAGGGTCATTATTACTGAGCGTAGAATGGATATTTTAGCTATAACATTGGGAAAGCATGAACACCTAGGTCATGTATGAGGATACCTGGTAGTTGTATTGGTAAGAAAAGTGTTTCTATGTTTGGAAGCTTCTTAAATGAAGCATGTTTATAAAAATATAGAATCTTTAAAATCCAATGTTTAGGATATTCTAGTGATGATGGAGGACATGATTAGAGCTTCGGTAAAATCGATGTTTGTAGACATTCATGGATAGTTTCGTCATGCTAATCCGACTCCTCCAGCCCCGCAAGAAGATCCTACTCCTCCTTATTATTATACTCACACATCTCAGTTTCTAGACCCCTATTCTAATCCAACCCATACACCCCCTCCTCCACATCATTCAAGTTACAATGAGGTATATATTTTTGATCCTCAACTTATTGGTGCTTATGGTATGATATATTATGTCAATGATACCATTCTTCATCATCATATTGAGATAGAGCGACATAGGGTCGGTGTATAGGATATTATAAATAGATCATCACAAATAAAATTTCTTACAAATGTGGTGAGTATAGTTGGAAAATGTATCAGTAATTTTTTTTGTCTGTCTAGAATACTCTGATATATTACCATAGAGGTATTTATATATGTTATATATTATTTCATTTTGTTTTTATTTTTTTTCTAAATTTAAATTTATATATTTTTCTAACTTTTAGTAGGAATTATTTAAAATTAAATAAATATTATATAGAAAATAATAAATTCAAAGTTTCATGACTTCCAATATGGATTCTACTAGTCTTAATAGATTGTGCGTGTATTCAAATTTATTACGTGGAGTATATGATATTCCGATTGATGCTACTATTTATATGCATGAAATGAGTGTGGGGATTTAAAAAAATATCACGGATCTTGTATATGGAGATAAATTGGGCATCAACATGATGATATTTTTTTATATTTAAGTCGATTAACAAAATTTTTCCAATATTTTAATTTATTGAAAATTTTTAATTTTTGTCCGCATTGTAATAGGTAACTATATATAATTTTTGTAGATCATGAAAATATATATTTATATTGATTTATGGACCTACATTTTATTTCACCTATAGATTTGAAAATGAACAATAAAGAATGAAAAATTTATATAGCTAAAAGATTTCATAATAATTCTATCATTCAGTATTGGATTTTTCTATATCCTGAAGAGTATGACACATTTTTCCACACAAAGTGTTATATATTACTTGACATATTAAAAATCATATTAATTTTTTTTCTATATTAGTGTTCATTGGATGTTGGGTGTTTCTTTTTTCAAGAGAGAAGATATTGTACTGGCTACACTCGATCCATGGTGAAGTGAGAGAAAAGTTTCAGAATGTATTGAACATAGAAGTTTGATTATTTCAATACATTTTTTATTACAGCTAATAAACTTTATTTTATTCATATTATTTTAAAATTGGGCATGTAATTTATTTAGAGAGAAAAAAATAAATAATAGATCCAACAAAAAATATTACAAAAGATAAGATGAATTTTCATTTACAATTACTAACATTTGGATATATTACATAAAATGTTATTTTGAATTTAAATCTTTTTGAAATAGTGTCTTAAACAAGAAGGTTAAAAAGAATGTGGATATTATGTTCTAAAGTTTATGTATGAAATAATTTTATCTAGGATAGTTACAAAGATTCATAAGGTTTGATTTCGTTATAAATATTTTCTTAATATTTCATATATTTTATTGGAAATTAAAGTCAAATGATTTATGTATTACTTTTTAGCTTTTTGATGACCCATGGCCATATATTGCAGAGGGGATGAGACATTTAAAATTTTAATGGTATTATCATTTTAAAATTTTTATTTGTTTTTAGTTTAGTTTTAATATACAATATAAATTTGAATGTTCAATTATAATATATTTTTTTGGTTTTCTGTTGTACTGTTGTTTTTGGAAACTTTTGGGGTGTACGATAAATTGATCACCATTTTTTATAAAAAAAACTATTTTTCATGTCAATTATTCAATAAGTGACATGAAAAAATATTTTCCACATCATTTATAGAATAACCAACATGTAAAACCAATAATATATATTAATTTATAATTTCGGTCTTAGTTAACCGATTTGAAAATGTTATTTACAATGTCACCACTAATAATGTCACTTAATAACTGACATGAAATGGCATAAAAAATAACATGAAAAATCATTTATGCACTATTGTTTTCATATTTTCATCCTTTATTTTACAATGATTTCTTATGGTTGTTAAGCACCTACTGGATAACAATTATTGGGGATTATAGGGACTCATTTGATAGCCTCTTTAAATTGAGTGCCTATCTTGGAATCCTTCATAAAATCATAGAGGTTTTTCAAAATATGATCCATGTGATCTCTATTAGGTCATGTGCTATGCATGGACCATTTGAATGACCTTCTGAAGGTCATGAAATTGTGTGTCCTTTAGGGGTTAATGTGATATGTGTATTTTATACAACTTATTTTCCTTTATTTTTCATGGAAAATAATACACATGTTTTCAGTATTTTATCCCTTTTAGATTTTCAAATTCTCATTTGTAGTCTATCAATAAATTCACCCCCTCATGAGCGACATCCGTAGGTACAGGGGTTTAGTTCTGAGGAATATAAATGCATTTCTAAGTTTTGGGATGCATCTAATCAGTGTCTTGGATGATATTCGGTCTTCTGGGAAACCTTTTGTATTCTGTAGTGTGCCATATAAATAGGGGAACAAAGAAAGGATTGTTCACTGACCACCACAAATCTCAATTCTCTGAAATATTCTTTCATCACATGAAATCTAAGTAGGACTTACCATGAGGACTAATTTCAAGATCCATCCACAAGACTGTTTTGGGAGAACGGGTTCAAAATAATTTCTTTTCCCAGCACTTGTTCGAACCAACCATCACTAGAATTTTAGTAATTACTTTTACAGAGGCCTAATTCCTTGGATATATGTATATCTTGGGATCTACCACAGGATTTTTTGGTTCAGCCATATGACCACTTGACTGTTATGTGGATCGCATGGCCATGTTAGGGTCACATGATCTAAAGTATTATGAAGTGTCATGCATCCCCAAGATGTTGTATAGATTTACATAGTCTATGGGATCTTCACGGGGTATTTTTCAAGAACTGTATTAGTTCATGTTATTTTGAACTCCTTATGGGTTATGAAATGTGCATAATTTTTTAGGAGTTATGTATTTCTTTTGATTGGATTTTTACTTTTCTAGAATATGCTTCTTGATTTTATACAGATGGATTAAATATCTCATCATATTTATTTTTATACAGCTAACCAAAGGGCCATGATTTCTAGGAGTTTTAATACTGACCCTCGATATCTCATATGCTCTAACAATAAGGTTCTAAAAAGGATTATCTCATACAAACTCTAGAATGAACCTTTATCACACTGGCTTCCCCAATAGGGATTTGGCATCTGGGATTACATTTCCTTCCCATATCCTGAATAGAAACTTACATCTTTTTGGGTGTCATCTTCCCTTGATTTTATTGAGAAGACAGTTTCTGAGGATGGAAAACTAGTTATATCTCTACCCCTTGGGTCATCAAATATGCTGTATAACTCCCATCTCGGTCCAAATGGATATGATTTCACCAATTATCACATCACTCAAAGCTACTCGGGCATATTTTTCACTTATTTGAAAAACCTGGGAAGAGAAGGTGGACCTAAAAGTTGAATTTACACCCTAGTGGAAACTTTTCTAATGAATTGGTAAGGGACATTCTGGGTTTGGCATAGCTGTTTAGAATTTTTTGACAAGTTACACATTGTATGTCTTTATAAAGAGGTACGGGTTTCCCAGTTAATCATTTATCATTAGTCTGATCTTCTAAAATTATTGATTAGATATTGGTTCCCTATTACCAATTCATTCCATCTATCCCATGGTGAAGTTGAAATCATCCTATAGGATATTTATCAACTAGGTGGGATACCTCCCCCCACCATTGGGGAAATATACAAAAAATTACTTCTTGTCGCGGATGCCTAAGAAGACCCCTCATAATCCCCAATATTTCTATTTGACATACTCAACATCTTAAAAAAAAAATTATAAATGAGTTGAATATGTACATTTTCGTCACTTTTAAATACTGGATCGACATTTTTCTCTATCGTAGCGGAGCTTGGCCGACTTCTATATTCCCCCACTGATGCCCTTCTCAAAAATTTCATGATATGACTAGTTAATATTGGTAAATATTATAATCCATAGAATACACCACATGGGGTTACCGCGTGAGTATGAAGATAACTTTGAGCCTTAGGCTGGCAGGTTTCATGGTCTTGTTCTTTAATGGATGCATTTTCCCAGTTGGGATGTGTGTTTGGGAATTATGAGTTAGCACGCTGGTGATGGAATCTCAGTTAGCATAGGGAAAACATCCCAATCTAGTTGTACTGATTAGAAAACACATTTACAAGACAATTGAGCATATTCTGTAGGGAAACATCCCTAATAGTATTGATGGGCCTTCTCGGTTTTTTATTTGGCCAGATAGGGAATCATTTCCACTGCTACGGATACCGCTACACTACCAAGATCCCAAATTCCTTGTTTGACCCAGGATTCTATACATATACAGGGTTTCATCTATTTCATTAGTCCCTAAAGAGGTGGTTGTTATGTTTATTTGACCTGAGCACTTTGATTTCACACCTTATTCTTCACATTTTGATCCAATTACTAATAATGGTTTCAGATCTCTTTATTAATGTTTATATAATATTTTCCATAAGTATGGGGTTCTTGTGACAAGAATAGATAAAGTGATTGTTTATGATTCATACACCCCTTACCGATTACCTCTCTATTTCATATTTTTGGAGAACGACATCCCATGATTATTTTCCAGTTTTGGATGACATTGGCGTGTAAGGATACCAATTATGATATTATCTCCCCACCTAATGGAACCCATGTCTTCATATCACATGATTATTCCTCAGCTTGGGTGAAGGCCCACCAGAGCATTATACTAAATATACTTGTCCATCAAGTATATTTTCCATGTGCCTCACTGATTCACTTGTCCATAGAAACAATAGAGTCGATTCATGATTTGGGTGAATATTCAAGGAAATATTCTCACCCTAATAATGAACATCATGTCAGTGGAGAATATTTTATTTGGGAAGATGTTCCTTTAGAAGATTTATCTTTTAAGAGAATAGTATATGGGGATTCCTCTCTTTCTTCATCACCAGCTTAGCTGCTTGTTCCCCTTTTGACATAACTACTCCAGAATTTGTAGAGAATCAAACATGGCATATGATAATTTGGTTTCAAATTCACTCTTTCATCACTGAGACTACCCTAGAAACATTTAATGATCAATAATATCATCTTCTTCGTCTCTTTCATGATATTAGGGTGGGTGTATTTGACTTCAAACCATTACATAAAATCACGTGAAAAATTATTTTGATGCAACAAGATTGGCTACCAATGCGTGGAGCGTGGGTGATCTGGATGATGAGTCTCCCATGGAAAAATTAATGAACGGATCTTTTAAGGCATTAGAACTGATCAATTTTTTTATATCTAATTTGTGTTCCTAAATGGATGTCTTGAATGTACATATATGAATATATTAGGAGATATTAGCTCACACAACATCTATCCTTTCAATATCATCATCCTTATTATGAACCACCCATAAAAGAGTTGAGGAGTACTATACTCTTATCAAGACCCATCATCATAGGGAATAAGATTAAGAAGTGGGGTGTGTGGTCCTTCGGTTGTCAATAGATTCTTCTTGTCAGACTCTTGCAGACTTGGCTAGCTCACCTGATTAAATATTATTTTAGTTTGAACATTGATTTATATCTTTTTATTTGGATTAATTATTCAGATAGGCTATAAAATGTAGAGAACCCACTTGTTACATTCTACCAATGAACATATCTTTTGAACCATCTGTGTCATTATCTAGTTCTCTTTTATTCATGATGTTCTTGATCTGATATGATGTTGTATGAATCATCAATGATACCCATCCTTCATATAATATCAATTAGACCATAAGTCTTGGATTTAAATATCTAAACCATAATATAACTTTCTTAATAAATTCTCATGGATTACCACCAATCATGTGATTTGTTGTTGAGGAATCTACTCAAGATATCTTGAGAATACCTAATTCATAAAATGATAATTTTGGTAGAATATGTGTCTTAGAGGGATAATGTTTTATCTTTATTTGGAATCAGTGAACTTAGATATCATAGATTTAAATTTTCTAAGGCCGTATAGTGGGCCGCAAAAAACTTTATATCTCTTATTTTATATTTCCATAAATTTTTATAAGCTTCATATAGGGGAAGACTTTGTGGGATTGGACTTGAATTTTTCTCAAGACACTATCTTTTGGGTTTTTAGCCTGATTTTTTTATTCATTTTTTAGTCTTGAAAACTATATCATTTTCATGATTTATTTTAAGGTATTTTATTTCTGAACTTAAATTAATGTTGGTTTAGTTACTTTAGCCCCGAAATTTTGTTAATATAGTTCAGGTTCTTTTATCTCAAACCTTCTATTTTTTTAGTTTTAGGTTCTTTTTCTCTTACATTATATTTTTTTAGTTTTATGGTCCTTTAGCTCGAACCTCCTATTATTCTAGTTTTAGTATATTTTAGTTCGAAGCATCTATTTCTCTAGTTTTATGTTCTTTTAACTCGGACATTGAGATGCCATGTAGTTTAAATTATTTCTTCCATAACATTGAATATTTTTCAATTTAAAGTCTTTTTATCAAGACTTGAATGATGAAAATAGAATATTTTGTAGACATTCCTAGGATGACATAAAACACTCTAGGGTGCTTATCTCTACGATTGTGTTTCTGGGGATCACAATGATTAGTGGTCTTTTCCTATATTAAGGAGACACCTTTGGTTAGTAGGTAAAATCTGTTATTCATCAATAGAATGGTCAAAAAAAGGTGTGACAACACTTTTCCAAGGGCCATTGATGGTTTAAGATGGAAATATTGGTTGAGGGAGAAATACTATGGATGTTAGGTCCATAAAGATAGTTGGAATATAGGTTTTGTGAATAATTTTCCCAAGAGCTTTAATTAATGGGGATGGAATGGGAAAATTGTACTAGGAATGGCTCAGAACACCCTCATGTTTTGGGTTCATCCATGGTGAATTTGAGGATCATGAGGTTTGGAGTTAATTTCCTATAGGGATGATATAACTCTAAATGGTTGGTCAAATACCTTATGCATGAGTCCAAAGGGTTTATATTCATGGCCAATTAGTGTTGATCCCAATGCTTATCTGAGGTCCATGAAAGATTTTTGAAGACTCAAACATCTAGTCAATGAAGTGGGGTATAGGGAAAATGGCTATCCAGGAAGTGTTTTGGAACCCTATGGTAGTTTAGATTTTTAACTATGGAGCTCAGGCCCTATGAATTAAGGTATAGAGTCAATAGGTGTGCTCCATAAAAATGATTAAGAACAGAGTTTCGCATTCCTACTTTGATAAAAAGTACAAAACACAGTGATGTAATGTTAAGTATGTCATATCCACTAAAACATTTTGTCTACCGAGATTGAAAATCATGGTATAAAGTTCTCAGGTCATGAGGATGGTATGGGAAATTCATTCCCGGATTAGAGAAAAACACCCTTAGGTGCTGGTCTCTTCCATGGTCACGTCAGGATCACATGGTTCAGAAAGCTCTTTTTATAGGGCCAAGATGTCTTCTATTATTTTTTCTGGTCCCTTATGCATCAGTAGCATGGTAAAATAGAGACTCAACTTTTCATTTCCATGGTTCGTGGATGGTTTGCGGTGACCAAAGGTGGTCAAATTAGGAAGTGTTATTTAGGGAATATGTAAGATTATAGAAGTGTTTGGACACTCTAAAAGTTCTAGATCAATCTAGTGAATACATTATAATTGTGAGGATTTGTAAAAAACCATTACTATAACTTTTTCTTGGACCAGGGGTTCCATTCAGAATGGACCATATTTTAAGAGGGATAAAATATATGCTTTATGAGCTTTACTCCTCATTCATTTCTGCTCAAATTTTTTCCTAAACTCTGTTGGGAAAGAGATTAGTGAGTAAAGACATGGAATTTATTCATACTTCCATTTTAAGGATTTCATCCAAACAACCTTTTTAAATCTTCACTAATAGATTAAGTTCCTGTAATTTAGAAAATAAAATTCTATAATATAAGGTCATATATATTTGACCAAAGTGTAGGTTGTTTAATGTCATGATTCACATAGACCTAATATCTGGGTAATGTTACACAATGGTCCAATTAAGATACCCATGATCAGGAGTATTAAAACATATTTCTTAGAGGGAGATCAATATGATGTAAATCATGGGTCCAGTTTCTCAGGTCATGGGTAGTGATATGGGACAATTATTCCAATGATGGCCTAGAACATTCTCAAGTGTTGAGTTATTTAATGATAATATCAGGCCCACAAGGATCATAAAACCCTTCATATAGAGCCAATATTTATCTAGTTTTTAGGTTTTATCCCTTTTATATCAATATAAAGTCTCATAAAAGGTATATATTTTCATTTCCAATGCCATGAATGACTTGTGGAATCCCAAGGCCCTCATGAAATGAAGTGTTATTTACAAATTGAGGTTCTTAAAAGATGACGAAAGAACCCCATACTCTATTTGATCGGTATAATGATCTTGTGTTCCTTTGGTAGGTAAGATGATGGGTGATGGTTTGTACCTCTTAACATCGTGTATTAGGGATGTATTGTTCATGATGTTTTAATTTAATAAGACCAATAAATTTTCCTTGTAGTTTAACTTCATGTGGTAAGGACATATTTTTTTACTTGTAGTTTAACATCATATAGTAAGGATGTGGGAAGTAATGTGAAGAATTGTGCAATTTTTACTGGGGGAAAATTTTCACTTGTTGGGTTCATTTAGATGTAGGGGGAATCATCTATCCATGAATAGTTTTATTGGTGTATATAAACATGTTGGATACCTTCTTCTATAGGTTCGTCACAAGAAGGAGAGATTCATACATATATATGGATTGTGCATAGAAAAAATGATCTTGTATGACTCAACCCTCTTTAATAAGATGTATACATCAAATTTTATCATGAATTTTAATGACATGTGGCTAAGAAATTTACTTCATAGTTCTGGACCATCTGCAGTTGGAGGTGTATTTTCATGTTGATTGTTCTATCTGGGACCATGATTGAATATCTAAGCATCATTATGTATCTTATGATGATTGGAATCAAAAGACAAGTAATTATTGAGAAACTCTTCATTTTAACCTCATGCATCAAGGATGTAGGCTCCCTGGTGTGAAAAGGGAATATTGTGGTTTGAACCAAGAATGGATATATAGGTGTCATCGTGTATCTTACAACATCAAGAATTAATCCACACGTAATCCTTGAATATGGAACAATCTACATGGGTTAGACCCGTACACATAGGGGTAAATGGTCTCCTTGATTATTGTAGCTAGACTCAGGATTGTGTATCTGGGAATCTCTATGTATCCCATGACTATACTGACCCACTCTTATCATACATTAACATTATATCATTTTTTCAGAATACGTAATATATTACAAAAACATATTCTCAAAGACCGCATTAGTTAAGCGCCTTTGGAAACATGGAAACATAAACACTGGTACATAAGTGATTTACGTTATATTCCACTAGGTTCTCCATGACATGAAACTTTCATAGATACATCATAGATAATACATATTATCAAAATATGGGTATAGTAAACATAAAAAAGTGATCTCATATGTTCAGAAAGGGTAAAAAAATAGATATATAATTATAAACATGGGAATAAAGGTATTATATTGTTATCATAACATTAGAAGATCGTAGGCTTTGTATCAAAGATCACAATCTTGAATCATGGAATATATATTTGTAGTTCATAAGACATTAATCATATGGATTTCAAGAGCATAATCCATGAAAGAATAACATTAGAATAATACATGGAATTGTGGAATACACATAAACATGCAATATAATTCCCTATAATTCAAGGAACATTGCCAAAACTTATTAGGTAATTTCATAAGGACTACACCTTTTGGGAGGGACACACCACCATCCCCAGGCATATCCCTTTCCTTGTAAGGGATCACATTTCCCCATATTCACATAGTGGATTAGATTTTAACATCTTCCCATAGTGAATTGGGTTTCCCCATATTTTATAGTGGATAAAACCCATTGAATTGATTCCCATAATTATCTCATGAGATATAAATGTTTACCCAAATCATTTGAGGGAGATATAAGTCCCACTCATCACATAATGAAATCAACATACATGTGCAAAAATATCCTTAAAAAATATATCATAACTCCTGAAATTAAATGGGTTTCATAAGCATGTAATCATATTATAGGCATTAGAAAAATATAGAGGTTTAATAGTTATTTCAATAAAGCATAACCCAGGAAAAGAAGCATGTTCTGTAAGTATGTAACCTGTGAAAAAGAAATAGGATTCATATCCATCATTCCCCAAAAACATAAACCACTCATATAAATAATTTGAATGGAACCTTTACATTATATCCTCGTAAAGGAATGAGTTATGAAAATGGATTTCATTATATATGTAAAATAATTTTTGAATATCTTTAAAAACTATTTATGAGGAAATTGTCATTTCCTCTTTGAAAAAAAGCTTTTTAAAACCTGAATCACTTTTAAAAACAATTTTCATTGAAAATATCTTGAAAATAATAAATAAATATTTAAAACTCACAAAAAATTGAAATCCTATATTCCATGAAAATGATATGAAAAGATAATTTTAAAATCATTTCAAAAATCATTTTTTAAAACTTGGTTTTTTGAATAAAACATGTATCCAAGCAAAGAGAGAAATGCGGTTAGATTTTCATAAAACCATTTTATTAGTTATATTAAGTAAAAAAAGAGTGTTAAAATGGTAATAATACATGAATACATAATTAATAACCATTTGAGATTAAAATTCATGAGTTTTCTTGAAATATGGATCATAAGATTTCATTAATGAAAGTATAATCATAAACAATCCAGATAAACGATGAGATTGTTGCAATAAACTGTTACAAGTTAGTAACTTTGAATCAGAATCCACATGTAAGAAAATGATATTAAATGATGCTTAAAATATCATTAAAATAATTATATTCATTAAATTACTTGTTAAAGTTCAGTTTAGACACCTTATATAAGAATATCAGTGCATAACATGACAGTAGTCTCAATGAAGCCAAATTCAGACCAAATTACTTTACCAATTTGGTAGATTTGAAAACATAAACCCCATGAAAGAGAGGTCATAAATTAGATATATAAATACACATAAATTTTACTATAATAATCATGGAATATATTTATGGTATTTATATATCCCACACAAAATATTTGAGTGGTGAATAAGACATAAATGTCACAAAAATAAAAGTGAGACTAGAAATCCCCTTACCTTATTTCTTGAATTTCATCGTACTCATTAAAACCTCATGTATGATAAATATAAGTTTATTATACATATACCAAATAACAATATTCTTATATATAATTCCATATATGATTTTACTTATAACTTTATATAACCATTTTATCAATAATTCCATGTTAAGGTTACGTTTCGGGTCATATCCGCTTGGTTTTTTGTATGAGTCATACTTTGTTATATATATTTTCCTCATAATTATATACTAATTTAAAGATTTTAAAAAATAATAAAAATATCATATATATTAAGTATATATGTATTTAATATAATTTATGAAATATAGAAATAGAAAATGAAATACACATCTCATGGAGACGGTAGGCTGTACATATGCATGAATGTTGTTTCTATTTTCTTATCATATTGAAAGAAAGAAAGTAAATGAAATATATATATATATATATATAATATCATTATAGTATAATTATTATTTCAAATTTTTAATATAATTATTAAACCAATCCTTAATACATCCCATTTAATGTGTGAACGAAACACATCTCTTTGAGGAGGTGGTAGTCCACACGCCCAGAATCAAAGTAATTGTATTTACAAAAAATGGTAATCATGAAGATATATTCTATATAATAACTTCAAAAGAATACATAAATTATAAATTTAATATATATCATATAAAAACATTATTTTCATTCTAATTCCCACCTCTTAAAGGTGATAAATGAAAAAAACGAACAATATCATCTTTTGAGGTGGTAGACCACCGTACACATTAACGGTACGTCTGTTAGCCATTAGATGGTAGTGTGTGTAATTTTAGCATTAAAACATGGTATAAAAACATATAAATATATTTAATATAATATATTTATTATATAATAATTTAATAAGAATATTTTATGGGGTGTAAAATAAAAATAAAATAACAGATCTTGTGGAAGAACGTTACCTCTTCTTTGGGTAACTCCTCTTGGTTTTCCTCAATGGGAATAATTTATTGGATTTGTGCTCAAAAAGATGATTCTAGGATTAAATTAGGGATTTTTTAGGATATTTGGTTAGATTTTTGTAAATCCAAATGGCTTAAGTGATGTGAATAACAGGGAGGAGTGAGTTCCTTTTTATAGTGGAGGAGTGACATTTTTATAAATTTTTGAAAAAGGAATTCCACCCACGTTTTTCCAATGTCATGTGGTTACAATAATGGTTAAAATACTATCAACGATAATATAGGGTCTAAATAAGAACATCCAATTACTTCTGGACAAGTTTTTAGGTCATTTTGGGACTTGAGGTTATGATTAGTGCTTTCTTAAGCTTATTTTTCTCCTAATTATTGTAGTTAATTTTAATCATTTTCACTAATATTTTTTGTCATAAAATAATTTGACCATATTAAACATTATTAATTATGATTATTCCGAATATGGAATCCATTTTTAGAAATTATAATAATAGAAGTGGTGAGAATTAAATTCAAATTAGCCCCACGGACGGGACGATAAAGAAAGTTTTTAATGTAAAAGATTTCAAAAAATTTAAATGTTTTTATATCCAATTTCAGTGTAACAATGGTTCCAATGAACTAAATTAGATTACTTGATGTACAATTGATCTTATTACACTTTAAACCAAATTTAAATATAATTTAACTATAAAAATAAATTATAAGAAAAGGCAGTTTTGAATAAAAATTCAGTATATTCCAGTATTCATCCAAAAATAATGTTTTCAGAAAAATCCATAAAATTCATCCAAATATAATTTTGAAATTATGATTTCAATAAAAAAAATTATATTATCATATTAAATTTCTAAAAGTTTCTAAAATTAATTTTATTATTGTTCGTATAAGTACAAAAAATAAATTCATTTGAGAAAATTGTATTTTTAAACACATAAAGACTTTACTAAAATTTTCATATTTTATTACCATTATAAATAATATTTAAGAAGTGTTTATTAATATTTATATTAATAATTTTAATTTCTAGGTTATAAATATATTTTTTAGTTAATTATAAATATAAAATTTTGTTTCATAGAAACTCACTATTGCGTGTAAGACAAGCCAAGTCAGTGTTGTGTGTAGTGAAAGTGTAACTTGTTGTAGCGTATAATGAAATCTTAACATGGTCTAGTATAAAACACAAGTCATCAAAGAAAAACTAATTTATTTGTAAAAAAGTGTCATAAAAACTCGGGGTGTTACATTATACCCCCTTAAAATGAATTTATCCCTCGAAATTCATCATTATGATACAAAAAAATAAGGATAATTATGCATCATTATATCCTAAAATTTCCACACAGCTTCCTATAACTGGGGGTTTCTCCAAAAAAACATTAACTAGGTGATTTATTTTTTTTCAAAGAACATTCACTGTATAATAAAATATTTCAACTAGTTGTTCCTCATAAGAAAGATCATGCTATAGTGGTGTGACCTCTTAGTTCAGCATATGTGAAAGTTAGGGTAAGTACTTCCTCAGGGGAGATACCTAGAATACATCATGGACCTTAGGGATATTTGGAGGAAGTTATAAGTGATAAGATATTGTCTTGATGTGATCAATAATTTCTAAAGGACCAATGTTCATAGGGATTAGTTTCCCTTTCTTACCGAACCCCATAACCTTATCCAAGGTTGAGATTCATAGAAACACCTTCATAATAACTTCAAATTCTAGGTCATGCTGTCAGTTATCAGCATAAAATTTCTACTGACTTTGAGATACCTTGATATGATACTTAATGGTTCTAACCTTCTATCAAATTTCTTCAGTTATCTCAGGTCTTAATATCTTTTTTTCTCCAACTACATTCTAGCACATTGAAGCTCTACATATTTTTTCATAGAGGGATTCATAAGGAGACATATGAATTCTTGAGTGAAATATATTGATATAAGAAAACTCAACTAGAGGAATGAGTTTCTCCCAATAACCTTTGAAATCCAATGAACAATATCTCAACATATCCTTCAGGGTTTTTATTGTTATATTAGAATGACCATCCATATGAGGATGATAAGAAGTGTTGAAACTCAATTCTATATCTGGTGCTTGATGAATACTTCTCTATAACATTAAGGTAAACCAAGTATCCTGATCAAATATATTGGAATGTGATACTCCATGCTACCTTACCACTTCCTAAATGTATAACCTAGAAATATGACCTAGAGAGAAGTATTCTATAATATCAATGAAGTGTGATGACTTAGTAAGGAAATTGAATACCACCCATATATCATTAAAACATTTATAGGTTTTGGGGAGTCTAATGAAAAATCCATAGTGATTTTCCCCCATTTCTTTTATGGTATGGGTAATGTATGAAACATACCCTTATTATTTTTTATTTTATCCTTAACTTGATGGAATACCAAGAATCGAGATACAAATCTATAATATCCCTCTTTATGATATCCCACCATAGGTATTCTTTCAAATCTCTAAACATATTCATACTTCTTAGATGAATAGATAATGAAGAACAATGAGCTTCCTATAACAGATCCATAAAATCTGATATAGATAGAACATATACCTGGTTCCTAAACATTATCATTCTATCCTGATCAAGGTTAAAATTTAGAACTACTCTAACTATCTTCTATAGTTCTACACCTTCCTTCTGTTCCTTTTTGATCTTCACTTGGATAGAAGGTTGTTCATTAAATTGAGAAGGATAATATTTCCCCCTTCATCTAATATTTCTTGATCCATACTTTTCAAATCCTTAATTATTAGATCTTTTTCAATCCTCATCATGTATAATATGGCATGATCTATTTGACTCATATAATTGGGCACCTTATTCACTTTCCTAGGTTGGTAATATACTGATCATTCATGATCTTTTATCAGATCTGACCATTTTCTCTTGTTCATATTCAAATCCTTCAGTGTAAATATATATATTTAATACTTTTATGATCAGAAAATATATCACACTTTGTCCATAAATATAATTACTTCATATATATAATGAAAAAATTACCACTACTAAATCCAAATCATGAGTAGGGTAATTTTTCTCATGAAACATCTACATTCACAAGGAATAAGTGATAACCATGTTATTCAGCATAATAAAACATACAAATCCCTTCTTAGATGCATCCCTATATATTTAAAACCCTTCTCCACTACAAGGTAATGTAAGTATAGGTGCACTGACCATCATTCTCTTTAGTTCCTTGAAATTTTCCTCACAATTATCCATCTAGAGGAACTTGGAACACTACTTTGTTAACTTTGTAAGAGGATAAGATAGGTGTAATAAATGATTCGAAAACAATTGGTAGTATCCAGTTAAACCAAGACAACTATGGATCTCAGTCATTGTGGTTAGTCTATAACAACATTTAATGGCCTCCATCTTTGATAGATCTACTATTATACCATCTCTTGAGATTATGTGACCAAAAAATGAAACCTTTTGCATCAAAAATTCACACTTTGTAAATTTCTCATAAAACATATCCTTGCTTATGGTCTTTAGTAAAATTATCATGTTGTCTTCATACACTTCCTTCATCTTTGAATAGATAAAGATATAATCTATAAAGACTATCAAAAACTGACTGATGTAAACTATAATGGCTCTATTCAACAGATACATGAAGATAACAGGGGAATTAGTATGACCAAAAGGCATCACTGTGTATTCATAATGTTGATGCCTTGTACATAATGTCATCATGGTAATATCTTCTTTCTTGACCCACAATTGATGATATCCAGAATAAATTTCAATCTTGGAAGTATTGAGCTATATGAGATTGATCACACAAGTCATCAATACAGGTAAGATGATACTTGTTCTTGATTATGATCTTGTTAAACTCTTGATAATCAATGCATATTCACATTGATCCATCTTTCTTTTTCCCAAAGAGAAAATTATCACCCCAAGGTGATGCACTTGGCCGAATGAATACCTTATCAAGTTTTTCATATAATTGATTCTTTAATTTCGGCAACTCAACTGTGGCCATTTTATAGGGAGTCATTTAAATTAGTGTGGAACTAGGTATGAATTCTATCAAGAAATCAACATAATGTTTTGGTGTAAGTCTAGGAAACTCTTTGAGGAACACATCTACAAATTCCTGAAAAAATATTCATATCATCAATGTTGTGTTTGTACCTAAAAATTCGAGAAAAATATTCCATATTAATGGGAATGAAGACCTATACACTATATCTAATATCCATTAGAAGATTATACTTATATTTACATTGATTGAATATTACAGGTTGGTTTGAAATATCATATGTAACTTCCCTTACTCAAATATTGATGTAGTATTTATGAAGAGAAATCCAATCCATGCCCAATATGACATCAAATTCAACCAAATAATGAATGAAATGTTTTGCAGGAAGCACATCCCCACAAACATCAATCATAGAGGAATCATAGACTTGAGATGTAATCATCATACAAATATGGATTTTCATTGATAATTCCACATATAATAATTTGCAGGTAATCTTAATACCCTTATAAAAATATTTAGATATGAAAGAGTTTTTAGATCTAAAATAAAATAAGACATTATCAGTTCTAGATTGGATAGTAAGTGCACCTTTGACCACGTTGTTATCGCACCCCTCATCAGAAACAATGATCACATGATATTTCCCCTTATCTTGCGATTTAACGGGATTATAATGCTGATCATCATCCCCATGCATTGTCTTTGGTAACTGGTTAGCAAAATTCCCATACTCCTTACACTTGAAGCACTGAATTATGGGAGGTTAATTTTATATAGATCTCCCACTATTTTCATCATTGGATAACCTATTTCCATTATTTTATAATCAATTTCCCGATGGCCTTACCTACCAAACATAAAACATTTATCAGACCACCTAAGGCAATTCCCTTCATGCTTCTTTCCACTTGGATATCATAAAGGAAGGCTCATCTTATTCTTTCTATAGTTTTTAGATTTTTTCTTAGACTCTATATTTCATTTCTTGTAAAAAATGTGACATTGATATGTAACTCAAACCTCTATTTAAACTTTGATTACAAAATTCACAATCTATTTATAGATACTAAATTCTACTATGGCCAAAAAACATCTAAGACTTGGCTTTAAGCCACTGAATAACCTATCAACTTTACTTTTGGGTTGGATGATAATACAAGAATCATACCTCACAAGTCTTGTGAAATTAGCATTGTAGGTACATACAGATTCATCATCATTTTTCTTCAAATCATGGAACTCCTTTTATATATTCATATGAAGAACATGAGGAAAGTACTTATTAAAGAATAGGTTTCGGAACTAAAGTCAATATACAGATTCAATTTCATCTTGTTTTATTGTATTCTTGATTCGAGTTAACCACCAGTGTACTTCACCTTCTAAATGATAAACAACCAGAATGAATTTTTCATGTTCCAAAAATTTTATAATGGAAAAAATATTTTTAGTGTATTGATCAATTGTTTTGAAAAAAGTTCATAATAAGATCTGATAAAAAATGGGTTGTTTTCTCATGAAGGACTCAACATAATGTTGTTACCTCCTTGTCTCATTTAGAAGTCCAACATGACTCGTAGCTTGAGAAATATAGGTGGGCATAACAATGATATTTTTATTCCATCTCCTATATAATTGGTTTCTCATGAGTACTATCATTACATTTTCCATCACAATCAACATTAACGCAGTTCCTTCGAGTTCCATCCATTGTCTAAAACCAAAAGGTATAGAGTAAGAATCAATTATCATATTGAGTAGCCACATAATCATTAAAAAACACTTATAGAATGTCTAAATTCTGAAACCTTATTTAATAAATGACACTTTAGGTTTATCCTAGGTTATTTATCACCGAATTATATTTAAATATTTCATGATGGTTCATGAATAGCTTGTGAAATCTCAAATCATATTTCCCGGAAGTGTCAAACTAAGTGTGAAGAAAGTCCCATTATCCTGCATTAGTTCATAATTGAGTCTAACTCAATATAGAGTTTTTGGTCTTCTTACCTTGATGTACATCTATACCAAATCCACATCCACATATAGTATCTATACAAGGATATATTTCTAGGAAACTTCTTTCCCTATCATTTAGAAAAATTCCAATACATTTTCCTATAACTTTTCTCACCCATGCACCTGTCCTTAGACATTATCTTAGAGTTCTCACAAAGGTTTTTTAATCCTATATTCCAAATTTTAACTGAACTTTTCTATGATCTATGCATATATACATTAACATTACATAATTTTCACGGAATACTTAATACATTACACAAAGGGATGGCCAAATACTATATTAGTTTAGTGCCTTTAGAAACATAAAAACATAAAAATTGGTATATAACTAAGCTAAATTATATCCCCATGTGTTTTCCAAGACCACCACCCTTCTTATACACATCATAAATAATAAATATCTTCATAACCTGGGGAAAGGAAATATAAAAAGGGGTGATCTCACCTTCTTAGTAAGGGTGAAAAATGGAGATATATAAGAATAAACATGACCATAAAGGTATGAGAACGTGATTATAACAATATAATATCATATCCAACATATCAAATATCACAAACATGGCTCATGGAATAAATATTAGCAGTTCATAAGACAGAAATTATATGGTAATTAAGATAATAATCCATAAAATTATAACATAATGATAATACATAGAGTTATGGAATACACATAAACATGTAATATCATTCCCTATAATTAAACACACATTTCCAAAGCATATTATGGGAATTCAATGGGACTACACCAACTAGTTGGGACACTCCATTGTCCCTAGTCGCAGTCCTTTCCTTGTAAGGGATCAGGTTTCCCCATCTTACCATATTGGATCGGGCTTCACCGTCTTCCTATAGTGGATCGGGTTACCCCATATTTCTTAGTGGATCAATCATGTTGACTTGATTCCCATCATCATCTCATGAGATATAAATCATTACCAATTTTATTGGAAGTAGATATAGGTCTTACCCAAATAAAAATGAAATGATACATACATGTTCCAAAATATCATAAACAATCATATCATAACCCATGAAATGAAATGGTTTTCATAAAAATGTAATCATATCTTAACCTATAGAAAAATGGATAGTTTTAATAATCATTTAATCATATCATAACTCTTGAAAGTAAGTGGTTTTCATAAGAATATAACCTTTGAAAGAGAAACAAGTTTCATAACAATCATGCCATCAAAACATAAACTATTCATAGTAATAATATGAATAGAAACATTGGCTAATTTCATTATAAAGTCATGAGTAATACCAGTGGATGTCATCTGAGATAGAAAATAATTTTGGAATACCCTTTAAAAACATTCCTTTGGTAAAATATCATTTCCTCATTGAAAAAACACTTTTTAAAACATAAAACATTTTTGAAAACATTTTTCTTTGAAAAAAATAAAGAAAACTCATAAAGGAAGCTTTGAAACCCAGAAAACATTTTTAAAATCCATTTTCCTTAAAAATGATATCATGATATCATTTTAAAATTATTTTACAAAACTTTTTTGAAAATATAGTTTTTTAATAAAATAGGTATCCGACTGAAGAGAGAAATAAGTTTATATTTTCTTAAAAACATATTCTTAATTATCTTAGGTAACAAAGATTGGGAAATGGTAATAATAAATGAATAAATCATGAATAAAAATAGGATAGAAAAATTCATGAGTTTTCTTGAATTATGGATATTAATATTTCACCAATAAAAGTATAATCAAAAGCAATCCCGATAAACAATGAGATTGTTGTAATAAAATATTTCCACTTTGTAACTTTGAATTAGATTCCCCGTGTAATAAAATAAAATTAAATAAATCTTAAAATATCACGAAAAGATGTTTATTCATGATATTACATGTTAAATGGATGTTTATACCCCTCGTAGAAGAATATAGGTGCATAACATGACATGTGTCTCAAAGAAGAAAAATTGAGACAAAATTACGTTACCAATTTGATAACTTTTGAAACATAAATTACATAAAAGAGATATAATAAAATGGATATGTAAATAACCATAAATTTAATCATAATAATCATATAATATATTAATTTTCATTATATACACCACCCAAAATATACATGTGGTGAATAAGGCATAAATATCACCAAAATAAAAGTGATACTAGAAATCCACTTACCTGAAGTTTTGAATATCTTCATATTCATTCAAACCTCCTATAAGATAAATATATGTTTACAATAAATATAAAATAGAATCATATTTTTATATCTAATAAAAATTATGATTTTACTTATGAATTTATATTACCCTTTTATTAATAATTCCATGTTAAGGTTACGTTTCGAGTAATATCTGCATTGTTTTTCACATGTGTATGAATTTGTTATATTTTTTCATCATTATTATATAATGATTTATTAGATTTAAACATTATATAAATATAATATATATTTATTATATATATTTATTCTTTTCTATGAAATGTAGAAATAGAAAACTAAATACATTGTTCATGGAGGTGGTAGGGTGTTTATACGCATGAACGTTGTTTCCATTTTCTAATCATATTGAGAGAATGTAAGTAAATAAATATATTAATATCATATAATTAATGTAGAATTATTATTTCATATAAATCATTTATTTCTACAAAAACCATTCTTAATACATCCCATGTAATGTGTGAACGAATTGCATCGCTTTGAGGAGGCAATAGTCCACACATCCACAATAGCAGTTATCATATTTACACAAAATGGAAATCATGAAGGTATGTTTTTTTATTATATTGAAATAAGGCTAAATATATAATAAATATCATATATATCATATAAAACTAGTCTTTTCATCATAATTCTCAACCATGAGAGTTGGTAAATTAAAAACAAACTGTATCTTATCGCGAGCTGGTAGTCCGCCGTACACATGAACCGTAAGTTAATTTCTCATTATATGGATGTGTGTATAAGTGAATGTATAAGTCATGGAATAAATACAATTAATTATATTTATGATAATTTTTTATTATATAATCATGTAATAATATGAGTTTAGGGGGTGGATAATAAAAATAAAACAAAAGAGCCTGTGGAAGGATGTTACCTCTTCTTTGGGTAACTCCTCTTGGTTTTCACTAAAGGACTTCCTTGATTAGATTTATTCCCAAAGGAAGGATTCTAGGATTAATTTAGGGAATTTTAAGGTGATTGATTATTTTTTTTCAAACTTAAGGGATTTAGAGGTGTGAATAAGTGGGAAGGTTGAGTGCCTTTTTATGTTGGAGGAGGAGTGGCATTTTTCTTAATTTTTGAAAATTGAATCCTACCAACGTTTTTACATGTAAAATGTATCCAATAATGGTTAAAATATGATAAAATTGTGTATAAGATCAAAATATAAACATAAAATTGTTTGGACATGTCTCTAGGTCACTTTGGGCCTTAAGTTTAAGATTTAGTCCTTTGTTAAGCTAATTTTTTCCTCAATCGATGTAATTACTTTTAATCACATTAACTAATGTTTTTATCAACTAATTGGAATTATTAGAAATTATAAATTATTCAGACTCCAAATATGGAATATATTTTCCCAAATTCTAATATTAAAAGTTGAAAAAAATAATTTAAAACTAATCCCGTAGACAGGATGAAAAAGTGGGTTTTTAAAGTAAAAAAGATAAAAGATTGAAATGTTTTTATAACAAATTTAAGTTTCAAATTGGTTAAAATGGACTAAATTGGATTAATTTATGTACAATTTATCTAATTAAAATTTAAAACCAAATTAAAATATTATTTATCTATATAAATTAATTATATTGAAAATCAGTTTAGAATTCATATTCAGTATTTTTCAATATTCATCCAAAATTGAAGTTTGTCAAAAAATTCCCTAATATTCACCTTAAGATAATTTTAACATTATGATTTATAATTTGAAGTTTAATTTTATCAACTTTTATTTCTAAAAGTCTTTAAAATTAGTTTTATTATTTTTGATAAAAGGATATAAAAGCAGTTCATTTGAGAAAATAGTATTTTCAAACATATAAAGGATTTACCAAAAAAAATACTTTCTTTATTACCATTATAAATAATCATTAAGATGTATTTATTAAATTTCATATTACTAATTTTAATGGATATATTATAACTATCTCATTTATATAATTATTATTATATTAAAATTTTGTTCCTTAGAAACTCAGTGTTTCATGTAACACAAGCCAAGTCAGTGTTGCATGAAATGCAAGCAGAACTTGTTGTAGTGTGTAAAGAAATATTAAATTGGAGTATTGTGCAACACAATACATTATAGAAAAATTAATTTACTCAAAAAGGGTCAAAAAACATGGGGTGTTATAATGATGATTGGAATCAAGACACATGATGTTCTTGAATGGAGGTATGATGGAAAACCACCGCTAAGGGTAGTAGTCTTCTCTAGAGAGTTCCATAGTGATGTTCAGTTCTATATCATGAAAGAGACATTAACCCTATAGTTTAATATCACGTGGTGAGGTATTTTAGTGTTCATCTTATGGTCTTTTATCTACAACCATGACAACCTAGTCATGAGATGTTATGTCTTAGTCAAGAGGGGGAGACCCTACCAAAATTCATAAGCTCACATGAGCTATGATCAGTTTGAGAAACAAGGAATTGAAAATTTTACCCACACTTCATGGAGGAAATCTGATAAAGGACATGGTAGTATTGTATTATGTTTTGGATGATACAAGATATAGTATCTAGGTGTCTCTATATATCTCATTATAATGAGAATCAATCTGTATGTAGTTCTAGAAACCTGTTTAGTTTTGTGACTTGAGGCAAGGAAATCACATGTGATGTTTTATGTCATGTTGTGAGGATTGGGGTTACTCAATGTGAATGAAGATGGATATTGCATATGGTCATGAGAATGGAGGTATATGCATCACTACATATCCTGTTATGGTAGGAATGGAGTCACATTTAGTTATTGGATGGGGGTTCCCTATGTGGATCTGACTCACGGATGGGGATATGGGGAAATTATTTTCTTCTTTTCATAGATCTAGATCATGTGCGAAGAATCATTGTAAATATTAGGATTCCCATGTTGTTTAATTTCCTGTGGTGATAAAATGTTCTATGTAGTTTAATGTCATGCGGTAAGGAAATATGTTGTAAAGTTTAACATAATGAGGGATGGACATGTCCCGTATAGTTTAACATCATGTGTTTAGGAAATATCTGAATAGTTTAACATAATATGAACATGATGTATCTTCACAATTTAACATCATGTGATGAGGATGTATGTAACGACCAGAAATTTTGAATAAATCTTATTTCCTAATTTTGTGTGTTATTTTATTTTTTATACTCAACAAAACTGTTTCATTTGATAACATGAGTATAATTAAAATGAGATCGTTGGGTTTTGACTGTTACATGACCATTGGTCAATATGACCCCTGGAAACTAAAAGTTTTGATTATTGTCTCTAAATACAAGTAATCTTGGTTAATTAATATAGAAAGAAGATTTGATGGCCTCACCCAGTAGTCTTGGACTGATCGAAGCCCATCTAACAGAACTTGGGAAGGAGGTAGCACCACTGGGCTTTTCTCTGGACCAAACTCAAGCCGAACTTCATCGTGTAAAGCTAGAACGGAATCACCTTCACGAGAAGTTCAAACTGATAGAAATTACTACTCGTGCGATGTTGGCCGAGCCTCCCACGGATTCTCTCACCTTAGCACACCTTACACTTAGGTCCAATGCTGGTGTGATAATGGGTTATGTAAGGAGACCGTAACTGCCTTGTGTAATCCTTTGTTTTAAATAAAAATTTCGATTTCTTTTTATGATGATGTTTATGAATTTTCAAATGTCTGGATAAATATAGTATACATAATTTTGATGAATTTTAGAGAAAGGATATTTTAAAAATGTTTATGTAAACCTTAAATAATTAAAAATGTGTAATGATTTTCAAAAAATGGTCTTCTACAATTATGTTCAGTATAAAATTTAGAGTCTAATAAGATCAACTTAATTTTTGATGAATAGTAAATTATGAATAGTGATTTTATGCTTAGGATTAGTAATGTGACCAAATGGATTAGTAATCTCACTTAAATAAAGTATTAATATAATCTAGGCACCTTGATTAAGTAATGTGATTCAATAAAATGGTTAAAAAACGGTTTCATAAATTATTATTCAAGTATTAGTTTTTCCCGATGAATAGTGTTTTTTAATTAAAAATTAAAATAAAATTATTTAAAAAATTATTTTTATAAAATGTATTTTATTTTTGAACTCAGAGCATCGATATTATGTTATGGTAATTTTTGGGGATTTTTCTGAAGAAAATGAATTTTCGGTGAATAGTGTATTTATTTAAAAAATTAATTAAAAATATTTAGAAAATTATTTTTATAAAATGGAGTTCATTTTTGAAATCAGAGCATTGATATTTGGTTAAGGTGAAATTTTTGGATTTTTCTAAGAAAGTTGAATTTTCAGTGAATAGTAAAAATACAGTTTTAGGGTTTCGGTATGTTTAATGACATCATAACTGTGTCATGATGATGTCATGAGATATTTTATGGGTTGGCCGACCAAAGGTGATGAATTATTGTTTTGGGGGCCCCATGTGGCCTAACTTCATGGGAAATATCTTGGGAGAGCACATGGTTTTGAGAAACCCACTTATAAGGTGTCCCTTGGCCATTAATGCCTTGTCCCCTCACTTTCCCTATAAATACCAAGCCATTATCTCATTATTTGGACCCCAAAAACATTTTCAACGAAGTTCTGGTCTCCTTACCTCCCAAAGAGTCCTCCCAAGGTTCCCCCAAGCCCTCAAGGTCCAAACCTTTGAGTTTTAAGAGTTACGTTTTAAGGTAAGGGATCCGACCTCTCTCTTTCTTTTCAAGTAATCTCTTTTATGTTATTCCTTTTATGCTCCATGTTATTATATTAAAGGATGTTCTTTTATATTCCTCTTACATCCCTTTTAATTTTCATGTAATGAGAGATCCCCTCTTACTCTCATTATTTCGTTTTATGAAGTTTTAAGTGGCGTCGTTAGGCTGCTGAAATTTTTGTAACATATTCTTTCTCCCTTCTCATTTTTCAAGATCTATTTTCATGTAAAGTCTTTATAGTTCCTTTTTATTATGTTGGGGTATGATCTCTATATCTATCATACTGATCTTTTATGATCATATGATGAGATACCCCATTTTATCTCTTCAATTCAGTATTTTGAAGTTTTAAGTGGTGCTGTTAGGCTGCTGAATTTTTAAGTGGTTCTTTCACCCTTCTCGTTTTCAAGTTTTACTTTCATGTCAAGTCTTTAAAGTTCCTTTTTATTATGTTGGGGTATGATCTATATATCTATCATACTGATCTTTTATGATGATAATATGAGAGACCCCATTTGATCTCTTCAATTCAGTATTTTGAAGTTTTAAGTGGTGCTATTAGGCTGCCGAATTTTTAAGTGGTCCTTTCACCCTTCACGTTTTCAAGATCTACTTTCATGTCAATTCTTTCAAGTTCCTTTTTATTATGTTGGGGTATGATCTCTATATATATAATACTGATATTTTATTATCATATGATGAGAGACCCCATTTGTTCTCTGCAATTCAGTATTTTGAAGTTTTAAGTGGCGACGTTTGGCTGCTGAATTTTTAAGTGGTTCTTTCACCCTTCTCGTTTTTCAAAGTTCTACTTTCAAGTCAAGTATTTCAAGTTCCTTTTTATTATGTTGGGGTATGATATCTATATCTATCATACTGATCTTCTATTTTCATATTATGAGAAACCCTATTTGATCTTTTCAATTCATTTTGTTGAAGTTTAAGTGACGTTGTTAGGCTGCCGAATTTTCATAAGAGAAATCTAATTTTTGTCTTCCCTCCATGTTTTTCATTTTATATGGTATGTCTTTCAAATTTCATTACCATGCTCATATCTCCTTTATATTCTGTCCCTATACTATTATATGGATCATTCATGATTGTTTGACCCATGTCCCCTCTCTTTTCAATGTTTTCTAAAACCCCGAAACATTGTCGTTATGCTGTAGAATTTCCACCTAAAAATGTCTCTCTCTTTTTCTAAAGTTCATTTCTTTTATTAAGTGAATACTCAATGATCTTTATTATAAAGGGGTATTCACATATATACCAAAATGTTTTATTTTAAATTCTAGGATTTACATTCATGAAACCCACTCTCCCCTTCCGTGGGTTTAAAGTGACGTAAAGATCATGTCTTTAAAGTAGTTTTTAAAATGTTATGATTATGAAATGAAACCCATTTATTTTATGCTATATGGGTTATTTATGAAATTTTTTATGATGATATATGTGGATCACATGATAATAAAGGTAAACTTAAGGGTGCTCCCTGATAGCACTCCAATGCATTGGGTAATGATGTAACCACTAGAGATTACAATTTTCACGATATCTTGGTGAATAACCATGGTAATTTTCTAATGACACCTTGGGGATGGACCTTGGTGATATGTTCATGATTTTCTATGTTAAATGATGTATCCAAATCTTAATGTTTTGAAAAATGTTATTTTTATTTTGATATGCCACATGATTTCTTTCTCATGCCTTAAAGTTCTTTTTTCATGACATAGTTGATGTATCTCAAGTTCACGTGTTAAATGTTTCTCTTGTTCCCTTACTGGGCCTTCTGCTCACCCTTTCTTTTAATGTATGTCCTCGGGTTATGAGAAGCAGTAATGAACCTAGGATGAACTTAAGGAGAATCCTTTCAAGTGTTTAAGAAGAATGTTTTATGTGTTTTTCATGTATTATGTTCCTGGTTTCCAAGACACTAAACCGTAAAGATCCTCAGTTTTGTCTAATGTAATGAAAGTTTATGTTTTAAAAAGGTGGGATGCTATAGTTGGTATCAAATGATTGTTTAGTTATTTTTGGAAATTAGGATATTAAAACTTTAGGAGGAATCCTATAGAAAAGTTTATATATAGTAAATCTTCCTGGTATTTTGGTGAGTATTGAGTAATGGGTTGCCATGAAAATACATCCCTGTCTGGATACGAGCAGGTAGAGGTGGCTCTGGCACAGATGTACATAGGGGTAAAACCCAAAAACACTACTTTGAGCTAGACTCAAATGGGAACTGGTACACGACAACGGGCCTTTCTGCACTCTTGGTTACGACACTCCCGAGGGATATGCTTTGGTAAATTCACAAGCTTAGTAGGAACCATTGTTAAAGAAACAAAGATAAAATAAAATAAAGATTCGCATAGGAATATATGATCATGGATAACCTAGATGGGAACCTAAGGGATCACAAGTTAGGGTATACTATTCTTCTACAAGTTATCCGTATATGCTTTAAGTTCCTTTTCATGATTATTGGATAAGTATTTAAGCCCCTAATTGTACTATCTTTTCTTAGTTAATGGCGGGAAATTGAAGAACATGTCCCAACAACCAATGTGATAGGAAATGTGATGATTTCCATATTAATATGACAGAGATGATTAGGGGATTAAAAGATGATTATTATTTTGGAAGACGTCCACTATTTTTGGAACCCTATTTGATCGAGGCAAATAGATTTCTACGGTATTTTCTTTGAGGAATAAAGGTTTAATTATATATTGATGAATCGATGAATTTAAGGTAGACATATAGTAATTTAGGTTACTTATGGAAATGATTAACCTATCTTGGGTAAAATATGTTTAGGCGAGCTACTTTTTTTATAAGATGTTAGGAGTGGTTGATGTTGTTTGGAGATGAACAATGAAGTTTATTTTGGAAGACTATGTTATCAAATCCTTCTTGTATTTGGGTTTTAATATTAGTTTGGTTTATTTTGAGGAATTTTAAGGACCGTTATTTATGTAATGGTCTATGATGAATTTTGAGTAGTACCATGGAACTTTGAAGATTTAAAATTAGTTTCCATTCCTATGGGATTATTTATTTTTGAAGAGTGGTTTTACCTTAACATTTCTGTTTTTGGGATAATGTTTAAAGATAGAAGAAATAGATATTTAATCTTTTGTGGATTATGTGATTCTCTAGAAGATTATTCTTGTGCTTTTTATGAGACCAAGTGTTTTTGAATTCTCATCATTTGGAGAAAAGATTAGTTTTGGTAGATACTTATTAAAGGATGACACTCTACTTGAAGGTAGGTATATTTCCTTATGTTTTTGTTCTATGTAGTAAATGAATTCCTCAAAATTATGAAAAGAAACGTAAAACAAAAATGTTGTTGGTTTACGTTTCCTACTAGGTAATCAAAGACCGTTTACACACATCATAATTTTGGCATTTTCTCGTGGTTAACTTTCTCCTAATCATGTTTTCTATCACTCTCCCTCAGAACTTGACCCTTTGTTTTCTCCTCTATGTCCATGTTTTCCTACATGGAATCCTATTGTGGGTTAACTCGGGTGACCTTTGTACTTCCCTTTCTTTCTTTTAAAGTAATAGTTTTACTGACTCCTTTTCCGATGTGGGACTTTCAATGAAATTTCAAAACCCAATTTTAAAAATTGCGGGGACGCAATTTTTTAAGGGGGGAAGATTGTAACGACCCGAAATTTTGAATAATTTTTTTTTCCTAATTTTGTGTGTTATTTTATTTTTTATACTGAACAAAACTATTTCATTTGATAACATGAGTATAATTAAAATGAGATCATTCGGTTTTGACTGTTATATGACCATTGGTCAATATGATCGCTAGAAACTAAACGTTTCGATTATTGTCTCTAAATACAAGTAATCTTGGTTAATTAATATAGAAAGAAGATTTGATGGCCTCACCCAATAGTCTTGGACCGATCGAAGCCCATCTAACTGAACTTGGGAAGGAGGTAGCACCACTGGGCTTTGCTCTGGACCAAACCCAAGCCGAACTTCATCGTGTGATGCTAGAACGGAATCGCCTTTGCAAGAAGTTCAAACTGATAGGAATTACTACTCGTGCGATGTTGGCCGAGCCTCCCTCAGATTCTCTCACCTTAGCACACCTTATACTTAGGTCCTATGCTGGTGAGATAAGGGGCTATGTAAGGAGACCGTAACTGCCTTGCGTAATCCTTTGTTTTAAATAACAATGTTGATTTCTTTTTATGATGAAGTTTATGAATTTTCAAATGTCCGGATAAATATAGTATGCATATTTTTGATGAATTTTAGAGAAAGGATATTTTAAAAATGTTTATTTAAACCTTAAATAATTAAAAATCTATAATGATTTTCAAAAAATGGTCTTCTACAATTATGTTCAGTACGAAATTTAGAGTCTAATAAGATCAACTTAATTTTTGTTGAAAAGTAAATTATGAATAGTGATTTTATGCTTAGGATTAGTATTGTGACCAAATGGATTAGTAATCTCACTTAAAGAAAGTATTAATATAATCTAGGCACCTTGATTATGTAATGTGATTCAATAAAATGGTTAAAAAACGGTTTCATAAATTATTATTCAAGTATTAGTTTTTCTGGATAAATAGTGTTTTTTAATTAAAAATTAAATTAAAAGTATTTAAAAAATTATTTTTATAAAATGGATTTCATTTTTGAACTCAGAGCATCGATATTATGTTATGGTAATTTTTGGGGATTTTTCTGAAGAAAATGAATTTTCGGTGAATAGTGTATTTATTTAAAAAATAAATTAAAAATATTTAGAAAATTATTTTTATAAAATGGAGTTCATTTTTTAAATTAGAGCATTGATATTTGGTTAAGGTGAAATTTTGGGATTTTTCTGAGAAAGTTGAATTTTCAGTGAATAGTAAAAATACAATTTTAGGGTTTCGGTATGTTTAATGACATCATAACTGTGTCATGATGATTTCATGAGATATTTTATGGGTTGGCCAACCAAAGGTGATGAATTATTTAATTGGGGGGCCCATGTGGCCTAACTTCATGGGAAATATCTTGGGAGAGCACATGGTTTTGAGAAACCCACTTATAAGGTGTCCCTTGGCCATTAATGCCTTGTCCCCTCACTTTCCCTATAAATACCAAGCCATTCTCTCATTCTTTGGACTCCAAAATCATTATCAACGAAGTTCTGGTCTCCTTACCTCCCAAGGAGTCCTCCCAAGGTTCCCCCAAGCCCTCAAGGTCCAAACCTTTGAGTTTTAAGAGTTACGTTTTAAGGTAAGGGATCCGACCTCTCTCTTTCTTTTCAAGTAATCTCTTTTATGTTATTCCTTTTATGCTCCATGTTCTTATGTTAAAGGATGTTCTTTTATATTAATCTTACATCCCTTTTCATTTTCATATAATGATATATCCCCTCTTACTCTCATTATTTCTTTTTATGAAGTTTTAAGTGGCGCCATTAGGCTGGTGAAATTTTTGTAACAGATTCTTTCTCCCTTCTCATTTTTCAAGATTTATTTTCATGTAAAGTCTTTCAAGTTCCTTTTTATTATTTTGGGGTATGATCTCTATATCTATCATACTGATATTATATGGTCATATGATGAGAGACCCCATTTGGTCTCTTCAATTTAGTATTTTGAAGTTTTAAGTGGCGTCGTTAGGCTGCTGAATTTTTAAGTGGTTCTTTCACCCTTCTCGTTTTCAAGTTCTACTTTCATGTCAAGTCTTTAAAGTTCCTTTTTATTATGTTGGGGTATTATCTATATATCTATCATACTGATATTTTATTATCATATGATGAGAGACCCCATTTGATCTCTTCAATTCAGTATTTTGAAGTTTTAAGTGGCGTTGTTAGGCTGCCGAATTTTAAGTGGTCCTTTCACCCTTCTCGTTTTCAAGATCTATTTTCATGTCAAGTCTTTCAAGTTCCTTTTTATTATGTTGGGGTATGATCTCTATATCTATAATACTGATATTTTATGATCATATTATTAGAGACCCCATTTGATCTCTTCAATTCAGTATTTTGAAGTTTTAAGTGGCGCCGTTAGGCTGCCGAATTTTTAAGTGGTTCTTTCACCCTTCTCGTTTTTCAAAGTTCTACCTTCATGTCAAGTCTTTCAAGTTCCATTATATTATGATGGGGTATTATCTCTATATCTATCATACTGATCTTCTATTTTCATATGATGAGAAACCCTATTTGATCTTTTAATTCATTTTGTTGGAGTTTAAGTGACGTCGTTAGGCTGCGGAATTTTCATAAGAGAAATCTAATTTTTGTCTTCCCTCCATGTTTTTCATTTCATATGTTATGTATTTAAAATTTCGTTACCATGTTCATATATCCTTTATATTCTGTCCCTATACTGTTATATGGATCATTCACGATTGTTTGACCCATGTCCCCTCTCTTTTCAATGTTTTCTAAAACCCCGAAACATAGCCGTTATGCTGTAGAATTTCCGCCTCAAAATGTCTCTCTCTTTTTATAAAGTTATTTTCTTTTATTAAGTGAATACTCAACGATATTTCTTCTAAAGGGTTATTCACATATATACCAAAATGTTTTATTTTAAATTCTGAGATTTACATACATGAGACCCGCTCTCCCCTTCCGTGGGTTTAAAGTGACGTAAAGATCATGTCTTTAAAGTAGTTTTTAAAATGTTATGATTATGAAATGAAACCCATTTATTTTATGCTATATGGGTTATTTATGAAATGTTTGATGATGATATATGTGGCTCACATGATAATAAAGAAAAATTTAAGGGTGTGCCCTGATAGCGATCCAATTCATTGGGTAATGATGTAACCACTAGAGATTACAATTTTCACGATATCTTGGTGAATAACCTTGGTAATTTTCAAATGACACATTGGGGATGGACCTTGGTGATATGTTCACGATTGTCTATGTTAAATGATGTATCCTCATATTAATGTTATGAAAAATTTTATTTTTATTATGATATGCCACATGATTTCTTTCTCATTCCTTAAAGTTCTTTTTTCATGACATAGTTGATGTATCTCAAGTTCACATGTTAAATGTTTTTCTTGTTCCCTTATTGGGCCTTCTTCTCACCCTTTCATTTGATGTATGTCCTCAGATTATGATATGTAGTAATGAACCTAGGATGAACTTAAGGAGAATCCTTTCAAGTTTTTAAGAAGAATGTTTTATGTTGTTTTCATGTATTATGTTCTTGGTTTCCAAGACACTAAACCTTAAAGATCCTCATTTTTGTGTAATGTAATGAATGTTTTTGTTATAAAAAGGTGGGATGCTATAATGTAAGATTCTTTAAAAAATTTATGAAAAATATTTCTTGATAAATCTTCCATTGGTTAGGGGTGTTACATGATTCCCATCCATTGTGACCAGTGAATAAGGTCTATTGTGGTAGAACTTATGTATGAAATAAGGCCATTCCCAATTGGGATACATATTATGAGGTTTAATTCTTGGTATCATTGGGGTTCTAAGAGATAATACTAGTTCTCCTTGAATGAACGAACATAGTAAAACATTTTTATTGAAGTCCCATGAAATCCTCTTCTAATGTACTTCAAGGTTGTGGAATGTATGCAACGTGTTCTAATTGAGACTTTCAACCTCATCCAACCACTTTTTTGATTAATCATAATCCTAGTGTTTTCCATAGATAGCTATTCATAGTGAATGAAATTGGGAACCTGTGGGAAACACTTCCTCGGTTATATACACTAATGAATAAGGAGTTTTTTAGTAGAACCCTTGGTGGTACGGTAGGTCTATAAAGCATAGAAGAGACTGTCTAGATATGAATTCTTGTCCTTATTCATCAATTTCTAGAGTATATTTGACAGAGTCTTATTAAAGGTCTCTATTTGTCCAGTTTCCACTACCTAATAGCCAGATGAGTGATTGGACGCAATTTCATACTCCTGGTACAATTTCTTTAACTCCATAGAACATAAGTTGACATCGTTGTTTATTAGTATCTTATAAGGGAATCCAATTTTGGTGATGTTATAGGACTTCATGAAGTTGATGATATTATTTATACTAATTTCCTTGAGGGGTATCATGTCATCCCAAATGGAAAATAAGTTGTTAGTAGTAATTATTTACTTAAACTAATAAGTTGTAGATGGGGGATATGGACCCACAACATCCATTCACTATATGGAGAATGGCCAGAAATATTTAGTTGAATGTAATAATTATAGGGGTTGATGGATAAAGTTTGTATGAATCTAGAATGCATCATATATCATGGTTAATTCAACATGGTCTTGTATCATGTTTTTCTAGTAGTAAACTAGCCTTCTGATCTGATGGGAGAGCCTGGTACCAGACTGATGAGTACCACATGATCCTCCATTTACTTCTTCCATTATTATAGGAATCTATGTTTCTTTTATTCATATGAAGAGGATTTCTAAAAGAATATATTTTTGAGGTCTCTTTTCTCATTTGGACCATACAATAGGGTAAATTTTTCTACACTATACTAGATTTGTTCCCTTCCAACTGAGTCTATTAGGATAGTCCCATTTTTGGAGATAATTAGTTTTGGGATCCATCCATCTAGGGTGGACATTGGATCATCACAATCTGGGGAGGTGTTGACCTGATTCATTTTTTCTATGTTCTATAAGATGATCAATTGTACCGTTCTTCGGTGTGTTAATAAGAAGATCACTTCTTCTTGACCTGGTTCGTCCATGACCATGACTGCATTATCTAATGTGTTAGCATGATCATTATGTGATCAGAAAATATGATGCAATGTGGGTTAAAAGGGGAACTCTGCCATTATTCCCCTCACATAGTCAATAAAAGGGGATACTTCTTACTTTTTGATGGTGTATTCACCATTGATCTTCATTATCACTAGATAAAATCCCCTTATAATTTTTAGGTAGGTTATTTACAGTTATAGGGATACTTCCAGGCCTTTAATGAGTGCTCATTATTTTACTTCATTATTCATGCAGCTTTCAGATATTGAGAAAGAGTAGGGGAAAAAATTTGTCTAAAAACAAAATCCATAATCCAAACTGATTGAGTTTCAATATTTCTATAATTATTCCTATAGGACTTATGGAGGTGTTAAAAAATACATATCACATATTTGGAGAGTGTCAGGGGCATATAAAATCACTTAGTTCAGAAACTCGGTATTAACTCGGGTCTTTCTAGGGTGGGGTGTGCCATGAGGAAATCAGTTAGGGCCTACCATTTTACTAACTTCTGTTATAGAAAATAAATGTCTTATTGCTATATAATGATAGCTCCTTAGGCCAAATGATCATTCAACATGGGACTACCAAGTATTTACTTGAGAAGATTAATATGAGAGATGTGGTGGAGTTCATGGTTCTTCAAGTAATGCCTCAACTTATCCCTAAGAAGATGAGTATGAGGCAGTTCATCTTGAAATTATCATCTCACTTCTCATTACATAGAATCATTTAGATGAGTTAGTAGAGAATGTTCTCATTTCTCACATCATTCCTTGGTGCGAAGAGAGCACTGAGTGATCATTCTATGGTGGAAACATATAAGATGAGTGGATTCCCTTAAACTAGAGGAATTGGGACTAGTGGGTGTAGAAGATACTACATCAGACTCTTGAAGGCTTGTTTCCAGTCATCATCCCATTTATAGGTGATTCCCGTATTAATTATCTTGTTTAAGGGGAAATATTTTCCCATCATTTTGGCTATGAAATGCCAAACATTGGTGAGGTTCCCTCAGAGGACCCTCAGTAATTTTATGTTTAAATGGGGTGAATTTTCTAGGATTTCAATGGTATTTTCATTGTCCAACTCAATACTATGGTGGCATTCCACAAATCCATGAAACCTCCCTAATGTTACCTTGAAATTGCATTTTAGTTGGTTCATCTTCAAACTATGTTTTCATAGCTTGTTAAAGACTATTTGAAGAGAAATTAATTGGTCATATCATTAATGGGATTTTACCGATAGGTCATAAATGTAAAATTTGTATATTCATCACCATAAGGGTTTAAATATTTTTTACATAAAAAATTGATAAGTAGGGTAATCATTATTTAATCCAGAAAAATAACCTAATAGAAAATGATATATTGGGGTGCTTTGAAGGATGTGGCTTCATAATCCTCAATGGATATCTTTATCTGATTGCACCCTAATTACCCATCCATGAAGTAAAGGGTTTGGAAGATTGTGGTTTCATTGATCATGAGTTCTGTGATTGAGAATGGGAATTATTCCTTTGGGAAGTGACAATTAATCTATCTTAAATTGTTATAGACTCTAATCTCCCTATTCTTTTTCTTGTAAGGGATGATTTTGGAAATCCATCTTAGGTATTTCACTTCTCAGAAAAAAAAATCTTTGATCTACTTGGTAATTTCTACCTCTACATTAGCATCATGAGAGAGGTCCATCCTCCTAGGTACCTTTCTGAAACCTCAATGGTCATCTTATAAAATGATATAGAGTGTACCCACATTTGGATCCAGTCTAGTAATTTATGTATATTTCTAATAAAACACATATCTATGTTTTTTTAAAATGAAATATACATATCTTTCTCCGTGAGAGGCATGGTGAAACTAATCAATGTAGGTCTTGAGTCTTGTTTTATTCCGTAATTTACTTACATGAACTCATCAATAGTTCTAGAGACACCTTCCTTGAATATGGGAGGGGAATTATTGAGGTTATACTCTTCTTCTTCCACCATTGAGTTTGTGGAGGAATTTTCAGATGATGTTGAAAATATAAGGCCATCTCTGTCACTGTTAGGGTGAGAGAGTCCAAGGGAAAAGACAATGTCATCCCCTACCTACATGTTCATTATAGAGATATTCTAGAGCTGGTTTTCTTTTACATTGTCACTGGGTAAAGAAGGGGCTTGGATATTTGGTATAGATTCCATTACCTCCACTTGATTTTTGCGTAGAACATAATCATTGTTGAACATGATCTAAGGATTTTTAGGGGAGTTCCCCAATCCATTGGGGTGTGAAAGCTATGTATTTTCATCCACCAATGGTTTTTTTCCTTCCTTTTTTAGAATCCTAATTTAGTATATGTGTCTTTAAAAGACTCAAAGGGGTAAATATCACCAAGTATTATTCTAAACTATTCCATCGATGGGTTTTCGTGGACACTAATGGACTGTTGAAGGTACTAACATGTGGCTATAGATCCAAGGCCTTTTGAGGAGAAAATTGTATGAAATGTCTTGGTATATAACCATAAAATCAACATTATATGTGAGATCTCCAAAAAAATATTTGAAATTTATCTTCTTGAGAGGCCATTTCTCACACTTATCACACACTTGAATGGACTACCTTTGGGGTGATAGATCCCCTTTCTATATCCCAAACATCAAAGGGTATTAATCAGTATGAGGTTGATCTCAGAACCATTTTCGATCAGATACCTTTAGATATAAACATTATAGAGCCTTCCAGAATGATATAGAGGGTTAATGTGTCCATGGATGACCTCTTCCTAGTCTTGTTCATTAAATGAGATGATGAAATTCCATTCTGATGTCATAGTATCCACTCAATAAAACATGATTGCAGGAAATTATGTCTTAAAATCCTATGGGTTCTGGAGGGATTGAACAAGTTCTTCCTTGAGTTCATTTGAAATATGGAGGGAATCTAGGATTGGGACCTTGTTTGGGACAACATATATGTATTTCATAATGTTTTATTTTTGTTCCGGAGTTTAACACTTCCCAATGTGGGGTTTTCTCATTATTAGTTGGGTTAGGAGCTATGACATCTTAGGTAGAAGGGACCAGTTCTTGTGCAGAGGTCGAGGGAGCATATACTTCAAATGGAATAGGCTGTGTTGGCCTTCCCCATTATACAGGATGATCATACAATTACAACCCCACTAGTTGGTAATATAAGACAACAAGGCACGGATGACCATTATAGGCTTTTGGGACACCTCTATGTCCCAATTGAATATGATGAAGTAATTTATCAAGGGTTTCATCTAAATATATGTGCTCTATGGGGGAATGAATGAAATATTGGGTCTGATCATGGTTGTGATATCCTCTATATCCTTAGCTCCTATGCCTTTGGACTCCATCTCCCTAATAAAGAACATGGAAATCATACTTGGGGGAATATTTATTATCATAGAAGGTGTATTCCAAGTGTATCACGTTAATTGATCCAAATATGAGCTCTTAATCTTATTAATTTAATATTTGGTTTTGTGGTTCCCATGTTTTGGATATTACAAGGAAGAAATATTTTGGAGGCAGAGCTTATGTTAGAGCTGAATATGACTCTTCCTCTTCTATCTCTTCATGTGTTTGATGGTCACATTCACCATTAGGAGGATAATTTTATGTCAACTCCTAGGTTGATGGGTCTTCTATGGGTCTACAAAGTTATTCTATCAGTGTGGCATGATCTCAGTCATCTGTCATTGAAATCATCTAGTTCTTGAACATCTTTCCATTCCTGGTGGGAATTTTTTTTCCAATCCTCTTATTATTTTTACCATTCGAAGGTTATGCAGGTCACATAAACCGAGGAGTTATCCATCATCACATGTCTATAATCGAACCATGCTTTGAAGGATTTCTTTAAAGAGTAAGTAATCCTAGATATTGTGACCCTACCTTCTATGAAAAGGTTAGTAGTAATAATGATCAGTGAGGTTGACCTCATTGGGATTCCTGACCACCAGAAACATGAGAAGGTTATTATCCATGGTTGGAAGTAAGTAACCAAGGACTTATTAATTTAAGAAGTACTATTTTTTATTCATCTATTCCTCAAATATCAGGTGACCCTAATCTATTTTCACCTCTATTCAAGGTATATTTTTTGGTGGTTTTCACAAAATTGGATGTGTTGGATAGTTAGGGACCTTTCTAGGTGATTATATGAAAAATTATTCTGGATTGAGAGTAACAGTGGATGTTTCATCCTTGCGGATCATTTTCCTCTATGCTGAGGGTATGATTCCAGACTTATCTGGGGTTTATTAAATGGAATCTTCTAAACTTTATGATATTTTATAAAACTAAAGGTATTTTCTGGATATTTCATTGGAATCAGATGGTTCTACAACTCATAATATATATTTTCAGCACACAGCTCCAACAATTTCTCCTATGATAGAGGGGTACTGATTGATTTTTTTAATCCTTTCCATATGGATATGAATTCAGATACCCTCTAATTTTAAATTTTTCAGTAGTTCATCAGGTTGAAAATTTTCAACTTCCTCAGCATATAGGTGAAATGATAAATTAATTGATGAAAAAGGTCATCCTATCATACAACAGATCCTATTGGAAGGATATTGTACCAAAAAAAGGCTATACCTATTAGATTTTGTACAAAAAACATCATCCTAGTTGCCTCTTATTAATCTCAAGTGTGTATCATTGAACAAAATCAAGACGAGAAGAGTCTGAGATATTATTCTTGGACTCTCACACCATCAAAGGTATATAATGTATAATTTTCTAATTTGGGTTGGAGAAAAGTGTCATCCACCCATTTGGAGTATGGATTTCTCTTTGGATACACTGTTCCACATCAAAATTTCATGACTTCAATTTTAGTAGATCATGAATTTAGGGAATTGAGTAGTTCTATGGGTTCTTTTTTATTAGCCACCTCTTATATATAGGGAGAGAATGAGGCTTCAAAATTTAGAATCTCTTTAATCTCCAATTGATTCTCAATCTATGTGAAGACTAACCAATCACCATGGAGTGTGAGAATTTATCTCCACAATGTAGGGATGTTTCAATTATTTTTAACTTTCCCATTTACGTATACCAGCTATCTGGATATGGATCCAGTCTGATGCCTACATTCTACTATAGATGGGGGATCAACTCTATGAGGGAGAATATTACCCTTTTCATGAAGATGATACCCAATTGGAATGTTGACCCTAAGTATATCCTTGATGTTTTTTCCTAAGAGTTTGCATCTCCTTCTCATATTAGTCCAGTTGTTCATCCATGGAAGGAATGTATGTCCTATTTTGCTGTTATTGGGATATAGAAACACCATTCCCTTTATCTTTGGTAGTGTTCCTCTATAGAGTTGGAAGCTAGATATTCAGAGGTGTTAAGTTTTGGAGTCACCTCTTGTTTTAGGTATGTGAATCATAAATGGGTGCATCTATATCCTCCTATCAGGTTATGATTTTCATATTTTGTACCACTATATCTTTGTTTTGATCCACATTATTTGATGTGTTAATGGTGATGACAATCATAGAGGTGTATCAGGTAATCTTATGTATCCCATTTCTCTTGACATAATCGGATAACTCTACACTTCCTATATTAGGACTGTTTCATGAATCCTTTTCTATGATGGACCATTTTAAATTATAACCCCAATGGGATTTTATTTCCTTCTTTAGTCATTCCTCCTATATCTACTATTGAGTAGTGACCTTGAGGGAGTTTTCAGTCATGAATTTTTAATGGGTTCTGAATAGTAGAGGATCACATTGTAGTGGGAGAAATAGATGGGATGCCAATCGTTGATATTTACCTCCCAACATGGAGAAGACTAATTCCCTCTATGGTGATTATAATGTTGAAAATGGACCTATCCCTACACGTTGGGGACTATCTGGGGCCACAATTGGCATTGTTAGATCATATTGTTTAAAATATAATGTTTCTATATGAGGATTGGATTATTCCTAGGATAGAAATTGAGATATAAATTTCCCCAGCCCAGTGGGCTAGGGTTGATATAGAACTTCCATTGATTTCCCCAATACCCTGTCATGGGATGATGAACCCAGTGATGGAGATTGAGATAAAAATTCCTCCATCCTGGTGGGTTGGGGTTTGTTTTCGGATTCTTTCAACATGTCCTAGATCTTCTTAGAGATTGATGATCTAAGAGCCGAAGGAGGTGGCAGATATTCCCCTAGTATGGTGAGTTGGGTTTGCTCCCGGACGACTACTATAGAAGATACTATTGTGACATGTTTGATATGGTCCAGTTGTGCTCACGTAGGAGGTGGGTGCAATGACAGCCCAAGATGGAGATTATTCTTTACAGAAAGATGTATGTTTTATTAAAACATTTTCTTTCTTGTTTGAAATGCGTTCTTGTTAATTCATGGGGATCAGTTAATATATTTTTTAACTTTCATCGTCCTTTGTTTGTGATTTCTTGACAACATTAAAGTGAGGGAATAATTTTGTAGTGACCAAATTGATCAAAAATTACCCAGTCCTATAATTTTATTGGCTGCTATGAAATTATAGGTTTTAATATATGGGAAATTCTGTTATTATGAGGACATAGTGAGGTAAAACAGTATATTTTTTTCATCCATAGATATGTACATCTGGTAATGCTTTGGAAAAGATTCAGCTAAGAGTTGTTGTGATATAGTGAAAAACACAATGTATGCATTTTTCATGATCTGCATTCTTGTGTTCCGAGCTGTGTAAAGGGTGGCCATATCTAGATGAAAATAATGTTTATTGATGATCTGAAGGTGATACTCATATCCTAGATAGTTTATTTTTTTTCCTTCCATCACTGATGAGTTTCCCATATATTTTAGTATATATAAGTCCTGAAATTCATCTTTTTCTTGTGTAGGATCTCACAGTCATAAATGGAAAGGGTCTAGAACATTATGGGGGTGTTTTTTTCAAATAACTCTCTCCATATATCAATGTCATATTCCTCTTCATCAGAATTACAGTCCTCTATTTGGTCAGACCATAGAAGGTTCTTCTCAGTGTTTCTTGTTGAATGGAGTACAATGTTAATGGTACTTAATAGGGAACTATATGAAGTTGACCCCAATGTTTTGACCACCTCTCTATATGATTTTTGTGTGTGTTGAACACCTCTCTATATAGAGGTGTATGAGAAAGGAGTTGATTTCCTTTTCCACTTAGGATATCACTATGTAGAGGCTTTCTACAATGGATTTCATGAGTAGATCTCTTGTAATCAATATCCACACTACCACAAGGAGGAATATTACAATAATTATTGCCTTTTACTTTAGTTGAAGATTCAATGGACCCCTAGGGTATTAAGAATGTGTCTTAAAAACCCAAAAGAAAACTAATATTGAGAAAATTAGGGGTATGAGTCTCCTTCTATATCATGTTTGGAATATGCTGACCTACATTTTTGAATCATTTTGGGATATGATCCTACTATATAATTGCTTCTGGAATATACTGATAATTATACGATACTATGGGAATATTTTCCTGATACTGAGAAGCTGTTGAAATATTCCCATGATATTCTTCATTATTGGTAGGAATATGATCCATTTCTAAGGCATGTGTCACTCTCACATGGTGATCCTCTTTTATAATGGGAATATGAGCCCAGTCATAATCCTTGGAATATGTCTCGAGTCATTTTAGTTGGAATATGAGACTCTATCAATGCATGTTCAACTTTCACTTGGTGATCCCTGGTTAAAAAAAATATGATCCATGTCCGTATATGAATTCCCCATAACAATATGTTGATGGGCCTCCAGAACAGGAGAAGGAATATAATACTCCTCTTGTATAAACTCAAAAGGATTATAATTTAGTTGTTCATCATTGGATTTAGAGATATGATCCAGGCTTCTATGATATATTGAAATATTCCTAGTAAATTTACAGATAGGAATACGAGTCTTTCTCGAGGTATGTTCTGCTCTCACCTGGTGGGAATCAGTCAGAACATGGATATGATCCTGATCATAAGACTTTGGAATATGTCACCTATCTTTTTAAATAGTAATATTATCCATTCTTGAGGCATTTTACACTCTCACCAGGTGATCCCCAGCTAAAATGGGGATATGAGGCCGATATTGGGTCTTTGGAATATGTCGCTATTCGTTTTTTATAGGTTTGTACCCATTTCCCAAGGCATGTGTTGCTCTCACTTGGTGATCCCCAGTAGGAATGAGAATACAAACTTAGTCTGGGGCCTCATCCTTTACCAGAATATGCCAATAATCCTCCTAAATAGGAGTAATAATATGAAATTTATCCATAGAAAAAACTATTTCATATTGATCATAGTTTTATAATGTATTTTCTATAACAATAGGTATATATTCCTATCCCTATATATATACCAATTTCAGAATATGTCTACAGAGTTCTTCAACTATTTATAATATGCAATGGAAATTTAGAAAAGTCTGTGCAGGAATATAAGCCTGTACATTTTCTATCTCCACTATATAGTGGAATATATATTCTATTTAATTTAGGATGTGAGCCCACTTTTATCCTTCATGTGCCACTAAAATATTCCAAAGGACTACATGCATAGGGCTAGGGATATGTTCCTCACCCATGATTTCTGCAATAATATTCCCACAAACTTATTTTGTGTGAGTAGGGATATGAGCCTGCTTGCTGGTCACCACTGGAATATGCTGTCAGAAATCATGACCATGAGTGGGGATATAACATGGATCATGGTTATCTAGATTATTTCATTTCCTATGGGTTTCCCTGTTACCCATTCATGGGTGTCATAGGTGGAAATGTGTTGGGTGGTACCCTCAATAGGTGAATGAAATGTAATAGTGGGATAGAACTAGTGATGATGGTTGACATGAACCTTCCTCGGCAGCCCCTAAACCAAAAGGGTCCATAGTTTACTTTTTGTTCCACCTTCATCAAATACTAATGTTAGTGATTTTCGTGCACTAAGTATAAGCTTATGAAGTGGTTGGTGATGGTAACGAGTGCCAATATCTCTACTACATCTTTCATTGGACGATGTAGGATTATTTTTTTTAGCACATGGAGACCCTCATGGGTAGCCTCATGGGTCAGGATCTTAACATGTTTATTCTATTCTAATACCATTTGATTTTACATCCTATGATAAAGGTGTTGATCATATGAGGTCATAATGAGTCCTGCATGGGGATTTGGTCGTAGCTAATTTTTAAGAACAGTCATTGGATGAAGACATTATCTCAAGTTGGGTGTTGTTTTTGAGAGAAGTATCTATAGACATGAAGTCACACAAGGAACAAGATGATTGATTAGTGAATCACTTTAAGCATGATATGTGCTCAATCAGAGAGGAATGAGTTACATTATTGTCCTTTATTATTCTCAGTCTGACCATTCTGTTCACGTAGACATGTTAATGCAAGCTTGGAGAATCCCAACTTCATCTGAGAGGTTCATGAAAATCATTCATCTTTTTTTTGTATGATATGAAAACAAAATGGTTTTGAAAAATGGTAAAATAATCACTCTATTGTTTGAGATATTCACATCAGGTCGACCATTTTTTTTCTCATCAAAAAAGATACAACTGAGGTGCATTTGTTTTAACCCAATGGTTGATCATGGGGGGATCAATGTATTGCACGATCATTACCATCTGGTTCACCATTATTTTTCTTAATGGAAACTCCCAATGATTCCCACATCTATAAATGTGTAAAAACCTACTTTCTAAGGGTAGATGGTCATTTGGGTTTTTATACCCAATGGAACTTACGAACTCACATTTGGTTGAAAGGATGGGAGGTCGGTTTCATCACACCCTTTTGGGGGAATATATTCTTAAATAAGACCCTCTTATAGATTTAATATATGTTCATGAATATCTTACTAATCCAAATGTAGGATCGGTTAACCTAACAAAATGATCATAGGTTAAATTCATTTATATGTTATGGGGTATCTTTTAGTGAGTCCATCTATTTTTATAAAAGGTTCTTTATCCATTTACCACTAATGGGCAGATTCTTATATGTTGAAGCTATATAATCAATAACTCTAGGGTTTTTTGTCATAGAAGGATGTAATTAATATGTCGATGATAGGATTAAACCTCTATGATGTGTCCTACATATCCTATTTTTAAATGGAATCAAAATGCACATAGTTCATTAAACCCATTTAGTTTAACATTATGAAGAAAAGGTAAACATTAGGAAACATAGGCATCAGGTATTTGAGATCAAACCTTGAGGAGGAATCCTATATATCCCACTTATACCATAAATTTGAGTAATCATAGTTAATTCATTCCCTTAGGACTTTCCCTAATGTGGATTCTCTTGTATGGGGTAGTCATATCATGTCACTAATAAGGGATTACAAACTAAAGTTCTCCTAGATGGAATAGATTCATAATGTAATTTATAATGTCCATTGAAACTCCCCAAGCCCATGTGATCCATTCTCGGTGTGAGAAACATGGGATATGAAGTAATCAGTCTCACTTCAGGTGGATGTTGTTCTTATGTATTGGGAAAAACCTTTTTATGTTTAATTTGGATCTCGATCCTTAGTATGGAGTCCTATGTATCTAGGGTATAGAAGGAATCAATGTTCTCATATTTCATTTGACTTCTAAGTCTTTTTATGGATGAGGTAGAATGATCAACCCATGGGAATGATTGGGTCTAGATGCTTCAAATGTCAGAGAAATAAGGGGACTTACAATGATGTTGACTCCAATTTGATATCAGTACTTAATAAGGCATCCTATGTATCCTAGTTATGACAAGAATCCGAGTTCTTATAGTTCAATTGGTTGGGGATTACACACTGAGGTTTCCCTAATATGTGGGACATATAATATTATTTCTCTTATCTGGGATTACACATTGAGATTTCACTTACATGGGAGAATATAAAATTATGTTTTTGATTGGGTATCACACACATAGGTTGCCCAAATATGGTCATTGGACAAGGTTTTCATGTCTTGGGACACCTACCTGACCTAGACTAGTTTTCTACCTAAGCTACTTAATTTTTCCTTATATTCCCTAATTATTTTAATGAAATTTCATATGATTCCTATACATGTCCAGTATTATAATTGACATATCCAAATACAATCTCATGATCTAGTTGACTCTTCTAAGGTATGTCTCATAATCTTAATTTCATGTTTGTGGGATATCGCATGATCATAACTGACATGTCTGGAGGGTGTCATATCACTTGGATTACTTATTTGTAGGATGTCAAATGATCTATGGGGACATTTCGTGAGGGTTTCCCATGACCTTTCATACATTTCTATAGGACATTTCACAATTTGTATTTTATTTCCTAGTGTCATTGTGAAGCCTTCCTGGCATGCTTGGAGGATGTTGCATGATCTGGATGGTATGTATAGAAGAATTTGTGAGGCCTAGATGATATACACAAGGGTGGTATCATAATTTGGGTGACCTGTCTGGGAACATTGTAGGATCTGGATAGTGATCCATATGGCTTCTCAAGACTTGAGTGGAATTCCTAGAGGGCATCAGGTGATGTTGTTGACATGTATGGAGGATATCAAATAATCTAAATGTCATGTTTAGGGAGTGTCACATGATTTGGGAAACATGTATCAGTGTTTTCATGTGATAAGGGTGATTCATGTGAATCATATGAGGATCATCGTATATGTTCTTCACCTAATTCTCCCATATTTTAGTTTTTATTATATCTTTTATTACATATGTGCCTTATATTTCTTATAATATTTACTTGTTTAGGTTTCATGTGATTTAGCATATATGCAGGTCCTCCTTTTCATAACCCGTATGATGTTCCAGAAGTCCATCATGTGATCTCAAGTGATCATGTGATGTTCTTATTCTTACTACGCAACCCTTTAATTTAGTCCCTATATTTTACCTGAAAAAAATACTTTTGTGATTGCGAGATTAGATTCTCTAAGAAATTAACTCATGTTTTCTCATGTTTGGTTGACCGATGGATGCCTTTTTTGTGCTAGGGGGTTTATAGGCCTCGCCAAACTAGTTTTTCATCGCATTTTATGTTTTACATATCTTAGATTCAGTCTAGATATAATGGAGGACTTTGGTGTCTCACACTTCATGAGATCCTACCAATGTCATTTGGGGGATGTCACCTGATGAACAATGACTGCAACACCATCCCATAAACACCCAATTTATTGAATTTGGATGGTCAAATGGGTCTTTCTTACCATGTAGATATGTTTATAGGATTTCACAGGGACACCTTGACATGTATAGGGGCCTTCATGAGATCAACATTCTTATGGAAGGGCTCTCTCATGATTGAAGTTGACTTGTCTAGGGTCTTCTGTGAAACATAGGTGGCTTGTCAAGAGGAATTCCATGGGATTATGGTGACATGTCAATGGGGACCATGATATCAATAGTGATTTCCTAGGTGTATAACCACTTTCTCATTATGATGAAAATATCTCATTTTGCTAGAAGATCCCATTTTTTTACATTTTATTTCCTCCTTTTATTGTAAGGGATAGAGATCTAATGATGTTGTTCCTGTGTAGTTGAAAAAAATGCACTCACTACCTTTGATACGTCGCGTGACTAATAAAGGATCATGTGGTGATGCATGAGTATTTTCATGCATGATCCTTCTATTTTCCTCTAGATTCATTTGTGGAAATGTAAATTTGAATGGACATGTCTGAAACCTTTTCCATGATGGAGGTGACATGTTAGTGAGCTCTTGAACGGTAAGGTGTACATGTATCTAGGGATTCTACAATGTATTTTAGACTATAGGGGTGTATTTCATGAATATCAATAACCAAAAAAGGCTTCTAACTTTTTATATTTTCATCCTTTATTTTACAAGGATTTTTTTGGGTGTTAGAACCCTACTGGATGACATGTCATGGGATACTAAGGGACTCATATGACAGCCTCTACATGATCAGTAGGTGTTTTGGATGCCTTCTCAAAAGCAAGGAGGTTTTTTTAAAGGGTCTTTTTTTGACATCTAGCTATTCATGCGCTATGCATAACCCATTTTCATAACCATCTGAAGGTCATACAATCATTTCTCCTTTAGAGATTTACGCAATATACATGTTCTGGCCACCTTCTCTTCCATTGATTTGTGGGGAAAATATTACCCATGTTTAAGTTATTTCTCCCATTATAGTTTTTTTATTCCCATTTAGAAGGTGTCAACACCAATATATATCTATATTGAGTAAAGAATAAAAATTTATCAATATTTTCACCAGTCAATTAAATTACTTCCATAGTAAAACACTATATGTAAAAATGTTATACAGTTTAGGAAATAATGGTATCCAAGATAGATAGATTATGGATATTTGATATAAATGTATTTTCTACTAATCATAAGAAATATAATGTTTTAGGGGAAAGATAATGACTAAAAAAATTAATCGACAAAGTGATTGTAAATATGTTTCCAGGTTAACATTATCATAAACCATCCAAAGGAAGGATAAGGATGGTATTTTTACAACATATCCCTAACGGAATAAAATAAATGGTTTTTTCATTGATTAATAGAAATACCATTAAAATATCAATAAAATACTCTTGAGGAAAATAACCGTTTATCTTTAAAAATATTTTTTAAGAACTAGATATTTACATAATATTAGGAAAACCATTTTTTTAAATGAAAATTATAAAATTTTAAAAGGTAAATTCAAATTAATGAGTTTATATGACTATGGTAATGTTTTGTTCATGCTTATTTTGTTAAAATGAATATTCCTTTCATTTCTTTTATAAGAAAATCCAAACAAGTTCATTGTTTAGAAAATAATTGGAATATTAATTTTATAAAATTTTCTAAAAATTAAATCATAGTTAAAAATAAATTAAGAAAATATAGGATAATATTGAAAACATCTTTGAATTTTTTTTAGAAAACATGGTTTTGGAAGAAAATAGATTTTTGAATAAAAAGAGAAATAAATTCAGATTTTATTTAAAAAAATCTCAATCATTTTAAGTAACAATTATATTAAAAGTGTACCATTACATAAAATTTTCATGATTAAATACAGGAGAGTTAAATGAAATGGTTTTACCAAATAATGATTAAATAATTTCCATCAATGGAAATTCAAGCTTATACAATCCAAATTAAATTGAGAATTTGAAATAAACACTTACCTCTTCAGAAAATTTTGAATCATAACCCACATGCAAGAAATAAATTCAACAAAAATTTTAATACCATGTATATAAATATATTCATGATATATTGTATCAAATTATGAGTATATACACCTCAAAAAATAATATGGGGTATAACATAATATATATCACAAAGAATACAATTTGAAATGAGAAACCCTTACAATGATCCTTACATTGAAGTGAGAATTAATGAATTAATTGATTATGTGTTTCAAATGTAAATAAACATCAAATAGGTTGAAATGAAATATAAAATAATCTAAATAAATTCCACACATAATCATAGAATATCAAATATAGTGATGAAGTAATGTAACCTAATAAAAAGAAATTGAGGTATTAAATTCCTTACCAATTGGTAAAATTAAATTCAAACCACCTGGGATGGAATAAATAAAATTGAAACTATAAATACCATGAATTATGAATTATTAATGAAACTAATGGTAAAATGGTCAGTATATACACCATATAAAATAAAATAGTTGTATAAATTAAAATATACCATAATGAAGGGAAATTGTTACGAAGCTCCTTACCTTATATTTCCATTTAGTTGAAAATTATTTATTCTCATGTATAATGGTTTTAAACATGTTAATTATTTATAATATAATAATATTAACTTTCATAATATCTTATATGGTCTTATTATGACAACTTTCCACTTATTTGTTAATAATATTTCATTATTACAAATGTTCTGGTTGTTAGGTACTTCAATTTCTCAAGATTTGTTTTCCACATAAGTTCCACCTAATTTGAATAAGATATTGATAAATCATATACATAATGATATTAATGTTTTAAATTTCATATTTATTCATTTTATACATTTTTAGAACTATTCATGATATTTGGAGATGGAAAATGAATCGCATCACTTTGTGGAGACGGTAGGCTGTATATACACACAAGCATCGATATGATTCCATTAATGGGTGAAAGGGTGATGAAATGGATGATATATTAATTTTACTGAATTAATATCACATCATATGAATCATATATATTCATTAATTTCATCATTGTGACTATCCTTTCGAGTCGGTGATGGGAAACAATTTATATCGGTTTGTGAGGCGGTAGTCCTTTGTACACACGAGTGCTGGATTTGTTTCCAATTTGATAGAGATAGATATGGATAAAAATTATTCAATAAACATAATAATATCTTATTATATGGTAAATAATAGTTTTATTATATTTTTTGTTTCAATACAAACATTATGGTTGTAAAAGAAGAAAGAAAAGAAGGAGCTTCGTTAAGACGATTTCCATCTCTTAAAGAAACTACTTTTTGATCTTTTCTTAGGGAATGTAGGGATGGTATTTTGGGAAGAATGAAAACTCTATAATGTGTCTAAGGATTCTGGGTAGAAATTTTTTTAGGTTTTTCTGAGCCGAATTTCTTGAGATTTGTTCATAAGTGAGGTGAGGGGTGCCCTTATATAATTGTGGAGGAATGAATTTTTTGAAAATACCCAAAAATATTTGATAATGGGAAGTAACTATCACCCCATGTGGATAAAAATTTGATAATTAATGTATTTGAGGGAAGCTAAGGTCTTTCCAAATCTCTACCACAAAAAATAATCATTTCTATACATGTTATTATTTATCCTCTAAGATTATTTAATTTTACCACTTTATTTTTTAGCATAGTAAATAGTTTTTTAAATATGGTAATTTATCATTAAGACTAAAAACATGATCCTTATTAGTTAATTTGGACTCAATGATTATTAATATTAAATAAAATTTTTCAAAAAAATACATTTTGTGTGGAAAATTAATTTTAACATAAGCACATGTAATGCACAACCCCCTATTTTGACTATAATATTGGTAAAAAAAATTTAGCCTTCGTACAAATAAATATGAACAATAATTTATTTAACATTATTATAAAATAATTATTATTATGATTCTAAATATTGAATCCATTCTATTAAATTCAATTCAAAAAATTTCTATAATTTAATTTAAAAATAAACATGCAAATCGTGTCGAAAAAAGGTTTTTCAAGATGTGAATTTCTCAAGCATAAGATGATCTTACATTAACTATATGACTAGTGATCATAATTATATGGGTTTAAATTAATATAGTTAGATATAAAATCTATTTATTTTATTTAAATATTTCTTTATTACTGGTATTTTTAATTAATTAAAATGTAGAAACATTATGAATTTTAAAATAGTTTTCAGAAAAATGAATTTTTAATCCTACAAATAAATGTATACCAAAATTTGGTATAAAGATGATTAAAATGTAAATAATTATTATAAATATAAGAAAAATACTTTTTATACTTTTTAATCAAATTAAAATCATAATGAGACATTTAAATTACTTAATTTATTGAAAATAAATAATAGTTTCATAAAAAATTGTATTTTCACTATTCATTGAAAAATCACTCGTTTCAAAAAAATACAAAATTTCACACAAAGTTAATTTTGATATTGTGATTTAAAAAATTAATTTATTTTTGTCAAATACAATTTCTTTTATAAAATAATTATAATTCCCAAATATAAAATAAAACCATTTTTGAATAAATGTATTTTGAAGCATAAAATGACTTTACTAAAAATTTGAGTGATTGTTTACTTTTATCAATAAATTTTTACTGATTCAGACCTCTGTATATATATATTTCATAATTCAATTAATCCTATTAAAACCTACTAATTCAAAAACATTGTTAAAATAGACATATTTAAATAATATATTTTTTTTTGTTTAAAATCAGTTTTGACTGTCATATAAGATATTGAAGAAAATATTGGGGTGTTATATTTTATTTTTTGTCATTAAGAATAAGAGATTATTCAAAAAATAAAATTATATTTATTTTAAATTTTCTCCTCATGAGTAAACTAAGAAATTTCATTACATGGAATTATGTAATTTAAAGTCATCATTTGACAATGATACACACCTTTATTAATAGAAAAATTCTTCATTTGATCATGCTAGTAATCAGATTCAACAGTATTAAATAAAAATATGCATCAGAATCAAGTACTCTAATGTTTTTATTGGTATTCCTTCTATAGTAAATGAAATAAATATTTCTTCTATTTACAAATTAGGGTGAGTAATATTGTTATCAAATATCAATTAAAATGTAATGATACAATAAAATAATGATGAGACTAGATTTAATACCAAATAATTTCCTAGATAAGAAAATTATAGTGTCTTTTAGAGGGTGATGGTGAATTAAATCGTGAAAACTGAAAATTTTACAACCTCTCAAAAATTATGTTTTTTAGAAGTCATAAACATCAAAAAAGGTGAGTACAACAAAGCATAAACATGTGCCAAAAATAAAAACTATTAGAAATTAAAATACATAACGTAAGTAAACAATCAATCTGAAATTAAAAAAAGATTAAAACACAAATATTTATATAATAATCTATGTAATTATTTAAATAATATTATTTACCAACGGTTCCAATTCATAGGGACACTTTACATCAATCCCAAAGTTTTATGAGGATCAGTAACCCGAACCATTTTAATCAAGTTCTACAAAAAGAAATTCATTGATTTCATCAATCAGAAGGAAAATGCGATGCATCAAGAAATTACACAACAGAACATTGGTACAAGGAATCTTTATACCCCAGAAACCCTTGGATTAACATGATCAATAACAAGTTCATCATCAGAATTCATAGAACTTGATTTTTAGAAGAAATATGGAATATATATTTAGGGCCGCATCGATCATGAAGATCATAAGAATCATATATTCCAATCCTTATAATCTATTTGATCACAAACATTGGAAGAAATTATTTTAAATAGAAAGACATAGATATTTTACAAAAAACCTCTCACAATTGTATGCTCTAATTAAACACACTAAAAAATATAAGCGACAACTCTCAAGCAATGAAATAAAACAATGCTTGATGTAATATCTTTCAGTGTAGTAAAGTCACATATCACATCATATCTTTTATTCCTTGAATCATTTTTCTAATTATTAATGATTTTGTAACAAAATCTAATGATAATATCTAATATCTTTGGGTTTTTTATAACAACATTAAAAGTAGAATCATATTTTTATAAATGAAATTCAATGTAGCTTATCAACATCCTAGAAATTCAATGGATCATTTAGTTTATTGAAACATAGTTAATGAAGTGTTTTAAACTAAAAAAATAGTGTTTAGAATATATTCATTTTAGATAAAATTGAATTTAAGTGAATTTTTATTTTCCAAAAAAGGATATAGTAGTTCCATTTGACTCAAATTTCAATCCTTTGGAAGAAAAAAGGATAAAGTACATATAGAACTAGAATGTGTACAATGTATTTATAGTCAATATTTCTTCTCACTTTTAATCAAAATAAAATTATTTTCATATAGGTAATATCTTCAAAACATTAGTTTTTTTAATCTCTTTTTTATAAACATTGAATATACTTGTTTAGAAGAAATATATTCTTGTATTTCTTGATTTTCATCATCAATTCCATTTATTTGTTTCATTTTTTATACTAAGTTTAATTTTTTTATTTTCCTATATAAAATATCTTTTCGTTGGATTATACTAATTTTTGTTATTCATTAGGGATGACACTATTTTTGTTTTAATTATAAGATAATTTTTTTTCAATTGACATTGAAGAAATTCCAACATAGTGATTGCCTCATTTCTCTCTTGTGATTCATTTAAATTTGAAATAATATTTTATTAAATAATGTAGTTATTCCAATAAAGTTTATTATATATTGAGGAAAATATGATGATTAATTTATTAGTAGGTTCAATTATAAAATAATCATGTAATTAATGGATTAATTTGTTAGTAAAATGTGATGATAAAATGTATAATTGATTTTAATAATTGATTTTTCTTATTTAGATGGTGTGTTCTTAATACACAGAACATGGGTTATGTGTTAAATAATATTTTTTTTCTATTGAAATATATTTTCTAATTATAAAAAAAAATTATTATTATTTAAATATAAATGTTTTTAATTTTTTTATTTAAGAAAATTTCTTAACTATATTATTTAGATTTAAAATACTATTTGAATTTTTAGAAGGTGATTTCGTAATGGACTGGGAATTTTTGTTTTTTCTCTATTATTGAAATGGTTAAATGTTTAATGTCAAATATAAAACATAATTATTTTTCACCCATAAAATATTATCTATATATATTTTGGATTTGATTTATTAAATCAAAATATATTATTTTTGTTTTAGCTTTTGAGATGTAATTAATTTCACCCCAGTTGTTTTCAGTTTTTTCCATAAAAGTATTTTTCTTTTTGTTTTTAAACATTATAATAAATTTTCTAAGAAATAATATTTAGTTATATAATAATTCAGTCATGTTTTTTAATTTTTTATATTATATCTATTTCTCTCAAACATAATTTGTGTTTTTACATTGATGAGATGTGACTTTTTACAACATGATGATTATGCTCTATGAAATGTTTGAGAAACTAAATATAATTTTTTTATATTATGAAAAAATTTGTGTCAATTGATTAATTAAATAGAGATTAATTATTTGACTTTTATTACAACTGTTTTATGAAATTTTTTATTTTATTTGATTTAACATATCAGATGGTTGGTCATTTTCTTAAATAAGTGAAATGTATAGGCAAAAAATTTATTATGTGATATGTTTTATGAAAAAAAATATTCAATTCAAAAAAACTCTTATTTTTAACTACTATTTATTCTATAATTGATTTCTTATATTAGAGGTTTTTAAAGTTTCATTTACTGAATGAAAATTTTAAAGCTTAAAATTTTAACTTTTCTAAATACTTTAGTTTCACAACACAAGGACTGGTAGGTTTAGTGTCTTCGAGAATATCTACATAATAGTCTTATTTTAAAATACTTGTTGAAATTTTCCTTAGCCATGCTCTTATATACCCTTTCTAGACATTATATAAGATAAATGATCATCATAACATGGGGATTGGAAATATAAAAAAGTGGTGATCTCAAATGTTTAGTAAGGGAAAGGACATATCATAAAGTATTAGATCATAATCATTAAGGAAAATATGAGGAAGACAAAAATATAATAGTAAAACTTAAAAATACAATGGATTATATTCATAAAACCAGATAAAGACACATACGATCATAACAATTGTAAGATATAGGGAGAGTGTTTGTATGCTTTTTGGTATATATACATGTGATTTTTATAGGTTTTTTCAATATTATAAATGCATCTCAAAATCATAATTATTATTTCATTAAAATCCATAGTTTTTAATTATATTTTATTCCACTCAATTTTTTTATTTAATTATATTTAATTGTATTAATTTTATTCATCATTTATTTTTTTATTTTTTATTTTTGTTAAACCTTGTGAAAAATTATTTGTCTATGTATTGTTTTATCTATATGTAACATGTTCTAATTTCTCTTTAACTTTACATGAGTATAATAGTTTAAAATTTACCCTTAAATATGTTTTAATATACCATTACAAAAGTCTTATTTTTATTATTATTACATATATGTAAGTTTATTTCTACCCATATATGGTGATTAATCCTTTCATTATACCCTTACCCAGATTCTCATTTACCCTTACATAGCTTTGAATTTCCATGTTTACCTTTACATATCATTTCTTTTACCCTTAGGCATGGTTTATAAATTTTTTTATATTAATGAAACTCTTTCATAACCTTTAAAAAATATTTATATTTTTTCATTACCTTTATGTAGCTATATATCTACTCTTAAACAACTTTTTGAAAGTTTATTTTACCCTTAAACAACTAGATTAATATTTATTTTACCCTTACACTACTAATTTATATTTTATCTTACCTTTACATGTAAATTTGAAACTTTATCTTACCTTTAAACAAGAATAGATGTACCTTTATGCAACCTATTTAAAATATTTTTCACCCTTATTCATCCTTTACAAAATATTTTTTCCCTTACACAAGGTTTGAAAATTTTTCTACACTTACATGAGGTGTATCATCTCCAATGATAGAAACACCCTCCAATAAATATAGTAGATGTTTTTACCATTGCTCTATTTTTTACATCAATTTTTGGGAACTCATCTATTATTTAAGGTGGAATATTATACTAGTAGTAGCATCTTCTACTAGTGGTAGTATATATTCGTCTTGCGTTACCACTCCCGTGATTCTATTTAAAACAATGATGGTAAAAACATAATTGTATCTTATATCAAAGGTAAAATAAGATCTATTTCAACATCATTTTCAAGTAGCCTTAATCAATGATAGTGGAAATAACACCTCAATGATAGCATAGATTTTCTTTACAAATATTATCATAAAATATAACCATTTCAACCACATAGTAGAATTATAAAGTAATCTACATAATATATTATGCTATGTTGCCAAAAACTTTATATATCCAAATTAAAAAAAAGCATTGCAAGTTGTATTTAGACCTAGAATTCTCTTATAACTTGAGATATTTACTGAAATTCTGAGATGAAAATATTTATTATTTTATTTATTTGAAAAATTATCATATTTAATAATGAGCATATTTCAAGGAATTTTAATAAGATCAATGAAATAATGAAACCATACAAAAATAGATGTGTAATAATATGTTTCCTTATTTTAAAATATTTCAAACCATTGAATAGTAATGATGAGTTTAGGAACCTCCTTCGGAGCAAGAATCAAATAATGTAGAAAATTTTACATTAGAAATTTATTTCTAAATAATGATAAAGGGATGTTGTGTAGGTTGGCATGATAAAATTTTCTTGATACATGTTTGAAATCCATTGCGACCACTTTTTCCTTAGTGCAATCAAAAAGTGTCTTCAACGTTCGACTCGTTTAACTAAATTGATTAGAGATTATCAAGATACATAAACTTATACATAATTTTATCATCTATTTTAATTTATATCTATTTTTTCATTGTTAAATCTTCTCTTCTTTTATTTATTTTAAAAGATTCACATTATTCATTTCCCAACCAAAATAAAGTTTGTTATTGGTTATTCTACTAACCAAAAGGATGGTTTCTTGGTTTTGACCCCTAAAAAGTCAGGTAAAATAAGGTTGAGAATCCTATTAAATGTTAGGTATTGGATTTTCCTCCATGTAGTGTATAATTTTTGGTTAGTAAATAGGGTATCACACCTTTAAAAGTGAGGTTTATTAGTGGGCACTGATCTTCATGACGAGTAGAGAAGATTGAAGAGTAGAGTAGGATAATGGAGATTCGAACTACTATAAAAATATTGAGTCATTATTTTATTTCAAATTAACTATATTCTTAAAATTTCACTTTACTATTGATTAATAAAATAATAAACATTAATTTATTATTTTTTAAAAGTTTTAATGGACAAGTCACCCCCTTTGGTCTATTATTTGTATCTATCTCAATCCAATAATTTATATCATATTGAAGTCATTTAGATATATGTTCTATTGATTATATTTTTTTACTAACCGGAATATCCTAGACCTAAGACTCTCTAGAATAGATATCTATTTTTGTAGATTGTATTTATTAAGGCAAATGATTCTTTGACCCCTCAAGAGACACTATTTTTTAACGGAAGTGATTATGAATATTGGTAAGTTCGAATGAAAGCATTACTGAAGTAGTTAGGTGTGTATCATTGTAAAATCAGAGATAAATCATATAAACATGTTTAAGAGGATATAGAGACACTTGTAGGTTATGATATGGTATAATATGTTTTGAATTATAATGTAAAACAATATTTTGTGTTATGTTATAAGTAGAAATGTGTATGACTACTTTAGCCTTTATGAAATTCCAAAACATGTAGATAATTATAAAATATTTTCACTATGGAATAGAAAATATTAAAATAACCATGTTAGGAATGGTACGTGTAGAATATCAAGATTTCATGATGGGTGAAGATGAAGCAGTGAACCAGATGTTCTACCAGTTTACAAGCATTACAAATCGTATGATTTTACTTGATAAAATACAAGATAATGTAGCTATTATTAAAAGGGTATTTAGATAATTACCAAAAGTATGGCATGAAAATAATATTTCAATCGACGAATGTGATAATATTAAAGAGTATACATTGTACGAACTAATTAGTTCTTTGCTCGAGATGAACTTGAATTTAAAAATATTACAGATGATGAATCTATAAACAAGAATAGTATTTCTTTTAAGTATAATGTTAATGATAACTCTAGATATTATAAATATTATTTCTATAAAATTGAAAAATATATACCCCATTTTAGATATAATATCTACAAATTTATAAATAATAATGGAATCAAGAGGTAGTTTAAAAGTAAGAACCAAAAAGGAGTAAAATAAAGGGAATTATGATAATAATAATGTTGTTTGAGACTTAACATGTAATGAGTGTAGGAAAAAGTACACATCAAGACTTATTTTCCTAAAATCAGACATTAACAGAATGAAAATGACAAAACAAGAAATGAACAGTATGCATTTTTTGGAGGATAGCATTATTTTGACAGTTCATATTTGAGTAGGGATATAGTATGTGGAAATTATAAAGGGAACCATTATTTTAGGGATACAAATTTTGAGGAACCCAAATCATTATTTACTTAATTAAAAACTTATGATACTTTTTATCACAATACAATATCAGAAGATCAAAAAAGATACAAAATCTTATTCTAGTTTTGATTCCGATTCTTTTAAATATAAAGTTAGAGAATTATATAAATAGTATGTGTAATTAAAGAATAATTTGATAGGATTATTGAAAAAAACGTTGATATAAAAATTTAAAAATTATATTTATCAAATAAAAAATAGAAAATTGAATATGAAAATATAGAAATTAGTTATTACCTAGATAAAGAACATAAAAAGAAATAGGATTAGTAGATATTGAAATTAGAAGGTGAAAATAAAAAATTAAATATTTTTTGGTAGAAAATAATAACAGTCATGGAAGAAGATTTAATTTACTCTTAGAAGAAGTGACTAATGTTGAGAATGAGTGTAAGAATCTGAATAATGAAATTTATAAATTGAGAAATACATATTCTATTTCTAAGGAGATAATATATACTGATTTATATTTTAATAAAAAGAGAATATGGATTTGAAAAAGGTTGTTTCCAATCTTGATGAAACTATATCTATATTTTTTCAAGGAAAAGAGAAAAATGAAAAAATTATGCCTATGATGAAACTAAACTATATCATTAATGGTTTTGGTTATAAAATATTATCACTGACAATTAATAAGACTACTCTTTTTTAAAAGATATCAAGTAATCATTCCGAGTGTTACATGATTTAAATATTGAATGCAGCAGGATTATTCCTATTATACTCTTTTTGATTTACAAAATCATTTGTGAATAAAAAAGAATTTATCCCAATTTTTTTTCTAAAAATCCTAAAAAAATGGTTTAAATCTATTTATATTCCAAAATTATCTATTACTAATAAAATTGGACCCAAGTTAAATTCAATACTAAAAAATTATACTTAACTGATATATTTCCATAAATATGAATTTGAAATATCAATTATTCATAGTATCTAGACAATGGGTGTTCTAGATACATGATATGTGATATTTAATAATTTATTATCTTTTTATTCATGTAATAGAGGCCTATTCACATTTAGTGACAACTTTAAAGGTCAGATTTAAGGTATTAGAGAAGTTGGTTTTTCTAAAACTATTATAATTTAAAAATAATTATTTGTCGATTGTTTAAAATAAAATTTAAAAAGTATATCCTAGTTATATTATTGTGGATTAAACCTAATTTTTGAAAATGATAAATTTATATTTTTGAAAAATTATTCTATGTTATTCTTTTTAAATAGAAAATATAATGTTTACATAATTGAATTTTTTGACCTAACTAAATATAAAGTTAAGTTTATTAATGACATAGAAAAATATGATATTTTTTGGCATAAGAGACTTAGATATGAAAAATTCAGACTGGTGTAAATGCTGTCAATGTATGAAAAGTAACTATAACTACCAATGTTATAATCAAGTATGTATTTTTTTGTGATTTATTCTTAAAGGGTAAGAAGAACAACAAAAGATTTAAATATTTTAATGATGTTATTATTTATATATGTCTTCAATTACTACATCCAGACATATTTGGTTCTATACAAAATAAAATTTTATGTGGAATGAAATATTTATTTTTAATAGTTGATTATTTTAGTATATTTATCATTATTTATTTCTTCTTAGACAAAAATGAAACATTAACCATGTTTTTTACTCTGTAAAATTATTAAAAACATCAAAAATATTTCAATTATCACTACAAGAATGGTATATGTGGTAAATGTTTTAATTTTTAATTTGGTAAATTTTTTGATGATAATGGTTATAATATTTTTTTCATCCCATATGAAAGCACAACAAAATTTTGGGGTTGAAATAAAGAATAGTTCAATTCAAGAAATGTCTAGATCAATGGTTATTGGTTTTAATTTGCCTAAATATTTTTGGCCTAAAGATGTTAATACATCATGTCAATTTTTAAATATTGTTTCTATAAGATAATATTTAAATAAAACCCTTTATGAATTGGTTAAATGGTTTAAACATAAAATTGGATATTTTATGGTGTTTAGTTTTAAAGTATTTATTTTAAATACCAAATATAAATTTGATAATTTGGATTATAAATGTGATGAAGGGATATATTTTTTTATTCTAATAATCATAATGAATATAGAGTTTTCAATAAGATAACATTCATTGTTTAAGAGTTTTTTCATGTCAAATTAAATGAAAATTATAATATCAAGTATAATTCGTTCTTAAAAAAATATGATGAAGAATTCAGGGAATTAATTTTTTGTGAAGATAATGATTAAGAAAATGATAATGCATAACTTGAGAGGGACAAAATCTCTTACCAAAATTATCCTAAAGATAAAAAAACTGTCAAATATGATCATATTGAAGATGTAATTGTGAATTTTGAATCTTAAATACAAACTAGAAATTTTGTTTTAAATTATTATGATAATTATCATTTTGTTGATGACTTTGTGCCTGTTAATATTTATAATTCCTTAAATGATTCAAAATTAATCAATGTTCTAGAAGATAAATTATATCAATTTAAAAGAAATAAAGTATAGAATTTGGTTGAATTATTAAAAGATAAATAAATAATAGGGACAAAGTGGATTTTTCAAAAGAAACATGATAAAGCTGGAAAAATATTTAAAAATAAAGCAAGACTAGTTTCATGATGTTATTCTCAAGAATTGGGAAATAATATTGAATATTTTTTTTGTTTCTTGGATAGTTTCTATTATAATTTAATTATAATTTTATTGTTTTGAAAATATTAATTAACATCAAATGATTTTAAAGAGGTCATTTTTAAATAGAATAATTTATGGAAGTATTTGTTAAAAAACCCCTAGATTTGAAAATTAAAAATTTCAAAATATTTTTTAAACATAATTTATCTTCATATGTTTTTAAGAAGGATCCCAAAGACTGATATGAATGACTATATCAATTTTTTTTGAAAATGAATTTTTAATGAAAATTTTTATTCTACCATGTTTATAATGAGTGTTTCAAATATTTATTTTTTCTGTAATGATATTTTATCTGTATGGATATTTTATATGTAAAGATATATATTGATGATATAATATTTTTTTAACAAATAATTTAATCTACAATGATTTTTCTAAATTAATGACTAGTTATTTTTATATGATTTTAATGGCTGAATTAAAATTTTATTTCTTATCATACAAATTAACTAAAGAAAATATTGTGTTTTCATAAATAAATCTAACTATGATAAAGATATTTTTAAAAGTTATTTCATTCATTCATAAAATTATATTACAATAATGATGATTACAGTTCCCAGATTGGATTTAGAGATTCTAAATGTTTATTTATGTTAAATGGTATAGAGGCATGATATAAAACTTACCATATTTGAATTCATCAATAATATATATAAAAATTCATTTTTTGGTTATATTTCATTTGAATCCTAAGAAAAGTCATCTTAAAGATTTTAAGATAGTTATTAGATATATCAAACAAACTATTGGTACGAGTTTATTTTATTCAAACCAAAATTATTTTTATTTACTATCATATTCTAACTCAAATTTTGGAGGTTGTAGGATTAACCTTAAAAGAAAAAGATGTATATTTCATTTTCTCGATAAGAATTTAATTTCACAGAGTTAAAAAAAACAACTATGAATATCATTATCTATAGATGAAGCTGAGTAAGTTTTTTCTTCTAGTTTTTTTTCGAAGTATGTGGATTAAATATGCATTAAGTGACTTAAATATTAGGTTTTATAAAATTAAAATATTCTATTATAATTATAGTGTAATTTATATTTCTACAAATCCTCTATAATAGTATATTAAAACTATATGGATATTATATTTCATAATCTAAGGTATCATTAGAATAAAGGATTTATTAGTTTAGAGTTTTTTCCAACTAAAAAACATCTTTTTAACATTTTTAAAAACCCAATGGGTTCTACTGGAATTGAGAAAATCAAATTTGAACTTGGAATGATGAAAATTTAGTTTGGAAATATTAATTCATTTTTATTTTATCAATGTAGAGGTTTGATTTTTTAATATAAATATTTCATATATTTCTTTTTGATAAATTTTAAAAAGGTTGATAATTTTTTAAAACACAATGTTCATTTTTTTGAATTCACCAAAAGGTACATATGGTTAGAGTTGGGGAGAGTATTTTTTCTAGTTTTGAATATATATGAAACTTATTTTTTAGGATTTGAATATTAAAAATGTATTTCAACATTATTTTAATTATTTTCTTAAAAAAAATATTTTTTTATAATATTTTTTCCACTAAATATTTGAATTTAATTATATTTGATTTTTTTTAATTTTATTCATCATTTATTCTTATTTTTATAATTTTTTTTTAAACTTATGAAAAATTTATTTATATGTATTTTTTTACCCTTACATAACATTATTTTCTTTATCTTTACCTATATATGATTATTTGAATTTACACATTACCCTTACATAATTTCTAAAGTACCATTACACAAGTATTTATTTCTTACCTTTACGTAAGTTTATTTTTACAATTACACACCACTTAAGAATTCCCCTGACCTCTATGTATCTTCTCATTTACCCATAGGAATATTTGAAAATTCCATTTTTACCTTAATATAGTGTTTATTTTACCCATAAAAAATACTTTTAAATTTTTATTTACCTTTGCGAAACCCTTTTCTTACCATTAGGAAATATTTATATTTGTTCATTGCCTTTACACATCTATTGCACCAAATAAAAGTTCACAGGGAATTTCATAATGCTATTATGAATTTGATAAATCCATAATCATATTCGGAAAACAATTCATGGAGTTAAAATTAGAAAATTATATTGAAATATAAATTATCCTGGTCCTTTTTCATAGATCTTTATTTTGTGGTACTTCCACTTTTCATAGTTTCCCCCACAATTGAAAATCATTTGTGGGGTAATGTGTTAATATGAATCCCTCATAAATGAATTTTAATTTTTAAGTGTGAGGTTTTTTTACATATCTTATAAATTATATTTAATTTTCTACTTGACGCATATTTTTCACACCCCCTACAACTGGATTTTCATTTGCGACATGAGGTATCTTTTTCATCCATCCTTATAAATTTATTTTTATTTCTCGTACGAGGTAGTGAATTAATGCCCCCCTCCACAAATGAAAATCATTTATAGCATGAATACATCTCCCCACTACCTCAACAAATCAATATCCTTTGTGGATGAGTTAATGGATTTATTTTCTGCTACACAACAGAAGGTATACTATGCAGCTGGATGTCCACTACAAGAAAAAAATTATTCTCATGACCTATAAATACATGTCCTTCACATTAAAATTGGCACACATAAATTAGACATATTTTAATTAGATATGACCAAAAAAGTCCATATTATGAACTTTTGATTGGAAATTCCATTATTGCAAACAGCAAAGGGAAAGGAGATCCCATAAAAAGGGATCCTCAACTAAAATGCCCCACCAAAAAATTAATACCCCACACAAGAATAATGACTTGTTTATTTATCCTCAAAGGGGACCCCATTTCATTAATGAAGGAAATCTGTCATGAACTAATCCTCTTTTTTAGAAGACCCCCCTTTCATAGTACCCCATCCTGCATAGAAAGAAATGTAACACCCTGAGATTTTCAGAACTATTTTTTTTCAAATTAATTTATATTTTCTGTATTTTTTATTTCACATGAAACATGAAATAGTTATTTATATATATATATATATATATATATATATTAAAAAACTAACTCAAACATTACATTCACACACAATACCAACTTGTCTTGTGCTGTACACAAAACCAACTTGGGTTGCACTACAAAAAACAGTGACTTGGCATATAATGCACGCAACATTGAGTTTCTACGAAACATCACTTTTTATTATTTTAATTTTTTAAATAATATAATTAAAACCTAGATGTTAAACATAGTAATACGAATCGTAATAAAGACTTTTCAAAGAAAATTATAATTTTTTTATATAAATAAAACATATTGAGAATGAAAGATAATATTTTTGGTAAATTCAATTTATGTAAAAAATATTGTTTTCTTGAATGAATAAATTTTAATAATAAGAGTAATTTTAAATAAATTAAGTTATTGATTTGTATAAAAAAACTTAATTTTAGAATTCAGAATGTTGATATTAGCCTAGGGTAAATTATTTGGATTTTTCTGAGCAATATCATTTTTTGATGAATAATAAAAAATACAGCTTTTTAGTTAAAAACTACATTTTTTCTAATTAATTATTAATGATAAATGATATTAAAAATATTTTTTAAGGTATCATTAGATCAATATTGAATATATTAATAAAATTTAATTAATTATAATCAATTTCACTTTGAAATTGAATATAAAATCTTAACAAACTTCTGAACTTTTTCTTACTTTAAAACCCTATTATTTCGTCTCGTCTGCGGGATTAGAACTAATCTTAATTTTCCCAATTATGTGAAGTGAATTTGAATATTCCGACATAAATCATTATAGTCATTATAATATTTATATTCTAATAATATCATGTTAATTTTTGACTAAAATTATTAGTAAAAGCGATTAAAATTAATTACAACTATTTAGGCCAAATTAAGCTTAATTAGGAACTGAACCTTAAAATTAAAGGCCCAAATGAACTAGAAACTTGTCTAAAACCCATTATCCAGCCGTATTTATTCCATAAACCTTCAATTATTGAGTTTTGTTTTGTTTTTTGTGACTTTTTTTAGGTAATAACATGTTCACACGTAATTTGTATCTAAAAATTCCTTGAGATCCCTTTTCCTTCCCTATAAAAGGCCACCACCTCTACCCATTACTCAGAACTCTAAAACATTTTAATATAGTCCCTAATATGACCATATAGCCTCCCAAAAATTCTCCCTTTAACCCTGAAGCTTCCCTTTAGGCATAACTATTCTCAAGGAAGCCTTTTGGAGCAAACCAAAAGGAGTTACCTGATTTAGACGTAACGTCTTCTCCTAAACTCTTTCCATTTATTTTACTTATCCAACCCCCTACTCTATTTATTCCATTATTGTGTGAAAAAAAACATATCCTAAATATACTAGGATGTTCTTATGAAATTTTTCTAACCTACACTTACACAAACCCAATCTAATGGATGTAGAATATATTGTTTCTTTGCACGGAGAACTACTGCCTGATGAAATGATGATTGTTTATTTTTTACTTTACCACCAACCACAGGGGCCATTATGATTGAAACTATATTTATATATGTAATATATTATATATTATATTTATTTATTCTTTTTTATTCTTTTTACAATACAAATATTTTTACTTTTCATTTGGTGTTAATACGATAATCTCGTTTCAGGAAGTGTGGACTACCGCCCCCTCAAAGCGATGTGATTCGTTCACACACCACCTGGAATGTATTAAGTATGGGTTTAATATAATTATATGAAATATATGATATCATAATGAAACTATAATAATTATATATATATATATATTACATTTACATGCTTTCTTTGAATACGACAAGAAAAACAGAAACAACGTTCCGGCGTATGTATAGCTTACCATCTCCATGAATAGTGTATTCTATTTCATAATCCTATATTATATAGATTATTATAATAAAAATAAACATTATATACCTGACATATATATCATTTATTAAATTATGGAATCATGATATAAGTATATGGACCAAAGTTGTAACAAGTTAAAACACATGCGAAGAACAATGTGAATTTTACCCAAAGTGAAACTTTAACATTGGATCATTAATATTAAAGTATTATAAGGTAATAATAAAATAATATATGGTATTATGAATAATAATATTCTAATATAAAATATTTATAATAAACTTATATTTATTATACACCAATCTTGTACGAGTACAGAGATATTCAAGAGACAAGGTAAGGGGATTTCATCTCACTTTAAATTTCTATGAGATATAAGCTATGTTCTCCACTCTTTCCATTTGTATGGTGTATTTAATACCTGTGATTGTTTTATATGTAAATTTTAATTAAATTTATGGTTATTAACAATACAATTTTATTATCTTTATTTTATGGGATTTATGTTTCAAAAGTTACTAAATTGATAAAAATGTTTTGTCTCAATTTCCTTCTTTGAGACTCAAGTTTTGTTATGCCCCTAAACTCTTTTTTGGGGTGCATATTATTCAATTTTACATGACTTATCATGAATATAAATATTTTTATGATATTATATTATTCATTTAATTTACTTTACTTACATGGAAAGCATGATCGTAAGATACCAAGTTACAAGAGTTTATGGAGAAAATCTCTTTGCATTTTGAGATTGTTTATATTTATGCTTCAATTGATGAAATTTTATGATCCATATCTCAAGAATATTTTTAAGTTTCCTTATCCCCTTTTATTTCATGATATAATAATTTATTGGTACCATTTTCTACTCTTTGGTACATAATATAGTTAAGAAAGTGTTTTTAGGAAAGCCAGACATTACCCTCTATTCAGTTGGAAATCTTTGTTTTCTAAAAAGAGTTTCCAAGAATATTATATCATTACTCAATAATATCAAATAGAAATTTCTACCATTTTTTTCTTTTACCAATCTCTTCAAAAGATTATTCTTGTGTCTTTCCTAACAAGTCACTTTTATATCCTTTTTACCGTGAAAAAAGAATGTTCTTTTGACCTCATACGACATATACGAATTTACCCTCCATCATTTATTCGAAGATCCATTTGCATTGTTAAAAAATATAATATTTAAGAAAAATTTTTAAATGAAATTTTCAAGTAAAACTATTTTAAAATTTTTTTTAAGCTTCTTTTAAATTTTTTCATGGAAAATGGTTTTAAAATATTTTCAAGTATTATTTACAAGTTTTCAAAGTGATTTCAAAGAAATGGTTTTCAAAAAAAATTTAATCTACATTTATAAGTTTTCAAGAGAAATAATTTTAAAAACTATTTTATGCTTTCTTTATATTTTTTTAAATTATTTTCCAAGAAATTATTTTTAAAACATTTTTAATGTTTCTTTAAAATTATTCACGTGTTTTCAAAGAAATAAGTTTTTTATATTTTTTGAAGATTATTTTAAAAGTTTTCAAGGAAAAATGTTTTCAAAATGATTTCATGTAATCATTATAACTTCTAAATTTATTTTCTATGAAATTTATTTTCCAATGGTTTTATGTATTAAATATCCCTTTTCAAACAAGAAATGATATTTTCCTCAAGAAACATTTTTAAAAAGATCTTTCAAAATTATTTCCAATATAAGATAACATCCACCGGTTTTAATCATGCCTTTATGGGGAATATATTCAATGTTTTTATTCATATTATTTCTTTAAATGGATTATGTTTTTATGGAATGATGTTATTAAAATCATTTCTCTTTCACAGGCTATATGATTTTGAAACCTGCTTCTTTTCATGGGTTGTGTTTATGACGAAATGATTATGAAACATGTTTCCTTACCCCATTTATGATATGTTTACATGTTTTTGATACCCATTTCATTTCATGGGTTATGATATGTTTATTTATGATCTTTTTAAACATGTATGTTTGATTTTATTATGTGATGGGTGGGACTTATATCTCCCTCTAATGCATTGGGTAAAGATTTATATCTCATGAGATAAAAAGGGCTGGAATAATGGTTACTTGGTTCAGTGATATAGGGATGGAATTACGGTGACTTATTTAAGTTATATAAGGCTATAATGAGGGACACTCGGTTCAGTTTTACTGGGTTGGAATTAGGGTTACCTGGTCTAGTAAAGGAGTTTTTTCACTAAGATGGTCTTGACAGTGATTCCTTGGCTACTATGGAAATCAGTATATGCTTATGTGTTTCCAAAATTACATGTTTTATTCCAATGTTATACTTTCATGGATTATTCTCTCTATTTCATCATGATTTATGTATTATGAACTACCAATCTTTATATTATAATATCAGTTATGGTCTTTGATATGTAGGGTATGATCTTATTTTTTCATGATCACATACTCATAACCATATGATCATGTTTATTCTTACATTTATCCATTTTTTACCCTTTCTAAAAATTTAATCTTACCCCTTTTATGTTTCTATTCCCCCATATAATGATAATATGTACTATTTTTTCTATGTCTAATAAGGGTTATAGTCATGAAGAACCTATTGTGAGATGATGTAGCTCATATATGTACATGTGTTTATGTTTCCATGTTTCCAAAGGCACTATACCAACTATGGTATTTGGGTGCCTGTTTGTATAATGTTTAGGTATTCCGAAAAATTTATGTAATGTTAATGTTTGAAAAGAGAGGGTCTCTATAGTTGGTATTATAGAAAAGGTATATTTAACCTTTGTAAACTAGGATGAGAAAACCATAGTGATATCCCTAGGTTTATTTCTAAGGATATGTCTAGGAATGTCTCGAAGGATAAGTGTATATATGAGTTAACGTTTAGGAAAATTTCCTAGAATTTTGGTGAATGATAGAGTTAGTGGTTTCATAGAAATACATACCTTTTTAGATACTACAAATGGATGTGGATATGGAAAAGATGTACCTAGGGGTAGAAACTCCGACAAGATGTTCTGATCTTGACTCTGGGTAATCTGGTACACAACAATGGGCCATGTTGCACACCTGGTTTGACACTCCTGGGGGATATGCTTTAAGAATTCATAAAATATTCATGAACCATCCTAAATTATTTATATATAATTTAGATATTAAGGAACTATGATGAACCTATGGTGTCATAGATTAAGGAATATTTCTTGATTTAGATATGCTATAAGTAATTCTTTTCATAATTATGTGGTTTTCTTCTATGTTAAGCAATGCTCACACTATGATTCTGGTTTTAGTCAATGGAGGGAATAAGAATGAACTAGTTTAATGTTGAATGTGATGAAATATTTTCTGATGAGAACTCAGGTGATATGATCACTAGTGTGAAAGATTTTGTGACCATGCCTAATCATTTTCTAGAGAACATGATAAATAATGGTTACTTTAATCAACTCTATGACTCACCAAGGATGATAAAGAAGTTCACTGAGAGTTCAGGTAATGGAGACCATAGAGGAAAAAAGATTTGGTTTCCTTTGTGTCATGAATGTGGAAATAATCACCTAAGTGAATGCCTAATGGGAAAAAGAAGGTGTTTTAAATGTGGTAAATAAGGACCCAAAGTAAGTGACAACAAGATAAAAATGAAGAGTTTGATTAACAAAATTGAGGGTAATTTTGGCCTCCCTAAGTCTATATCAAAGGTAAAGTATTTTAAGTGTGGATAAAATGGTTATTATGCAACCCAATGTCCCATGAAGAAGTTTCCTAAAGAGAATCACCAAGGTGGTGTGAGTAATGGTTACATTGTAGATGATGACGAGACTACATATGAACTATTAAAGGAAGGATGTATTATTTTTAATGGGTTAAGGATGAAGTAAATGAAATATTTATGTATTTGGATTCAAAAGTTATGAATGATGAAATATACAAGGATTTTTCTACTTATATTTTTTATCAGTATTTACGAGTTTATGTTGGACCAGTGAAGTGATTTAATGAAAATGTGATATTTTTACTAATTTAAGGTAACCCTTGATATATTATTTCTGTTAAGATAATGTTGTATGGATAAAGATATGTGAGATTTAAATGATTAATGTGGATAGGATCGATTACCTTGTAACTAAGAAAGGTATTTTTGATAGGTGGTTTATTCTATCATTGATGATGTTTATAGTATTTTTGGATTTAAGGAATAAATCCAATACACTTTGGAATAAGGAAGCATGCATGTTTCCAAAAAGGATTTATGGTAATTTAGTTTGTTACCATGTTTCAATGGAATATACATTAAGGGTATTCACATGTTTGGAATGTTAAAACCAAGAAATACTTTGTGATATTTAGGGGAATAAAGGTTAATCTGATTTCATGACTCTTTCTATGGTTTTGGACTTTCACCTTTCTGAAGGGTTATAAGGTTATCCGTTCATGAAAAGTTTAAGTTAAACTTTGAATGAAGTATCTGTGCACTAGGTTTGTGTTGAAAACCTTGGTTAAAAGTCTAATCATTGATTAACATTATTTCAAGGATGTACATATTATATATTATATTAGTGTGGTTTTAAAAAAGGACATCATGTATGTCGGGTGACAACCAATCAAGTATGGAAAGGTCGCGGGTCTTGAACCCATAACCGAAGGACGATAAGGGTCTTAATGCCTACCACTAACCTACATGATTTCCTAGTTAATTTTTATTTATTTTTAATTAATAAATAGTTATGATGAACTATTAGTGTTACTTTTTATGTTTATATATTAATTAATGTTGATTTTAATAGACAAATTGTTATACTTTTAATACTTTTATGGGCCTTAAGATCTATTAAAAGTGTATTCTAGTAATTTATTCATGAGAGTTAATTTCCAGAAATTCATTACATGAGGTAATGAATGTATTAGAAATTGTTAAAAGCACAACCCAAGAATTAAAGTTTGTTTATATAAATTTATCATGCATTACTCAACGTTTATAAAGTGATATAACAAATTTTTTTCCTAGAACCTTAATTTTTTTGACATAATTTCCATTTAAATCATCACATATTTATGAATTTGAATCCCTAAACATTAATTTAATCATTAAATTATTTTTTATTGATGACCTCAATCACTCTTTATAAATATTTACATGTTTTCTTCAGTACAATCATCACTCCCAACATATTTTCTCTTTTGTGGAAACCCAGTAATATTTTACTTTGGGTAACTGTTATGGCTCCAAATTTCCATTTTAAGGGAAGTTTTAGTATCCATTTTTACAATGTGTATTTTTATGAATGAAACTTTCATTTATTAAAACTTTTATAACCTATATGAATTTCGAGGGTGAAATTCATTTTAAGGGGGGTAGAATGTAACACCCCGAGATTTTGAAAATTATTTTTTTCAAATTTATTTATCTTTTCAATATTTTTCATTTCACTTGATTATGGACATAATTATTTATATATATATATATATTGAAAAATTAATTCAAACATTCCTTTCACATGAAATACCATCTTGGATTACACTACACATAATACCAACTTGGCTTTCACTACAAGCAACACCGACTTGGTGTATGATGCACACAACACTGAGTTTCTACGAAACATATATTTTTATTGTTTTAAATACTAAAATAAGATAATTATAACATAGATGTTAAAATTAGTGATATTGATAGTAAAAACTACTTCTCAAATATTTTTTATAATTTTTTTATATAAATATAACATATTGAAAATGAAAGATAATATTTTTAGTAAATTCCTTTTATGTTAAAAAACAGTTTTCTTGAATGAATCACTTTTAATAATAAATGTAATTTTATAAAAATTTAGATATTTAATTTGATAGAATAAAATTTATTTTTTAATTAAGAACTTTTAAATTAGCCTAGACTGAATTTTTGGGATTTTTCTAAGAAACATCATTTTTCATGAATAGTGAAAATACTACTTTTTATTTAAAAACAAATTTTTTATAATTAATTATTATTACTAAATGATATTATAAATATGTTTAAGGTCAAAGTAGTTGAATATTAAATTTATTAATAAAATTTAATTAATTATATTCAATTAAACATTGAAACTAAATATAAAATCTTAAAAAACATTTGAACTTTCTCATACTTTAAAACCCAATTATTTCGTCCCATCAACGGGATTAACACTAATATTAATTTTTCTGCTAATCTAAAGTGAATTTAAAAAATACAACATACACCGTTGTATTCCTTCAAATATTTATATTCTAATAATACCATGTTAATTTTTAACCAAAATGATTAGTAAAAGGTATTAAAATTAATCACAGCAGTTATGGACAAAATAAGCTTAGTTAGGGACTAAACATTAAAATTAAGAGAGAAAATGAACTAGAAACTGGTAAAAAACCCATTTTTTATCCATATTTTTCACATACACCTTCCATTCCTGAGATTTATTGGTTTGGTATGACTTTTTTTAGGTAAGAACATGTGCACACCTAATTCGTTTTTAAAAATTCCATGTTAGTCCTTTTCCTTCCCTATAAAAGGCCACCACCTATACCCATTCCTCACACATCTCAAACCTTTTCTGTTCTTCATGATTTGACCAAGAATCATCCCCACAATTCTCTATTCAACCTTGAATATTCCATTTTGTTAGAAAGCTTCTCAAGGAAGTCTTTTGGAAAAAACCAAAAGGAGTTACCCGATTTAGAGGTAATGTCTTCTCTAAAGCTCCTTCCATTTATTTTCCTAATACACCCCCTTAACTCTTTTTATTACATTATTGTGTGACAAAAACAGTATTATACATAAACTATAATTATTTTATTCATTGTTTCAGACCTATACGTACACACAAATCGATCTAATGGATGTTGAACATAACATTTCTATGTACAGCGAACTACTGCCTCACGAAATGATGATTGTTCATTTTTTCCTTTACCACAAATCATGGTGGCCATTATGATGGAAAATATATTTATATATGTAATATATTATATTTTCTATGTATTTAAGTTTATTTATTCCTATTATAACACATATATCTTCACTTTTCATTTGGTGTTAATATGATAATCTCGTTTGAGAAAGTGTGGACTACTGCCCCCTCAAAGTGATGGGATTCATTCATACACCACATCGAATGTATTAAACATGAGTTTTATGAAAATATATTATATATATGATATATTAATTATAATTTAATAATTATATATGTATACATACATATATATACAAATTTCATTTACATACTTTCTTTCATTACGATAATAAAAACTGAAACAACATTCGTGCATACGTATAGCTTACCATCTCCATGAACAATGTATTCCATTTCCTACCAATATATTCTATAGATTATTATAATACACATATAATGTTTATAACTAATAGTTATATCACATTTTAAATTCTAGAATCATTATATAAGTATAAGGACCAAAGATGTAACAAATTAAGACACATGTGAACAACAAAGTGAATTTTACCCAAAGTGAAACTTTAACAGAGGATCATTAACAAGAAGGTAACATAAGGTCATAATAAAACCATATATGGTATTATGTATAAGATTATTTTTCTTTAAAATACTTATAATACACTTATATTTATTATATAAGAATCTTTTATGAGTACAGAGATAGTCAAGACACAAGGTAAGGGGATTTCATCTCACTTTTAATTTCAGTGAGATACAAGTTATGTTCGCCACTCTTTCCTTTTTTGGGGTGTATATACTGCCCGTGATTGTATTATATGTATCTTTTAAATTTATTTATATGTAGTAACATTCCCATTTTATGACCCTTCTATAATTGGGTTTATGTTTTAAAAGTTTCCAAACCAGTAAAAATGTTTTGTCTCAATTTTCCTTCTTTGAAACTCATGTTTTGTTATGCACCTAAACTATTTTATGTGGTGAATATACTTTCATTTAACATGACATATCATGAATATAAATCTTTTCATGATTTTATATTCTTCATTTAATTTCCTTTCCTTATATAGAGAGCATGATCCCAAGATACCATGTTATAAGAGTTGTTTAGACAATCTCATTGCTTTTCAAGATTATTTATGTTTATGTTTCTTTTAATAAAATATTATGATCCATATATCAATAATATTCATGATTTTACTTATAATATATTATTTCATGATATAATAATGTATTGGTACCATTTTATACTATTTGGTACATAATATAGTTAAGAAAGTGTTTTCAAGAAAGCCTGATTTTACCCTCACTTCGGTCAGAAATCTCTATTTTCTAAGAAGAGTTTACAAGAATATTATAAAATTCCCCTATAATATATAAAATAAAATTTTAACCATTTTTATTTTACCAATATATTAATATTAATTTTCTTATCTCTTTCCAAAGAAGGAAATTTTCTATCCTTTTTACAGTGAAAAAAAGGAATGTTCTTTTGACCTCGTACGACATGTACGGATTTACCGATCGTCATTTATTTGAATCTCCCTTCACATTTTTAAAAATTATAATCATTAAAAAAAAAATTTAAAATAAATTTCATGTAAAATCGTTTTCAAAATTTTTTTAAACTTCTTTTATATGATTTCATGGAAAACTATTTTTAAAATGCTTTCATGACTTATTTATAAGTTTTCAAGGTGTTTTCAAAGAAATGGTTTTCAAAACGTTTTAATGATTTTTTTATACATTTTTCAAGAAAAATTATTTTAAAAAGTTTTCAAATATTTATTTATATGTTTTCAAATTATTTTCAATGAATTTTTTTTCAAAAAAAATTTAATATTTCTTTAAAAGTTTTCAAGTGTTTTTAAAGAAAAAAGTTTTTAAAATGTTTTGATGCTTATTTTAAAAGTATTCAAGTAAAAAGTTTTTCAATATTATTTCATGTATTATTTATAATTTTTCAAGGTATTTTATAAGAAAATAATTTTCAAATGGTTTTATGTATAAAAAATCATTTTTCATACAAGTATTGATATTTTACTCAAGAAACGTTTTTAAAAAGATCATTCAAAATTATTTCCCATCTAAGATAACATACACTGGTGTTATTCATGAATTTATGGGGAAATTACTCAATGTTTCCAGTAATATTATTTCTTTTAGTGGATTATGTTGTTTATGACATGATTATATGTAAATTGTTTCCCTTTCACAGGTTGTATTCTTTTCAAACCCACTTATTTTCATGGGTAATGTTTCTGAAGAAATGATTTTGAAACCTATATATTTCCACAGGTTATGATATGATTACATGTTTATGATATCCATTTCATTTCATGGGTAATGATATGCTCATTTAGGATCTTGTGGAACATGTATGTATAATTTCATTATGTGATGGGTGGGACCTATATCTCCCTCCAATACATTGGGTAATGATTTATATATCATGAGATAAAACTAGGCTATAATGAGGGTTACTCAGATTAGTAATATAGGTCTGGAATTAGGGTTACACAATTTGATAATACTAGATTAGAACGAGGGTCACTCGGTTCAATAATATAGGGATGGAATGGGGGTTATCCGGTTTATTAAAGGACTTTTTCAACTAACATGGTCTTGGAAGTGATGCCTTGTCTACTATAGAAATTAGTATATGCTTATGCATTTCCACAAATACATGCATTATTCATATTTTTTTATCATGGATCGTGCTCTCTATTTCATCATGATTTATGTCTTATGAAATACCAACCAGTATTCCATGATATCAGTTATGATATTTGATATGCAGGGTATGATATTATATTTTCATGATCACATACTCATACCATTATGATCATGTTTATCCTTAAATATCTCCCTTGTATTCCTTTACTGATCATTTAAGATAACCCCTTTTATGTTTCCTTTCCCCCAAGTTATGATGATATGTAATATGATTGATATGTCTCAAAAGGGTACTAGTCAAGGAGAACCTAGTGGGAGATGATGTAGCTCACATATGTACTAGTGTCTATGTTTCCATGTTTCCAAAGGAACTATACTAACTTTGGTCTCTAGGTGTCTGTTTGTATAATTTTTAAGTATTCCGCAGGAGTTTTGTAATGTTAATGTTTATAATGAGAGGGTTTCTACAAGAACAGTATACAAAAATGGTGTATCCTTAAGGGTATTTTTACCTTCTCCTCTCATTTTCTTTCATATTCATAGTGTTTGACTTCATATTTTACCCTTCATGAACTATCAAAATGGATCGATTGGACTAATAGTGAACCCTAGTAATGAGAATAGGGAGACCTCCCATATGGCCACCAAATTCATTCGTCCCCAAGATGAGACATTTCAATGTATCCCTCTCATGATCTTGCATTTTTATAGAAATGGAAGTCCCACATTTAGCTTCCCTAATAGTCAGGGTCCTTAGAATTATCATCATTATGAATGTCTGTGGTAACAAATATAATGGGTTTAGGTTCGATGGAAGCGGTCCCAACAACGACATTCATCCCAATTTTCTACCAATAATTTGAAGTAAGCAGAGCTAACCAGATTGGAAGAATGAGAGGGTATGGAAACTGCCATCGGGACCAGGCACCGTGCAGCTCTATACAGGGCAATGCTAGCTGATCAGCAATGAAGGTGGAGAGCTAAAGGAAATCAATGATGCAGAAGCTGGGGAGGGGCAGTTCTAGTGGGCTGGGCCTACGGGTCATGTATTGGGCATGGTATGCCTCTGGGCCTTCGGGTCATGTATTACGAGTCTTGTCGGGCCTTGTGCCTTGGGCCTACAGGTCATGTACGGGTTCCCCTTTAACCATTAAAAAGGGGGATTATATATAATAAAATAAAAAACAAGGCCTTCGGGCCATTTGGGCTGTGATGGAGGGGTGTAGAAATATGAAAGAGGATGAAAATTTAAAGATCAAATATTTATCCTTGGTTTCCATACCATAGCTTCACCCTCATCCACTAGTGGATGATGAGTTAAATGGGAACTCCTCTTAGATTAATCCCCTAGAAACCATTTAAAACTTTTATATTCCTCCTCCATTCAATATCCCTACCCTCATCCACTTCCATATGAGCATAAAATTTTACCTTGGGATTCCAATTTAGGTATAATCTCTTTCCTAAGAATGATTATCTGATGTGGTGATCTTAAACTATCCTTGGTTTCTCAAACCGATCATGAATCATGAGGGATTAGTGATTTGTGGTTGTCATGAAACAAAAAAAATTAAAACTTTATCACGGGCCTCCCATTAGGTGTATGCCCCCAACCATGTTACCATATTCTACAAGGGCCATATTACCTATAAGAAAAACCTTTGGAAGTCCATAATCCAAATTAAGTAGTATCATCCCTCCCTACAGGTGTAATCCCCAATAATTGAGAACTAAATAATAATTTATTCTTTTTATCACATGATACATAAAACTATTACTTCATGTTAAAACCAAACTTCACTATCTGACCATCCCCCCACTGATCCATATTTTAGGTATGACCACATCCATACTTGGAATGGCATATTTCCTCTATGAGGAATCATCTCATACTCTCCATCCCATATTCATAGTGAGAGATATCTCTATAAGGACACATTCCTTGTGAAACCAGTCCATTCCCATAAATGACACATTCCTCATAAGGTTAATTGAAAATGGATTATCATGTGTAATTCCCACACCAAACTTTTCCAGTCATATTTTTCCTAGAAATCCTTTCTTCATAATGTTAAATTTTCATGGTTTGACCCTTATGACATGAACCTAAAAAGTATGATGTGTCCCATTAAGAGGCACCAAACTATGTGGGTTATGATTCATTTCACAAGGATATATAAGAATCCCTTCTCATGGGTCTGATCTTGAAATCAAATGTATAACCACATCATTTTATAGAAGTAAACATCAAATAACCCAATCATGAGGCATCAAACCATAATCCTTTAAAATAAATCATCAAATAATAAATAACTAGATGATATGGAGAACCATTTATACATATATATGCATCTCTCAATGGATAAACTGAGATAAATAAATATGGTTCCATTGATGGAGAACCCTTGAAACATTAATATGGTTACCCCTATATGTATATGTGATTGATTATAGTTGTAATGGGTGACCATTCATATATTAGGTTTTATAAAGGATTAAAAAATATGAATTAAATCAATAAGAGATTACCAGAGTAGGAAAAAATTCCCACCAAAAGGGTGTAATGAGATTAACCTATCATCCTATCGACCAATGTGAGTCCTTAAAAATCATTGAAAAAAATGCTTAGTGATCACCTACCATTTAAATGTAGGTCCATATCATGAATTCATGAACCATTGGGTGTTTATGGTTCCCCAAATAAACCCTGTTGGAAACAGACCCAAAAACGGGTGTGTTTATGCCCGTCAAATGAGAATAAAAAATTACTAATGGAAGAAATATCTAAATATTGGTATTATTTTCCCATGAAGGAAAAAGAACAAGAATATGGACAAGACACGTGGATCTCATGAGAACTTAGGGCACTCATGATAACATGACTATCATAAGTTCATGTGAATAATCTATATATAATTCATATCCAGAATAAGGTCTAGTGAAGTTCCCTTTGAAAATGCCCTCAACTCTTGTAAAAGAGCTTCATAAAAACAATGGATGTGCAATGGTAGGTGGGTAAGCTCCACCAACCCATGTGGTTTATCAGCAAAAAACATCTGAAAATCTAACCAAACATCCTTCAAAAATGGGAGGAAAGATTTCAAAAACGTGTAAACCCCTAGCGGTTGTAATTTTAATGTGATTCATCACCAATGGGATGGGTAATTATCCTTGAAAACATACAAGAAATATCTCATGAACCTAAAAATTTGTAGAAAATAAAAAAATGAAATAAAAGGGAAGGAGGGGGATCTTATCGTGGTCATAAATATCATGTGACACATCCCCAACAATCCACAAGACACCGCATGTCCCTCACGACATACCTGCCTCAACTTGAAAAAGCCCATTGGCTTGTGAGATTCATCACATGGAAGGCCTCATGTATTTCAAAGAAACCATGAACATCTCTTTTTTTCTCCCTAAGGATAATCAAATGGATTTTGACACCAAATGATCTCACACCTCTATAGGACTACTGTTGTTCATGCGACACATTATCAAAAAATTGAGTATTGTCTTTGACATTACTTATGTAATCTCATATGAATCCCCAACCTTCATAAAATAAAACAAAGGGATTATAAGTTGGAAGAGGTTAAAGACTATCATGATTGTAAAATGCTTTCGGCATGTCTCAGATGTCCACTACATGGTCCCGTAAGGCTCATAGAAATTATGACCTACTTTCGTAGAGACCCATGGAAAAACCACCCTTTCCATTCCAAATGTCCTTGGAAATGCATCGATCATCTCATGAATGCCTTTCAATAGCCACTTTTATCTCGTGAATTCCCTTGAACATGTCAACATGAAAATATGAAAGTCCTTCGACATGACCCTATTGTCAAAAAAGTCCCCATTAATTTGAATTAATTCAATACTGGAGGTGTTAATGAGAGGGACTCGTGATCACTGAAAATCAAGTGACTCCCTTGGAGCGATCCATGACAAAGGGTTGTGAAGGTTTGTGGTGCCAGACCCCTTCACTGACTCAAACATGGATCGGTGCCAGATGTTCCATGAAAATGGGAAAACAACCAGGGTGGTGAGGTCTATAAATCCCCCACATCATAATGAAAATGAACCACTACTTATTGTAACCAAGAGGAAGAACTCTAGGAATTTGGCACAAGAACCAGCACAGATTTCTCAGAGCGTTTGATCTCACGAACAACAAGTCTTCTATTAGTTAATATACTAGAAAATAGACAGAGTAGTCATGTTCCATGCATAAATCACTTCAGGTGATCATTTATAGACCACATGAAGGACTTCAAGAAAGACACATGAGGAGCATCCCACATGTCTAATAGATCATACAAGACATAAAATAAACTAATACTGAATAAATATAAGGAATTTTCAATTCAAGGGATAGAAATAAGTCTAAAGGAAAATGACTTTAACAAAAAAAATACATGTTTATTTACCCTCATGTGCTTCACCTGAGCCTTCCAAGAATTGTGACAACACATAGACACGTCACTCAGATCTCACGACGTTCCTTTAAGATGCCACTCAGGCCATTCAAAGTCATCCAGACATGTCAAAGTAATACCCAAGGTTCCCCCTTGGCATGCAATGTTAGTCTCGTGACACCCTATGGGATTGTCTCCCAAACCTAATGACATCCTTCAGATACATCATCTGACTCATATTATGGCACTGTCACTTGTCATATAATTCTTTTAGATGTATCTACGCATAGAAACTAAGCCCTTATGATACCTTATGGGCAAGTTAGCTGAGGCTCATGGAACCCACCATACATGCCAGCCTGGTCATGTGATTCCCTCCAGAGATGTTATCCAAGGCATATGACACCCTCCAAGACAAGTTGTTTTTGACTCTCATGACACCCATGAAATTGAAAAAATGAAAATCCCATTGGATCATGCAACACCCTATAGACAAGATAGCCTGGTCACGTGATGGATTCTAGGATAGATCAACTAGATATTACGATGTCCTCTAGACTAGTTAGCTTTGATCATGTGAAAACCTTTGAATATACCACCTAAGATAAATGAATTCTTTTAGAAAGACCAAATGGATCCATTAGTTATCTTTATATATTCCAATTATATAATCTCTTATATATTAGGACAAGAAAACAATCAACACATGTCAAGAAGGAAAATAGGTCACAAGGGAAACCTCAAAGTGTAATCCATGGCCAAAAAATAACCCGATATATCCCAAAAGCTAGGGAAACCTCAATGTGTAATTCATGTCCAAAGGAACTATGAAGACTTATATTCCTTATATATTTAGGATATGTAGGTCACCTCTTCTAGGTTCAAGCTCCACAAGGTTTTCCTAATATGTAATTCACTCAATCTCCATGCAATGATATTAATTTCTTTCCATCCCTTATTTCTCACATTGATCATATATCATGTTAGATTAGGGAGTTTCAATAATCATATCATTCTCATCACATTTATCCACCAACCAAGGAAACATATTTATGTAAATCCCCAATGAGTGGAATGACAAATTAGCCTCAACACAAGGGGATCCGGCTTAGGAACAACCTTAAGGGCTAATAGAACTATGAGAACTCTGATTCCTATAATAACCAGGATACGATGGGAGAATTCATAGGGAAAAGCTAAAATAAACATCCATTTAGATGAAAGCATTGTGAAAATTCTATTTTGACAATCGGAACCCAACTATTCCCATGGGATGATTACTCAGCCCCATTAATCTACTGATTGAGAAATAAATTGAACTAAAATTCCTTCCAAAACCAAGACACTTAGGACATCTGATTAGCCACTAAATGAGGCTAATATTCATTGTTAATATATATAATATTCATGTGATTTATTATTCATAAACACCATTTCATTGCATTATACACTTTGAACATCATTTCACATTATGATTGTAATACCTTCTTAAAATGCATTATTATGTGGTATATTTTTTAACATCATTTGAAGTACCCAATGATTCATCTGATTTTAAGGAATATAATTATACATATTTTAATTTGATATTCTTTGAAATTGATCTATGCTTCAATATGAACATGTTTCATTCAGGGATCAACGGATAATTCGTGGAAGAAGATGGGGATATTTTGTGATGAAAGGAAGCAATTCTAGAGAAGGCATATTGGACACCAGCCCACTGATGAGACGCTGGGGCCCAACATAGAGGCCCAATGAATCTCATATTTCGTGGTATGCTTGAATACATGTAGAGGAACAAATCCCTCTTCATGATCCAATTCTAATTAAGCATACATTGTAGTCATTTATAAGGCCCATGTTAGAGATAAAAGTTCGGGCCAGATTCTGTGGCCCAGAAAAATAGTCCACTAATCTAATCATATCTCCTAATATAAAACTGAAAATGGGCCCAAACTTTACAGACGAATAGGAGACATCCGGGGATCCATTTTCTTCATCTATGGCCCACTCTGCTCCGGACATCTTGAAGGTCTTTCAATCGAGTATGTTCGGTGGATGAAAGCTGGATGCCACCTAAGGTCAAGGGTGGAAAATGAACTCTTCCTCAACTTTCCACCCACCTATGGCCTACCAAATTTATTTAGATGCTTTGTACTATTAGAGCCTAGACCCAAGGCTCCCAAAATTTCTATTTAAGGTAGTGGTGGTGGAGGATTTGATCATATTTTTTGCTTGGTTTCATTTTAGTGTTATGCTGCCACTTTGTGTTTGTAATCGCATTTCTTTCTCATGTAAGTTGTTTAATTCACCTTAGTTTCTAAGTAAAAGTTCTTCCTTTACTCTTATTATATTCTTTTACTTATCAAATTGATACCGTTAGTTCAAGGTGATAATTTATTCATACCATACCTTGTGATATTTATCACACAACGGAGGAGTGATCGATTTTTGTTGTAGTTTTTACTTCTTCAATTATACCCTTGTAAGTCTACTTCCCGCTTCCGTTGAAGACATGTCATCAATAGAGGGATAACTATTTTATGGGTTGATCCAAGGGATTATCAAGGGGATGAATTGGATGTTATTTTTCACCCCATTAATGTATAATCACTTCTTTAATTGAGAATTTTATTTGATGATTTTTAAACTCCATCGTCCTTGTTGAATTTAAGGCCACACACTTCATGTGCTAATACGAACCTTTACCTTGAAGTTCCCAAAACATTGATCCTTAAAGTGTATAGGTGATTAGTATTAAAGGGTTTAGGCATTAAAACTGTAAGTGATGATGTTTTTTATCTTCTTAAATGAATCCATCTCAAATATAAGAAATTGAAATCATTGAAAAGGAAATACGTCCAATCCATCCCGAGCGATAACTTAGGATCAACTCATTATTTTAAATTGAATTCACTTAAATATGTTAGATATATTCTAAAACCATCTAAAATCAATCCAAGTTGGCTACTTCATTGCCGAAAAAAATCCATATAATGTACGTGTCTATAGGTTTCTTCTTAGGTCTCTGAGGATTCGATAACCCAAGCTAAACTACAAGGATCATTCTACCTTCATCTCTTGGGTAAATTTGAGTGAGAATCAAATTTTGGCGCCGTTTCCGGGGACCTATGTAAGTTATATTATAGACTATCATCCTTTTTTTCATCCCTCTTCTCTATTCTCACCCCCTCACTCCTATGGAAATCAATTTTGAACAAGCCCAAACATGGGGAACCTCTCCCTACATTGATAACCCCACCCCATGTGTGATGTACAATGACCATCCTAATTTCTACTTGTGGGATCATCAGCAACCTAATTAACCACGAAGTATTTACTCTTATGATCCACAAAACATTCTAACATATAATGTGTTTCAATCCCCACAAAGCCAATTTTAACACCCTCTTGTGCAATTCCAACAACTTAATTATCCACCTATAATATACCATTTGGATCAACCCCTTATCCATCCTAATTCACATCCATTACTTGAAAAATTGTGTCACCAAATTGAGATAATGAATTTTGAGGTTTCATCATTGAGGTTAGAACTACAAAGCATTAAAAATTGTGAGGAACTCATCCCTACACAAACTGTCCCTTCCATAACCTTATGTGAAGTGTCTAGTTTCCCACAAACCTCTTATGAATTTACTGAAGAGAACCCCTTTAGATTTGGGGAAGATGAGGACGATCATGGAATTGTTGATGGGTGTTTAAATCAAGAGGAAACTGATTTTTTTTATTCACAAGATGTAAATTTGACATCATGGATTGAGTCTCATGAATTTAGCTCCATTGATGATTTTTCAAAAACACAAATCACTGAACCATTAAGAGAAATCACAAACATTGAGTCCATACCCATTCCTAAATCTGATCTTTCTAATTTGGTGGTTTAATATTCTATTCAAAAGGAACCAATTTTGTTGAGAAATTTGGAAAATGAATCTGAGTTGGATTCAAAACATCAACTTGTGTCTAAATGTCCTATCCAACCTGAGCTCAAAATTATTCTCCTTCCCTCCCCTCTAAAGAATCCATTTATAAGGTGTAATCATGACCTTTCAATTGGAATTCATTCTTCTCTTGAAACCAAAAAAGTTAGAATGATCATTTATGTATTAGGAAAGACTATAGAGGAAACTGGATCAACCATTTATGATATTCCTTGAATTTTACCACTAATTTTAGAACATAGGCTTGTGCATGAAACAAATTATAAAAATAGAATCAATCTCAACCTAGTTTAATTTGTGAAACATGTGGTCCCTAAAATGTTGAAAGTTGTTATTGGGTAAGTTGGGGGGTTCATGTCGGGATAACGATGTTAAACAAAGCGCTGCATGGGTGGCAACCCATGGTTTCCAAGTTTCCTATCATTTTTTTGTTTTAATCAACTTTATATTTTAAATAGGATTAATTAATAATTTTGATATTTAATAAAAAAATAGACTATTGACATGTTTTTCTTTTATGAGTATGGATGGGTATGAAAGGGGAGAACCGTATTCATCCATGTCACACAGTGTGATCCCTGAGTAATACCTTACCCAGAAATTTAAAATAAGGCAATGTATCATTAGTTTGATTTAAAAAAAAAGAACAAAAAAATAGGGAAAACCATAAAAATTATGATACTTGGAATTAAATAAATTGTTGTGTTGTTTGTTTTGTCTGGTTTGTTCTTATTTGTATGGTTCAGGGTGAAAACAACTGTAAATTTCAAGGGAAATTTTTTTTCTTCTTAATTTTCTTTGAAATTTTACGAGTGCACAGTTTCTGACAGCACCTGATTACGAGGCCCGGTGTGCCCAGAATCAATTTCCGAAGTTTAGCTCAGGTATGTTCAGTGAACGAACGAGCGAGTTATCCTAAATTTTGAACTAGTGCTCGGAATTGAAATCTGAGGGCACCGATGAAACCGCAACGCCGGTAATTTCTTAGGAATACTTTTGTTGGAGTTGCGTTTTCTCGGGAGGAGATGTTAAAATAATGTGAGGAATGAAAATAAAATTGTTTTACAATTTATTTTTATTTCTTTTACCGATGGTTAAGCGTTGTGGAATAGGAAGATGCAAGGAAGTTGGGGTGGGGCCCACACGATCCCCACCTTTTCAAATTCCTCAATCCTCCCATTAAGTTTGCAAACCCCCACTTTTTGTAAAGACCAGTAAATTTCAAGGAAATTTTTTTTCTAAATTTTTCTTTGGAATTTTGCAAGAACACAGTTTCTGACGACACCTGATTCTGAGGCCCGGTGTGCCCGAAATCTTTTTCCGAAGTTTGGCTCGGGTACGTTCAGTGAACGGACGTGCGGGTTTTTCTAACTTTTGAACCATTGCCCGGAATCGAATTCCGAGGGCACCGATGGAATCGCAGCGCCGGTATTTTCTTAGAAACGCCTCTTCCGGAGTTGCGTTTGCTCGGGTGTGGTTTTTAATTTTTTTGGGCTTAAAGTTAAGAAATAAAATAAATTGTTCGACAAACATTATTTTATTTCACTTAAGCCACTTGAAGCCACTTAAAAGCCACTTAAACTGAGTTGAAATAGATATGGTACTATCCAAAAATATCCTACCCTCTTGGTAGGATATTTGTGAGGTGGGGCCCGCATGAGCCCCGTCGTTTCTTTTCCGCTAAGTAACGCACCCGCGAAAACCCGTCATTATGAAAGTCAACTGACGCATTTTCTTAAATTCTTAACGCACCATTTAATTGGGCAGTTTTATTCGTGAATTAAATGGGCAGTTTCTTTCGTTGAATTAATTCTACGAATTAATGGGTCGTTACTTACCTCTTATTCATTTGTTGGCGTAATAATAAAAATAAAACCAACACCGACTTTTGGAGGATTACACCTTGAGAGGTTTTGACAGAAGTTCTTGTGCCTTCACCCTTATTCGCGAAGAACGCGAAGAACGCGAAGAATGCGAAGAACGCCGGCCTCCAACGAAGAACACCGAACCCGCGGAAATCGACGACGCGGCGTCGTGTGCCGCGACGCCGACGTTTCCTCTCCCGCGACGTTCTTCTACGACGTCTCTGCCTCCGCAACGAAACCTTCGATCATCTGCTTGAGGTAAGAGATCTCAGGTTTCTTTTTAAACTTCCTTTGTGGTTTTTGACTCAAGAAGGATTTAATTATTATTATTTAAATCTTTTTTGTTCTTTAACCTCGGAGTTCGTCGACGCGACACCCTTCTGCGACGACGCGACGCCGGATACCGCGACGACGCGACGACCCTCAATTCCGCGAAGAACCCGCGGGTGATGACTTGACGAGGTAGGGGTTGTTGTGAATATTTTATATTCCCGTGAACGTTCCTTTAAAATTAAAGAACCAGATTCATATGAACAATTTTATTTTATTAAAATTGTTGGTTCATGTGTTCAATAATTTCTCCCGTTGTTTTTATCTAACGCGGAGGGTGCGGGCCAAACGAACACGGCCCAACAACCCTACGTAGTTCTTCGTGGTTGTGCGGATTTGGCGGGCGATGGTAAAACGTGATGCAATGGTTTTTAAATGATCCTGCAGTGAAGAACGGAACCCGGGAGGAACAACGGCGCAGACGGGAAGGAAAACGGACCACCAGAGCAACTCCGGTGGCCCGCGGAAGCGGCCGGCGGTGTGGGTCGCCAGCGCGCCACCGAACAGAGCCGTCGCGGCTTCAGACGCGGCGGCGGCGGCCAGCGGACCCGCGACCGCGCGGGTCCAGCTCGCCGCACGGGACGCGGTGACATACCGTGTTCTATCGATCCAGCGCGGCCCCACGCGGGGCCGTGGCACCTCAAATCCGCGGGGGCAGCGCCCCGCGGTATCCAGCTGCTCGGCCGCTCGGCCGAGCCGAGCCAGGCCGGTCCGACCAGGTCCGGCCGGGTTGGACCCGGTCGGGTCGACCCGGTTCGGCCGACCCAGGGGGGGGGGGGGTTGGCCCGGGCCCGGACCCCCCGTCTTCGGACCATTTTCGGTCTTTTGCTCGTAACTTGAGCTATGTGCCTCCGAACGACGCGCATTCAGCGGAAACGTGATCCTTGGATCGAGATGGTCGTTTCGGTATATCACACTCAAGGTTTCGGAATAATTTGGGTTTGGTCGGGTTGGTTCGTACACGAAACCAACCGGGCCCTCGGAGCGGAAACGCTCATATCTTGAGCTACGGACGTCCGATTGACGTTCCGTCAGCTTTGGTGGATTCCTATAAGTGAGACGGATCTTTTGGCTCACTCTGCCCAAGGTTTGGACGCAGGTGGAGTACGGTCGGGTTGGATTCGCCTTAAAAACCAACCGGGCCCCTAGGACGAAAAAGCCAATAACTCTCAGACCGGGCGTCCGATTGACGCGCCGTCTGCGGCATTGAGTTCCTGTTGACGATACGGAACTTTTGGATACATCAACTTCAGACTTTGTGTCAGTTGATGTATCAGCCTCTCGGCTCGTGGAGCGGACCCTCCCGAACGAGCTTGCTGTGTGCGGGAACCCTAGTGCTGGCTGCGACTCCGACGACGGCCGTACAGATATCCTTCGTGGACTCCGACGACGACCGTGCAGAGATCCTCAGTGGACTGCGACGACGACTGTGCAGAGATCCTCAGTGGACTGCGATGACTACAACACTCAGCGATCCTTTGTGGATCAGTGCTACAGGTCCTGTGTGGGCCCGATCCTGTGTGGGTCCGATCCTGTGTGGGTCAGCGCTCAGCGGTTCTGTGTGAGCCAGCGCCTACAGGTCCTGTGTGGGCCTGATCCTGTGTGGGTCTTTGCGGGGGTTAGTACCTATCGATCCTTTGTGGGTCTGACGACTTAGATGGATCAGTGATCATATTTATCGTTATCCGAAGAAGTATACCTGTGTGAGCTGAATCTTGTGTTACTCTCCTTTGTGGATTGTGTTGAACTATCCTATGTGGATTTACTGTTTTACTCTCCTTTTTGGATTGTGTTGAGCTATCCTATGTGGGTATATGTTTTTCTTTCCTGTGTGGACTGGGTTGTGCTTGGGATCGGATGTTGGAGCCGAACGGGAATTGATGACTTAGGTATATGTATGGGCATATACCTAAGCAGTGTTGGTTGTTACTTCGTGATTGTATATTTCCATTGTGGTTTATCCTTTGTGGATTTCGGGAGACATTCGGGGGTCTCGGGGTCCCTACTGAGTAGCTTATACTCACCCCTGCACGGGCTTTGCCCGCACTTCATTGTGTTGGTTACAGACGACGGACAATGCTGATCGTGGTGGTGGCGTGCGGAGCAGGACGGTACCTGGAGGTGGACCACTGGGCGAGACGTACTCGGAGCGGTCAGGTGAACCCGAGGAGCAGTGGAGGCTATCTGTACCCACCCTTCAGGTGAGACTTCCATAGGACGGCTCGACGCTGCGGCTTTTCTTTTCAGTTGTTGTTTTTCCCTTTCAGTTGTACTTTACAGTTGGGCTTGTATTTCCGGCCCCTTTTACTTTCAGCACAGCTTGTTACAGTTTTTACTTACTGTTTACTTTTCCGCTTGCTTACTCTGTGGTGCTTATTTACTTTTCAAAGGCAATGCCTTCCCTTCTGTTGGGATTTACGCCTTGGTGCTAGTCGCCAGCCCCTGGCCTATGGAAGGCAGGCTTGGGGTAGTCATGGCACGGGCCCCGAGGACGGGTCGTGACAAATTGGTATCAGAGGTGGTCGGTTCTACCGCAGACTCTGATCTTTCTTCTATGTGAAGCAATAGTGTTTAGCGTATTGGGTGTGGTTATCAGTCCAGGGAGTCCAGTGTTGGTGCGGCGGCCGACGTATCCGTACACCAGGACCCTGACTTCTGATTTCCGACTTAATGCACGAAAACATTGATTGCATGTGTGTTTCAAGTTTTCTTTGTGATTACTTGTGTCAGCTCACCAGGTATACTGTTCTGATCGTGGCGCACTTGTTTCCTTTCAGGATGGCCCGACGACAGTAGCCAGCTAGGGTTCCGAGGGTACAGCACGACGACAGCCCGCCGAGCGACGAGGCCTCGGTACAGGTCCCGTTGACAGCAGAGGCACCGACGATACCTTTACCCGCCGAGCCCCCGATGCTTCCAACACCGACCGCTAACGATGCACGTCGCCTCGGAGCTCTGCACGAGTTCCAGCACCAGCGACCACCTAGGTTTCGTTGGGAGACAGACCCCCAGGCAGCCGAGGACTGGCTGGAGGCGGTCGTTCGAGTTTTCGGGCTAGTGAGGACACCAGCAGACCTCATGGTGATCCTCGCGGCGAGCCTACTGCACGCAGCAGCAGGACGATGGTGGAGCTTGATGCTCCAGGTGCACGATGAGGCCTCTCTCATCTGGATGGACTTCGAGAGCCTTTTCCACTCAGAGTTCATCCCGGACACCCTCCGTGTGGTGCACATTCAGGAGCTTCTTCAGCTGCGACAGGGCAGCTTGACGGTCGCCCAGTACGCGGCGAGGTTCACCGATCTTTCTCGCTACTCGACTGACATGGTACGGGACCCCTTCTTCCAGGCCCGGACCTTCGATCAGGGATTGAGACACGAGATCAGGGCATCGCTGATCTCCCTCAGCATCCTGACCCAGGCAGGAGTACTAGAGCGAGCCCTTCTGATCGAGAGCTTTCTGGCTGAGTCCACAGTGAGACCTACCGCAGGGCGGCAGGTAGCGGAGTATTCGGCAGTAGGTATCTGATGGATGACTCAGGGTTCCAGGCAGACCAGACCCTCTCGTAGACGACCTCAGGACACTGGCTCAGCAGTGCGGGGCACACAGCGCGGAGCCAGTCTTCCGAGAGGCAGGCAGTGCTACGCCTGCGGCGGGCAGGGCCACATGGCTCGTGACTGCCCGACCTGCCATGCCGAGGAGCAGCAGACGGTGGAGGGGCCACCCAGGAAGAGGCAGAGGGTCGACTGTGGCGGTCCACAGGGAGGAGGCGGACGAGGCAGAGGAGCTGGCCGAGCAGCAGGTGGTGGGCGACGCTTTGAGGCTCTGCCACCACCACCACCAGGAGGCCCGCCCCGACCACAGGGAGCTGGCGGGCAGAGACAGACACAGCTCCAGGCAGCAGAGGCCTACGACCACGGCGCACCAGAGATGATTCGAGGTACGATCTGTGTCTATTCCACCCTTGCTGCAGTTCTTATAGACACAGGAGCGAGTCACTCTTTCATAGTCGCTGCCCTTGTTCGGAGATCGGAGATTCTGACAGAGCCGTTGGCTCGATCCTTACGGCTAGAGACCCCTACGGGAGCAGACTCGACAATTACTCAATAGTGCCGGCAGTGTGAGATTACTCTAGGAGGCGAGAGCTTCAGCTGGGATATTCTTGTAGCAGCGTCGAGGCCTTACGACGTCATCTTGGGCATGGATTGGTTATCTACAGTCCATGCTCAGATTGACTGTTTTAGGCGCAAGGTGCGATGTGTGTGCACCGATGGGAGCAGGTTCACCTTCACCGGTGAGAAGGGAGCCTTAGAAGCACAGGATGAACTCACGCAGAGGAGAGGACAGCCCATCACTCATCAGTTGGCTAGCCTCATCCTTGGAGCAGTTGACGTGCGGATTCCTGGTTTTCATGCAATGGTGGATCAGTACGCGGACGTCTTTCCCGATGACGTTCCAGGGCTACCTCCTCATAGAGAGGTAGACTTTTACATTAATTTGTACCCCGGGACAGCCCTGATATCCACTCCAATGTATCGGATGGCCCCCTCTGAGCTTCGAGAGCTGCGGGTACAGTTGGAGGACTTGCAGGGCAAGGGGTTCATCCGACCCAGTGTTTCACCCTGGGCTTCCCCGATATTGTTCGCCAAGAAGGCGGACGGGAGCTTACGAATATGTGTCGACTATCGTCGCCTGAACCAGGTGACAGTGAGGAACAAGTATCTGCTACCGATGATTGATGACCTCTTTGATCAGCTCAAGGGAGCACGGTGGTTCTCGAAGATAGACCTCAGGTCAGGCTATCATCATCTCAGAGTTCGAGACGAGGACGTGCAGAAGATGGCCTTCAGGTGTCGATATGGCCACTATGAGTTCTTGGTTATGCCTTTCGGCGTAACCAATGCTCTAGCAGTGTTGATTAGCCTCATGAACAGGATCTTCCATCCATACCTCGATCGATTTGTCGTGGTCTTCATCGACGACATTTTGGTGTACTCGACCACCGAGGAGGAGCACGCCTACCACTTGCGGGTTGTACTAGAGACACTCCGAGAGCACCAGCTTTATGGAAAGATCTTGAAGTGCCAGTTCTGGTTACGTGAGGTCCACTTCTTGGGGCACGTCATTTCTGAGGCGGGAGTTTTTGTGGATCCCGTGAAGATCGAGGCAGTGCTAGCTTGGGAGACACCCCGGAGCGTGACGGAGGTGCGGAGTTTCTTCGGTCTAGCCGGATACTATCGGAGATTTGTTCCGGACTTCTCCAGAGTTGTGGCACCACTCTCAGCTTTGAAAAAGAAGGGGAAACCCTTTGTGTGGTCAGACAGATATCAGTAGAGCTTTCAGGAGCTAAGACAGAGATTGACCAGCGCACCTATCTTGAGGTTGCCTGAGGAGGGAGTTGGATACGTAGTCTACTGCGATGCATAAGGGACCAGACATGGGTGTGTCCTGATGCATGAGCGGGCCGTGATTGCCTATGGATCACGTCCGTTGAGGCCGCATGAGCAGAACTACGCTACCCATGACCTGAAGTTAGCAGCAGTGGTCTTCGCTCTGAAGACTTGGCGGCACTATCTGATGGGCGAGCACTTTACAGTCTTTTCTGACCACCAGAGTCTCATGTACATCTTCTTGTAGAAGGACATGAACCTGAGACAGTGGCGATGGCTCGAGTTCTTCCAGGACTATGACTTTGAGATAGTCTATACTCCTGGGAAGGGGAACATGGTAGCTGATGCCCTCAGCAGGAGGACGGGCATCCAGCTACTTGAGGAGGCAACAGAGCAGCTAGCCGCTTTGCAGATATCCTTTGTGGATAGAGATGGAGTAGCCTTCCTTCAATCTCTCACAGTCACCCCTCCACTACTGCAGTGGGTCATAGAGGCACAGCGTGAGGACGCTGACTGTGAGACGCGGCGTGCACAAATATCCTTGGGACATGCACCTGATGGTTTCTCCCTTGGAGCAGAACACGACGTCCTTTTCAGAGGACGTACCTTGGTACCAGTCTCTTTACGAGAGGAGGTGCTGAGAGAGTTTCACACTTCTCCTTTGGCGGTACATCCTGGAGTGGTGAATATGTGCTAGGATCTCAAACGATAGCACTGGTGGCCGGGCATGAAGAAGGCTGTGGCAGAGTTCGTTTCTCGATGCCTCACCTGCCAGCAGGTGAAGGCAGAGCACCAGGTACCAGCAGGCTTCGTATAGCCCTTGGAGGTCCCAGAGTGGAAGTGGTACGGGATATCTATGGACTTCGTGACTGGACTTCCACGCACTTCTAGACGTCACGACTCCATTTGGGTGATTGTTGACCGACTCACCAAGTAGGCACACTTCTTACCCATCAGAGAGCAGGGCTCAGTGGAGAGCTTGGGGCGTCTCTACATTCAGGAGATTGTACGGATTCACGGTGTGTCATCGTCTATCGTCTCCGATCGGGACGCTCGTTTTACTTCCCGGCTCTGGAAGGGGTTGTAGGAGGCGTTCGGGACGCGGCTACGTCTGAGCACCGCCTTTCACCCTCAGACGGATGGTCAGACGGAGAGGACCATTCAGACTCTTGAGGATATGCTCCGCGCATGTGTCCTTGACTTTGGTCATAGCTGGGAGGATCACCTACCCTTGGTGGAGTTCGCATACAACAACAGCTACCACTCCACCATCGGGATGGCACCATACGAGGCGTTATACGGCAGACCTTGTAGATCTCCTTTGTGCTGGACAGACCCTAGGGAGTCAGCACTTGTGGGACCAGAGATGGTCCGGGCCACGACAGAGAAGGTCCAGGTCATCCAGGAGCGGATGAGGACAGCTCAGAGCCGGCAGAAGTCATATGCTGACAGGAGGCGGAGGCCACTAGAGTTCGAGGATGGCGACCACGTCTTCTTGCGTGTCTCACCTCGATGTGGTTAGCGGAGATTTGGCCAAGGAGAAAAGTTGTCTCCACGCTTCATTAGACCATTCCAGGTCCTCAGCAGGATTGGAGAGGTGGCTTATCACCTGGCTCTACCACCTCAGTTGCACCAGGTGCACGACGTCTTCCACGTATCTCAGCTGAGGAGATACGTGCACGACCTGACACACATCATTGACCATGGGGAGCTAGACGTGGATGATGGGGTGACTTTTACAGAGGTCCCGGTGGAGATAGAGGATCGATAGGAGCGGGTCCTACATCGGCGATCGATTCCTCTTGTGCGCATCAGATGGCAGCACGGAAACCTCCAGGAGAGCACTTGGGAGCGGGAGGCTCAGATGCGTGCTCAGTACCCACATTTGTTCCCCTAGTTTATGATGTATCTTTACAGGGATGTAAAGCCCTAAGGTGGGAGTAATGTACAGACCCGTAAATTTCAAGGAAATTTTTTTCTAAATTATTCTTTGGAATTTTTCAAGAACGCAGTTTCCGACGGCACATGATTCTGAGGCCCGGTGTGCCCGGAATCTTTTTCCGAAGTTTGGCTCATGTACGTTCAGTGAACGGACGAGCGGGTTTTTCTAACTTTTGAACTGGTGCCCGGAATCAAATTCAGAGGGCACTAATGGAATCGCAGCGCTGGTATTTTCTTAGAAACGCCTCTTCCGGAGTTGCGTTTTCTCGGGTGTGGTTTTTAATTTTTTTGGGCTTAAAGTTAAGAAATAAAATAAATTGTTCGACAAACTTTATTTTATTTCACTTAAGCCACTTGAAGCCACTTAAAAGCCACTTAAACTGAGTTGAAATGGATATGGTACTATCCAAAAATATCCTACCCTCTTGGTAGGATATTTTTGAGGTGGGGCCCGCATGAGCCCCTCCGTTTCTTTTCCGCTAAGTAACGCACCCGCGAAAACCCATCATTATGAAAGTCAACTGACGCGTTTTCTTAAATTCTTAACGCACCATTTAATTGGGGGGTTTTATTCGTGAATTAAATGGGAAGTTTCTTTCATTGAATTAATTCTATGAATTAATGGGTCATTACTTACCTCTTATTCGTTTGTTGGGGTAATAATAAAAATAAGACCAACACCGACTTTTGGAGGATTACACCTTGAGAGGTTTTGACAGAAGTTCTTGTGCCTTCACCCTTCTTCGCGAAGAACGCGAAGAACGCGAAGAACGGGAAGAACACCTGCCTCCAATGAAGAACGTCGAACCCGCGGAAATCGACTACGTGACGTCGTGTGCCGTGACGCCGACGTTTCTTCTCCCGCGACGTTCTTCTGCGACGTCTCTGGCTCTGCAACGAAACCTTCGATCATCTGCTTGAGGTAAGAGATCTCGGGTTTCTTTTTAAACTTCCTTTGTGGTTTTTGACTAAAGAAGGATTTAATTATTATTATTTAAATCTTTTTTTTTCTTGAACCTCGGAGTTTGTCGACGCGACACCCTTCCGCGACGACGGGACGCCGGATACCGTGACGACGCGACGACCCTCAATTCCGCGAAGAACCCGCGGGTGATGACTTGACGAGGTAGGGGTTGTTGTGAATATTTTATATTCCCGTGAACATTCCTTTAAAATTAAAGAACCAGATTCATATGAACAATTTTATTTTATTAAAATTGTTGGTTCATGTGTTGAATAATTTCTCTCATTGTTTTTATCTAACGCGGAGGGTGCGGGCCAAACGAACACGGCCCGACAACACTCTGTCGTTCTTCTTGGTTGTGCGGATTTGGCGGGAGACGGAAAAACGTGACGCAAGGGCATTTGAATGATTCCATAGTGAAGAATGGAAACTGGGAGGAACAACGGCGCAGACGGGAAGGAAAATGGACCACCAGAGCAACTCCGGTGGCCCGCAGAAGCGGCCGGCGGCATGGGTCGCCGGCGCGGCGGCAGCGCCGAACAGAGCCGCTGCGGCTTCAGCCACGGTGGCGGCGGCCAGCAGACCCGCGGCCGCGCGGGTCCAGCTCGCCGCACGGGACGTGGCGACATGCCACGTCCAATCGATCCAGCACGGCCCCACGCGGGGCCACGGCACCTCAAATCCGCGGGGGCAGCGCCCCGCGGCGTCCAGCTGCTCGGCCGCTCGGCCGAGCTGAGCCAGGCCGATCCGACCGGCTGGGCCGCGCCCAGGCCGGACAGGACTAGGTCCAGACGCGATGGACCAGGTCGGGTCGACCCGGTTCGGCCGACCCAGGGGGGGGGGGGTCGGGCCGGGTCGGCCCGGGCCCGGACCCCCAGTCTTCGGACCATTTTCGGTCTTTTGCCCGTAACTTGAGCTACTGGCCTCCGAACGATGCGCCGTCAGCGGAAACGCCATCCTTGGATCGAGATGGTCATTTCAGTATATCGCACTCAAGGTTTCGGAATACTTTGGGTTCAGCCGGGTTGGTTCGTACACGAAACCAACCAGGCCCTCGGAGCGGAAATGCTCATATCTTGAGCTACGGACGTCCGATTGACATGCCGTCAGCTTTGGTGGATTCCTCTAAGTGAGACGAATCATTTGGCTCACTCGGCCCAAGGTTTGGATGCAGGTAGAGTACGGTCGGGTTAGTTTCACCTTGAAAACCAACCGGGCCCCTAGGACGAAAAAGCCAATAACTCTCAGACCGGGCGTCCGATTGACGCGCCGTCTGCGGCATTGAGTTCCTGTTGACGATACGGAAATTTTGGATACATCAACTTCGGACTTTGTGTCAGTTGATGTATCAGCCTCTCGGCTCGTGGAGCAGACCCTCCCGAACGAGCTTGCTGTATGCGGGAACCCTAGTGCTGGCTGCGACTCCGACGACGGTCGTACAGAGATCCTCCGTGGACTCCAACGACGACCATGCAGAGATCCTCAGTGGACTGCGATGACGACAGTGCAAAGATCCTCAGTGGACTGCGATGACTACAGCACTCAGTGATCCTTTGTGGATCAGTTCTACAGGTCCTGTGTGGGCCCGATCCTGTGTGGGTCCGATCCTGTGTGGGTCAACGCTCAGTAGTTCTGTGTGAGCCAGCGCCTACAGGTCCTGTGTGGGCCCGATCCTGTGTGGGTCTTTGCGGGGGTTAGTACCTATCGATCCTTTGTGGGTTCGATGACTTAGATGGATCAGTGATCATCTTTATCGTCATCCGAATAAGTATACATGTGTGAGCTGAATCTTGTGTTACTCTCCTTTGTGGATTGTGTTGAACTATCCTGTGTGGATTTACTGTTTTACTCTCCTTTGTGGGTTGTGTTGAGCTCTGTGTGGGTATACGTTTTGCTTTCCTGTGTGGACTGGGTTGTGCTTGGGCTCGTATGTTGGATCCGAATGGGAATTGATGAGTTAGGTATATGTATGGGCATATACCTAAGCAGTGTCGGTTGTTACTTCGTGATTGTATCTTTCCATTGTGGTTTATCCTTTATGGATTTCGGGAGACCTTTAGGGGTCTCAGGGTCCCTACTGAGTAGCTTATACTCACCCCTGCACGGGCTTTGCTCGCACTTCGTTGTATTGGTTGCAGACGATGGACATCGCTGATCGTGGTGGAGGCATGTGGAGAAGGACGGTACCTGGAGGTGGACCACTGGGCGAGACGTACTCGGAGCGGTCAGGTGAACCCGAGGAGCAGTGGAGGCTATCTGTACCCACCCTTCAGGTGGGACTTCCAGAGGACGGATCGACGCTGCGGCTTTTCTTTTCAGTTGTTGTTTTTCTCTTTCAGTTGTACTTTACAGTTGGGCTTGTATTTCCGACCCCTTTTACTTTCAGCACAACTTATTATAGTTTTTACTTACTGTTTACTTTTCTGCTTTCTTACTTTGTGGTGCTTGTTTACTTTTCAAAGGCAATGCCTTCCCTTCTGTTGGGATTTATGCCTTGGTGCTATTCGCCAGCCCCTGGCCTATGGAAGGCGGGCTTGGGGTAGTCACGGCACGGGCCCCGAGGACAGGTCATGACACTTTTTGTGTAACATACCCGCACCCCCTATTAATGACAGGTCACCTCTCCCAAATTAAATGGACTGTCAAATACTATTCAATTAATATAATTAATTGGATGAGATATTTGAATTTCTTTTTATTGATGGCGTGTGTTTGTGTGTGTGTAAATAAAATAAGACAACGTATTATTTTATCATGGGGGATTCGTTGTGTGGAGGAGAGAACTCTTGAAGATTTTCTTCTTCCTTCTTGATGAAATCGAAGAACACCGAAGCTTTGACAAAGAATGTCATCTCATCTTTGCATCTTCTCTACACGTCAAAGAAAGCGAGACGCCACATTCTTCATTGGGCGAACACCGACGACACTTACGGAATCTCGTCCTGCGATGCTGTCTTCCGCGACATCTTTTTCCCGCGACGAATCTCGATCGACGACTCCATCGAGGTAGGGGATTGATTTGTGAATAATAATAAACCCATGTTCTTTTTCCTTCTAAATCAAAGAACGTGGATCAATATATTATTACGTTAATTCGCCAAAGAATATGTTTTCGGGTTGGGAAATTTTGATTGTAGGGAAAAACGTAAGGGATATTTGTTTAATACTCTTCGAGTGATTTAATATCTCATGCTAAAGCGTTTAATGGTATGAAGTTAGTATAATTTACACTTAAATAAATTATACCCTCGTCGATACTAAAAGCATGTGTTTTAAATGACTACCATTTGAGAACACCTAACGTGGAGGGAGTGGGCCAAACAAACACGGCCCGACAACCCTACGCAGATATTTATTTGATGTGCGGATCAACGGGCGATGACGGAATGGGCCGCAGAGGCGATTTGAAGACTCCACAGTGAAGTTCGTGTCCTGTAAGGACTCCAGGCGCAAACGGCGGGTGAAACGGACCACCGGTGCACGTCCGGTGGTCCGCGGAGAGCGGCAGCGGCGCGCCGCCAGAGGAGACTGCCACGACTGAGCCACGGCGGACCGGAACGGCTTTGCCGTTCTGGGTTTTGGGGGAGGGTGAGGCATTAATGTCGCGCCGCTTCAATCAAAGGGGGGGGGGGGGGGGCAGCGCCGCCCCCTATTCTCGGGTAGTTTCGTTCAAACGCCCATAACATGGGCTACAGACCTCTGATCGATGCACCGTCAGTTGAGATGAGATCCTTGGATAGAGACGGTCGATTCGGTATACTACACACAAGGTTTAGGAGAACTTTGTGTACGACCAGGTTGGTTCGAACACGAAACCAATCGGGCCCTCGGAGCGGAAACACTTATCACATGAGCTCCGGACATTCGATTGACATGCCGTCAACTTTTTTGGATTCCTCTTAGTGAGACAGACCTTTTGGATTACTCCGCTCGATGTTCGGATGCAGTTGGAGTACGGTTGGGTTGGTTTTGACTTAAAAACCAACCGGGCCCCTGGAACGAAAGATCCATTAACTCTTAGACCGGGTGTCCGTTTGACGCACCGTCTGTCACGTTGAGTTCCTATCGACGAGGTGGAACTTTGGGATACATCACCTATGGACTACGTGTCAGTTGATGTATCAACCATTTGGCTCATGGAGAGGACCCTCCAGAAAAGAGCGTCATGTGTGCGGAAACCCTAGAGTTGATACTTGACGACTGATGATCGATTGACTCGGAGTGTTTCGATAGTCCAGTGGGGAGCGCTTGGTTGTAGCGGCAGACCCACGGCAGAGGAACGCTTGGTTGTAGTGGTAGACCCGAAGTACTCAACAGAAAGAGTATCTATGTAGGCTATGAGGGGGAGCGCTTGGTTGTAGCGGTAGTCCCATGGTGGGAAGCGCTTGGTTGTAGCAGTAGGCCCACAGTACTCGACAGGTGGAGTACTACAACAGTCCAAGGTTAGTGGGAAGAGCTTGGTTGTAGCGGCAGGCCCACTGTACTCGATAGAGGAGGAGTTCCCCAGTAGCTATGGGTTCGACGGTGAAGACTATCATACTGGAATCCTCAGTGGGTTCGACGTTGACGACAACCGTACAGGAATCCTCCATGGATTTGGCAGTGACAACTACAGTACTTGAATCCTACGTGGGTCCGACAGATTAGCTTGTCTAGTATCCTACGTGGGTCCCAGCTAGATGAATCAGTAACTACATCTGATCATCTCCTTTTGCATTACAAATTATGTATACCTATGTGAGCAGATTCTTGACTTTCAATCATTATCTTCGATATGATTGACTGGCTTTCCTATGTGGATTGGGTTATGCTTTCTTGTGTGCATTGGGTTGTACTATCCTGTGTGGACGTGATCGAACTTGAGCTCGGATGTTGGAGCCGAACTGGAATTGATGAATTAGGTATATGTATGGGAATATACCTAAGTAGTGTTGGATGTTACTTCGTGATTGTATCTTTCCTTTTTGGATTATCCTTTGTGGATTCTGGGAGACCTTCAGAGGTCTCGGGGTCCCTAATGAGTAGCGTATACTCACCCCTACACGGGCTATGCCCGCACTATGTTGTGTCGGATGAAGACGATGGACAGCGCTGATCGTGGTTGAGGCTTGTGGAGCAAGTCAGTACCTGGAGGTGGAACACTGGGCGGGACGTACACGGAGCAGACGGTTGGACCCGAGGAGCTGAGGAGGCTATCTGTACCCACCTTTTAGGTGGGACTTCCAGTGGACGGCTCAACGTTGCTGCTTTACTTTCAGTTGTTGTACTTTCTTTCAGTTGTACTTTACTTCAGTTGGGTTTGTATTCTGGCCAATTTACTTTCCAGCACTTACAGTTGTACCCAGTTTACTTATTGTTACTTCAGCTTGCTTACTCTGGTGTTTGTTTACTTTATAAAGGAAATACCTTCCATTTTTATCGGGATTTATTCCTTGGTGCTAGTCGCCAACCCTTGGCCTAAGGAAGGCGGGCTTGGGGTAGTCACGACATGGGTCCTGAGGACGGGTCATGACAAATTGGTATCAGAGGTGTTCGGTTCTACCACAGAACTCAGGACTCTGAACTTTCTTCTGTGTGAAGCAATAGTGTTAAGGGTATTGAGTGTGGTTATCAGTCCAGGGAGTCCAGTGTTGGTGCGGCGGCCGACGTATCTGTACACCAAGACCCTGACTTCTGATTTTCGACTCAATGCACGAAAACATTGATTGCATGTGTGTTTCAAAAGTTTTCTTTGTGATTACTTTGTGTCAGGTCACCAGGTATACTGTTTTGACTGTGGCGCACCTTTTTCTTTTCCGGATGGCCCCACGACGGCATCCAGAAAGGGTTCAGAGCTTTTTGCGAGACGACAACCCACTGAGCGACAAGGCCTCGTTGTAGGGCGCTTTTACAACAGAGGCATCGGTGGTACCTCTACCCGCCGAGCCACCGATGCCGCCAGCCCTAGCCGATGAGAGTGCATGTCTCCTTAGTACACTGCACGAGTTTCAATGTCAGAAACTGCCCAGGTTCTATGGGGAGATGGGCCCTCTGGCAGCTGAGGATTGGCTGGAGTCTATAGTTCGAGTTTTCAGGTTAGTGGGGACACCAGATCACCTCATGGTGATCCTTGCAGCGAGCCTACTTCACGCGGCAGCATGCAGATGGTGGATATTGATGCTCCATGTGCACGTCGAGGCATCCCTTCTATGGGAAAACTTCGAGAGCATGTTCCAGGAAGAGTTTGTACCAGCCACCCTTCGAGCGGTGCGCATACAGGAGCTACTTCATCATCAGCAGGGTAGCATGACAGTGGCGCAGTATTCAACGAGGTTCACCGATCTCTTGCATTACTCTACAGATATAGTATGGGACCCGTTCATCAGGGCCCGAACCTTCGAGAAGGGGATCAGGCAAGATATTAGAGCTTTAGTTGTTTCTCACAGCATCCCAACGCAGACAGGGGTGTTGGAGCGATCCCTCTTAGTGGAGAGTTTCCTTGCTGAGAAGTCTCTAGCAGCAGGACCCACCACTAGCCGACATGCAGAAGAGTCTTCTACAGCGGGTAGTAGACAGATGACGTAGAGGTCCAAGAGGACCAGAACTATAGGTGATCGACTGCATGACACATGATCGTGTGTCCGAGGCACCCGGTGTGGAGAACGACTTACTAGGAGCGGACAGGGTTACTCCTGCGGCGGGGTTGGTCACATGGCAAGTGACTATCCGACCCGCCATACAGATGACCAGCGGATAAACGAAAGACCACCCAGGTAGAAGCAGAGGTTCGATCGGGGTGGATTGCAAGGAGCAGGAGACCGAGGCATGGGAGCTGGCCGTGCAGCTGGAGGTGGACGATGCTTCGAGGTGTTGCCACCACCACCACCAGGAGGTCCACCCTGACCGCAGGGAACAAGTGGACATGGGAGAGCTCAGCTTCAGGAAGCTGAGTTATTTGACTATGGAGCTCCGGAAGCTATAAGATAAGAGAGAAACTAGTTCCAGGCATGGAGGCCTTGTTGTTAGTGCTTCTAGCTCTCTTTTTGTTGATGTTGTGGTTGTATGTGTCTTTGTACTTTGAGTTGCAGTAATAAAAGACACCTTTCGTTGTGGCGTTTACTTTCATGTCCTCTCTTTATGTTGTTACTAAGAGGTTCCAGTTAAAAAAATCATTTACTTCACCCTCACTTCTAAGATACCTACTAGAGGAGACCCAATCACCATACACTAATGCCGACTGTGTGAATCAACCCTTGGAGGCGAGAGTAACGGTTGGATCTCTTGGTAGTAGCGTTGAGGCCTTACGACGTCATCCTTGGTATGGATTAGTATCATCCATGTCAGGATTGACTGTATTAGGCAAAGAACATGGTTCATCCTAGGGATGAGACCAGATTTCTCTTATCGGCAAAGAAGAAATCTTAGCAGCTCTTGTAGGACTCGAGAAGGTCCAGGTCATCCAAGAGCGGATGAGGACAGCTCAGATCCGACAAAATTCTTATGCTTACAGGAGGCAGAGACCACAAGAGTTCGAGGATGGCGACCACGTTTTCCTACGGGTCTCACCTTGAATTGGATTACGAAGTTTTGGTCGGGGCGGCAAGTTATCTCTGCGCTTTATAGGACCCTTCTTGGTCCTCAACGGGGTAGGCGAGGTGGTTTACCTCTTGAACCATCCACCTCAGTTGCACCAGGTGCACGACGACTTCCACATATCTCAGCTGAGGAGATACGTGCACGACCTGACACATATCATCCACCATGGGGAGATGGACTTTGGTGATGGGGTGACTTTTGAAAAGGTCCCGGTGGAGATCAAGGATTGACAGGAGTAGGTCCTATGTGGAGGATAGATTCCTCTAGTGCGCATTAGATGGCAGTGCGGGAACCTCCAGGAGATCACTTGGGAGTGGGAGGCTCAGATGCGTGCTCAGTACTCTCTTTTGTTTCCTTAGTTTGTGTTATATCTTTACGGGGACGTAAATCCCTTAGGTAAGAGTAATGTAAAGACCCTTAAATTTCAAGGGAAATTTTTTTTTCTTAATTTTCTTTGGAATTTTACAAGTGCGCAGTTTCTGACGGCACCTGATTCCGAGGCCTGGTGTGCCCAGAATCAATTTCCGAAGTTTAGCTCGGGTATGTTCAGTGAATGAATGAGCTAGTTTTGCTAAATTTTGAACCAGTGCTCAGAATTGAAATCTAAGGGCACCAATGAAACCGCAACACCGATAATTTCATAGGAAGACTTTTCCTGGAGTTGTGTTTGCTCGGGAGGAGATGTTAAAATAATGTGAGGAATGAAAATAAAATTGTTTTACAATTTATTTTTATTTCTTTAACCGATGGTTAAGCATTGTGGAATAGGAAGATGCAAGGAAGTTGGGGTGGGGCCCACACGATCCCCAACTTTTCAAATTCCTCAAACCTCCCATTAAGTTTTCAAACCCCCACTTTTTGTGTAACACACCCGCACCCCCTATTGATGACAAGTCAACTCTCCCAAATTAAATTGACTGTCAAATACTCTTCAATTAATATAATTAATTGGATGAGATCTTTGAATTTCTTTTTATTGATGGCGTGTGTGTGTGTGTGTGTAAATAAAATAAGACAACGTCTTATTTTATCGTGGGGGATTCGCTGTGTGGAGGAGAGAACCCTTGAAGATTTTCTTCTTCCTTCTTGAAGAACGTAAAGAACACCGAAGCTTCGACAAAGAATGTCATCTCATCTTTGCATCTTCTCTCTGCGTAGAAGGAAGCAAGACGCCACATTCTTCATCGGGCGAACACTGATGATGCTTACGGAACCTCGTCCCGCGATGCCGTCTTCCACAATGTCTTTTTATCGTGATGAATCTCGATCGACGACTCCATCGAGGTAGGGGATTGATTTGAGAATAATAATAAACCCATGTTCTTTTTCCTTCTAAATCAAAGAGCGCGGATCAACATATTATTACGTTGATTCGCGAAAGAAAATGTTTGAGGGTTGGGAAATTTTGATTGTGGGGAAAAACGTAAGGGAGATTTGTTTAATACTCTTCGAGTGATTTAATCTCTCGTGATAAAGCGTTTAATGGTATGAAGTTAGTATAATTTACACTTGAATAAATTATACCCTCGTCGATACTAAAAGCATGTGTTTTAAATGACTGACATTTGAGGACACCTAACGCGGAGAGAGTGGGCCAAACAAACACGGCCTGACAACCCTCCGTAGATTGTTATTTGATGTGCGGATCGACGGGCATCGACGGAACGGGCCGTAGAGGCGATTTGAAGACTCCGCAGTGAAGATCGGGCCCCGTAAGGACTCCAGGCGTAGATGGTGGGTGAAACGGACCACCGGTGCATGTCCGGTGGTCCGCAGAGAGCAGCGGTGGTGCACCGCCAGAGGAGACCTCCGCGGCGGACCAGAACGGCTTTGTCGTTCCAGGTTTTAGGAGAGGGTGCATCATTAAAGCCATGCCCCTTCAATCAATGGGGGGGGAGGCAGTCCCCCCCCCCCCCCCGTTTCCCGCTCGACCGAAATAGCCGAGCTGACCGGCCACGCGGGCCGCGCCGGATGGTCTGGGCCGCGCCGGCCAGGCCAGGCCGCGCCAGTCGGGTCGGGCCGCACCTTAGTGGTCCGGACATGGACCTGAGTCGGGTCTCCCCGGTTCGGCCCGACCCAGGGGGTCTCAGGCCGGGTTGGTCCGGGCCCAAAACCCCCTATTCTCGGGCAGTTTCGTTCAAACACCCATAACTTGGGCTACGGACCTCAGATCGTCGCACCGTCAGTTGCGATGTGATCCTTGGATCGAGACAATCGATTATTTATACTACAATCATGTTTTTGGAGAACTTTGGGTATGGCCAGGTTGGTTCGAACACGAAACCAACCGGGCCCTCGAAGCAGAATTGCTTATAACATGAGCTCTGGACGTTCGACTGACGTGCCGTCAACTTTGTTGGATTCCTCTTAGTGAGATGGACCTTTTGGCTTACTCCAATCTAGGTTTGGATGTAGTTGAAGTACAATCGGGTTGGTTTTGACTTAAAAACCAACCGGGACCCTGGATCGAAAGAGCAATTAACTCTCAGACCGGGCGTCCGTTTGACGCGTCGTCTGTCACGTTGAGTTCCTATCGACAAGGCGGAACTTTGAGATACATCAACTCTAGACTACATGTCAGTTGATGTATCGAACTCTAGGCTCGTGGAGCGGACCCTCCTGAAAAGAGCGTGTTGTGTGCAGAAACCCTAGAGCTGGCTGAGACTTGACGACTGTTGATCAATCGACTCAGAGTATTTCGATAGCCCAGTGGGGAGCGCTTGGTTGTAGCGGAAGACCCATGACGGAGGAGCGCATGGTTGTAGCGGCAGACCCACGGTACTCAACAGAAGGAGTACCTTTGTAGGCTATGAGGGGGAGCAATTGGTTGTAGCGGCAGACCCATGGTGGGAAGCACTTGTTTGTAGCATCAGGCCCACAGTACTTGACAGGTGGAGTACTACAGCCGTCCAAGGTTAGTGGGAAGTGCTTGGTTGTAGTAGAAGGCCCACTGTACTCGATAGAGGAGGAGTTCCCCAGCAGCTATTGGTTCGACGGTGAAGACTATCCTACTGGAATCCTCCGTGGGTTCGACGACGACGACAACCATACTGGAATCCTCTGTGGGTTCGGCGGTGACGACTACAATACTTGAATCCTACATGGGTCCGACAACTTAGCTGGTCTAGTATCCTACGTGGGTCCCAGCTATATGAATCAGTAACTACATCTGATCATCTCCTTTTTCATTACAAATGATGTATACCTGTGTGAGCTTAGTCTTGACTTTCAATCATTATCTTCGATATGATTGACTTGCTTTATTATGTGGATTGGGTAGTGCTTTCCTGTGTGGATTGGGTTGTACTATCCTGTGTGGGCGTGATCGGACTTGGGCTCGGATGTTGGAGCCAAATTGAAACCGATGACTTAGGTATATGTATGGGAATATACCTAATTAGTGTTGGATGTTACTTTGTGATTGTATCTTTCCTTTGTGAATTATCCTTTGAGGATTCTGGGTGACCTTCGGGGTTCTCGGGGTCCCTAATGAGTAGCGTATACTCACCCCTGCACGGGCTATGCCCATACTACATTGTGTTGGATGAAGACGATGGACAGTGTTGATCGTGGTTGAGGTTTGTGGATCAAGTCAGTACTTGGAGGTGGAACACTGGGCGGGACGTACACGGAGTAGACGGCTGGACCCAAGGAGCGGAGGAGGCTATCTATACCCACCCTTCATGTGGGACTTCCAGTGGATGGCTCGACGTTGCTTCTTTACTTTCAGTTGCTGTACTTTCTTTCAGTTGTACTTTACTTTAGTTGTGTTTGTATTCTGGCCCATTTACATTCCAGTACTTATAGTTGTACCCAGTATACTTAGTGTTACTTCAGCTTGCTTACTCTGGTGTTTGTTTACTTTATAAAGGCAATGCCTTCCCTTTTTATCGGGATTTACGCCTTGGTGATAGTCTCTAGCCCCTGGCCTAAGGAAGGCGGGCTTGGGGTAGTCACGGTATGGGTCCCAAGGATGGGTCATGACACAGGGACTTTTTTGTATGATACATGTTCAATCAAGGAGGTGTCTACATCCCCAAGATATCAAAGGACTAATTTGGAGCAGTAAGAACTTCAACTTCAACCACCAGGTGACTTCATTCCATGCTCCTCATATTTCAATTTCATTTTTGAAATTCCCTTATCTACCTCTACTCCTAAATTTTCATTTTTTGAAACACTGGGGACAGTGTTGTTTTAGGTTGGGGGGAGATGAAATAAGAAAAATTTCTTTTGTGAAAAAAAAATGATTTGAAAAAAAAAATGTGTAAATGGAAGTAAAAATTCCTTTAACATTGAACATGGTAATACACATTGCACACTTTGAAACTGAATATCAAATAATTTAGCATGCCCCGATTCTGATTTTAAACCTTGTATAATTCCATGAGCAATGATTTTGGAAAGTGTGGCTGTCCAATGTGATATTTCATCATTTATATTTTCATCCAAAAAAAAGATCACAATGCACGTCCTTTGGATAGTGGGGTATTAGTTTACGTTCATGGGGTCCCCCAAATAAATAGCATAGGTTTCGTGATCATTTTATTTTAATATGAGTATTCGAAAAAAATTAAAAAACAATTGCGCGTAGAGCAATGAAATGACCTAATGCGTGGCTTTCGGCACTTGGGGATCGTAACTCCATAGTTGTCTGGCCCAGAGTTAGTAATTTTATCTCTATTTTTGGTAATTTGAATTTTTTTTGAATGAGTTAACTCGAGATGATGCCTGAGTATGTGAGCTTTATTTGGTGCCCTAAGGTCTTTGAGCTTGGAAGTCATTGGCAAAGTCTCACTATAGGGGTTGACTCTTTTGAGTGCAACTTCAATTAAAATGGAAAAATTGAAAAAAAAAATACAATAATTTTTTTTGAATACTCATCTTAATATTAAAATTTGATTCCACCTAGAGCTTCCAACATTTCCCCCTTGAATAAAGATGAACCCCCATGTCTATTGTGATGCACAACGCAACCTCATACTTAATTGATAATGGATATGGAAATGAATTTGAACAAAGGAATGGGAATGGGATTGGGATATTCTTATGAAAATATCTTGTATTAAAATATTTTGATGGATTTCATGATTTTTTGGTATAAGGGTTTCTGGTGATCATTGTGTATTAAAAAAAATTTGGAAAAAGGAATTCGAATTTCATATTGTTGAGATATATTTTTCTCGGGACTAGCAAAACTCAAGTTGGGGGTGTGATCAGCCACTAAATGAGGATAATATTCATTGTTAATATATATATTATTCATGTGATTTATTAATCATAAACACCATTTTAGTGCATTTTACACTTTGAACATCATTTCACAATATGATTGTAATACCTTCATAATATGCATTATTATGTGGTACATTTTTTAACATCATTTGAAGTACCCAATGATTCACCTGATTTTAAGGAATATAATTATACATATTTTAATTTGATATTTTTTAAAATTGATCTATACTTCAATATGAACATGTTTAATTCAGGGATCAATGGAGAATTCATGGAAGAAGATGTGGATATTTTTTTATGAAAGGAAGCAATTCTTGAGAAGGCATATTGGACACCAGCCCACTGATGGGACGGTGGAGCCCAATGTATAAGGACAATGAATACCAAATGTCATGGTATGCTATAAGACATGTATAGGAACAAATCACTCTTCATTATCCAATGATAATTCGGCCTACATTGTGTTCATTTATACGGCCCATGTTAGAGATAAAATTCTGGGAAAGATTCTGCAGCCCAGAAAAACAGTCCACTAATATAATAATATCTCCTAATCTACAACTCCAAATGGGCCCAAATGTTACAGGCAGATAGGAGACATCTGGGGATCCATTTTATTATTTTATTTCCCACTCTGATCTGGCCATATAGATGGTCTTCCAAGCGAGTCTGTTCGGTGGATGAAAGCTGGATGCCACCTCGGGTCAAGGGTGGAAAAATCAACTCTTCCTCAACTTTCCACCCACCTATGGCCTACCAAAATTAATTGAGATTCTTTGTACTGTTGGAGACTCGACCCAAGGCTCCCAAAATGTCTATTTAAGGCAGTGGTGGTTGGGGAGTTGATCATATTTGGTGCTTGGTTTCATTGTAGTGTTATGATGCCGCTTTGTGTTTGTAATCACATTTCTTTCTCATGTAAGTTGTTTAATTCACCTTAGTTTCTTAATAAAAGTTCTTCCTTTAATATTATTATGTTCTTCTACTTATCATGTTCATACCGTTGGTTGATGGTGTGAATTTATTCACACCATACTTTGTGATATTTATCACACAACGGAGGAGTGATCGATTTTGGTTGTAGTTTTTACTTCTTCAATTCCACCCTCGTAAGTCTACTTCCCGCTTCCGTTGAAGACATGTCATCAATGGAGGTCCAACTAATTTATGGGTTGATCCAAGGGAGTATCAAGGGTCTAGATTTGATGTTATTTATCACCCCATTATTTTATAATCACTTCTTTAATTGGGATTTTTATTTTTATGATTTTTAAACTCCATCGTCCTTGTTGAATTTAAGGCCACACACTTCATGTGCTAATACGAACCTTTACCTTGAAGTGCTCAAAACTTTGATCCTTCAAGTGTATAGGTGAATAGTATTAAAGGGTGTAGGTATTAAACCATTAAGTGATGATGTTGTTTTATCTTCTTAAATGAATCCATCTCAAATATAAGAAATTGAAATCATTGAAAAGGAAATACGTCCAATCCACCCCGAGCGATAACCTAGGTTTAACTAATTCTATTAAATTGAATTCACTTAAATCTATTATATATCTTCTAAACCCATCTAAAATCAATCCATGTTGTCCAATTCATAGCCGAAAACAATCCATAGAATGTATGTGTCTATAGGATTCTTCTTAGGTCTCTGAGGATTCGATAACCCAAGCTAAACTATAAGGACCATTCTACCTTCATCTCTTGGGTAAATTTGAGCGAGAATAAAATTTTGGAGCCGTTTACAGGGACCTAAGTAAGTTATACTAGACACTATCATCCTTTTCTTTTATCCCTCTTCTCTATTCTCACCCCCTCACTCCTTTGGAAATCAATTTTGAACAAGCCCAAACATGGGGAACCTCTCCCTACATTGATCACCCACCCCCATGTGTGATGTACAATGACCATCCTAATTTCTACTTGTGGAATCATCAACAACCTAATGAACCAAAATATTTTTACTCCTATGATCCACAAAACATTCCAACATATAATGTGTTTCAATCCCCACAAAGCCAATTTGAACACCCTCCTGTGCAATTCCAACAACTTAATTATCCACCTAGAATAAACCATTTGGATCAACCCCTTATCCATCCTAATTCACATCCATTACTTGAAAAATTTTGTCAACAAATGGAGATAATTAATTTTGAGGTTTCATCATTGAGGTTAGAACTACAAAGAATTAAAAATTATGAGGAACTCATCCCTACACAAAATGTCCCTTCCATAACCTTATGTGAAGTGTCTAGTTTCCCGCAAACCTCTTATGAATTTACTGAAGAGAAAACCTTTGGATTTTGGGAAGATGAGGAGGATCATGGAATTTTTTATGGGTGTTTAAATCAAGAGGAAACTGATTTTTTGTCTTAACAAGAGGGAAATTTGACATCATGGATTGAGTCTCATGAATTTCACTCCATTGATGATTTTTCAAAAACACAAATCACTGAACCATTAAGAGAAATCACAAACTTTGAGTCCATACCCATTCCTAAAACTGATCTTTCTAATTTGGTGGTTGAATCTTCTATTCAAAAGGAACCAATTTTGTTGAGAAATTTGGAAAATGAATCTGATTTGGATTCAAAATATCAACTTGTGTCTAAATGTCCTATCCAACCTGAGCTCAAAATTATTGTCCTTCCCTCCCCTCTAAAAAATCCCTTTATAAGGTATAATCATGACCTTTCAATTGGAATTCATTCTTCTCTTGAAACCAAAAAATTTGGAATGATCATTTATGTCTTAGGAAAGACTATAGAGGAAACTAGATCAACCATTTATGATATTCCTTGTATTTTACCACTAATTTTAGAACATAGGTTTGTGCATGAAACAAATCATAAAAAAAGAATCAATCTCAACGTAGTTTAATTAGTGAAACATGTGGTCCTTAAAATGTTGAAAGTTGGTATTGGGTAAGTCGGGGGGTTCATGTCGGGATAACGACGTTAAACAAAGCGCTGCATGGGAGGCAACCCATGGTTTCCAAGTTTCCTATCATTTTTTTGTTTTAATCAACTTTATATTTTAAATAGGATTAATTAATCATTTTGATATTTAATAAAAAATTAGACTATTGAAATGTTCTTCTTTTATGAGTATGGATGGGTATGAAAGGGGAGAACCGTATTCATCTGTGTCACGCAGTGTGATCCCTGAGTAATACCTTACCCAGAAATTTAAAAGAAGACAATGTATCATTAGTTTGATTTAAAAAAAGAACAAAAAAACAGGGAAAACTATAAAAATTATGATACTTGGAATTAAATAAATTTTTGTGTTGTTTGTTTTTTCTGGTTTGTTATTCTTTGTATGGTTCAGGGACTATTTTGGATGATACATTCTCAATCAAGGAGGTGCCTACATCCCCCAAGAGAACAAAGGACTAATTTGGAGCAGTAAGAACTTGAACTTCAACCACCAGGTGACTTCATTCCATGATCCTCATATTTCAATTTCATTTTTGAAATTCCCTTATCTGCCTCTACTCCTTCTAAATTTTCATTTCTTGAAACACTGGGGATAGTGTTGTTTTAAGTTGGGGGGAGATGAAATAAGAAAAATTGCTTTGGTTGAAAAAAAATGATTTGAAAAAAAAATGTGTAAATGGAAGTAAAATTCCTTTAACTTTGAACATGGTAATACACATTGCACACTTTGAAACTGAATATAAAATAATTTAGCATGCCCCGATTATGATTTTAATCCTTTTATAATTCCATGAGCATAGATTTTGGAAAGTGTGGTTGTCTAATGTGATATTTCATTTTTTATATTTTCATCCAAAAAAAAGATCACAATGCATGTCCTTTGGATAGGGGGTATTAGTTTAAGTTCATGGGGTCCCCCAAATAAATAGCATAGGCTTGGTGATAATTTTAGTTTAATATGAGTATTCAAAAAAAAAATTAAAAAAAATTGCGCGTAGAGCAATGAAATGACCTAATGCGTGGCTTTCGGCACTTGGGGATCATGACTCCATAGTTGTCTGGCCGAGGGTTAGTAATTTTATCTCTATTTTTGGTAATTTGAATTTTTTTTATGGAGTTAACTCGAGATGATGCCCAAGAAGGTGAGCATCATTTGGTTCCCTATGGTCTTTGAGCCTGGGAGTCATCGGTAAAGTCTCGCTACAGGGGTTGACTCTTTTGAGTGCAACTTCAATTACCATGGAAAAATTGCAAAAATAATAAAAAAAAAATTAAATACTCATCTTAATATTGAAATGTGATTCCACCTAGTGCTTTCGTCATTTCCCCCTTGAATAAAGATGAACCCCCCTATCTATTGTGATGCACAACACAACCTCATACCTAATTGATGTTGGTTGAAATATGGAAATGAATTTGAACAAAAGAATGGGCTTGAGATTGGGATATGCTTATGAAAATATCTTGTATTAAAATATTTTGATGGGTTTCATGATTTTTTGGTATAAGGGTTTCTGGTGATCATTGTGTATTAAAATGTTTTTGGAAATGGGAATTCAAATTTCATATTGTTGAGATATATTTTGCTCGGGACTAGAAAAACTCAAGTTGGGGGGTGTGATTAGCCACTAAATGAGGCTAATATTCATTGTTAATATATATAATATTCATGTGATGTATTATTCATAAACACCATTATAGTGAATTTTACACTTTGAACATCATTTCACATTATGATTGTATTACCTTCTTAAAATGCATTATTATGTGGTACATTTTTTAACATCATTTGAAGTACCCAATGATTCATCTGATTTTAAGGAATCTAATTATACATATTTTAATTTGATATTTTTGGAAATTGATCTACACTTTAATATTAACATGTTTCATTCAGGGATCAATGGAGAATTCATGGAAGAAGATGGGGATATTTTGTGATGAAAGGAAGCAATTCTAGAGAAGACATATTGGACACCAGCCCACGAATGAGTCGGTGGGGCCCAACATACAGGACCAATGAATCCCAAATTTCGTGGACTGCTAGAAGACATGTATAGGAAGAAATCACTCCCCATGATCCAATGCTAATTTGGCTTAAATTGTGGTCATTTATATGTCCCATGCTAGAGATAAAATTATGGGCCAGATTCTGCGGCCCAGAAAAACAGTCCACTAATCTAATCATATCTCCTAATATACAACTCCGGCCCAACTTTTACAGGAGAATAGGAGACATCCGGGAATCCATTTTATTCTTCTATGGCCCACTCTGATCCAGCCATCTAGAAGATCTTCCAAGAGAGTCTGTTCGGTGGATGAAAGCTGGATGCCACCTCGGGTCAAGGGTGGAAAAATCAACTCTTCCTCAACTTTCCATCCACCTATGGCCTACCAAAATTAATTGAGATACTTTTTACTATTGGAGGCTCAACCCAAGGCTCCCAAAATTCCTATTTAAGGTAGTGGTGGTGGAGGAGTTGATCATCTTTGGTGCTTGGTTTCATTGTAGTGTTATGTTGCCGCTTTGTGTTTGTAATCGCATTTCTTTCTCATGTAAGTTGTTTAATTCACCTTAGTTTCTTAATAAAAGTTCTTCCTTTAATCTTATTCTGTTCTACTAATTATCACGTCGATACCGTTGGTTTAAGGTGTGAATTTATTCACACCATACCTTGTGATATTTATCACACAACGGAGGAGTGATCGATTTTTGTTGTAGTTTTTACTTCTTCAATTCCACCCTCATAAGTCCACTTCCCGCTTCCTTTGAAGATATGTCATCAATGGAAGGATAACTCTTTTATGTGTTGATCCAAGGGAGTAGAAAGGGTCTGGATGGGATGTTATTTATCACCCCATTAATGTATAATCACTTCTTTGATTGAGATTTTTATTTGATGATTTTTAAACTCCATCATCCTTGTTGAATTTAAGGCCACACACTTCATGTGCTAATACGAACCTTTACCTTGAAGTGATCAAAACTTTAATCCTTCAAGTGTATAGGTGATTATTATTAAAGGGTGTAGGCATTAAACCTGTAAGTGATGATATTGTTTTATCTTCTTAAATGAATCCATCGCAAATATAAGAAATTGAAATCATTGAAAAGGAAATACGTCCAATCCACCCCGAGCGATAACCTAGGATCAACTCATTCTTTTAAATTGAATTCACTTAAATCTTTTATATATCTTCTAAACCCATCTAAAATCAATCAAATTTGTCCAATTCATAGCCAAAACAATCCATATAATGTACGTGTCTATAGGTTTCTTCTGAGGTCTCTGAGGATTCGATAACCCAAGCTAAACTACAAGGACCGTTCTACCTTCATCTCTTGGGTAAATTTGAGCGAGAATCAACATCTACCTCAATCCCAAGTTCCCTAATAAATATACTCTGGTAAGTCCCAACACATAAGTCCCACATCATGAGAAATGAAAAAAAATTCAAACTTTGTTTCTCACACCGATCATAGCTCACATAGGCTTAGGGAACTGCAATAATCAAGTCATTTGTGTCATAATTCTTTATAGTGACAAAGGTAAATCTCAGTCTGTAAGCATCAAAAAAATAAAATATAACAACTCTAATTCTCTCTATACTCAATATAAGTAGGATGTCCCTCCTGGAATCGATATTGAACACCTGGTGTCCCAGAGCACCTATGTATTCCCTCTCTGTATGATGTTAAACTACACTGGTCCAATGAAGAATGTGGGTTTTTATTCTTACAATAACCAGGATACATAGGACACCTCATAATTTATCAATATCATTATCAAAATATTAACCACCTACTTTCATGGAAACACATTCTAAAGCACTTGGTTATATTGCTTCATCGCATAAGTGACCACCCATTACTGGAAAATGAAGGCGAAAATCAGATACATATAGATGGATTCACAAAAAGCCTCTTTTATTTTGAACTAAAATGAGAATTAACCCACGTTAATTTTGTAAGGGTAATCGGTCCCATATAGGTATTAGGAATACATTCATCATCATATGTTAAATCTATAAGAGAGTCTTAGAGTAGGCAACAATTACCCCAAAAATGGTGTGATGAGCCCGAACTCCCATCCTCTTGAACAATGAAAGTCCCCAAGATTCATTCGTCCTAAAAACCTAGGTAATCACCTACCTTTGGAAAGTAGGTGTATACCAAGTTGAGGATGAGGGAACAATTGGGAGTTTCTAGGGAGAGTGATAGTGGTAACCTGATGTTCATTATTGCTCCCAACACAAACCCCCCACAATCAAACCATCGAGTGATCTCATCATAGATAATGTTCGTCCCGAGGACATGTTGAATTTACCTCACCATAGATATTTTTTGATAGAATTACACTAGGGATGGCCCGATATATGTTCTAGCATGCTAGATAAGCCTTTTTAGTTGTGAGATATGGAGGTGTGGTTTGAGGAGTCTACATATTAGGGGCTTCATAAGACCTAGGGTTTTTTCATGGGAAACCCTACATTGTTAGCCTAACAGTGAATGAGAGCTTGATTTCATGTGTGGATTGACATCACACGATCCAGGTTACTATCTGGGAGGAGTATCCACCCGTGAAAATCGATAACCTCTTCACCTAGTTGATAGAGGTGAAGTGAAAATCATTTTGACCTCAGAATGGGTTATCACGATCTCCATGTTTGATATGTGGATGTAACACATGTGGTTTCCAAGATTCATTGTTTTTTTATTGAGTTCTTGGTGATAACCTTTGGCATGTTAAACTCCCCAGTAGAGTTTTAAAGACTTATGAGATGGATTATTAACCTTTCTAATTCCATTTCAAGTTAGTATTTTATGATGGTACCCTCATATCCTTGACAATAGAGTTAGAGCACATGAGACATTGGATAATGTTTATATACAAGCTCTTGTAGTTGTATTAGTATGGTACCTCCCAGAGAGTCAGTTCTAGATTTGATGGTTTACTTCTTATAACATATCTTCTCAAACATGTGAGAGATACTGGACCCTACAGAGGTCAAGCATGCATGAGCGTGAGGGTCACCCAGGGTGGTTGTGGTATCATATTATCACAACAATGGTTTCCATCCACCATTGTCAAAGCAAGGTGATGGAACAGTTGACCTCTTTGAAGTTAGACCGGGATCTTGGTGTTCTCCACATGTCATAGATGAGGAGGTATATGCACGACTAATTATAGAACAATCACCTGGGTAAATAGGGTTGTGAGGGTTTAGTTTTCTTTTTCCAAGGATTCAGTATTGTGGAGAGCCATAGGAGAAAGACCCTTTATGAGGAAGTGTTTTCTTTGGGTCCATGTATGTTGGAAGAGCAGGATTCCATTGGGTAAGTTCGTGAGAGAAAGGGATCCAGATGCCAGCTCGGTATCCCCACATTTTTCTTAGTTTTTTCTTTATAGATACAATAATATTTGAAGAGGGTAATAATTTTGAGACTATGTTTTTTTTAATTTAAGAATTTGAAATATTCTATGAAGTATTTTTAGACCCAGGTGCTAATATGGCGCACAATTCGGTGGACCAGTGAGCCCAAAACTAATTTTATAATAATATTTTATATATTTTATATTACACATGCATGGTTTTACTAAAAAATTATAATATCTCCTAAATGGATTCTCGGATTATAAATCAAAGACCATGGTTGAATCATTAATGTGAGATTTACCCTATATACAACCTAAAGTTGATCAGTGCGTGCTGTTCAGATGAGGTAGTTATTGGCAGATGTATTTGATAAATTAATTATTTAATTTAATTTTTTTTAATAAAATTAACCCAAATAACTCATAAAATGGGTAATCATATGGTAAATTAGATACCATAATTGATTCAAGAACATTGATTTTATACTAGGTGCAGCATAACCACATTTGATGTCTGGTGTTTGACATGAGTGCCAATGATGGAGAAATAATTAAAATAATTGAAATATTTATATAATTATTTTATTAAATCATCCTAACTAAATATCCTCTAAAAATACTTCATTACTAAATTTCTCCAAGGTTATTAATATAACATTGAGATATTTTTGAGAGGACCTCTGACGATATTCATTGGCAGATCTAGACCGGACGAAGACCGTTGATTGGATCGAGCTGAATCGAAAGGAAACATACAAAATGGATAATATTCATCACTAGAAGATTATTTATTCACTAAATATCAATATATAATTGAGGAAGAACTTTTAAATTTTGGTTTTTCCCCTTTTGATTAAAATATTGAAGCATGGATTGTAAGCTTTTTTTGATTTTGTGATTGTATATTCTTCGCATGAGCCTCATAAACAAGTTAAATTTATTTAATTCATTTTATTTTTGTTTGTGCCATGTTATCACCATATATTTTCCAAATATTTTATCATTAGAAAAAAAATTGTTCATCGATGTCAGCACATTTGTTTTTGTGCCCCCCCCCCCCAATGTTCTTCACATTCTTCACCGTTGGCCCATAGGGTCCCGGTTTGACATTGTCAGGGTGGGTTTGAGTGAGATCAAACCCTCATAATCATCAAGGATGTGAGAAAAACATGAGGGATACCATTTTTAAAATGGATCATATTGGTACCACAAATTCAGGTTCGCAATTCGGGTACGACGAGGACAACGGTTGACCAGAGGTGGTTTAGGTCAGATCGTTGATCCTTGTTTTTCCAGTTGGCATGTGGCAATGACTCATGGGGAGATAATATTGGTTCTAAGAAGAGGCCATACATGGGGTCTCATGCAAGATTCTTCTCTATGTGGACATTTTGGTGGTCATACTTGGACTTCCGATGAGGTGGTTGGATGTTGTGAACATGGTTGGTGTTATTATTATTTTTATTTTTATTGTCAAAACCTTAATATGTTTGTAGATTCTTCATATGGTGTCGGATTGACAAACTTCCAGCAGCATCATGACCTTCGAATTGAGATTATCATTTTAAGAACCATGTTGGGTATTTAATTTGGGATCGTGGTGTAGCTCTAGGAAGTGTCCATTATTATTATTATTATTATTATTATTATTATTATTGCTATTATTATTGTTGTTGGTGTTGTTATTTTTATGGAATCTAGTATCAAACATATATTCTTCATACAGTGTCAGAATGATGAACCATTAGTGGAATCACGACCCTAAAATTGAGCCAGGTGTTTTATGACCAATATCGAGTATTTAATTTTGGATTGTAGCTCAGGACCATGAATCACCATTCATGTGTGATGCAGTTAAATGCAACCTTTTCACCAAGTTTAATATTTTGGATGGTGAATAGCCTATCCTGAGCATTTTTCTATGAGGATTACAAAAAGGTGAATTTTTTAGCCATCTAGGGATGTTTTTAGATGAAAATAAGTGTAATTATGTTTTTTACTCTAGAAGAATGCAGAGCCTTGTGTGATCGTTAGGCTTTTGGCCAAGACTCATCATGTAGTACCCAACACGTCATGTAGTAAGACATGGCCAGCAGGCCATGTGTTGGAAATGACCTGACCAGACATAGGAGCGGGGACACATGCCATGTAGAACACTTACATGTCGTGTACTCCATTATTAATCTTCAATATATCATATATCTTTCATTTAGACTCATATTTTGGCATGTGAGTAGCCTATCCATAGTTTTCTTCAATGTAAAACATAGTGGTTCTATCCGTTGTGGATTTTGGGAGACAATGTGAGATGTTACAAGAATGGATACTTTTTATCCAGTGCCCTATGATGCCATTTATCAGGAAGAGGATCACCAGAGACACTATAGTGGACCCCCCCCCCCCCATGGAATTAGAGAACTGGTCTTTAATTTACCAAGTAAAACCCCCTATTAGATAATCGCAGGTCCTCAATGATTAGATTGGAACCCCCCATTGTACCAAGGTGTGGGTTCTCGGCCTATATAGTGGAACCCCATGTAATATTTGGCACATGTCCTCTACCTTCTAAGTAGAAGCCCCTATCTAATAGGTTATGGATCCCTGATGGCCATAGTGGAACCCCCTATCACATCAGGATGCGGGTCCTCAACCATCTGAGTAGAACCCTTATCAGATAGGGTGTGGGTCTTCGATGGCCAGAGTTGAACCCCACAGTTATACAAGGGTGTGAGTCCAATAACTATAGAGTAGAACCCCCATCATTATGGGAATATTTGTCTACCTAATGAGTGGAACTCCCCCTATAATATAGGGTGTGGGTCCTCATGAAATCTAAGTAGAACCCCCCCCCCCCAACACATCAGGACGTGGGTCCATTATGGATAGTTTTTTAGTGGCACCCCCTGGTGAAATAGGGTGTTATTCCTCTACTTGTAAATTGTTCACCCTCAATTGTGTGGAATAATAGCAAGGAGTAGGCCTCTACATGATTACTTATGGGTAGACTCATGAGATTTTGTGTGTCATTGATGGACTTTTGGAACTATTGGTGAATCATTTCCTTGGATGAGTTGTGAGATAGAGATCCCATTTCTCTCTCATTTGGGTAGTGATTATATATATATATATGTGTGTGTGTGTATGTATGTATGTATGTATGTATGTATGTATGTATGTATGTATCCATGATTTTGGATTCGGTTACTCTTCTGCCATGGGTTACAAAGACGTACGGGGTAGTCCAACTACTTTCTATGTTTAAATTCTTGTTGTTGGATAAGTTTTCGCTCCTATTATGGGTTCCAATGACTCGACGTGTAGTCCACCTACACACCTTGTTGATACCCTTGTGTTTGGATGACGTTACTTTTCTATTTATTTGTGTTGATCTACATCATGTTTCCAGTTTACTATATTTCTATATATTCCTATTGTATCTCTTAATTATTCCCCTATAGCTTTCATGGAATCATACTGGGTAAGTATATACTCACCCTAGCATGGTATTTTTCAATACATGTCGTGTCTTAGGCAGACGACAGATAGGTTGGTGGTGACTTCAAACCAACCTAAGGATACCTTGGTGTTTTGGACTGTGTACGGTGGTCGTATCTTGGACATTAAGAGTTAGGTCATCTGTGTAGTTTACTTTCCATTTTAATCAATTTGGGACATATTTCTAGTTGGGTGTTTATTTTTACCATTTAAATTTTAATTTTCACTATCATACTCTTGTACACCCCAGAGGTTTTTCATGCTTGGTTTACATTCTGGTTGTTGCATATTTTTTTATTCCTCTACACATCTAAAATGTGATGGACATGTGTGTGTGTGTGTGTGTGTAGGTACATTAGGTAAAGGCCTCCCCATATTAGATATGACTTTTGAAACTTGTCTCCAGCCCTTGGCCTATAGAGGCGGGCTTGGGGTAGTTTTAGATCAATCCTCGTTTTGGGTCGAGTCATGAAAATCCTATATAAAATTTCTCACCAATAGATCCTACATGAGATAAAATCTACTAACACCATCTAGAGAGAATAAATGGAAATATATCCTCATATTCCTTGATCTATGAGGGTATATTAAGATAATCAGAGGCTCATGGGAAAAGAGATGATGTAAATGATGAATTGTCCACTGAGAAACTACCTTCCCCTATTGAACGTCGAGATAATCGAAGAGATGAATGTCTCGATCTAGGAAGACAACATGCTATGATCCTGTTTCACAAACGAGGATGGGATCAATCATTGTAATATCTCTATTCATTACCACCCTTATAGGGAGCACGGGGCCATGTCTATCCATGAATGAATGGTCAGACCAAGATGATCGGGGGGCAGGAGACGAAGCCTAAATAATTCTTTTCCCACTATGCTAGGATCCGTAAAATAATCATTTATGAAAATATCATGGGCTATAATAAGGACTAGGACCTGCTATTGGGTAGAAATTTTAATAGTGAATGTGCCTGGGAATACTTGATACATTACACTTTCGTAGAGTATGGGGTAGAGCTATTCCACATTAAACTACATGAGATGGTGTGGACATCATAGTTTCACTTCTACCATCAGTAGGAGTTAGTGGTGGAGATCCTCAACTAATGGTCCCTAGATACAAACACCTTATATCTTCATAATGGTGAAGTGAGCATCATCTTTTGGGATATTTACTGCATTGGATGCATCCCACTAGAAGGGTTTCAGTATGATGAGTCACTTCCATCATAGAACACCTGGGATAATGTCCCAAAGACTCTTCCCCTAGTGTAATAACTTATGGAGGTGATGAATAAAATGATGAAAATGCTACCCTCTTCCATAGGTGAATCATTTTCAAGTAACGGTTTGTCATGTTTCTAAAGAAAGACCTAACAATGAGGTTTTTGGGGTGGGGAAAGAAGGTACTAACAACACTATAGAGGAGGAGGCCAGGATATTACTTGTTGATCCAATAATAAGGTTACTTTGAGCAATGGGGGTACAAAATGGTGGAAGGTTGTGAGTCACTAGTCTATTATACCCTGTTTCCCGCTACATTCCTGAGTTGTTGGATGCTACTGGTCCAGAACACACAGATGAGCCTACGAATGGGGATTTCAATGATTATGGTGATTCTTGAAGCCAACAATAGAGTCAAACATGGTGTACCTATGTTGGTCTGACTCTACAACCTATTGGTCCATATGGCTAGGGGAAGCACAACAAGAAGGATATTTGTTTTATTACAATTATTATGTCGCTATATTGTTGTGCACTTAGGGGGTTATGAACTCCTAAATTCATTTTTCTCTCTAAATGTTGGTCTATAGACATATTAGCTGAATATCATTGGGGTCTGACCAATGACTTTTGATGAGGTTGGGGTCATATTTTAGATTAGAAACAATGTAAACATAAACGTCCATCCCTTCTCAACCTTGCTTAGATTGATGATGGACATCCTTCAAGTAAAATGGGATAGAAGGAGTACCTGCTGAAATTTAGGGGAGGAGTGCTAGTGGAAAGTGTCGATGGCCACATTTATAATGAAATATACACATTATCCCACTTTTCCTGTAAGTTCAGGTGTCTATAGAAGGCAAAGAATAGATTTTACATCGGGGTCCATGATTAGAGACATACCGATACCCTTTATTATATTTGGTGGATTTGGATGCCTATGAGATCAAGTTAGAAAATTGTGTTGCTTCCATCTAATCTCGATGCGGGTCTATTAATAGAATATTCTATAAACTGGGTGGTAAGTTATCAAAAGGTAATCTTGCATAAGATAATTAAAGTGATTGACTAGAAAGTGTAGTGTCAGATCAACAAGGTGGTAGAAGGTATACACCTCAGTGAGAGAGCAAAGAAATAGGGGTATCTTAGGCTAGATCCACAACTAGGAAGATCTGAGGCCCAGTTTCACCCCCACCCCTTGGAGGAGAGGGTCATGAAAATGACCATGGGGGGAAATCATGTGTCTCCCAAGGTAATACGAGCTGATCTAGGGAGGATCCTAGAAATAAGATGCGGTATTTTATGGATCCATCTATTGATGTTTACTACCCTCTCTCTGGGATTATTGGAGGACTCTGTGAACATCAACCACAATATAGGAACTATGGAAAAAGATGATCCAAGGAGGAATTGAGCTAGCATAGGTCGAGCCCTTTTGAATCATGATTGGGTTGAGCATTCATCAGAGACACATGTATTGGATTTCCATGGATGCCTATGCATTTTAGTAGGTGGAGTAAGAACCCCCTTCCACATTGGAGAGATTGATGCTTGGTGAAGAGCCAGGGCAGGAGGAGACACCACCTGTCGATAATTAGTCTGAGGAGGACTCAAATGACAAGGAAGAACATGACTCCAATGATGAATAATCCTGAGGATTATCTACTCATCAAGGTATTTCCCATGAAATTAGAAAACTCATGGACTCTAAATAAAACTTGGTCGAGTTTCTCAAGGAAATTTTTAACTTACTGTCCTCCCTTGATCCTTCACCTTCATTATCCAGAATCTATCACTGAATCTTGATTTATATAGGACCATCTTCAAGATGGGAAAAGTTCCCATGTTGTAGGATGTAAAGGTGAACCACCAGGTGTTGAGGATCATGATTTGGTGTATGTACCTATGGACTATGTGGCTGATGGGATAGTTGAGGGTGTTAGGGTGACATCCTCATAGCATCGAGTCCTCCTTGTTATCTATGTGAGACCATGTCCTGGAATTCCAATAGTGGCACCCACTATAGAGGAAGTTGTGAACCTAGGGATAATCATCATAAAAATTATTCTCCCCAAGGTAAGAACATATTTCATGTCACATGGTCATTATAATATTTTCATGGAGCCTTTTCATCAATGTGTTTGTCTGTTTCATGTAGCTCCTACTCCATCAACACAAGAGGAGCCGACATTAGTTGATGATGTACCAACCAATTTCATGGGGTCTCTTATTATGGATAACTCTTTCGAGACATAGGGACTCAATCTGGTGATGCTTAGTATCTGTAAATTTCTCTCTCTTACATAAGGTCAACTATATATTTATTGATCTAATATACTGATGCATTCCCATTTCAAAGTATTTCTTGAATGGTTACGTTCACATCAAGCAGATGAGGATGGAATATCAAGGGTCCTTTCTCTAATAGTCATGCCAGTGCTTTAGGAACAGGTCATTCGATATGACCTAACCTTAGTCTGAGGAAAAAAGTATACCACAACTAAGAGTAATAGCACTGGTGTGGTTGAGCTCGAGGTTGGTGGGGGAGAAGCTGCCGAGGATGAGTTGAGTGAGGATGACTGACCTCATGATATGGATCCCAACCTATCTAAGAGAATATCGAGGGAGACCCTACTTCCACCATTATTATTGATTTCCTTGAGTATGATCCTACACCTCCAAAATAGAAAGAAGATTGCAGTTGTGAGGAAACTAATGAAAATTTCATTGTATGGTGTATGTAATAGAGGAACCTAAACAATTTCATCACCCATATCTGATAACTAGAATGGTGAATCAGATGGGGTCCCTCTACCACTTGCTATGTAACTAAGTACTGGATGGGAAGACGTTCACGATCTCTATGCTTTGGTATGAGACTTCCTTGCTGAGTGTGTTTGTGATGGAAGCCAACATTTAGAGGTTTCTTTACACCAGCAGAGGTCTTACAACACTTAGATACTCCAGGAATTCAATCAAAAAATCCAACATCTAGATGATAAAAGGAACATGTTTCCTTTCTCAATGCTCAATCAGAGGTCATCATCCATCCAAGGGATCGGTTGGAGGAGGCTGAGAATAATATGTGGTAGAAAATATCTTAGGTAGCTGGGATTTAAGGAGATCCAGACCGAGCATATATTAGATCTAATGAGATTTGTGCTGTAGAAAATTAAAAGGAAGTGAAACTTGACAGGTGGAAGTAGGACTTGGATTCCACATGCTAGAGATTGGCAGAGCTGCAACACACAATTGCTAGATTCGAACCACAGGGGAAATTTTTTCAGGACTCAAGAGAGGATCCAAAATTTGGTTGAACCTCTCCAAATGCCACAGTTTGTTTGTTTAATATATCTCACATGCATGGACATATTTACTTTTACACTCTTAATTATTTAAAATTAATCATATTTATGAAACAACAATGATTAATCTCTAATCTTGCACGATTCATGATCGATGTGAGAAACAATGGTTGGCCATATGATTTCTCATTTGTATGATATTTATAAAAAAACAACAAAAACTCAGGGCTTTCTATTGTTGACTGACCACTGAGAGTTTTTAGACAGAGATATGATGTGGATAAAGAATGGGGTTCTCTGAATAGCCGACTTTCTTTTACAATGTGCTCCAGTACATGAATGGGATGATACAAGGGGCATTTAATTCTACAAAAAAAAAGTTGAATGAAGTGTGTCAATCATGATGCCCAAATTTTGGAACAAAAATGTGGTGATGTCATGATATAAGATAATTGTTGACCATGTTTGAAACACAATATCCATACCACTTAGTTTGGAATGGGGACAAAAAAATTAGGGTTAACCCCTAATCATTCTCAAAACACCAAAATTGCATCATAATAACATAAAAATTCCTCCATGGCACTGTCCCAATATAATAAGTGATCCATGGCCAGATACCATGCTTTTAGTGAGTCCCTCTAGACATTGAGAAGGATGAAGATCCAAGCAAGGTGTATGTGAATCATGGAAATTAAGTGATGGAATGTTCGAATGGATACCAACACTATCAGAATTACACCACAATGCCATAGAGAATGTTGGTGTGGGTGTATCGATCTGAAAAAAAAAGTCAAACTAGTCTTTCAGGGGGTCAACTACTGAATGTCGTCTTTTTATTACATAAATTTTCATTACATGGTACAAATAAAGGATCTTTTAATGTTTATTTTCTTAGAAATAAGGTACATAATACATGAAAAATTAATACATTATTCTAATTATTTTGATGAAACCTCCATGGGTTCACCCTAAGTTAATTTTACTGTATATCATATCATAGGGACCTAAATCAAAGGAAAGCGGTGAGAATTAATCCTAGTAAGGTAATAAGCAAGGGAGACCTAAATCATGTGATCCTGAGACATATCAATTAAAACATGAGGAAAACAATAATACATGAAAAAGAGAAATATAATAATAATAAGAACATGAGTCATAACATGAAAGTGTGGATTCAATATTTAAATGATATATTTATGATAATTTTACCTTGTTTTATCACCAAGATTTCATAAATGAAAAATTAGTAAGGTTATTGACAAAGGTATCATAAAACATGCTATATCTAGAGATTAAATTATTTAGCCAATGTAGTAGATCACTATCAGGCAACACCATTAATATGTATTAATTAAATGTTAGACACATATATCATAATAAATAATTTCATTAATAACCTATAGAGAATAATGGATGAGTTTATTATCAAAATATTAGCATACAAAAGTGCATAAAGACATGACCATTGCGTCATTTTTTACCCATGAAAGGAAATTTGAGTTTCATATATGTAAATACCTAAATAAAAAATGTAATGTTTACATATATTTTCATACCATTTGAAAATAAAGGTTTTTGGGTGTTTCAATAAAAAGGAAAATAAAATTTCTCTTGTAAAAGAGCGAATTTTGATTAGTAAATTTGACAGTATGATAGGTAAAAAACACAATTTTTGAAAAGGGTAAAATGAGGGAGAATGAAGGTCCCGCATTGATAAAATTATACTATTACAATATTGGGATGGTAGAAAGTGGAAAAAATGAGCTCATTTGGTCAATTAGAATCCATACCACATAAAAAAGGGAACTTGAATGGAAAAGGAAGTTGATAATTTCTTTACCATGAATACTTGTTCCTAAAACATGAGGATGGAACCACGGGGTATTAAAGAAACATTGGGGGGGCTACATGGGAGAAAAATTACTGGAACTTCATATAGGATGGATTTGGAGTAATAGGAAATGGATAAATGGGTGTGTATTTATTGAAAAAGTGGAGGAACTATTTAATAATTTCCAAATATAGGTCTTTGAGAATTAGGTTGTGGAAAATGAAAAACCATTAGATTACCCATGGTTTTTTTCATGGTTTTGGACATTTGGGTCAATTATAAGTTATTTTAATCCACTATAACTTAAAACCATTTTTCAATACTTCTTTTGGCATGGAGAAGTAATGATTTCCCAAATTAATGTTTTTAAAAATAAAATGTTTCTTTTTAGACTTTGGAAAGTTACTTATTATTTTGGAAATTGATTGAAATATATTAAAATACAAAATATTAATAAAATAAAATATTTCAATTTTTTGAATTATGTTTAATTAATTATTACATCATTATGAAATAAATATGATGTCATAAAATATATTGAAAACCCTAAACTGTATTTTTTATTATTCATGAAAAAATAAGGCATTTTAGAAAATGATCATAAATTCACCCAAAACTAATTTTGAAGTGATAATTTAAAAAATGATGTTTTTCTTCATAAAAATTCTCTAAATATGATAATTTTAAATTTTAAATATAAAAATCTATATCTATTAAAAAAATATTTGGTTTTAAGGCCTAGTCAAATTTCTAACACTTAAAAAATTCATAGGAATTAATAAAATAATTTTACCATTTCTATTTAAATTAGACTTTTTTCATAGTATTTCATTAAAATAAATGTTATACACAATACCTTAGTTTATTATAATAATTTAAATATTTTAAAAAAAGTACAATTTTTGTCTAAAAAATCAATTTATCAAATTCACCTCAGTTAAACATATATTTTATTAAGAAAAATATTATTAAAAATGAATTTATGGAATAAAAATATTATTTATACAAACTAATTACACTTTATGTAACTAATTTCTAGACACATAACCCTGTATAACACCCACATACGGCCTAAGGGTAAGGTGTGTGATGGCGATAGATTGATGGGGCGACTCGACTAACATCGACCGGGTGGTAATTTCCACTAATATGAAATTCTACCATATTTGGATAAGTTATAGCTTCAATTATGGAAGCTCATCTTGGGATTGGTCAAGGTATAACCCCAATGATTCTAAATCTCTCTCAAGTTCTGAAAAATGGGCTTCATACGACATGACTCTACTTCTTGAGGTCATCACTTCTCCTTTCTGCATTAATTATCTTTTTTCATTACTACTTATAAACAAAAATTATAATGTAATAATTATTACCAATGGGTATATTTTACAATGGTCAATTGAACAGTGGTTATATTGACCAATGGTCATATTTTACTAACGGTCGTATAACGGTCGAATCCTAACAGTCACATTTCCCTTTATACTCTATAAATACCACATCATTGTTTCACTCAAAAATTCACTATAAAACCACTCAAGGTTATATATTAATTTTCATAATATATTTATTAGTTTAGTAATTTTTTTATTTCTATATAATTTGTTGTGGTGGTGATGATTTTATTAGATTGTAGCAATCCATATTTTTCCTATTCTGATGTTTTTATTTTACATTTTTTGTCCAGTTCTGAAATTTGGAATTTTAATTAGTTTCTTAGATGTATAATGTATTGATAATTATTAAATAGATATGGTTTTTTTGTTTAATATAATATAATACACATTTTCATTGGAAAAAAATATAATTTAAAAAAACATAGTTCGTTACAGCGTCATCTCAGATACTAAGTGATGACTGAAAACATGAAATATATGATAGATGACAGAAACCTAAGGATATGACCCCTAAGGTGATGGCTTGGTATTCCTTGAAATTTTACATTTTTCAATGAGGATGACAGATATTTAGTTGAACATCATTGGGTAAGGATGTTGTGAATTTATTTTTACGTCTTATAGTGAGGATTGGAATCATATGGTTTATCATTATCTAATCAAGATGTATCACACTGTTTAATGTCATATGAATGGGAAATTACATATTGTTTAAGGTCATATGCCTCATACCATGGAAAATAGTTTGAATTCATGTTTCATAGACTAAATGGTTTGTGTCTAAATTGGATATATGCGACACCAAGGGATGATTACCTGATGCGATTGGTAGGGCCTAGAAGGCTACCTGATGCCACATAAAACACCCTTGAGACAAATCACACATTGTTTAGAGTCATGATGTTTGGTAATGGGATTGTACCTTTATTTAAGGTCATAAATTTTATACCAAGGGGCTCCCTATAGTGTTTTACATGGAATGAAAATTTTTTAAACCAACATGAATGAATGCTAGGAAGGCCCATGTGTCACATAAAATTTAAAGGGAAGGTTACCAATAGTTTATGTTCATACTTCTTAAACCATAAAGAGCACTGGTGTTCCTTTTAAGAGGATTTTGTGACATAAAGAGTGATAACTAGATGTTAATGGAGGGTCTAACGAACCCTCTTCTGCATAAATCCTAAAAATCCGTACCCTAGGTCAATATCATGGCATCAAGGAATGAAATGTCCCATAGAGGATTGATGATGGTTCTAGACCAAAGATAAAATATCAGGGTGTCACTACATATCCCATGAGGATAGGAATCAAGAAACATGTAGTTCTAAAACATTACATAATAGAAGATTGATTCCAATTGATACTACCCTCTCTAAAAAGAGTTTGGTATATTCTTATGCTTGGATATGAGGAATCAAAAATTTATACGGGGTAAGGCTATAGTGTAAAATTGTGTGTTGATGAAGTTCCATCCTTATATGAATCTATAAGGTTATCTCAACACACTTATGGTTCAAGGTAAATGAATGGATCTTATACCTAGAAGGAGGCCCATGAGACATTTTGAGGTGATTTCACCACAAATAATGGATGGTTTTATAGGGAATATATGGTTGGGAATGAAGAAAAAATGTTGAGAAATAACTACGTATCCCATAATTATTGGAATCAAGTCACGTGTAGTTATGGACATGGATGCACATGGTTTAAGGTCAAGCGGTCTGGAACATGAACAAAAAGGGATTTCAAGTATGTTTGTGTTGTGTACTAGTTAAAGCCAGATGTGAATGATCCAAGTAGTCCCTACACCTCATGAAAAAATTATGAATCTGGTTTCACACAGTTTATGGTCATATTTTCTAGACCATGGAGAATAATTTATAGTCATGTTTTTTTTTCTAGTGAAAATAATTTTAATGTCATGATGTGTGGACTCTATAATGTGTTTTTTACAAGAATGATTATGCAGTAAAAAAGGGGTAAAAACCCAATGCAAATAGACCAAGGAATCCATGTACCAAACATGTATCAAGAGTAAAATAGTACATAATTTAAGTTCATATTTCTTGGACTAGGGAAAATGTAAAAACAATTTAACATCATGATGCTTGGACTGGGACAATTATAGACACACAAGAACCTATGTGGTATGGAGGGAGGTAATACCCTAAATGAATAGATCCAAAAGGGATCACGTACCACAAATATAGATAGATGGACAAAGGTTTTATGAATTTGTAGCTGGGCTTAGATATGAGAAGTTTAGGTGTCACTACAAATCCTATGAGGATGATCAAGCCACATATTGTTCTAGAACACAGCGTGGTAAGAGAAAAACACCAGTAGGGATGATCCTCTCTGGTGAAGAAATATAAGGTATCCTATTGTTATTACGATGCATGCCAAGTTTGGAACATGGGGTAAGGTTTTTCTATCATTTTGTACTTATCATATGATGCGCCCTAATCTAAAATGGGGTTAAAATAATCTCTTATTAAGAGGCATACTTATTTTGTATGGGGTAAAATTTTAATTTAACATTATGTGTTTATGACATTATGTTTCTCAATTTAAAGGCATAAAACTCAGACTATTAGGGATGAAAATATTTTTTAAGCACATAATTCTTAGACCTATTGCAGAAATATTATGGTCATTTTGTATGGACTATAAGATGAATACTAGTTTAAGTTATAAAAGCTCAGACCCATGATGCTCTTAGTTTAAGGTCATAGATTTTGGACCATGGGTGTGTGGATTCTCAATAGGATCTGTGTATTGTGGTCTCATGACAATACCAACGTGAATGATAGAAAAGAAGACTCAAACCCACACAACAACTTCCCTAAGAAGGACTCGTATACAACTTAATGTCATGATACTTGGACTTGGTATCCTAGTTTAAGGTCCTAGAGTTTGGACATAGTGCCTAGTTTAATTTCATGTTCCTGAGATATTGGATCTTAGTTTATGTTCATAGATTTCAGCCCATGGGGTGGAGAATCTCAACCAAAAGGGATCTATGTGGCGTGACAAGAAGAACCCAACATGAATGGTGCCCAAGGAATCCCATGTTACACGAAAAATTCATAGAGAGAATTTTACATTGTATAAATTCATTATGATGGGACTTTAAATCTCATTTTATGTTCATGGAGTTTATACCTAGGGATCCACTTCATGATAAGTACTTCTTAAGTAACATATGGTTGGTGGGAGGAGTAATATGCTCATCGTATATGGTGAACAAAGAGTAGGATCCATTGGAATAGACCTTATGAATGATATTTGGTCCTTCCCACTTGGGCTCCAACATTGGTGGCATATTTCTATGTATCATTGGCATTATTATATCCATCTTTCTGTCACCCTATAAGAAAGCGTATAGGCAAACCTTCTTGTTGAATGTTATTTCTATCTTGTTTTGGTGCCTCTAAAGATTGTGTAAGGCATGGAGCCCAATTTATTTTAGGGATTCCATCTCAAATAGATGGACTTATACCATTTTTATAGTGTTTTAAAGTCATTGGAAGATGTTCAGAGTGATGGATACTCAACCATTATAAAAATGACTGCCTCTATACTATACACCATGGAATATAGAGTCACTTGGGTGGAATTCCAATTCATCATCCTATAGGACCATATGGATTCATGGAGCTTGTCTGACCAACTTTTCTTATTCTATCTCACCATCTTATACATAATGTTAGAGTGGGTCTTGTTGAATTCATTGATCTATCCATTTTCCTACAAATAGTAGTGGGAAGTATGGTTGGACTAGATCTTGTACTTGGTGTACAATCTCTTCAACTCAACATCCCATAAGTTGGTTCCATTGTCAGTGAGAATGGTGTGAGGAACTCTAAATATATGGATGATCTGGGATTTCAAGAATTTGATCATGGATCATTTATTGACCTTCCATTGAGGAATCAATCTTAACCCTATAGAAAATAAATTCATCATGTTCATAATGAACCTGCACTGGCGAGGTTTCCCTGGTGGATATGGTCCCACAACATCGATTCCCAATACAAAAAGGGAAAAGAATACCTGGTAGTGTGGACGAGATCCGGTGGTCAATGAAAAATGTTTCCAGGTATCTGAAATGCATGGAAACTCTTGAAAACTCAATATATTCATAGACCATGGTGAGGAAGAATTATCCCAACTTCCTAAAGGACCCTAGACCACCCTGGGAGGGGTGGGGGTGAATCAGGGTGTCAAATTTTTCTCTTCCTTACTAGATCTTGTTCCAATGTTCATAGGAACTTTTTTAAATCTATTAGATGGATATGTGTAGTAATTAAAACATGCATAAAGGAAAACACATCAATTTTTACTTGGTTCACCACTAATGGCTACGTCCAAGGATCATATGCTGACAGGTTTTTGGTCATACCAAATTCCACTAATCTTCACTAGTTGTGGATTACAAAGGTCCGGGCACAGTCACTCTATCCTAGGCACACTACCTTTTCTAAAATTCTTTTTATTTATTCATCATAAGACACTGGTTGCATCGAAGTCTATAATTGATGCTATTTTATATTTAATTTTCTCATTTAGTGTAATCAATGAATGCATTAGAACTTCCTCCCTTTTTATTTACTAGAATCAAAAACTCTATTTATGATGTATTCATTTCCGTGAACTGTCACTGATTCTACAGACTATCTATGATCTAAGTTCCACGCCTGGTCTGTGTACCACACCTGGTCTGCGTATTATTCTTGTTCCGTATACCACCCATGCTCGGTGTACTACACCTACTCCGCATACCGCCTCTACTCAGCATACCGCACCTACTCCATGTACCCTGCCTCCACCGCGTACCACGCCTGCTCCGCCTACCGCGCCTCCTCCATGTACCATGCCTACTCTGTGTACCACACGTTCTCTATACACCGCTCCTAATCCATGTATCATGCCTGCTCCATGCACCACCTTTGTGTACCGCCTTCACGTACCCCCTTCACATACCACCTTCACGTACCGCCTTCGTGTACCACCTTCGTGCACCGCCTTCGCGCAATGCCTTCACGTACCATCTTCACGTACTGCCCTCACGTATGGCCTTCACATACCACCTTTTCATACCACCTATGTGTACCATTTCTTCCTTCCGCATACATCTACATAAAATTCTAGAAATTATTTCATCTCCCACATAACACGTTTTCTTACGCAAAATCTCTTCTAGAGACAAATCCATCCAATTTTGTGAACTGTTTCACCTTTCATGTACCCCTTCATCCTATGTCGAATCTCACCGGTGTACCACTTTCATACTTAGCCGATTCCTTCCACATTGATGATATTTTCTTATCGAATTCACTCTTCCTTTAATGATGGGATTATCACTCCTTATATATGCAAACAATTCCGAAAATTTAGCTAATCTGTTTTACCGAAATTTTCAATTTGTGACAATATTCACCATGGACTATACTCATTATGCATATTGTGAGCCTCCACTACATACTGCGACCCTCCAGAAAATTGAGAACCTTCACCATGTATTGTGTGTCTGCTAGTACGCATACTACATCTCTTTCATCAACGACGAAGCATTCTTCTTACCACAACTCCTTCCACATCGAGCTATTTTCGGTACCACGACCCGCTCCGCGAAACCGTTCCCTATATATTTCCCACGTACCACATGCCTTCATCGCATTCCATCACTGAAAACCATTTTCAGTTCTATGCACCACTCTGGTGAACTATTCCCACCGCTCTATGTACCGTTCTTGGTGCTCCGCATACCATTCCCAGAACATGGTATAAAGCCCCTGAATTATGGTACGCAGTTGTCTTATTTTTCCAATTTTCTTAAACTTTATTTATACCTTTCACTCCTGTGAATAAATCCTTCCTTTTCCAACATCATACTCCTGATTTTGAGGCACAAAAATTTGAAAAACACTGGGAAACTACACTAACTTAAAAACCTGTCTCGGCAACAACACCCATGCTAATTCACTATCATCTTTCTTCTTCAAGAGTCAACATATTTCATCATGAACTCCTTCCACCATGATATATAGTCTTCGAACAGTCAGTTTCAGCATCATTAGATTCTCCAAGGAAAGTACAACAACTTACTAACTTTCTTATCTTCTAGAAACACCAGTCTATCTAGTCAACACTGAATATGACTGGCATAGTCTTCTCAGCTTTTTATGATCATTCTTAAATATTCAAATATCCACATGATCCCTCATGGAATAATTTATGTCTATCAATAACATTGGAGTTACTCTACATCTTCTTTTTCATTTTGATCTTCATTAACAATTGTTGACAACAACTATAACCTTATACACAAAGTGGTCCCAACAATCTCCCCCTTTGTATTTTTTTGTCAATACCTTAAAGTTCACCTCAAATGAATGAGTCAATATCAAAATGAGAATCCTATCTCCCCTACTTTAATTTCACTTCTCTCCCCCTTATTGATAAGAAATACAAAGTTTATGGGAAATGGTATATATCCTTTCTTATGCAATGTTCCATCAATCATTTCACTCTATGTCTACTTGAGCAATTCTCGGTGTAGAAAAAAGAGAGTATTTGATTTAAAAAACAAGGCTATCCATTATTAATTGATCATGATACCTCATGAGATGAGAACTCATGTACTTTGCCTTCAAGGGATTTCCACTTTCATTCCAGTCTAAATAAATTGAATGTTATAGGGAATAATCAACATTAAACTCCTGCACTCACTTTAACAAACAGATCAAAAAAAATCAAGTACAATTGGTAGGATAGGTGACCTTGGGGCACTTCCATTTTTCTTATGTCACTGATTAATTCAGCTACTCCCCCTATGTAAAATGGTTTTCATTATGAGTAACTAAGGATGAAAGATTATGAAATGACATATCATTTCAAATGACATGTTCTTTAAGAAATTTACAAAGTAATTGAATTTAATACCAACTGAAGTTGATATTGATTGAAATAATAATTATGGTGGCTTTTATGTTTGTCTCCCCCTCAAGGGAAACACTCCTCATCATCTTAATCAAGAGTGATCCTTCATTATTTGAATCTTTGAGTATCAATTGAGGAATCTTTCAAGGATGGAAACTTCTTCACCGTAGCTATCAAGAGTTGATAGCATTCACTACTTCTCAGGTTCTCCCCCTGAGAGAATTATTCACCTTTAATTCCTTGTATTATCAGTACCAATAGAATAGACAAATGGTTTAGGGAATAAGGTGGTTATTCCTTGATTCGTCAATATGAGTTGCATTGTTGAGATGCTTTTCACAACCAAGTTCCTCCATTTGCTCCAATCTTCATGCTTTCACATCTAAACATATGTTCTGATCTATGTTGATTTAGAATGGCTCTCATAACATTATCTTCTTCTTTGTGTGGAGAATTGCCCTTCTTAACATCCATCATGAATGATACATTCTTACTCCTTTTATGGACTGCTTCTTTCTTTGGTATTAAGGTTATAAAACCTTTTGAAATGTGACCATATTTCATACATCTCTCACACAAAACTTCTTTAACATGTTCTTTTATTTTTGATTTCACTCTCTCATGCACTTTATCTTCATCACATGAATGTTTTCCTTTTCCTTTATCACCAGGATTGTCCTATTCATCTTCAAGTTTCCTAATTATTTTCAAATATTCTCTCTAGATGACCAACATGTCATTTGGAAATATTGTAGCTGGTTTGGATCTTCCACATAGGTTCATCTAACTATCATCCCTCTTAGTTTCTCTTTTAGATGAATTTCCCTTCAATTTCATAGATTTAAAATCCAGGGTCTTCTCAGCTTCCCTACTTGAGATCTTCTTGGGGAAATTTGTGTTCACAATATTCTTCTGATTTCTTCCCAAGGTAGATACTTCATACATAGTTGGAATCAAGGGTATTCATCTCTTATCAATGATTAATTCATGTTGAGATGGGAGTGTACCTACCTTGTGACCACTACCATTGAATATATCATAGATTTTACCAATCATTCCAAATCTGTTTGCAGTAAACATATGCTTCTGGACCTACGGATGTTGCTTATTCTTCTCTGGATTTATCCCACTTGTGGTAGGATTCCTTTGTTCTTTTACATTATGAGGATTGTACCAATAGTTTAATGCACAATTCCCAAATCTATTGCAGCACCAAAATTTACCCACAAATCTTGATTTCTTTGTATTATGTTGTCGGGCCTTCTTATTGACTTGTTGTGCTCTTTGTGGAGAACCACCTTCCACATTCTTCTTATTATTCACCCAAGATATAGTGATAGGTAACTCCTCACCTATCCTCATCCATAGTTGTTTTGAATTTCTCTTCCATCATGCACTGCTTGTGGGAACATATTTAGAAACATGAGTACAAGATGGTTTGGATGTTACCTTATTCCTCTCCGTTACTTGTGGTGTATCATCAAAAAATGTCATGATATTTTTATCACATGTTGGAGGCCTTTCATATATAGGTTACTCAAGTGAAAATTGCATAGAAACATACATTATTTCATGAGATAGATCATCAACATATGTCATGATCTTCTTGTCACATGTTGAAGTTCTTTCATATTTAGAATACTTCAGTGGACACTGAGTACCATTAGCAACTGTTTTATTATTTTGTAAAGACTCAATGTGTTTCTTCTTAATAGTAGAAAACTGAGTTTCCAATTCTAGACATTTCATATTGAGGATGAATTTCTGACATTCAATCATAATCATCTTCTCTTCACAGGCATTATTTATTCTTTCAACTTCTACTTCATTCAACTTGACTTTAGTTTGTAAAAAAAGAGTCGAGTTCCTTGAATTTCTTGGAATTTTCTTCCAAATATAAAATTGTGACTTTGGTGCCCTTCTTGAGCTCAGGTTCAAGTGTATGGATATTTTCTTCTGGAGTCTTTCTAACTCTGTATTCTTCTTTAACTTATTTTATCCATTTTGATATATTTATTTCAAGTTTTCTCTTTGTTTCTTCAACGACGTCAACATGTAGGAAGAGATTATAAAATTCTAACACTTTATTTACCAAGACTTCCTCTATATTATCAGCTTCTCTGCCCAGTTGGGTGATCTCAACCTATATACATTGAAATAATCTACAAATAGCAGCAACTGTTTCATTAGGAATATCATGCAGGTAAGTTCTTAATTTCTCATGATCACTTGAAAGTGATATAGAAGTTTCTTCCTTTCATCTGGTAGAATCCTGATCTGCCTACTCTTTACTTTCCAAGCCTGATATTTCTTCATTATTGGAAGAGAATGGAGAACCATGAACTGCATCTTCTTTGGACATGAGGGACTTCTTCAACTGTCTCTTCTCTATCTTTTTCCTATTTGTCATGGTCTTACTGGATATAGAATTATGCTCAAAGATGATTTAATCTTAATCAAGACTACACTTCATTGTTGGCATTATGAAAGAAACTCAAATCCTCTTCTGAATATAATTACTGTAGAGTATCCAAAATATGTGAACCTTTGGCTCTAATAACAATTAAAGGACCCTATACCACCCTGAGAGGGGGGGGGGATAATCAGGGTGTTAACTTTTTCTCTTCTTTACTGGATCTTGTTCCCATGTTGGTAGGAACTTGTTTAAACATATATGATGGATATGTGTAGCAATTAAAACATACAAAAAGGAAAACATGTCATTTTTAACTTGGTTGACCATTAAAGGCTATGTCCAAGGAGCATATGCCGACATGTTGTCAGTCGTACCAAATTCCACTAATATTCACTTGTTAGGGATTACAATGGTTTGGGAACAATCACTCTGTCTTAAGAACACTGCCCAAAAGTTTAGGGATAGACCATTGCTTCCCTCAGATCACTTCCATTGACTCCCCCTTGCTCACTGCGTTGGAATAATCTACACTCATTTTAACGACTTGAAGGTCACTTCAAGAGATTGGCATGAAAATTCTTTATCTCTATTCATCACGAGACACTGCTTGCATTGAAGTACTAAATTGATTAAATTTTAAATTAAACTATCTTCTTTAGTGGAATTATTGAATGCACTATAACTCCTTTCCTTTTTATTCACTAGAATCACAAACTCCCTTTATGATGTATTTGTTTCTGCGAATTGTCGCCAATTCTGTAGACTATATTAGATCTGTGTACCATGCCTTCTCTGCATACCACACCTGGTATATGTACCATGTCTATTCTGTATACCACCCCTGCTCGAAATACTACGCTTTCTCCGCATACCACCTATGCTGGGTGTACAACTCCTGATCCATGTACCCCTCCTACTCCGCATACCGCGCCTACTCTGTGTACCACGCCTACTCCGCGTACCATGCCTGCTCCGCGTACTGCACCTACTCTATGGACCGCACCTGCTCCATGTATTGTGCCTGCTCTATAAGCCACCTTTGCATACCGCTTTTGTGTACCACCTTTGCGTACCACCTTCGCATACCTTCTTCGCATACCACCTTTGCGTACCGCATTCATGTACCACCTTCCTATACCGCCTTCACATACTACCTTTTCCTACTTCCTTCGTGTATCGCCTTCGCGTACCACCTTTTTGTACAACCTCTACGAACCATTTATTCCTTATGCAGACTTCTTCTTCAAATTCTGAAAATTATTTCATCTCCCACATACCACTTTTTCTTACGCAAAATCTCCTTTGTGAATGACTCCATCCAATTTTGCGAACCATTTCTCATTTCACGTACCACTTCGTCCTACGTCGAATCTCACTGACGTACCACTTTTGGACATAGCTGATTTCTTCCACATTGATGATATTTTATTATCAAATTTTCTCTTCCTTTAATGATGGGATTATCACTACTTATATATTCAAATATTTCTGAAAATTTAGCTAATTGTTTTTACCAAAATTTTCAATGTGGGACAATATTCACTGCGGATGATGATCACTCTGCATACTGTGGGCCTCCACTACGTACTGTGACCCTCTAGAAAACTGAGAACCTTCATCACATACTGTGTGTCTTCTGGTCCGCGTACTGCATCTCTTTCACCAACAATGAGCTATTCCACATACCGCAACTCCTTCCATGGAGAACCATTTTTGGTACCATGACTCGTTCCGTGAACTGTTCCATGTACCTTTCCCACTTACTACACACCTTCATCGTGTATCGTCTCTACAAACCGTTTTCGGTTCTATGCACCGCTCCGGTGAATTGTTCCTGCCGCTCCATGTACCTTTCTTGGTGCTCCGTATACCGTTCCAAGAACATGGTATTTAGCCCATGAATTAGTTTATGCAGTTCTAATATTTTTCCAATTTTATTCAACATTATTCATACCTTTCACTCCTATGAAGAAATCCTTCCTTTTACATCATCAAACTCCAGATTTTGAGGCACAAAAATTTGGCAAACACTGGGAAACTACACCACCTTAAAAACCTATCTTAGCAAGAACACCCATGCTAATTCACTGTCATCTTTCTTCTTCAACAGTCAATAGATTTCATCACAAACACCTTCCACCGTGATATATACTCTTTAAATGATCAGTTTTAGCACTGTTATATTCTCCAAGGAATGTACTATAACTTACCAACTTCCATATCTTCTAGAAACATCAGTCTTTCCAATCAACACTAAATATGACTGGCATCATCTTCTCAGCTTTGTATGATCATTCTTAAATATTCAAATATCCACATGATCCCTCATAAAATAATGCATGTTTCTCAATAACTTTTGAGTTATTCTTCATCACCTTCTTCATTTTGATCTTCATTGATAATTGTTGATAACAAATAGAACCTTATACACAATGTGTTCCCAACACCTCCAAATATGGAGGTAGTGTTTCAATTTTTCTTGATGGGAACCATAGTACCACGCATGAACTTCATCTATAACCTATATAATCTCAAATCCTTGGATTAAATTAAGGATAATCCAAACAAACCCTTATATCTAGAGAGTTTATTCATGTTCAGGCCTACTTTGGAGGGTAAACTATATTGTGTGCCGACAGATTCACTCAGGTTCAGCTCGGTTTGGTAAGAAAATACCGTGGTGAAGGTACTTTATGAAATTAGTTGTCTAATTATATGTTTATACTAATGTGGGGAAACCCAAGGGTCCTGACATGGTATCACCAAGAACCAGATGGTTTACCTGTTGGTTGTCATCATCATCTAGGATGATAGGGGAAATAACCCTATGATGTTCCACATTAATAAATAGACCATCATAGACTGGCTCTGTAATATATTTGGATATGATGGGCAAGGAATCAATTCAACCATTCGGTGATTGAGGGACATTAGTCACTTTCATATGATAATGGAACTGGGCCATTAGCTAGTGAGTGTGTTCCAACAGGCGCACAAGATTTTGATTTATGATGATGTAATCACTATTAATTGTTTTGATGACTATCTCAAAGTATCCCTTAACATGAAATTAGGGGAAATCAATCTTGAGGTAGAGCACGATACCAATAATGGGTGCATGATACTCTACCACATTGTTGGTGCAACCTTCTAACAACAAGAACAAGTATGGCAGGATGGCCAACAGAGGATTGATGAAGAGGATCCCTAGACCCACTCTATTGATATTTTGATCATTGAGCCTTCTATTGGATGGGATCTTGGTGGCACCATTGAAATTAATCTTCCAATAGGATATAACATGATACACTGAAAGGATAACCACATCTGATAAGTAGACATCCTAGGGAAATTATTTATGGGCTGGATGGGTGGCCAAAAAATCTTCCAATGTATAGCCCTTGAAATCATTCTATGGAATGAATTTTATGTCGAACTTTTAAAGGATCACCTCTCAGTACACCAATCATCTGGTAAACATGGGGATATTTTGGATATAGTTCAACAGATCCATACAGAACACCAGTTATATATTTTGTGTCATAGATAATTCTAAAAATTCCTCACTATAAAAACCAATGATAGGCAACTCTTCTCGATAGGGGAATATCTAACCTCTATGACTAGAAGAATGTGACTGAGATAAAATAAATTGTTCTCTCTACCGTCATTGTTCTTATGGGAATGTAGGGGACTAGGGAACTGTTCTAGGGTGTTCACATAGATGGATTGGGGATTCCCTGATGTGGGTGGCATCATAACCAAAGGTTATAGTATATACTTCTTAATTACATCAAAGGAGTAATGGAACTCCTCATCCCATTGGTAGGTGGTTCCTTTCTTTATTATCCAAGAAATGGTCTTAAACATTCCCTATAGATTCGTGATTAATTGGCGTATATAGGCTAAGTGGCCTTGAAGGACCCAAAGATCCCTGATGTTACTTGGAAGAGGCATGTGGATGTTATATTTTATCCTCTTTAGGGTCAATCTAAATGCCTTTGTACCTAAAAATGAATCCAAGAAACTTCCCAGAGGTAACCACAAAGTCACACCTCAATGGGTTCTTCTTCAAATATCAGGAGCAAAGGAAGCCAGACACTTTCTCAAGTGTCTAATATGGTCCTGATGCTAGTGGTATTTGACTACCAAAATATCCATTTAGAGTTCCACTAGCATCTCAATAATTGGTTTCATGATGTGGTGCATGGACCGCTGAGAAGTGGAACCTACGTTCTTTAGGTCGAAGGGAATCACCTGTTAGAAAAAGGACCCCTGTGGTACCCTAAAGGTGTAAGACTCATCATCCTTAGGGGCCATCCAGATATGTTTGTACCTAGAATATCCATCCATAATGGATAGGTCCTGGAACCCAGATGTAGCATCTATCAACAACTCTGTCATTAAAAAGGGAAAATAATACTCTGGTAAATGGAAGTTGAGGTCCTAAAAGTCAATACAAACTCTGATCTTCATATTCTTCTTCTTGACCAAAAAATGTTGTCTAGAGATTTTTGGTACATGACTTCCTTGAATGTGTATTTGATATGATTTTCAACCTTAGCCTCGAACATAAAACTATGATAAGGGTTCATATTTATGGGAGGATACTTGAACCCATGATGACTCATTGGGAGATTAGGATATTTAATGGAGACCTGATGGTCTATTCCTAGAATCTCATCACATATCTAAGAGAAGACATATCAATGCTATTTCAGAAAAGCCACATATTGCTGCTACTCCTATGGGGGAATAGTTTTACTAATAAATTTTGGCTTGGGATCTTCCTTGGTACCATGGTTAACCTAAATAAACTCATTGACAGTGTTGGATACATCCTATTTGAATGCGAGAAGAGCCTCTTCCAAATCCACTTCATCTTCTGATGGGAGGAAAATTAGTTCGAGGAGGTCCATCCAGGTCATCTGATTTGGGGGGAACACAACTACTTTCTTGGGTGTATATAGAGTCCCTTCTAAGGGGTTCCTTCTAGGATGAACCATATCAACTTAGGCTATTGAGACAATTCCATTAGGCCTTCAACCATAGAGTCTATGATTGATGGAAAAGTAATGTTGGTGAGTTGAATTGTGGTGGTTTAACCATGTTCTGTGGATTAGGTTGGAGTTTCATGAAATGGTGGTTATGGGGTGAACCTCTATGTACCTGAAATGGGTAGGGTATTTGGTACCACTCAGTCCTATCCTTTGTTAGAGTATGAGGTAATCTATGTATGTTCCTTCTATTTAGGGATGAAACATCCCATTCTCCTAGATATTACAAAGAAAATTCATGTGTCTAGGGTTGTGGCCTCCAAACAATGAATCAGGAGAATGAAAGAACCATCCAAATCTTTTCACAGATTGGGTATGGTAGTTGTGTGCTCAACCTCATTATTATTAACTTGATTTCCATTTTCTCCTTTAATAATATGCATCCAGATTGCAGGATTCATAGGAGTTTAAGGGGGATGAATGACATTTGAGAACCCCTACCAATCCATTGGGGAAGTACTTGAGTCATTGGTGATACAAAGAGGGGACTTCTATATGCATATAAATCTAGGTCCTACCTAGCAATGTGTTGTAGTCAATATCCTATAAGACAACCATAAATTCACAACTTTTTATCAATCCTCCAAATCGAGTCTTCAACCAAATTATGCTACATAATCTCTTCTCAATCCTATCATAACCCTAAATATTCAGGTCATAGGGACTCAAATATGCTTCTTTAAACCTTTGATTCTAGATCGTTTGTGTCAGGATAAACTTAATCATAGAACCTGTGTCGACTAAATATCGACGAACCACTAGGCCATTGAACTGTCCTGTGATGTATATGGGAAAAATGTTCCCCTACAAGTGGGTTCCCTCATCTTCCCTGGATAATGAGATGATGTCTTGAAATTTATCTCGCTCTGCCTCTTATGCATAGTAGGTCTCCATAGCCACTACCTCTACTTTGAATTGTGGTGGCTTGTTAAGGATTATTCAAGGGAATCAGACATCTCTTTTGACAGGGGTACGTCCTCGAGGAAAAAGATTATTGCAGGTATGTTGGTGAGGTTATTCGTTATGTTTTACTTCCTAGAAAAAAGCGCATTTTTACCCATAGGGGGACTCTCTCAAGAAAGGTCCACATCAAGTGTTTCTGGATTTGCTACTAAGTTCTATATAGTACTAGAAATATCCTACATCTCACCATCTAACTCAATAAGAACTACTATCAGCTAACTATTGATGGATTGAGGCCTAGATCTGGTTAGATGTGGCCGATCTCGGTGTAGTTGTAGCTATTATTAATGGTCAGTTAACATGGTTTGCTCTAGAAACATATCTGATGGAGCAATTTGGTAGGAATGTTCCTAGAAAGATCTATTCAAAACATTCTACCTACTCTTAGTATCATGTATGGCTTGGGTCAAGGTACTGTCCTGGGAATTTTGGCGGATTTCTCATCCTTGGCCTCCACTTTGAATGTATCATCCAAAGTTAATTGGGGGGTTTACATAGTATTTCTCATCATCATGAAGTGTAAAGTGGTCTACAAGATCTACAATATTCATAGATGCATAATTCTACTCATCATAAGGGGAGTCTTCCAGTGACTGACAGAACCTGGGACAAATTCCAAACTCTAGAGGCATGAAATTTTCGAGATTGTATGATGGATTTAGAACCAATGGGGGACTCTGATTTCCCTTATGATATTATCATATTCTATTTTCAGATTTATTAGGCTATGATGTGGATGCAGAAGCAATGGCTAGAGGATGTGTAGTGACATTAGGAAGTTTGGGCATACCTAAGACGACACATATGACGCCATGGGTGCATGAAACTCCCCTATGAACCAACCAGTTTCTATAGTTCTACGTCCCATGGTTGGAAACATATTCCCATTCATATAAACCCTCACTATCTTTTTAGGGATTAGTGATGGAGACATGTTCCACCTATGTTGAGATGTTTCCCAAGTCGAATGAATCATTTTCCACTTGGTCCTGAAGCCAATATTTGAACACATAACATTATTTGATTGTATATCCAAGAATCATGCGGTAAGGGTAATGGTTGGGGTGATCAATGTTTTTAGCCTCCTGGGACCATAATCATTCTTGAAGATTTAAAATTCTTTTTTCCAGAGCATATATGAAATAGTTTGAGACTTGTGCATTCTTGAAATAATAGGTTTGGTTCCTTCTGTCTATAAAGGGAAATCTCGGAGCCTATCCCAGATGAGGGGATAAATCTTGATGAGGATTTAGATCCACATTCTCTCATCTACATAGTTGTTCTTGGAGAGGTGGTGCCTTACAATTCTGCTATGGGTGTGGATGTCCTTGGTAAGTCTACACTCAGTGAGGATATTTAGGCAGAGGGACTAACAACTCTAATGGATCTAGTGATTCTACATTTATCATCACAGTAGAATCTAATTTGTAAGGTATTCTTATAGGGAATGGATGAGGTGGTAGTAATACCTACTTATTCTACTCCAATGCTTCCTCCAGTCACTGGTTCTTATCATAAAAATATCAAAACCCTCCTTGGAAATTCTGAGTGATGGGCTTAGGGACCAGTTCATCCTTGACATTCCCTATTCACATTGTGAGCAACTAATCTTGATTCAGATCCATATTGAGTGAGTACATGAGGAAATTCCCCTAATTGAACAAATATGATATGTGATCATTATGAAGTATCATTCAATTTAAGAGGTCTGAAATTCTTTTATTCCATGTGGTGGAGTTGAACTGGTAGAAGAACTTAATATGGAGGTCTTCCCAAATAGTGATGGTCTCTATAAGTAGCTAGTTTTACCAGACGAACATAGGACCTTCCAATATATGTATGAAATATTGGATCATTGTGGCCTCATACTGCTTCGGGGTTCCCAACATGGGACCACACCTCAAGATGATGTGGGTTGATTCCATAGTGGGTCACCCATCTCATCGAATGGAGAAAATATGTGGTTCCCAAAATATAGGGTTTCATTTATGGTATCCAAACATGTTGGGTACGACTTTCCATCATGTGTTATTTCCACTTATCATGTATTCAAGGCCTCAATGAGAGCATTGAGAGTGGTTATCAAATCATCCCAGAGAGGGTCCCTATCTTAACAAGGGTTCCAAGACAAAAATGCATTGATAGGCTCGTCAACTCGGTAAGCAGGCTCATAAATTCAAAACGTGGCACAACCTAGAACCTAAGGAGGATAATCATGCTTCTTGGGTGGGTTCTTTAACTCAAATATTGGTCTCTTTCCATAAACATCAGCCTCTACTCTGTCCAGATGCATGGGGTTACTGAAATCGACTGCGGTAAACTTTCCAAGGATGACTTGAGACCCTAATAGAGAAGAAATGGGATCACATGAGGTAGTGTCATAATCAGGATGTTGTTCAGAAATGAGTTCATTGATAATCATCTTCGACTATGTGACCAACAGAAGTAAGGTGGAAACTATGGGATCAGCCTCTATGTTTTGTGTAATATTGGATGGTTTAAAGGGTGTAATATGATTCTTACCCTTGTAGATGTTTTGAAGGGTAGTAAATGCCTCAAAATAATCCCCAAGGATGAGAAACTTCCTCTTCTAGTGGGTGTGAAGACGTATATGAGGGTTTTTTTTGGTATTTCACTACCCTAAGGGGGGTGATTTTTACCATTTAACCCTACATTAGAGTCCTTATCTTTAAAAAACTTGGGAACAACCATTTTTACAATAACTATACCTGGAGGTAAATACTCAATATCAACAAGTAGGTCAGGTTTTCACAGGATATGGCTAAATTGGAGAGTAGTGTGTTATTCCCATCCATTGATCTACACATGGTTAAATTCCTCTTCTATGATTTAGCATACCACTATGAGGCCCTTAACATATCATTTTTGGAGGGTCTACTAGTGGTTAGATGATGTAGTGTGTTGAGAAACTAAGAGTGTGGCCAACTCAACCCTTTGTAACTACGGATTGATACCATGAGGTGCCCCTAGCCTCTTGTATAGGTTGGTTGGGGATCATGGAGGCAGTGTAGCATCGCCAAAATGGTTTTGTGAAAACATGTGGTATAGCCCTCATTGAGGGACTCTGGGATATTAATGTTTGGGGTTGAAGGTTTCCATAATATCACTCAGATTTGATCAGTGACCATAGTTTCCAATAGGCCCCCTTGTTCAGATATCTATTCTTGGTTGCCCCATACCCTGATCAGTTTAGTCCCATAGATAGTTGGTAGAACTGATATGGATCGATTAAATGTCTGGGCAACCAGTCAAGGAACCATAATGTGAAGTATCTACTCACTATACGCATGGGGTGTCTCATGGGGGTGGTACCAACTGCATCATCACATCCCTATAGGATAGAGAATTGACCACTACCTCATGCTCAAGGATGATGGAGATCGTTTGTGGCTCAAATGTCTTTAGATCAATGAGTTTCTCACAATATGAAGGAGTTATCCTAATACACATAAACTCTTCTACATCTAATTTAGTCATAGATTCGTGGGAAACTATAGGTTATGAGGATGGTTTCACCCTGAGCTCCTGGAAGGAGACAAAACTTCCTCCAACTACATGTACCTATAGAGGGATCCAGGGATCCTATGTATTTCTCCTTTCTAGATAGAAAATATCACCTGTTGGGATACTATCCCAAAATTTGGAAGTTATAGTGAAAACACCATTACCGATTTGTCTATATCCTCAGAGTCAAATATATCTATGAGGTAAATGATAGCCTGGAGTTTACCAAGATTTTATCTTTGGGGGTAGTTATTCAAACTTCTTCCCTAGGATAGTTCTTCAAGAAAGGGTACCTCTTTGGAATGGGGAGGACCTCTGTGCTAGTTGGTTGGATCATGAGGAATATCTTCATGCTAGCTGAAGTGATCACGTGGATGGCCTCTATGTTGAGGATTAGGAGTATGGAGAAGACCCCCATACTAGTTTCTTGTGGATAAAGGAAGACCTCATCCTTTTCTTGTGATGGTTTAGGGAGGACCTCCACACTATATATAATTATTATAGGTTTTTTTCATAATGAATTTTGGTGGTTTCAGCGATTGAGAGGGAAAACCCAGCCTACCTGTGAGGTGGATGGGGTCTCACTCACAATTTTATGAATAAGGATCCATGTTCATTGGTGGAAGGGTTCTGGGGAATATGTCAGCAATGAAAGTAGCCAATGGAGACAAAGAATATGATTCCACTTTTTGGGGACTCTCTTAGGATTTTACTCGATGATGGAGTTAGGTGGTTCATACTGAGTTTGGCGAAGCATGGGTAATGTCCACATATTCCTCAACTTGAGAGATCAGTTGTAGCTAGCATTGAAGGTTCTTGGTGGGAACCCTCCATGGTGGATTCTAGGTAGTATTCATGGTTTGGATGACTCGATCATCCCCCAACTCTTTATCGTCATCGAGTTACTGATAGTATCACTTTTAAGAGAGTCTCCCAAAGTTGTTTTCTATTGGAATGTGGAGTAGCTTCTCCATGTGTGACCCTTGGGGGGAGGTGTCAGCGACATGCTGAAGCCTCCAAGTCTGGGTGGCTTATGTCTCTAGTGGGAATGAACCACCTCTTATTCATACCAAATAACAAGGGTATTGATCACCCTTTGTTGGATGATCTCTGATGATGATATAGGTCATGGCCACCCGGTGAATGTGTTCGAACAATGGTCATATATGCATGAATTGAGTATGGTTTGTGTTTGTTGTCAATCCTCAGAGGAAGTTCAGAATGTGTTCCAGAAAAGTACTCATACAGGTGAAGTAGATTACAGTATTGAAGGTGGCAACATTTTCTAGTGGTTGCCAAATTTTTGGGCCTAAAAATCGACAAATAGAGAAAAGTGATTTTTGGAAAAGAGACTTGCATTACATGTACTTGAAGGAGAGAGAACTTTCGTTCCTGGTGTTTTTCAATATTAGAACATGGAAAAATGGAAAAGGGATAAGGGTCGTGTAAGTATTGGTTGGGTTGTGCAAGTGACCTGCGCGACAAGAAGGGACTTGCACGCTGGTGCCTAGGAGGTTTGGAAACTTGCGTGCCTATTGTTCTTCATGATCAAAATTTAAAAATATGGAAAAGGAAAGTGGTTCATGCAGGTATTGGTTTGGTCGTTCAAGTGAGTTACGCGATAAAGGCTAAGGCAGTTGGAGCTGCGCGGCGAGACCTATGCGTCGTGAGGATACTTGCGCGCCACCGCGCAGGGGGTCCAGTTTGCCTATAAATAGAGGACCACCCCTCCTCTTTTGTAACAAAGTTCAAGACTTAGATATTTTTTTAGCTCCCGTCATGCAAGTAGTTGAGTCGCGCAAGTGGTAGTTGGGCCGCACAAGTAGAGGCTGCGCGCCGGTTGTTGGCTGCGCACCCAAGGCGGTTTGGGTGAGAATGGAATTGCGTCGCGCAGGTTTGAAGTTGAAGTAGGCGGTGTCACACAGGTGGTTGGTTGATGCATGTGTGCCAGTTTGAACTTGTGCACCGAATTTGTGCCGCTTAGGAGTCCTGTGCGCCAGGCAATAAAGAAGCGTGGCAGTATTTTTGAGCAGGGTGAAAGTTGGGAGATTGCCCGGTACCCTTGAATGGAAGTGATATTTTACTAGAGGTGAGATTTGGACTTCAGCAGGGCATCTACATGAAATAGAGGATGTATTCTTTAGATATGATGAAGAGACATTCATGTCTATAAACTTAGTGTGACTTCACCAAGGGCAGTGAGCCAGGGGGATTCAACGGGAGTGACCTGAGGGAAGTAGTGAGCTATCCCTGAATCTTTGTAAAGGTAGTGAGCCTGGGACAGAGTGACTGTGCTCGAACCTTTGTAATCCATAGCTACTGAAGTTTAGTGGAATTTGGTACGACCAAAAACCTATTGGTGTATGCTCCTTGGACATAGACCTTAGTGGTGAACCAAGTGAAAAGTGTTGTGTCGTCTCTCTACATGTGAATGTTTGCTTTCTGTTCATATCCATCATACAGGTTTAACAAGTTCCTACCAACATGAGAACACGATCCATCACTTTAAAAGAAAAAGTTGACACCCTGATTCACCCCTCCCCTATCAGGGTGTCCCGGGGTCCTACAGAATGTAGTTGCAGTAGAAGTCATGGTGGAGGTGGTGTCCTTCAGGATCATCACATTGACACTTCTCATGGCCCTACACTTGTGGGAATTGGGTCATTGGTTTCTCGTAGCTAGGGTCTTACAAGGATGGTGGATTTAGTCGTCAGTACCTATAAAATGAAATCAATTCCCAATGCCCTAGCACCATCCAATATTCCATAGTTATATAGGGATCCATGCTTACAATGTCATAGACTGAGGATTCCCAATTTCTGACTACCCTAATTTCTAATGAGTTCCATGTTGGGACTGCTATTTTCTTGGTGGGACCTAGCACAAAATATCTGGATTTATTTACATAATAAATTGATGATTTATCAAACACTACTAGTCCCAATGTTGAGAAGAATAGTGTCATGTCGGGTTCACTATTTATGTTATTGACACTTTCTCTAGGGTAAACTAGTGCATGGAACACATTATGCATGCAATGGATACCTTTTTGTGCAACTTTACCACTTTCCAAAAGAATTTTACTTCCATAACATTCAATGTCGATGTATTCTTGTTAATCGAAATTGGATGATGGAATGTCAGTTCCTCATTCCATGGATTTCTCCTTTGAAATTGTTTCTTAGTCCGGGTCTCCCTTATTGAGTTAAGTCATGTTTGTTGAACTCATTCCTAGTTCCATAACCTTATGGATCCCAGTTAATTACACTGCTTCTATCTAGACATTTTGATTCCTTCTTGATAGGGTAGAAACATTTGGTTAGGAGAGTATTCATGCTCGACATCACTAGCATGTTTATACATTGGGAGAATTGGTCACCTGTATTCTTCCACTTAGGATGGTATCTCATGTGTGGCATCATAAGGTACAGAACCCAAGGAATCTTATGAATATCACAAGGTAATCAATGTTGAGGGAATAAATATTCCAAGGCTTTTACCTCAGGCATATCATGTTTAACATGGAGTGTGCATTATGGGTTATATCACAAGTTCTATGTCCTATTGAAATGGATAGGGACGACTGGATGAAATGGATAATGGTATGAGTTTAACATCTTCTGTATATGAAAATAGGGTTAACATATTATGGGAACATGATGGGGGGAAAGTAAATGTCTTGCGGGGACTGGTTGGGGGATCAGGACACCCCTTAAGGCGAATCAAGGAGGTGTATCCATATGAAGTTTGGATTTCACATCTGAAATGTTCACCAGTGGACCAAGACACCTCATAGAGGTGTACCTATATGGATGGATCAGAACATCCCTTGATATGGATTTGGTATGGTTGATCAGAATACCCTTGAGGAAGAATGGGGTTGAAAGAATCAAAATACCCCTTGAGGTGAATACACGATATTTGGATCAGAACATCCCTTGAGAAGGATTCAAGAGGTATGTACCTAGAAGTTAATATATCAGACCTGAGATTTTACCAATGGATTAGAACACCCCATAGAGGAAGATCTATAAGCTTGATCAGAACTCCCCATGGAGGCAGATAAAGGGGGTACATACCTAGGAGGGAGCTCATGGGTTTTCCATGGGTTGGGATACCCTTTAAGGTGAACCCTAAGTGTTAATAAAAAATTACCCTTGACGCAGATCAGAGAGGTGGATCCCTAGTATGGAGAACTTAAGTTTACCATTATCAGGATTCCCCTTGAGGCGACCATGAAGGGTTAATCAGAATTCCCATTAAGGTTGATCGGGGAGGTACATCCTTAGGAGGGAGTACCTGAGTTTACCATTGGTCAGGATTCCCCTTGAGACGAACCCGAAGGGTTAATCAGAATTCCCCTTGAGGTAGATCAAGGAGCTACTTCCCTAGGAGGGAGCACCAAAGTTTACTATTGGTTGGGATTATCCTTGAGGTGAACCTGAATAATTGATCAGAATTCCCCTTAAAGTGGATCATGGAGGTACGTCCCATGAATAGAGCCCCTAAGATTATCATTGGTCGGGATTGAACCTTGGGGAGGCATCCTACAAACCCTTTTTAGAAGATAAGGATCAAAACCCATGTATTTTGATGCCTTAGTTTAATTTTGTGTGATAGGACTGATCCATGCAGTTTAACATCATGCATTAAGGATGATCATGTCATGAAATAAGCATCAATGAGGGATTTTATGGTGTTTATACATTGAAGCAACCCGAGTGCTGCTAAGAGAAGTAATGTTGTGAATAGGCCTTACACATGAGATCTACTTGTCTTAAAAGGATTACTTTTTAAGAAAAGTGGTGGGGATTACACATTGATGTCTTCTAGTTTGGAAGGTATATGTACTATAGTGGGAGAGATGGTGGCATCTTATGATTATCATACATGGGGCATCCGATGCTCGTTCCACAAGGTAGGAGGTGGGGTCATCCAATGTCAATCATTCATGGGGAATTCTGCACTTGATTCATAGGGTAAGGTAATAGTTTTATGTCATGTGTTAAGGATGTTGTTTTCCAATTTAACGTCATATGATTGGGACATGGAGCTAGGAAGTTTTATGTCATACATCCCATACATGGGAGGACTCACTCCTTCCCCCATAGGATTATGTTTCCATAGCTCCCAGGCATTTGGGAGGGGTATGGATTTGGAACTTCTAGGGTACAATAATGGGAGGAGTGGCCAATAATGAGGTCCACATTAGATTCCTTGTTCTTAGAAGCAACTAGAATTAGAGTTCCCATAATCAGAAGCGGAGGGCAGGATAATAGGTGCACTAGAGGCATAGGGGACATCAGGTAAGGGACTTGGATGTTAGGGTTTCAAGCAAGAGGTTCATGCATGGTTTGTAATTTTTACACAAGATTTGTGAGAACATGATTCTCCAGCATAAGGGAAGCCCATATAGTCAAAGGGAGTAGGAGCACACAATATAAAGAATACCACGGAAGGTTGGGGTTACATGCAAGTGGGCCCTTTGTGCACACCCTCTTATATATAGAGGAGTTGGGAGAGGATTACTCAACTATAAAAAAAGTCACATTTGTAACAAAAGTAGTTCTATTACACTATATTATCTACCTTAGATGAACCATATTTTCTGTTGTCATGGAAGTGGGGTTTTACATGAAACAGAATAATGCTTCTTCTTTCAGAGAGTCTCCCTAAGTGGGGGGGGGTGAGATTCTATTTATAGCTGAGTTTTATGGTGGTGGGTTCCCAAGACCTTGGGCGTAGAATAGGTTTTTCATTTTCCATTGGATTTTAGTCATGCAAGACATCTCGTTTTACGTCTCCTATGGCGTGCAAGAGAACCTCTTTCACACATTGTTCATATCTTTCATGAAACAATTCTATCTTTCACATTATTTCTTCAATATCTTGTTGGATTCATTAGAAATTATGACAAATACCATTGCCTTTGCTACATATGAGGTTTTCATGAAGATTAGGGTTCTTACACGCAAGTTTGGAATCTTGCACGCACCCTAATCATTGATTTCGGGATGGTGCTTCATGGTGAGATGCATTCTTGATTTTCCCCAAACTAACCATTTATCACCTCATATAACATTTTGACTCCAAAAAGGGTCACATATAACAACATATTTAAGATTAAACCCTATTATGAAGAATATGAATATAGGATATGGTGGGTCCCACCGTGGAGTCCTAGATGTGTCTAATAATAAACGATCACCAGTAAATAAATAAATTCATTATTATTAGAGTATAGAATAATTGGTTTAAATTTATTTATTAATTATTTTCACTAGGTATTAAGTGAATACATAGAAAAATATTATATAATAAAATGTAATTTTAATATTCAAGGTTCATTTAATATTTGTTGGAATAATGTGTCAAGTAAATGACTCAATTTTATCATTTAATATATTTATTATCTATTACAAGTTTGTCATAAAAATATAAATGACATTATATTTTGGTTAAATTGTTATAATATTTTTTATCACTTATTTTGTGGGAATTGGATATATGGGGGTTTAGGAACCATTTCTATGTATTTTAAATCCCACTATATAAGAAAAGGAGAAGCTCTTTTCCACAAACTATTCATTCCAATAGATTGACAGATTCTATCTCCTCTTTCCCACGTGCTAAAAGGGAGAAATACATTTTCTGATCAATAAATTAGAGGAGTTCATTGTGGATTGTATGAATGGAGTTGAGGTGATTGTCGTGATGCTGAAGGATTCATCAAAGCTATAAACTAGTACCTATAATTTGGTGATCAGAGTTCACGCAGACTCTTAAAGTGTGTTTGGATGATATAGAGGGGTTCAACCATAGATCCTTCCAGAAATTACCAACATAAAAAATTTGAAGTCAAACACACTACTAAATAAAATGAGGTCATTGTTCATTTAATTTTTATGATTATTTAATTGAAATGAGATCCTCAAACCTTATCTAGGAATGTATCATCAGAGATGAAATTGTTTTTCACTCCAATGATGAAAATTTTAAATCCCCATCCCATCAGATTCCATTACACAACTTGATACCAACATGAATAAAAAAATTTAAGGTCAAATATTGGGACTGTACTATATAGTTTAACATAATATGGTGAGGAATTTGTATTAAATTTTAACTTCATTTAGCTCAAATGTTGGACATGAAGTTTAATTTCATGCAATAGGGATGTTGTTCTATGAATTTAACATATTGTAACTCTGGAATTTTCCTTGTAGTTTAACATAATGTTTATGGATTTCTATGTCATGAACGACACGATATAGAGGATATAGCATGATTTTCATATATAGGGATTCCCTAAAATGAATAAATGGATCTTACACATAATAGTAGGCCCATGAGGAGGAGTTTTGACTACATTAGTTTCACGATCTAATTAAATATCCAATACCACATGAGTTATGCTCGGTGTGAGAAATAAGATATGTTATAAGATTGATCAAATTACATGAATGTACAAAAATAAATATATATGGGGATTATACCTAAAGAGGCGGCTCAATGAGGATCCCCAGAACATTGATAATGATGTCAATATGAACCATCTTAGATCTCATACCCAATGAGGAATATCACCCTCATGTTTTCTAACTAATTGGTTGGCCAAGACTGGGTATAAAGTCATGAGGAGTATAGAATCCTGTAAGAATTACTAAGGGATTACATGAGTAAGGATACCCATAAGGGAGAGACTGGTTTAAGGTTCTCTTAATAAAGACCCTTTATATCATGGTAATTCATGATTGTAATTCCCCCAAGGGTTCTACCCATCTGATGTGACAACCCAGAGCTCATTTTTTATCAATGGAATACCCGATCAATGGGGTATCATTGATTTTCATGCCTCAATCATGTGGGTCAATTGATTTAGGAATAGGTCAATATTTGGCCTTTTAGTTTTTTATTTTGAGGATAGAAAGGTATAATAATAATTTGGATTCTTCGTGAAGGGGATATGGTGAAACTAATTTCTACACAGGATGAAACCATTAGTATTGGAGTAATAAACCTCCCAGGGGAACCCCATATCATGTAGGGTGACTGCTATGTGGAATGGGGTTCCCATATAGGGTTCCCTTTATGAAAGAGTTTCCTTTATGAAAAATATTATTTCAAAAAGGAACTATTTTTTTGGAGAGACTACAAAAGCCTATCCCTAAAGGGATTTGATAATTCACTCTTAGTTAAAGGGTTTCCTTGGAGAGAGGGATTTCCTATTTTACTATCTGATAATTAACTGGAAGTATTTCACAATGAGTTATAAGCCTCAGTTTTCTATATTTGGAAGGTATTACTCTTATACTCATTCTCTAGCCTCTCTCGCGTATCTTCATCCTTCTCATTCTCATTAATTGGGAAGGACTAGGGTATTTGTAGTCATTTACAGGTCAACCATTTTCCTAAAATGGATGGAACTGTGAAAGTTCATAAAGAACTATGTGGTAGAAATTTCATTCACATAGTACAATGATATGGGCTTAAAATCCCTACCTATGATCTATAAGTGAATTAAATGATTCTCAGGAGGCCTAAAATTCATACCTTTATAAAAATGACATTGATTAGAGGGATGATAGTTTGATTTTGAAGGGATCAAAATGCTATTCATCTACCCAGTGTTTTTTGATATTTGAAACTGAAGCTCTTTCATGGGAGCATACAAAATGATTCCTTAAAATAGAAAATGGCAATGCTATGTTGGAGAAGGCACTTTGTTGAATAGTTCTGATGCTTTGTGGATGAGGTCCTCATAAAGGAGTTTTTGATTCCCAAATCATGGTATGTATTGTGAAAAATCCTTTACTTTTCTAAATTCTACTCTACTTTTCATCATGTTCATCCCATTTTTAGTGAAAACATTTATTTATGATACATTTTTCCAATATTTTCAACCTTGTGATCCCCAAAAATGTGTTTTGAGAATTTTTAATTAGATCATAATTCTGATATTTTTAATGTCTTTATGAGGTAGTTTTACATATGGTATGGTGTTTTGGTTGTTCATTGGGGTTTCAGCAAAGAGAAAAAGGGTTTGTGTACATACTAACTTAAGAAGTAGACCCACATGTTACCAGGTTAGGGTACACTATGTACTTGATGTAATCCTAAGAAGTCGAGTAGCCCCTAGGTTTAATTTATTACTCAATGGACACCAACTAATTAGTCAAAGTTTGGCGTGTTTTTAAATTTTTTTGTTAAATTTTATCTTTTGTAAGTTAAACCCTTCCCCTTTTGAGCCAGTTGAGCCTAGAACCACCATACCCATCCTTTCATGTTCTTCCCTCCCCCCTCTACATCAAATATCTCTTTATTTTTTATCACAGACCAAATCAACGAATCATATGAAGTAGGTGGCTACACTAGATGAGTATAAGGTAATTCCTAGGTTCCCTCTTATTGTTTCTCTTATTTCACCATTATTTTGGTATCAATAACATTTTTAGACTAACTTGTCTTATTTATCAATATAAAAAAATGGGGGGAACCAATTCATGAGATAAAACAAGGTAATTCTTGACGTAGGAGGTTCCATTCATGTTTTTTCATATGCCTCGTGTTTGTAGTTGATGTGCATGTTTGTGCCTCAGGTTCCAAATTAATGAATTTTTTGAAAGGGTCAGGTGAGTCTCGTGATGTGAGATAGAAAATATTATGACCTCCATAGTGTGATTTGAGTAGGACATTAATGGTCTTTTTGTTTCAAGGTAGATTAGCAGTTATACATGAAAATCCCAGTATGACTGCACAGACACACCTAAGATGGGGGTGAATCAAGTATTTTCAACTTTTTACCTAATTTCAAATGTACTTGTAATCTTTTCACGCTTTGGTATTTGAACCCCTATTATGTGTTAGTGTGAGAAAGGATCAATTTATCTTTCTCCGAAAATTCCATAACTATATGAAATAAAAAAATTAAACAAAATATCATCTCGTATTATTTTTACAAGGTTTGACCCCAATATGGGAAATATATTCATTGTAGTGTTCAACTCCTATGGAAGAAAAAATTATACATTATTAATATTATTGTAAAATAAAAATGGGATTTCTAGGGATTATACAGAAGCCATTCAAACCATATTAAAAAGGCGGGTGATCACTATATTAAAAAAAGTGATCAGGTACTACCACTATCAGGTTCTTTAGATTGGCATTGCACAAGTTCTTCTGCACTACGTCAAACCAAACACAGATTCATTGAATAACTCATAATCTCCGATATCTATAAGCACTTTAGAGTCTATGATAGATCAAATTTCATATATTATTTAGAGTTATATCATCAAAAAATCCAAACAAAACTTATAATCTTTAAATATCGATTGTAAGCCTATGATATTTCATGTGTGTCAGACCTTTCTCAACTCAGATACTTCTTATTTACTTTTCATTCTCACTACTTTAAATGTATGATTTCAACCAGTAGAAATATTTCATCCTCTTATAATTATAATTAATCTTATTTGATACCAAGGATATTCTTCTAAAAAATAGTATCAGATTCTCCTATTATTCTGTAAGTGACATATTATTTTCCCTCAATTCACATTCATTTTTTATCACACTCTCTCCTATATTATATTTTGTGTACATCATTGAGAGATGTTTTATCTCTCACAATAGCATAATTTTTGACCACCTTGAGATGTTCAAAGGATATCTAATCAATATAATTAATTTTTTCCTCTCATTTTTGGTTTCCAAATATGAAATACAAGTAATGATTTAAATGATTCCATACAAAAACATGAATATAATTTTTTTCAGGTTTGGTTTCCGGTTATTTTTCATGGATTTCTTATCAAATCCATCATGTGGGTATAATACCCTCAACAATGGTCCAAAACATCACTCATTCTACTATTATTTCTAAAAATAGGATTCAAACTTATGAAAATCATTTAACCTCTACATTACTTAACAGAAATTATCCTTCACTTATGCATGCACATGTATTCAACAAAGTGTAATTATGAGTATCAACTTCATTTTCAAACACAAATTAAAACATCTCATACATTCAAAATGAAGTAAAATTTCATCATGGATTTATTAATAGATGATTATAGAAACAAATATTAATAAATAATGGGTATATTTTATTTCTGGATTAGTTTATCTATATGTTCCTTATTTCAGGCTCAATTAATATCTCTAAAATACATCCTTCTCCAATATTCCTTTTTCTCACAGAAATACCATGGATTACATTATTTTTATTATATTTAACACACTCAAATTCTTTCTAATTTAATTTAACATGGATAATTTCTTCATCAGGGATTAAGTAACCAACATGATATTTGAACTTGAATCATAGCTTCAACATTATTAGATGTTTTCTATTAGAATTATATATTCTAGAAACTCATATTTTCATAGCTGAAAAGTCTCTCAAAATAAATCTTATCTAATACTATCTATTATCAATATTAATATTAGATTCTCCAAAAAACACATCTTATATTACATGTATTTTTTATATTTTAACCCATGAAAATCAGTCCAGGAATCACACTAATTAATTTCATTCATTAGATATTAAATATGAAATCCTCATATTTTAGTCTATAAAATTTCAAATTTCTATAAGTAATAATTGTTATGAATACTAAAATATTTTTTAGATAGATTGATCCCCTATATAGATTATTCTTACATAGATGTTACACTGGAAGGATTCATGTTTACATAGATAAAATTAATAGTAATATAGAGGATATTTCTGTAGATGATGCTTTCGTAGACACCAAACCATGGTTACATAGATTCTAGATAATGATTAAACACATGTAAAATGTTTCTTACACACAACTTATATTGGATAAAATGAAGGTTACACAACACTATAGCATCCAAATGCATTTCCTTAGTCTCTAAGATGATGAATATAAAGAATCCAAGACATAGCCAAATTTTAGCTTTTAACTCCAAAATCCTGAATCCTTTATTTAATATCATATTATATTCAAATCATCTCATGGTATCTTTAATATCTTCAAAACCCATATGGTAATTTAATAACCCTTATTGAAAACCACATCTTAATTTCTAAGGACACTTACAACATATCAACTCCTTTTGGGTTCTCTAATATAGCTCATTCCACTAAAAACATCAGCTACACTTTAGTCTTCCAAACTCACCATCCAAGTGATATTAATAATTATATTCAGTAGCCTCTATGTATATAATTCCTTTTATTGTTTCCTAAAACCATTATTTCTATATCTCCCAAACCATATATCTTTTAATAGTGATAATAATAGTTTTTTAATGTTTTTAGCACATCTAGAATCTTCTTCTCACACTGAATATTATAGAAAACACTCAACTCTCCAGCATATGATATATAAATGAAGAGAAGCTATATCAAACACATGTTGTCTAGGTCTTTACACATAGCAACCAACTCATCTGAACTCCTTTTCTATCATATGAAACTACCTTTGAATATACAATGGTTGTTATCTATTCTCATTTACCCATATTTCATGGGAAGCTTCATGCCTTTTTTGGATGGGTGGAATCTCACTACAGAACCCAATACATAACATTTAGAAAATTATATTGACAAGTTCCATGAAAACAAATCCAATTGACGACAAATAAAATTTCAACACAGGGTTACATCAATCTCCCTCTTTTAATTTTTTATCAATTCTAAATTTACTCTAAAATTAAAAGTAATTACTCTTCAACTTATTGACAAGAAATACAAAGTGTGGGAAGTTATTATTCCCAATGAATACACTAGGGTAGGATTAATAATCATTATTCTATACCTTAATGATATTTATAGTTGGGAGTGAAGGTCTCCTTATCTAAAACTAGCTCTTCTAATTTCAATGAACTTGTTATCCTTTTTATCTATTTGAAATTCACTATGTTCAATTAATTCCAAGAGATAAGGGTGACATCACATATTCATGGAAAATGTCCATTAACTCATCAAATCTATGTATATATGAGAAAGCACTTTGTAAAAAAGAGTCAAAATTTTAGATAACAAAGTTGTCCAGATTTCCAGCCTCAATGTGATACCACTTCCATCTTCCATTTACTTCAGGTTGTTTAGAAAAAATTTAAATAATTTGAATGAACCTATAATCAATTACACAAAACACATAAAAATATTCATGTGCAATTTGTTTTAATCCACATTTTAAGATATACACTCCCCTTTGATAATTACAAAAATCAAAAACCACAACTCAGTTAAGAGAGTTAAAAACGCACCTCATCCTTCTATTTTAAAGGTTATTTCTTGAATTACTGTAACACCCCATGCTTCCACGGTACGTTTCCTTTCGAATAATACAATGGCGTGCATTGTACGCAACTTCGAGATTTTAACGCACCATAACCAATCAAACTAGCCGTTATGAATAGTAATACCTACTTTTTGAAATTTTATAAATTCTATTTCTCAAAATGGACTTCATTTTTTGATTTAGAATATCAAAATTAGCCTAGGGTGAAATTTTGGTACTTTTCGGATAACTTTCATATTTTGATGAATAGTGAAAATTACTAAATTTTAATTAAAAACAACTTTTTAATCAAAATAATTAATAGTGATAAATTATGAATTTGATTGGTTTTAAAGTATATTTAGAATATATTTTTACCATGTAATACAATGTGGGTCATTGAACATAATTTCACATTTAAACTAGACACAAACAAGTGTCAATCTTTTGATAGTTATTATCTCTTAAAAACACGCTTTTTGTTTTAACAACGGTAATTAATTTTAAATTAATTTCTGCCACTTCTGTGTTTTGAATTTGGAAAAGTGGATTCCATGTTTGGAATCAGGATGTTCAAATTGTGTAAATAGGTAACTTTTATTTTTAGACATTTTGGATAATTACTTCGGTAAATATTTTATTTACCATGGTTAAAGGGTAAATCCGGTAAACAAGGGTTAAAAATAATATTATAATAATACTAAATTACCCTAAAACGTGTCTTAACCATATTGTTTGATAAATGGTCGACCATGGGAATCTTTGGGTCGATTTGGGGACCCCATGGATCCACTTGTAAGTGATAATGACATTTTATTTTAATTAAGTTAAAATAAATACAAAAATGACACAAGCATATATCTTTTAGAAAAACAATTGTTACATAGGGTTATATATGTTTGATTTTAGACTATAAATATTCATTAGAAATCTAAAACGATTTCCTACATAATTATATTTTATTTATAATTTTTAGACATTAAATAAGTTAATTTATTTATGTCACAATTGTGATGCACTAATTACCATAATAGTGAAAAATTAGAATAATTGATATTATAAATACCCAAATAAATATAATTTGATACTTTTATTGAATTACAATAATTTTCTAGGATAAAATGACATATTAGGATTTATTTAATTTACTTTGTTCGAAGTAATCATTCTGTTATGTGTTTCACAAAAATCAACTATTGAATAGTGTCAAAATTGACATAAAAGAGTTTTTAAAACAAATATTATATTATTAATTGATATTATATTCCTAAAAATCTAAGGTTCATCCAAGAGACTTCTATCATGATATTTATGTCATTAATAGACCACTTGGGGGTCGATTGGGTGTATATAATAAGTTTATTAACTATATAATATAAAAATACAAAGTGACATGGTAAATGTCAAACTAATTAACCAAGAGTTAAAACTAAAAGATAAGGTTAATATAGTGACCCAAACCCGTCTAAATTCTATTGTCTGAATTGTTTTCGACCTATCCCCACCTTAAACTTTTAATAATAAACTTTGGAGCCATTAGAAACCGAATAAGAATTTATTATAAATTAATATTTCTAGTTTTTTGAAAGGTGCCCCTCACCCCTCTTATAAAAGGGCACTCCTCCTTCTCATTTCTTCACACCTTCAAAGCATTTTGGTTCGGCCTATACCTAACCAAATACTCTCTAAAAGTCCCTCACTACAACCTAGAGGCCTTATTTTGATCACAAAGCCAACCTAAGGAGCCCTTTTGATCAAATCAAAAGGAAGAACCCGAAGAAGAGGTAATGTTTTCACCACCCCCTTTCAAGTTCCTTTCTTCTTCCACTTCTTCTTTCTTTGTTATTACCATTATAAAATAATAAATCTAGTATCATATATATTCTGTGATGTTATTATAAATATGGTACAACCATATTCAGTATTCTATCCACCCTTTGAATAACATGTCACCATACGTGCATACGTACGGCTTACCGTCTCCACGTCGTGGTGTAATTGTTATTCAACATATTATTATTTGTATGGGTATAATAATGATGTTTAACTCATATAAATAATAAATATAACATTATAATGATTCTGTATATATAATATACCATCCAATTATATATTATTTTAATATCAAAATAATGATATTGTCGCTCGTGCGTACGTACGGACTACCGTCTCCACGAACGCGATGAGATTCATTTTCCATTGTATCCATTCAAGTATAATTCTCATTTGATGATTAAAAATAATATTTAAAGACTTGATATCATTATGGATATGAATAATATACATCCCATTAATAACAAATATGGTTCACATAATAAAGAATATAAAGTAAAATGAACCCGTTAACACCCGAAATGACAATAATTCTAAGATATTATTAACAAATCAATGTTAAAAGATCATATATGATATCATATTAATGAATATGATTCTTGTATAATTAAATAACAATTATTTCACCATTATACAGGAGGTTAACCTACCGTCGACCAAGGAAAAAGTACAAAGTAAGGGGTTTCTTATCTCACTCTTAATTTTGTGAGAATTCCATTGTTCACCACTTATTTATTACATGTGGTGTATGTGTATTACCCGTAATTGTATTCATTGTGTATTATACTTAAATTCATGGGTATATACATCATAATTTTATGATCCTTCTTTAATGGGTGTATGTTTCGTATGTTACCTAATCGATAAGGGAATTCGAAATTTCAATTTCCACTCATTTGGATTTACGCATATTTCATTGATTATATTACTCCAAGATTATGTGTGGAATCACTATTCATTTGATTATGTCATAATTTCCACTCCCTTTTCTGTGGATATACTTTTGATACACATAATCACTCCATTGATAAATTCTCAACTGATCAGTATGAACTTGATAAGAGTAATTTTAACTCAATCTCCATTTGTTGAGTTAAATATCCAATTCATTGGTGTTGTTTTTACAAGAATATGTGTGAATGTCATCTGATTGATTTACACTAAATATCCAATCATATTGAGTGTATTTATATTTTTCACACATATTTATGTCGTTGATTTATCCTTAACCTAAGGATACGACCTTTATGAGAGATTTCATCTCAATTTAATTTCCATTGAGACTTCTTTGTTGTTATACACCAAATCACTTTTATGTGGTGTATATAATGTACTTTGACATAGTATATCATGAATCCCTTTACTCTCATGATATTAAAAAGTTTTGATTACCTCAATTATTTGTATTCAAGTGTCACTCTTTTGTTTAGAATCTCTAACTAAAATACCATTTTTAAATGTTTTAAAGACTTATTCTTCTAAATCTTTCTCATTAATGTCCATGTTTTAAAAAATGGTTTTAAGGATTTATTTATATGGACATTAAAGTTATAAAATTAAAACTCCTTTTAAAAGTTTCAAAGTGTTATGGGACAGTTTGATTCAAAAATCTATTTTTAAATGGCTTCTTGACAAATAGTGTGACTTCTAAATGTTTTCAAGAAAAGGGGGATATTTATCTCAAATAGTTTTGATGATTATTTTCATCTATATCAACATCCTTCATTATTCTTGATTGAGGTTAATGTGATACAATAAAATCTTTCATATTGTATCGAATGAGTTATGTTTGACTGTGGATGTGCTATTTTTATACTATTCATGGTTTGTGGTAAAATTATTGACATTTCGTATGCTAGTTTTAATACGAATGTTTATGTTATGTTTAAACCTGTTCATATGAGGAATGCATTGGACTTAATAAGTGACGGGTGGAGCCTACTATATCTCCTCTATGCATCGGTAGGTCTCATGAGACAAATTAGTGTCTTGGAACAAGGCCTTGGCAAAATCTTATTTGTAGTCCTGGCACGAGGCCTTGGCTATGTGGTTATGATAGTCTGGAATTATTCATTACATCATTATGAAATTGGTTATTGATATTGCATGTGATTGTTAAACTAGTAGAATATCCATGTGACTAAGTAAATAACATTATTTCATTTTATCTTTTCCATATTATGCTGAAGTTCAAGTTTAAAAGGCTTTTGTTTTAATTATAAATTTCCTTAAGTGTTTATGCTTATCTATGAAAGCTTCTACTATAATGTTATCCTTACTGAGCATCTGAGCTCACCCCTTTCAATGTTTTATTTTTCCCAGGATTATGAAGAAGTAATTTATGAATGACCTGCAGGGATAGTATGAGGGGATATAAAGACAAGATGTTGTTGTAGTTTTTTTACCTTATGATGTAATGTAAGACTTATGAATATATCTAGTGTTTCCAAGACTACTAAACTAATCGGTCTTTCAAGACTTGATCCTTTGTGATCATGCCAATGTTATGTAATAATGCACCGACTCTGGGTATTTAGGGTCGGGGCGTTACAGTTGGTATCAGAGGAAGTTTAGTACAAACCTTGGAAGCTAGATTTAGATAAACTCTGATTAGAGCATGTAGACTTAAGATTAACATTGAGGATTAGTATAGAATAACTTCCTAGAATTTTGGTATTGTAGAGATTTTATGAGTTTTCCAAGCAATACATCCCTGTTTGGATACGAGCAGGTAGAGGCGGCTCTGGCACAGATGTACCTAGGGGTAAAACCCGAAAACACCGCTTTGATCTAGACTCGAACGGGAACTGGTGCACGACAACGGGCCTTGCTGCACTCTTGGTTACGACACTCCCGGGGGATATGCTTAGGATAATTTAAAATTTCTTTACAAACCGATTTAAATTAATATATAAATAAGATGAGAGTAAATGACCTTGGTTAATCCTAATATGTTTCAAATTGAGAATATGGTGACATGTTAATCTCTAAATGATTTTACGACTACTGTTACTCACACAATGCTTTCTCGTTTTAGTCAATGGATGGATTCCAAGGAAGTCATAGTGACTTTGATAATGATGTACAAGGTGGGAACGGTGGTGGAAATGAGAAACAAAATAGAATGTTGATAGGCGTAAAAGATATCATCTTTATGCCAAATCAGATTTCCAAAAATATGATCAACAACATATATATTAACCAACTCCCAGAATCAACAAGGAAGAGAAAGGTGATGAATGATAAGAGCTCCAGCAATGGAGACCATGGAGAAAAGAACCCTCAATTATCATCATGCTGGAAATGTGGAAGGAGACACCCAGGAAAGTGTCTCAATGGGACAACGAAATGCTTTACGTGCGGGAAGGAAGGACGTAAAGTGAAAAATTGCCAAAGAAAAATGAAGAGTACTTTGGAAGAAGATAAAAATGGTCCCAAGAGTCCATTTACAGTCAGTTGCCGTAAATGTAGGGGACCTAACCATTACCCGAGTGAATGTCCTATTCTGTAGGATATTTTCTTGGTCAAAGAAGAAGCTATGTGGAAATAAATGGTTGGAGGAATGTTTAAAAAAGTATTAGCGCTCCTTGTTGATGGGTTTACTTTGGAATAATTTTCTCTTGTATATGTAACCCCACAGTTTGCCATGTGAGAATGATATTTGAGGAAGAATTGTCACTTCTCTTGTGGATATTGGTATAAATAACCATTTGGTTTTATATGATCATTGGGGTTTGAGAGAATTATAAGTTATGATAATTTGGGATGAAAATGCAAGGTATGATATAACATTTGTGGTTAAATTATGTTATTTTGAGGAATTTATCTCATTTTGGTAATATTATAAAATATAGTTTTTGAAAAAGGACAACACGTAGACCGTGTGACAACCCGTCGCGTCAGACAAAGCTGTGGGAATCGAACCCACAACCAAAGTTCGATTGGGATTTATCGCCTACCACTAGACTACGTGAAGTCCCTGGTTAGTGTGACTATTTTTTTAGTTAAATGATTTTATTGATCAATAATATGTTGATTTGGGTTCTTATGTCTTATCAAATGAATAACCTTAGTATAGGAAAATGATTTGGTGATTAAGTGATAAATGTTATTTTGGAAGATGTTCACTTTGTTGGGAACACTATATGTCCAAGGAAAATAGAATACTATGGGATTTCATTAGAAGAGTAATGGTGGATTTTTATCTATGTTTTTATTGTGGATCTATAGTGATTTGGGTTATTTATGGAAATGATTAACCTATAATAAAGAATTTGTGATTAGGTTAATAACTTTTAAGTATGTGACTTTAAGAGTAGATGATGTCATTTTGAGATACAATTTAACGTGGAAGACTACATTCTTATAAGTTTTGGGTTTCAATATTAGTTTGTATTATATTGAAGGATTTTAAGGAAAATTTATTATTGAATGGTATTTATTTAACTTTGGGGTATTGTTGGTTTAATTTTAGAAATTAAGATTAGTATTTTTTTCTCTAATGGAATATACATGTGGGGATCATCAGATCTTATACTAACCATTTTGGTTTTTATTAATCTCTAAAGACAAGTTAAATATATAGTTTATCTTACATGGATCATGTATTTCTATAGAAGTTTATTCTAGCTCTTTTATTGTGACCAAGTCTTCTTGAATACTCATTGTTCAAAAAAAATAAGTTAGTGGTAAAAAGTTATTAAATAATGAAACTCTACTTAAAAAGTAAGTATATCTCTTTATGTTCTTAGTAAATATCATAAATGAATTCCTCGTCCTTATGTAATGTAATTTAAAACAAAAAAAAATTCCGTTTACTTTCCTACTAGGAGACTAATGGCCGTTTGTCCCAACACAAGTTTGTGGTTTTCTTATTATTAACTTTCTCCTGATCATTATTTCTATCCCTCTCCATCAGAACCTGACACTTAGTTTATCATCCATATCCATGTTTTCCTACATGGAATCCGAGTATGGGTTATCTTGGATGACCTTTATACCTCTCTTTCTTTCTTTTAAAGTGATAGTTTTATTGACTCTTTTTACGATGTGGGGCATTCCCTTATATTACCAAGCACAATTTTAAAAATTGCAGGGACACAATTTATTGAAGGAGGGGAAAATGTAACACCCCATGCTTCCACGGTACGTTTCCTTTCGAATAATGCAATGGCGTGCATTGTACGCAACTTCGAGATTTTAACACACCATAACCAATCAAAATAGTCGTTATGAATAGTAATACCTAATTTTTGAAATTTTATAAATTCTATCTCTCAAAATGGAATTCATTTTTGGATTCGGAATATCGAAATTATCCTAGGGTGAAATTTTGGTACTTTTCGGATAACTTTCATATTTTGATGAATAGTGAAAATTACTAAATTTTAATTAAAAACAATTTTATAATCAAAATAATTAATAGTGATAAATTATGAATTTGAGTAGTTTTAAAGTATATTTAGAATATATTTTTACCATGTAATACAATGTGGGTCATTGAACATAATTTCACATTTAAACTAGACACAAACAAGTGCCAATCTTTTGATAGTTATTATCTCTTAAAAACACGCTTTTTGTTTTAACAACGGGAATTAATTTTAAATTAATTTCTACCACTTCTGTGTTTTGAATTTGGAAAAATGGATTCCATATTTGGAATCAGGATGTTCAAATTTTGTAAATAGGTAACTTTTATTTTTAGACATTTTGGATAATTACTTCGGTAAATATTTTATTTACCATGGTTAAAGGGTAAATCCGGTAAACAAGGGTTAAACAATAATATTATAATAATAATAAATTACCCTAAAACGTGTCTTAACCCTATTGGTTGATACATGGTCGACCATGTGCATCTTTGGGTCGATTTTTGGACCCCATGTATCCACTTGTAAGTGATAATGACACTTTATTTTAATTAAGTTAAAATAAATACAAAAATGACACAAGCATATATCTTTTAGAAAAACAATTGTTACATAGGGTTATATATGTTGGATTTTAGACTATAAATATTCATTAGAAATATAAATAGATTTCCTACATAATGATATTTTATTTATAATTTTTAGACATTAAATAAGTTAATTTATTTATGACACAATTGTGATGCAGTAATTACCATAATAGTGAAAAATTAGAATAATTGATATTATAAATACACAAATAAATATAATTTGATACTTTTATTGAATTAAAATAATTTTCTAGGATAAAATGACATATTAGGATTGATTTAATTAACTTTGTTCGAATTAATCATTCTGTTATGTCTTTCACAAAAATCAACTATTGAATAGTGTCAAAATTGACATAAAAGAGTTTTTAAAACAAATATTATATTATTAATTGATATTAAATTCCTAAAAATCTAAGGTTCGGCCAAGAGACTTATATAATGATATGTATGTCATTAATGGACCACTTGGGGGTCAGTTGGATGTATATAATAAGTTTATTAACTATATAATATAAAAAATACAAAGTGACATGGTAAATGTCAAACTAATTAACTAAGAGTTAAAACTAAAAGATAAGGTCAATATAGTGACCCAAACCTATCTAAATTCTATTGGTTGAATGGTTTTCGACCTATCCCCACCTTAAACTTTGAATAATAAACTTTGGAGCCATCAGAAACCTAATATGAATTTATTATAAATTAATATTTCTAGCTTTTCCAAAGGTGCCCCTCACCCCTCTTATAAAAGGGCACTCCTCCTTCTCATTTCTTCACGCCTTCAAAGCCTTTTGGATCGGCCAACCCCTGACCAACTACTCTCTAAAATTCCCTCACTACAATCTAGAGGCCTTATTTTGATCAGAAAGCCAACCTAAGGAGCCCTTTTGATCAAATCAAAAGGAAGAACCCGAAGAAGAGGTAATGTTTTCACCACCCCTTTTCAACTTCCTTTATTCTTCCACTTATTCTTTCTTGGTTATTACCATTATAAAATAATAACTCCAGTATCATATATATTCTATTATGTTATTATAAATATGGTACAACCATATTCAGTATTCTATAAACCCTTTGAATAACATGTCACCATACGTGCATACGTACGGCTTACCGTCTCCACATCGTGGTGTAATTGTTATTCAATATATTATTATTTGGATGGGTATAATAATGATGTGTAACTCATGTAAATAATAAATATAACATGATAATGATTCTTTATATATAATATAACATCCAATTATATATTATTTTAATATCAAAAGAATGATATTGTCGCTCGTGCGTACGTACGGACTACCGTCTCCACGAACGCGATGAGATTCATTTTCCATCGTATCCATTCAAGTATAATTCTCATTTGATGATTAAAAATAATATTTAAGGACTTGATATCATTCTGGATATGAATAATATACATCCCATTAATAACAAATATGGCTCACATAATAAATAATATAAAGTAAAATGAACCCGTTAACACCCGAAATGACAATAATTCTAAGATATTATAAACAAATCAATGTTAAAAGATCATATATGATATCATATTAATGAATATGATTCTTGTATAATTAAATAACCATTATTTCACCATTATACAGGAGGTTAACCTACCTTAGACCTAGGAAAAAGTACAAAGTAAGGGGTTTCTTATCTCACTCTTAATTTCGTGAGAATTCCATTGTTCACCACTTATTTATTACATATGGTGTATGTGTACTACCCGTAATTGTATTCATTTTGTATTATACTTTAATTCATGGGTATATACATCATAATTGTATGATCCTTCTTTCATGGGTTTATGTTTCGTATGTTACCTAATCGATAAGGGAATTCGAAATTTCAATTTCCACTCATTTGGATTTACGCATATTTCATTGATTATATTACTCCAAGATTATGTGTGGAATCACTATTCATTTGATTATGTCATAATTTCCACTCCCTTTTCTGTGGATATACTTTTGATACACATAATCACTCCATTGATAAATTTTCAAGTGATCATTATGAACTTGATAAGAGTAATTTTAACTCAATCTCCATTTGTTGAGTTAAATATCCAATTCATTGGTGTTGTTTTTACAAGAATATGTGTGAATGTCATATGATTGATTTACACTAAATATCCAATCATATTGAGTGTATTTATATTTTTCACACATAATTATGTCGTTGATTTATCCTTAACCTAAGGATACGTCCTTTATGAGAGATTTCATCTCAATTTAAATTCCATTGAGACTTCTTTGTTGTTATACACCAAATCACTTTTATGTGGTGTATATAATGTACTTTGACATAATATATCATGAATACCTTTATTCTCATGATATTACAAAGTTTTGATTACCTCAATTATTTGTATTCAAGTGTCGCTCTTTTGGTTAGAATCTCTAACCAAAATACCATTTTTAAATGTTTTAAAGACTTATTATTCTAAATCTTTCTCATTAATGTCCATGTTTTAAAAAATGGTTTTAAGGATTTATTTATATGGACATTAAAGTCTTAAAATTAAAACTCCTTTTAAAAGTTTCAAAGTGTTATGGGACACTTTGATTCAAAAATCTATTTTTAAATGGCTTCTTGACAAATAGTGTGACTTTTAAATGTTTTCAAGAAAAGGGGGATATTTATCTCAAATATTTTTGATGATTATTTTCATCTATATCAACATCCTTCATTATTATTGATTGACGTTAATGTGACACAATACAATCTTCCATATTGTATTGAATGAGTTATGTTTGACTGTGGATGTGCTATTTTTATACTATTCATGGTTTGTGGTAAAAGTATTGACATTTCGTATGCTAGTTTTAATACGAATGTTTATGTTATGTTTAAACCTGTTCATATGAGGAATGCATTGTACTTAATAAGTGATGGGTGGAGCCCGCTATAGCTCCTCGATGCATCAGTTGGTCTCATGAGACAAATTAGTGTCTTGGCACAAGGCCTTGGCAAAATCTTATTTGTAGTCTTGGCATGAGGCCTTGGCTATGTGGTTATGATAGTCTGGCATTATGCATTCTATCATTATGAAAGTGGTTATTGATATTGAATGTGATTGTTCGACTAGTAGAATATCCATGTGAATATGTAAATGGAATTATTTCATTTTATCTTTTCCATATTATGTTGAAGTTCAAGTTTAAAAGGCTTTTGTTTTAATTATAAATTTCCTTAAGTGTTTATGCTTATCTATGAAAGCTTATGCTATAATGTTATCCTTACTGAGCATCTGAGCTCACCCCTTTCAATGTTTTATTTTTCCCAGGATTATGAAGAAGTAATTTATGAATGACCTGCAGGGACAGTATGAGGGGATATGAAGACAAGATGTTGTTGTAGTTTTTTTTTACCTTATGATGTAATGTAAGACTTATGAATATATCTAGTTTTTCCAAGAATACTAAACTAATTGGTCTTTTGAGACTTGATCCTTTGTGATCATGCCAATGTTATGTAATAATGCACCGACTCTGGGTATTTAGGGTCGGGGCGTTACAGTTTGTATCAGAGGAAGTTTAGTACAAACCTTGGAAGCTAGATTTAGATAAACTCTGATTAGATCACGTAGACTTAAGATTAACATTGAGGATTAGTATAGAATAACTTCCTAGAATTTTGGTATTGTAGATATTTTGTGAGTTTTCCAAGCAATACATCCCTGTTTGGATACGAGTAGGTAGAGGCGGCTCTGGCACAGATGTACCTAGGGGTAAAACCCGAAAACACCGCTTTGAGCTAGACTCGAACGGGAACTAGTGCACGACAACGGGCCTTGCTGCACTCTTGGTTACGACACTCCCGGGGGATATGCTTAGGATAATTTAAAATTTCTTTACAAACCGATTTAAATTAATATATATATAAGATGAGAGTAAATGACCTTGTTTAATCCTAATATGTTTCAAATTGAGAATATGGTGACATGTTAATCTCTAAATGATTTTACGACTACTGTTACTCACACAATGCTTTCACGTTTTAGTCAATGGCTGGATTCCAAGGAAGTCATAGTGACTTTGAGAATGATGTAAAAGGTGGGAACGGTGGTGGAAATGAGCAACAAAATGGAATGTTGATAGGTGTAAAATATATCGTCTTTATGCCAAATCAGTTCTCCAAAAATATGATCAACAAAATATATATTAACCAACTCCCAGAATCAACAAGGAAGAGAAAGGTGATGAATGATAAGAGCTCCTGCAATGGAGACCATGGATAAAAGAACCCTCAATTTTCATCATGTAGGAAATGTGGAAGGAGACACCCAGGAAAGTGCCTCAATGGGACAAAGAAATTCTTTACGTGTGGGAAGGAAGGACATAAAGTGAAGAATTGCTAAAGAAAAATGAATAGTACTATGGAAGAAGATAAAAATGGTCCCAAGAGTCCATTTACAGTCATTTTCCGTAAATATAGGGGACCTGGCCATTACCCGAGTGAATGTCCTATTCTATAGGATATTTTCTTGGTCAAAGAAGAAGCTATGTGGAAATAAATGGTTGGAGAAATGTTTAAAAAAGTATTAGTGCTCCTTGTTGATGGGTTTACTTTGGAATAATTTTTTCTTGTATTTTTAACCCCGCAGTTTTCCATTTGAGAATGATATTTGAGGAAGAATTGTCACTTCTCTTGTGGATATTGGTATAAATAACCATTTGATTTTATATGATCATTGGGGTTTGAGAGAATTATAAGTTATTATAATTTGGGATGAAAATTCAAGGTATGATATAACATTTGTGGTTAAATTATGCTATTTTGAGGAATTTATCTCATTTTGGTAATATTATAAAATATAGTTTTTGAAAAAGGACAACACGTAGACCATGTGACAACCCGTCGCGTCAGACAAAGCTGTGGGAATCGAACCCACAACCAAAGTGTGATTGGGATTTATCGCCTACCACTGGACTATGTGAAGTCCCTGGTTAGTGTGACTATTTTTTAGTTAAATGATTTTATTGATCAATAATATGTTGATTTGGGTTCTTATGTCTTATCAAATGAATACCCTTAGTATAGGAAAATGATTTGGTGATTAAGTGATAAATGTTATTTTGGAAGATGTTCACTTTGTTGGGAACACTATATGTCCAAGGAAAATAGAATACTATGGGATGTCATTAGAGGAGTAATGGTGGATTTTTATCTATATTTTTATTGTGGATCTATAGTGATTTGTGTTATTTATGGAAATGATTAACCTATAATAAAGAATATGTGATTAGGTTAATAACTTTTAAGTATGTGACTTTAAGAGTAGATGATGTCATTTGGAGATACAATTTAACGTGGAAGACTACATTCTTATAAGTTTTGGGTTTCAATATTAGTTTGGATTATATTGAAGGATTTTAAGGAAAATTTATTATTTAATGGTATTTATTTAACTTTGGGGTATTGTTGGTTTAATTTTAGAAATTAAGATTAGTATTTTTTTTCTCTAATGGAATATACTTTTGGGGGATCATCAGATCTTATACTAACCATTTTGGTTTTGATTAATCTCTAAAGACAAGTTAAATATATAGTTTATCCTACATGGATCATGTATTTCTATAGAAGTTTATTCTAGGTCTTTTATTGTGACCAAGTCTTCTTGAATACTCATTGTTCAAAAAAAATAAGTTAGTGGTAAAAAGTTATTAAATAATGAAACTCTACTTAAAAAGTAAGTATATCTCTTTATGTTCTTAGTAAATATCATAAATGAATTCGTCGTCCTTGTGTAATGTAATTTAAAACAAAAAAAATGTTGTCCATTTACTTTCCTACAAGGAGACTAATGGCCGTTTGTCCCAACACAAGTTTGTGGTTTTCATATTATTAACTTTCTCCTGATCATTATTTCTATCCCTCTCCATCAGAACCTGACACTTATTTTATCATCCATATCCATGTTTTCCTACATGGAATCCGAGTATGGGTTATCTTGGATGACCTTTATACCTCTATTTCTTTCTTTTAAAGTGATAGTTTTATTGACTCTTTTTTCGATGTGGGACTTTCCCTTATATTCCCAAGCACAATTTTAAAAATTGCGAGGACGCAATTTATTGAATGATGGGAGAATGTAACACCCCATGCTTCCACGGTACGTTTCCTTTCGAATAATGCAATGGCGTGCATTGTACGTAACTTCGAGATTTTAACACACCATAATCAATCAAACTAGCCGTTATTAATAGTAATACCTACTTTTTGAAATTTTATAAATTCTATCTCTCAAAATGGACTTCATTTTTGGATTCGGAATATCGAAATTATCCTATGGTGAAATTTTGTTACTTTTCGGATAACTTTCATATTTTGATGAATAGTGAAAATTACTAAATTTTAATTAAAAACAACTTTTTAATCAAAATAATTAATAGTGATAAATGATGAATTTGAGTGGTTTTAAAGTATATTTAGAATATATTTTTTACTATGTAATAAAATATGGGTCATTGAACATAATTTTACATTTAAACTAGACACAAACAAGTGCCAATCTTTTGATAGTTATTATCTCTTAAAAACACGCTTTTTGTTTTAACAACAGGAATTAATTTTAAATTAATTTCTGCCACTTCTATGTTTTGAATTTGAAAAATGGATTCCATATTTGGAATCATGATGTTCAAATTGTGTAAATAGGTAACTTTTATTTTTAGTCATTTTGGATAATTACTTCGGTAAATATTTTATTTACCATGGTTAAAGGGTAAATCCGGTAAACAAGGGTTAAACAATAATATTATAATAACACTAAATTACCCTAAAACGTGTCTTAACCCTATTGGTTGATACATGGTCGACCATGGTCATCTTTGGGTCGATTTTGGTACCCCATGGATCAACTTGTAAGTGATAATGACACTTTATTTTAATTAAGTTAAAATAAATACAAAAATGACACAAGCATATATCTTTTAGAAAAACAATTGTTACATAGGGTTATATATGTTTTATTTTAGACTATAAATATTAATTAGAAATCTAAAAAGAGTTCTAAGATAATTATATTTTATTTATAATTTTTAGACATTAAATAAGTTAATTTATGTATGATACAATTGTGATGCAGTAATTACCATAATAGTGAAAAATTAGAATAATTGATATTATAAATACCCAAATAAATATAATTTGATACTTTTATTGAATTAAAATAATTTTCTAGGATACAATGACATATTAGTATTGATTTAATTAAATTTTTTTGAAGTAATCATTCTGTTATGTGTTTCAAAAAAATCAACTATTGAATAGTGTAAAAATTGACATAAAAGAGTTTTTAAAACAAATATTATATTATTAATTGATATTAAATTACTAAAAATCTAAGGTTCGGCCAAGAGACTTATATCATGATATTTATGTCATTAATGGACCACTTTGGGATCGCTTGGATGTATATAATAAGTTTATTAACTATATAATATAAAAATACAAAGTGACATGGTAAATGTCAAACTAATTAACTAAGAGTTAAACCTAAAAGATAAGGTTAATATAGTGACCCAAACCTGTATAAATTCTATTGGATGAATTTTTTTCGACCTATCCCCACCTTAAACTTTTAATAATCAACTTTGGAGCCATTAGAAACCGAATATGAATTTATTATAAATTAATATTTCTAGCTTTTCCAAAGGTGCCCCTCACCCCTCTTATAAAAGGTCACTCATCCTTCTCATTTATTTACACCTTCAAAGCCTTTTGGTTCGGCCAAACCCTTCCACAATACTCTCTAAACTTCCCTCACTACAACCTAGAGGCATTAGTTTGATCATAAAGCCAACCTAAGGAGCCCTTTTGATCAAATCAAAAGGAAGAACCCGAAGAAGAGGTAATGTTTTCACCACCCCTTTTCAAGTTCCTTTCTTCTTCCACTTCTTCTTTATTTGTTATTACCATTATAAAATAATAACTCCAGTATCATATATATGCTGTGATGTTATTATAAATATGGTACAACCATATTCAGTATTCTATCCACCCTTTGAATAACATGTCACCATACGTGCGTACGTACGGCTTACCGTCTCCACGTCGTGGTGTAATTGTTATTCAATATATTATTATTTGGATGGGTATAATAATGATGTGTAACTCATGTAAATAATAAATATAACATGATAATGATTCTTTATATATAATATACCATCCAATTATATATTATTTTAATATCAAAAGAATGATATCGTCGCTCGTGCGTACGTACGGACTACCGTCTCCACGAACGCGATGAGATTCATTTTCCATCGTATCCATTCAAGTATAATTCTCATTTTATGATTAAAAATAATATTTAAGGACTTGATATCATTCTGAGTATGAATAATATACATCCCATTAATAACAAATATGGCTCACATAATAAAGAATATAAAGTAAAATGAACCCGTTAACACCCGAAATGACAATAATTCTATGATATTATTAACAAATCAATGTTAAAAGACCATATATGATATAATATTAATGAATATGATTCTTGTATAATTAAATAACAATTATTTAACCATTATACAGGAGGTTAACCTACCGTCGACCAAGGAAAAAGTACAAAGTAATGGGTTTCTTATCTCACTCTTAATTTCGTGACAATTCCATTGTTCACCACTTATTTATTACATGTGGTGTATGTGTACTACCCGTAATTGTATTAATTGTGTATTATACTTTAATTCATGGGTATATACATCATAATTGTATGATCCTTCTTTCATGGGTGTATGTTTTGTATGTTACCTAATCGATAAGGGAATTCGAAATTTCAATTTCCACTCATTTGGCTTTACGCATATTTCATTGATTATATTACTCCAAGATTATGTGTGGAATCACTATTCATTTGATTATGTAATAATTTCCACTCCCTTTTCTGTGGATATACTTTTTATACACATAATAACTCCATTAATAAATTCTCAAGTGATCAGTATGAACTTGATAAGAGTAATTTTAACTCAATCTCCATTTGTTGAGTTAAATATCCAATTCATTGGTGTTGTTTTTACAAGAATATGTGTAAATGTCATCTGATTGATTTAAAATAAATAACCAATCATATTGAGTGTATTTATATTTTTCACACATAATTATGTCGTTGATTTATCCTTAACCTAAGGATATGGCCTTTATGAGAGATTTCATCTCAATTTAAATTCCATTGAGACTTCTTTGTTGTTATACAGCAAATCACTTTTATGTGGTGTATATAATGTACTTTGACATAGTATATCATGAATCCCTTTATTCTCATGATATTACAAAGTTTTGATTACCTCAATTATTTGTATTCAAGTGTCGCTCTTTTGGTTAGAATCTCTAACTAAAATACCATTTTTAAATGTTTTAAAGACTTATTCTTCTAAATATTTCTCATTAATGTCCATGTTTTAAAAAATGGGTTTAAGGATTTATTTATATGGACATTATAGTTTTAAAATTAAAACTCCTTTTAAAAGTTTCAAAGTGGTATGGGACACTTTGATTCAAAAATCTATTTTTAAATGGCTTCTTGACAAATAGTGTGACTTTTAAATGTTTTCAAGAAAAGGGGGATATTTATCTCAAATAGTTTTGATGATTATTTTCATCTATATCAACATCCTTCATTATTCTTGATTGAAGTTAATGTGATACAATAAAATCTTCCATATTGTATCGAATGAGTTATGTTTGACTGTGGATTTGCTATTTTTATACTATTCATGGTTTGTGGTAAAAGTATTGACATTTCGTATGCTAGTTTTAATACGAATGTTTATGTTATGTTTAAACCTGTTCATATGAGGAATGCATTGGACTTAATAATTGATGGGTGGAGCCCGCTATAGCTCCTCGATGCGTCGGTAGGTCTCATGAGACAAATTAGTATCTTGGAACAAGGCCTTGGCAAAATATTATTTGTAGTCTTGGCACGAGGCCTTGGCTATGTGGTTATGATAGTCTGGCATTATGCATTCCATCATTATGAAAGTGGTTATTGATATTGCATGTGATTGTTCGACTAGTAGAATATCCATGTGAATAAGTAAATGGCATTATTTCATTTTATCTTTTCCATATTATGCTGAAGTTCATGTTTAAAAGGATTTTGTTTTAATTATAAATTTCCTTAAGTGTTTATGCTTATCTATGAAAGTTTCTGCTATAATGTTATCCTTACTGAGCATCTGAGCTCACCCCTTTCAATGTTTTATTTTTCCCAGGATTATGAAGAAGTAATTTATGAATGACCTGCAGGGATAGTATGAGGGGATATGAAGACAAGATGTTGTTGTAGTTTTTTTACCTTATGATGTAATGTAATACTTATGAATATATCTAGTGTTTCCAAGACTACTAAACTAATCGGTCTTTCGAGACTTGATCCTTTGTGATCATTCCAATGTTATGTAATAATGCACCAACTCTGGGTATTTAGGGTCGGGGCGTTACAATTACAGATTTAATTATAAAAGGAACAAAGTTTTGAATCATACACTTATAAATTATATCCCTATTAAGGGATTCCCTCCATTATTCACCACTGTTATCCTTTATGATGGATAATTTTTTCAATCTGTGTAAATATCACAGACCTCAAATCAATCCTCCTTTGGTTATTCACCTTCAACTAAAATCCTTCAAGAAAAATAGAAGTATATGGGAATCGGAATAAGGGGATTTTATTCACCTATATAATGTGGGAAACATGATTGGGTATTGGCTATCATCCCTAAAACTTCTATATTTTCATATCCATGTTTTTTAGGATTCTTCAAACTTATTTTCCCTTTGATTTTCTAAACTTTTTTTCTCTAGTGAAACAAGGTTTTCATTTCACCCTTATCTTGTTTCTTGGCATGAATAGATTTTTTTCTTTAGCCAAAAATAAACATTATCTTTTAGATTATTTCTCAAACTTTCTATATTTTTTATCTAATTTTTCTATATAGTCAATATATCTTTAAGAACATTCCTTGTAATAGCACATAATTTTTAAATGATAATGTTTTCCTAAATTAATGTGTTTTATATTATATTATATAATTATTATAAACATATAACACAAAGGGAAACAAAAAACACTTTAATTTATTAAGGAAAATCATTAAATTAGTCAATGACTAAACCCATTAAAATTCCAAATGTTCCAAGGGGAAAAGATATAAAAACTTCAATGAGGAAATTTGTATTATCTTGATTGGCTAGAATCATCTCTCCCAAAAACAACACTATAGAAAAGAAACAAAATATTAGTAAATCAATTGAAATTTTAGAAAATGGAAATATAAAACCTTCAAATAAATTGAGGTGAGTAATGAAATAAGGAATGCATTTTTATTTATGATAGGTAATGTGAACATTATAATAATGTGATCATTTGAATAATAATGTGAGGCTTGGTAATAGTAACATGGAAATTGGGAATAGTTAAATAATCATTGGAATATTAATTTAACATAAAAATAAAAAATGTGATAAAATAATATTTATAATCATTAATTTAAGTAAATATAAATTTTATAATTCCAAAAAATACTTATAATGATTAATATCTTAAGGAAAATATAAACACATTTTTAATAAATTTTATATTAATGTATTTCATAAAAAATCATAATTTTTATTTTAAAATTAAAATAACATATTTTAGAAATTTACTTTGTAAAAATTAATTTAATTTTTAAATCATCACATAATAATTTTCCAAAGATCAATTTTATGTTGAATAATAAAAATAATGTTTTTTTTCTATAACTGGTGTTTCTTGAATTACATTATTCATTATGTAATAATTAATTAATAATTTCTAGAAAATAAGGCTCTAAAAATTAAAATTAAATTAATAAATAAGTTATTAAAATATAATAAACATGTTTTACAAACCTAAATATTTCTTTATAATGTCTAATATCAAAAATATTCTTTTAATTTTTTTTTCATTTTTTCCACTTTTCTTTTTAATAAAATATTGAATTTCAATTATAAATATGTTTAAATTCCTAAAAACATTCTATTTTATTTATAAATGATCCAAAATTTCATTTATATCACTATTATTTGGTTTACCTTGGATGTAGCATTTTATTAAATATATTATTCTCAAAATACCCCTCTCCTCAAGTATAAATAACCACTTCCCCTACCCTTGGAAAACCACTGCTTCCTCGATTAAAAAATAAAAATATCTACCAAAATCCTCTCTATTAATCCCTTATCAACCATAGGGACATGTAAGAGTAATCCAAACCCATTCACTAAGGAAGTATAGTGTCATACAAGAGAAGAAACACCGAAAAAAGAGTATGTTTTTTATCAACTCTTCTCTTGCTTTCCTCCCCTCTTAAATTTTTATGAATCTACTTAAAAAACAAATCTTTTAAGAATAATTAAGATGTATCTTAAAATTATATTGATGATGTTGAAATACTATAAACAAATTATATTTTTTGAAAAATTTATATTTTATACCTCTTTTATTCTTACTTGGACAATGTTTCTGTTAACGTTCTGTTAACCTTTAATAAGGATGTTTCTAAATACTTCATCATTGCAAAAAAATGAATGGTGATAATAAATTATTTAAAATATATAAATGTATAAATATATTAATCTTAATCATGTAGAATTAATTGTACTTATGTACAAATTACCTTGAATAAAAATATCAAAATCAAAGAAAAACAAAAATAAATTAGGGAAAACATGATATAAAAATGCTTCACCTTTAACAATGGAAATTAAGAAATATAATTAAATTATTATAATTGATAAATAGTGACATAAATTAACATAAAAACTACTGTTTAAATGTTTTAAAAACCCCATGTTTATTATTCTGTAAGTGTAATAACGAGGAAATAAAGTGGGATTTATGGTAAGGGGAGTCTCTAACCCAACTCCTTTTATTTGGGTTATCCATATTTATCATCATTTTTAGTATAGATATTCCCCTAATATTCCATAAGTATATTTTCACTATACATAAATTTTATTTCCAAGGATGTACAAGTTTTCTGTCTTTACAAAATTATTTTATGTTGAATACAATTATTTTTCAAAAATACTTTTATTTCATAAAAACATTCTTGAATCATCTTGAGTTATTTATTATTCACTAAATAATGATGGTGTTTATGCAAAATATGTTTTCTCATATTAATTTGGGATCCCCAAAGGTTATTCACAAATGTATGCTTTATTAAATTCTTCTAAAACCCATTCCATTATATTAGTTATTTCTTGACTTCATTTGATATATGTTCTATGTGGAATGCATAAATATGAGGATTTACAATGTGATGGGTGCGCCTATAATTATATATCCCTCAAATAAATTAGGTAATCTAATTTATCTCTTGATATTATGTGAACTATGTGTGAACATGATTCTATATTCATTCGCAATTATTATGTTATGATTTATGTGCATATGTTATTTGTGGACATGATGATAGATTTTTTCACAACTATGTGTGGTATTTGAACACTACGACATGATGTTTCAATTTTATGCATATTCCACATTACATGCAATTATCAAATTTTCCACTAATAATTATGAGGCCGATGTAATGCTTATGATATGATGATGGCGATTATGATCACCCAAGTTCTATTTATTCATGTTCCTAATTCCTCCGCTTATTGGGATTTTAGATCATCCCTTTATTTGATGAATATCATTATGTGATTACATGAACTATAGAGAATGCGATATTTTATAAGGATAAAGGAGAAATATTTAAATAAATTGTAATGTTTAAGTATGTAAAAATTTTGTATGAGACTAATTTTCTCAAGGCACAGAACCTTTCGATCCAAGATTTGTAACACTATTATGTTGTTTATATTAAAATTAATAAAATAGTCATGTAAGAAAAAGTTGTGTCACTATAGTTGGTATCATAGAATTGTTTAGTTAATTATTGAATTATAATCAGAATATGTAAGTGAAAACCATATATATACTTCTATGTATATGTGAACACCCTATAAAAATCCTTTTAGAAAAAGGATAAACATAGGTATCCCATAAGATATTCCTTTAGAATTAATTTTCACATAAGGATAAATTGTTTATTCATGCTTTTTTGAATTCCATTTTTTCAAACCATTTATTTTTTAGAAAATGTGGGGAAACAGGAGAAACCATACCAAGAACTTGTGTGAGGTATAGTGTAATGATTTTCTGAACGACATCCCCAATTCCCTAGGGGTGGAGTTCAAAACTTCATGGAGATTCTTACCTAGTTGTCTCGGGCTATGAATAATAACATTACCCATGTGGAACATTATCCTTTACCCAATAAGGAGAAACAATATATTTATTCGTTTATTCATAAATGGCCACTAACCTTTAGTGGGTCTTCTGATCCACTTTTCGTGAAACAATGGGTTAACTCAATGAAGAATAATTTTTATTTGTACCACTGTTCTAAGAAGAAAAGGTGATTATATCCATATATCATTTAGAATAAGAAATATATCAATGGTGGGTGTTGATAAATAATAATAAGCTGAAGGGTGAAATAGAAGATATGAAGTGGGAAGAATTTAATTAAATATTTCGCAGTAAGTATTTCCTTAGAAATCTCTAAAATAAAATAGATAGATAATTCTTAGAGATGAAGAAAAAGGAAGGTAAATTAGTAATGACTTAGGAGGAAAACATCCCAATTTTTAAAGATATCCCTCATGATTTGTTATCAATAATGATAGAAAAAATAGATAGATTCTTTAGTGGTTTAAAACCACACCTCCCAAAGGATCTATAAATATATGACTTTGGGATTTGGGAAGAAGTAGTTTGATGTTCTCTAAATTTAGAGATGGATGTTGGTGAATGGTTCCAAGACTATAGATATAGGAAGAGAATAATGGAGTTTCAATATAAGGGTCAAATGAAAAAGGAGGAAATATGATCTAACCACACACATGTAAAAAATGTGTGCTGACGTATCATAGGAATTTTCCCAAATGGATAGGGAAATTATTCAACTATGGGATAGATGGAAACTAAGATCACAAATATCAAAGAGATTTGAATAATTAATCAAGTATAATGTAGTAAAGGAAGGCACACCCTAATGCACCACCCATGGTAAAATTCTAAAAATGTAGGGAGAAATGGAAATATGAAATATAGAGCACTAAACCATAGGTCCTTGAGGGTAATCAGCACCAGCAACCACCAAATACAAAAGATAAAATGAGATCTTATGTTATCACTGCTTCTGAAATGGAGCATAAAAATGAATTCATGAATGGTACACTTTATATTCACTCAAAAAATGGAAAAGTTTTTCTTTGATTCTAGTTCTACACATTCTTTTATATCTTGAATGTTTTATAGAATTGTTGAATTAATGCATTAGTACCATGAAGTAGAGACGCCTCTAGAAACACCTAGTGGTGAAATCATTATAACCCAAGTGTTGTAATCTTCTCGTGTTAGCATATGTGTAGAATCCTAGGTTTAGACCTGTAAGAATTTGGAATATTTCCAAGAATATTTTTAAAGCCAAGCGTCGAGTGGGCATCTGAATTCGAGGCCCGTAGATCATTGACACAGTGATTTAAAATAATATATTAAATATACTTTTTCACGTGCACCAAATTTTGTTTAAAAAGAGGATTAACTCCTGTGCGGAGTCTTGGATCAGATTTCTGAGGTCGTGGTTGACTCTAGAATGACATGTTTACCCTAGGTGTGACATAATGTTGTCTTTGACGGGAGTTTTGGAAGGAGGTGATATGATGGAGCATTAAATGTTGGTTTAATTAATTAAATGAAAATTTAATTAACTAATTAAAAACCTAACCTAATTACCTCTCCCCCTCTCTCTTTAGTTCACCAAACCTAAAGACTAATGCACCTATCATTTATAAGTTTCACGTGTTAGTTAAGAGTCAGTGCTCCCCTGGCTGTGGGAAAATGGATAGGTGTGGGTTCCTCCATTTCCTCTCATGAAGAAGATTCACATGGTTCATGGTTTAGAGTAGTGCGCCCTCAACTTTAGGGCAGTAGTAAGGAGTGGGCCACTCCACTTATTTTCTTTAGCTTTATGTAGGGAACAAGTTAGTGATAGAATAACCTATGGTGTTGGGAAATAGATATGAACTGTATTTTTTTCTGATTGATCATGTTCTCTTAGACATACCATTTGGAATGGTAGATTTATTCCTGATGAATTGTTTCTCTCAGATAGGTGCCATCTTGGATGGAAGATCTCAAGGAGTGCGTTCTCCTGGTTTTTTGTTTACCTTTGGAGCCTCAAATATAATCTTGTTGCTGGCTATGAGGTCAAAACCTCATTATACTTAGAGCCTATTATGAGTATATCTAGGTGATTTCTAGGATCCCTTGAAGTTTTGTCACATTATAGGTTGACACCCCTTGAGGATGGAGTATACTTACTACTTATGTGACCATACATTACTTTGGGTTATTATCCTTCCATGGGAGGCAAAGACACACTGGGTATGCCACGTTATTTTTTTGTTTAGCTTATCATGGTTAGATGAGTCCACTCTCCTTCTATAGACAAATAAGACTCAAATAGAATTTCATATTCTCACCATGTCGAGATCATTTTGATTGGATTAGTTTACTTTCACTCTCTTGTTGGGTTGAGTTATGGTATAGAGTATTTTCCTTACTCTCTTGTTGAGGATTCTTCTTTGACTTAGCTAACTAGTCATGTAAAGATAAGGATGATTTGAGATGGATTTTCTCTCTCTATGGGGTTCCTTTTGGCTAGGTTTATTGGACTTTCACCTTTTATTCTCTCCTTTTTTGGGTTTTTTTTGTACATACTAAGTGTCTTTATACTCAACCCTTCACGGGCTTTGTCCGCACATATTTTTTGTCTTGCATAGACCATATGCCTTTCAATGGAGTCCATGGAGGACCCAAGACATATGTAGTTTAGTGATCTTGATTGAATGAGGTTTTTATTAGATCAAGGCTATGTAGCTTTTCGGTAGTTACTTTTGGCAGTGATCCCCTCCTTCTGAGCTGTTTGAACACATTTAATGTTTTCTTTTGCTGGGCACTTATTTTTTTTTACTTTAGTACTTTACTATACTTTAGTTTGCGATAGATGTATGCATTCATTTTAGTTTTATATTTTTATATCTTGGTACTATTTTATTGAGGTGTTTGTGGGTGTGTGTATACATTTACTTTAGGAAAAGTCCTCTCTGAGTTTATTTATTCCTTCGAAATTTTTTTCCAACCCCTGGCCTATAGAGGTGGGCTTGGGGTAGTGGCAGCATGAGCCCCAGATTTGGTCATTCCATGAAAAATTTGTATTAGAGTAAGTTATTTCCTTGGGAAGTTGTTTGGGATTTTCCCCTTAAAATGTTTTGGTTGGGTTGCATAGTTATAGTGTTAGGATGTTTCGAGTTTGGCTCTTAGGCCATAGGTTCCAGTTTTGGTGCAGCAGCCAATGTATCTATTCACTAGGAATCTGATAACCTTATTTTCAACTCAGTACATTAGAAAAATATTTGTAGAAAAATTAAATAATACATGCATCATATAGGACTAGGTTTTGGATTTTTTTCCATGTGCTTCTTGAGTCAGTTACCTAGATGTACTCTTTTACCATATGCGTCTTGATTTAATTTTAGGATGCATCTGCAATGAAATTTAGATAGATTTCTATTATTTTATTATGATGACAATCTGCCATGTGATAAGTCTTGCATTGATTCAGAGGAATTACCTCTAGGTGGTCCACTGGTACTGCCACCACCCATGGAGCAACTGGTTGTGTCGGCGGTTCAGGACGAGGATGCACGCAGGTTGAGTTTGTTGAATGAGTTCTAGAGGTAGTGACCTCTGAGGTACTGAGGTGATACCGACCTCCAAAGGTAGTGGATGATTTGATCAAGGTAGTCCCGTGAGTTTTCCTCTTAGTGAGGACACCTCCTGATTAGATGGTGGTCCTTGCGGTGAGCCTTTTGTAGGGTTCGATTGGGAATTGATGGAGTTTAGTGATGTAGTCCCACGACAAGGTGATGATAACTTGGGTAGAGTTTGGGAGAATCTTCAAGGAAGAGTTCTACCCAGTCATATTGAGATCAGTATGTATCCAGGATATTTTTTTATCTTGGACAGGGAAACATGACTATAGAGGAGTTTTTGGCACGGTTCATAGACTTGTCGTGATACTCTCTGGATATGGTTCAAGATCCATTTTTCAGAGCATGATCCTTCAATTAGGGCTTGCACTGAGAGATCAGGGTGTCTGTGATTCCATTGTACATTCCCACCTATAATAGAGTGTTGGAGAGAGCTCAGGTAGTAGAGATATTTCTGTCGGAGGAACTGGTAGATGTGGCCCATGGTGGAAGCCATAAGGCTGAGGCATCTGCAACAACTAGCATATAGTAGGCAATATGATCGTGGCATAAGAGGCATACCCATTCCCAGACTTAAGAACATGGGCCTGTAGTATAGAATTAGTGTTGAGGATTAGGTCAGACAAACGAGATGTGGTGTTATGCTTGCGATGGTTCGGAATATCTTTATAGAGATGTCAGACCCGCCCAACTGCTGATAGGGGGTCGGACGATGGATCACCCTTGTGGATGCAACACTTGGAGCAAGGAGTTCTGCGAGATCGCAAACAAGGTGGAGGAACTAGGATAGTGGCAAGAGGTGGTCCATTCCAGGCTTAGGGAGCTAGAGGATGTGAGAGAGGATAGCTTCAGGCCGTAGAGGCCTTAAAATGAGAAGATTTTAGGATAAATAGAGGTATGCCTTGTGTCTTTTCAACTTTTTTTATAGCAATTGTTAGACACTATTGTGGGTACTCTTTTATTTCTGCTTCTTGGTCAAGGTTTAAACCATGGTGACACGGGGTGTCGGTAGAACCCAATGTTGGTGTTGTTGATGTAGCTTTGAATTCACAAGAAAAAGGGGTCTTTCCCCCACTAAGGCATGTTTCTGTGACGCGGCTAAAACTATGTTGGAGATTTAGTTCTGTGCAAATCAGATAGTATTGAGTTATGGTAGATGAGCCTCTCTGACTTGTGTATTCACGGAATGGTTTGGTAGTGGAGATCTTCTCTTATAATTATTACATAGTGGTAGAGTTAGACCCTATAATGCTTCGGTATTATTAATTGGTTGCCTACCATCTGTACATAGCTGGGATGCTACTAGTGGGTGTGGTGGTTTTTTGGTTTGGGTTACTATCCTTACCAGAGGGGTAAAGACACACAGGGTATTCCACATGCTTTCCTTGTATAGCTTCTCAAGGTTGGATGATTCTACCCTTCTCTCTTTATTGTTGGTACCCTCGCATGCTCGACGTCAACCATGAACACAAGATGCTTGAGGAGGTCATGAGATAGTTCATCCATGGGTGGATGTAAACTATGGGGTTTTTCAGCATTTGTGTCAAGTTAAAGAAGTGGCATACTCCTAGACCACATGACTGTAGATGAACTGTACTGGTTGGTGCTTTCCCACCTGTCAAAACTAAAGAGACATGTGCCTGTTAGTTTCATGATTTTATCCTAGTGGAAGCTGGATGTAAGAGTTGTTTGGAATTGGTATTTCCCCCAGAGTGCTTTCCTGAAAGCAGCATGGGAACCCTTGGTGAGCATGCTAGCATGGGAGTCTCAGTAGTAGAGCTCATTTTCTTTTCCTTTTTCCGATCATTTTTATTTTCTAGGAAAAAACTATTTGATGGTGGTAGTGTTGTAGAAACTCAATTTTTTACCTGTAATACTTTGGAATATGTCAAAGAAAATTTATGATTATAGGAGTCAAGTCGACACATGAATATGAGGCCCATATATCCTTAACGCGGTGATTTAAAAAAAATATTAAATATATTTTGTCACGTGCATGCAGATTCATTTAAAAAGAGGGAGAAATCCCACAAAGAGTCTCTAATAGGATTTATAAGGCTACGATTGAGTCCAGAACATCTTTTTTACCCTAGGAATGGCATAAAGTTGTATACAATTGGATTTTCGGGCAGAGGTGAGATCAAGGATCATTAAATGGTAGTTTAATTCATTAAATGACAATTTAATTAATTAATTAATAACCTATTCTAATTACCAATCCCCCTCTCTCATTGGTGTGCCAAACCCAAAGAAGTTTGCACATATCATTCTCCCCTCTTCTCCTCTCTTTGGATGATGGATGAAAATGAGACAAATCATCGATGTGAGGTGCTTCCAATCTCTATTTTTGAATTATATCATCACTAGATCAAGAAGTAGAACGATGCAGGCATCATTATTCATCCAGATCTTTAGTGTTTTTACCTCGAGGTAGGTAGTTTTTATTTTTCACCCAGATCCCATTTGTTTTACATTTTTCTAAGGTTCTAGATCCTAATTGAAATTGTTGTTGATCCATTCTAGGTAGATCTATGAATTTTGGGTTGAATCGAGGTGAATAGGGTGTTTTGTGGGTAATTCTTGACTGGAATTACCATATACATGGCTTGTAGTCCAGAGACACATGCCGTGTAGACCTTACTATTTAGGAAAGGTGATATTTTGGCACTACACGTTGTGTACCAGAGTTACACACCCTGTAGTACCCCAATATGTTTGTCTAGGGGACAGACATGGGGTTTGGTACATGAACATGGGTTAAACAGCACAGCCAAAGGTTGGTTGAAGAGGGACACGTAGTGTACTTTATATACATGTTTTTTACCCCTACATGGGTTTAAAACCCATTTAGGATGTATAAATGGCCTGGTGTTGGGTGGGATCACGTGTCGTGTGTTCCCCAGTGCACGTCGTGTACCCCTAGGGGATCTCCTTGAGATTTTCCACCTTTAGTATCTCTTTATCTAGGACTCGAACTTAGGCTTGTTAGTAGACTATTATGTGTGTTCTTCCATGTAGAACGTGATGGTGGCCTCTGTTTCAGACTATGGGATACGATATTTCATATTTCGATCAAGATTACTATGTAGCGGTGTAAACTTTGGGCAGTGATTAGGGTAAATAACTAGGTAAACATCGGTGTTGGTACCCTTCCATTAGACTATTGGATGTGGGTTACATAGATTCTTTAGACCGGTGGGGTGGATCTCTTCTATTGGAATAGAGTATGCATCCCCTACCCACAATAGTGTTACTACACTATGTATGATAAGCAGTTCGCTCCTCTTAGCGGTGTTTGACCGATTCTAGAGATTAGTGTTGTTCTTGAAGAGAGATGCTAGGACTGGTACTCCCCTATTAAATTAGGGCGCGAGTTTCCCTTACCTATCTTATTTAGTATAGACGGGACTCACCACATCATTTCTATGGGTTCTTTTACCCTTGGGTAGTTTTTTGGGATGATACATGGTTTGGCATATCCTTGGACTCACGAGGAAGATGAACACTTTCCTTACTGAGATGTGTCCTTGTGACGCGACCTAAAATAGTGTGTGTGAGTCATTTCTAGAAAAAAGTGGATATTATCAAGGTGTTTTGATTGAGTTCCTTACACTTGAGTCTTCAGGGAAGATGTTTAGGATGATGGGAATCATTGATGGACTTTCGAGATTATTGGTACTCCCATAATGTGTTAGGTTCAGGTTCCCCATATCACCTGTAAAGTTTGACAGAGCTCCCCTACCGTGCTAGGGAACAATACCTCTACACATATTGTCCAGATAGAGTAGGAACTCCCTTGTTGGACTAGGGTGAGGATCCTCTATCTAGGTAGTAGTGACTCCCCTAACGTTCTAGGGAACGGTTCCTTCGTATGTGACATGTAGGTTGAGTGGGATCTCCTCTACCATACTAGGGTGGAGGTCCTATATCATTGGGGTCAAAAATACCATCTTGTTATAGTGCATGGTTCCTCCATAAGTGATGTTCTAACATATTCGGAACTACCCTTCTATGCTAGGTGGAGGGTCATCCAGCTTGGGGTCGGTACTCCCATGTCATACGAGAGTGCGGGTCCCCCATAGTAAACTAATTGGAAGAGTCAGTAATCCCCTATCACACCAAGGTGTGAGTCCTCTATCCATAGAGTTTTACTCCGCTACTAGGTTAGGGTGTGATTCCTCTATCTATAGAGTTGTAATCCCCTATCATACTAGGTTTTAGGACTTCCTTTCTATGATTAGTACTCCCTTGTTGTTCTAGGGTGCAGGTCCTCACCTACGGAGTAGTACTCCCACATCTATGAGTTGGAGTAGGGAGCAGGTCCTCCATTGGATTTGAAGCTCCCTAGGATTTTGAGTATAGTCCCGATGAGTGGGAACCTTCACTTGATAAGCATAATACCTGGTTAGGATATAGTACTCACTTAATGGACTAAGGTGTGGGCCACTCCATACAGGTGCGACAGAGGTTTCACGGGTTAGTTAGGAGCTAGTACACCCTCAACAATGGGACAATGGAAATGTGTGAGTCCCTATGTTTTCTATCATAGAAAATATGCATATGGTTCATGTTTTAGAGCAGTGCTCCCTCAACTACAGGACAATGGTAAGGAGTGGGCCTCTCTACTTTGTTCCTTTAGCATTCTGCAGGGCATAGTTTAGCAATGGAAAAACCTCTGGTGCTAGGCTCTAAGATGGACCATATAGGTTTTTCTCAATGGAGCATTGTTAGGTACACTAGGTTAGATACCCTGAGAGGGGGGGTGAATCAGGGTATGATAGATTAAAAAATATCCCCCTATTGATCTTGTTTCAATGTTAATAAAAACTCTCTTCTCCCTCTTTCTTGTAGTAAAGTATAAACAGAAATCAAATCATGCATAGGACACAACGATTTTTACTTGGTTCACCCTCACTGGGCTACGTCCAAGTAGCATACACCGGCGATGTGTTGATGTACCAACTTCACTAAAATCGCACTGCTGTTTACAATGTTCAAAGTGGACTCACTGTCCCTTCTGGTTTATAACCAGTCATGATATGAATGCTCACTACCCTATCAACTGAAGTGTGTTCACTGCTTCTTTAAAATATCCACTCATAATTTATAGACCTGTAGGTCTCTTCATTATCTCTAATGAAATATTCATCTTTAACTATTGATAGATGCTATGTTGATGTCCAAGTTTAACACACAGTTGAATCTCTCTTTGCACTAGGTGTACCGGGAAACCCCAAATCTTTAACGCAACCCTTTCCGCGTCTTGCATGCAACATTAATGCCTTGCATGCAAGATTCCACTTTTCTTGAAAAACACCCTTTACGCGCAACTTCTATCTTTTATGCAACTCAAATCTTATTCGAAACTTTCTTAGCTTGCGCACAAATCATAATCTTTCACACATGTCCCTTTGCGTGAAATTCTTATGCGATCTGGTGCTCATATTTTCTCTAAGTGTCGATCTCTATGGAATGAGGGGGTCACTTCATATTTAAAGGCGCTCTTAACCCTTGCATAGAAGATTAAACTTTTTATGTGCAAGTTCCTCTTCGATCGTGCAAAACCCTGTTTCACATGGCATTCGGTGCACAAGTTTCTTTCGCGCAACCTCCTCTTTCACGCCAATTCCCAAATGTTTCACACACCTCATGCCTTAGCCGTTTTTCGACATTCTTCTCCCGAAACATGCCCTGCGTGCAAGATTCCTTTCCGCAACTCCATCTTTCATGCACATCTTCTAATATTGTTCGGATAACATGCCTTTTCCATTTTTTATAATTTTAACCCTGAACCATGCCTTGCATGAAAGTTTCCAAACCACCCTAGATCTTGCACGCAACTTCCTTTTCCAATAACATGTTTCCCCATTTACTGATTTTGAGGCCCAAAAATTTGGCAAACACTGGAAAATGGCACCACCTTAGATATGTTCTTTTTGTACCACCTTCAGATCATCCATTCCTTTTTCATAATTCTTTGTCAACATAGGTTGTCAACAATATCTATGGAGTTTTACCAATCACCATGTAAACCCCCTTTGTCAACAAAATTAACATCGTGGACTTCTATGTCACCAAACACAACCACCTAAAAATGCTACAATGGTACCTTGAGGGTTTTTTTCAAACAAGCATGTTCTATCATACATACCATTCATAATGGTAGAACTTTTATCGATGGAGTTTATCTCTCATATAGGTTCCATTTAGGATGGAAGAGCTCGTGGAGTGTGTTTTCATGGTTTTGTGTTTACTTTTAGAGACTCGAATATAATCTTATTGTTGGCTGTGAGTTCAGAACATCATGAGACTTGGATTCTATTACGAGTATATTTGGGTGATGTTTGAGAGACCTTGTGGTGTTGTCACATTCTAAGTTGACACCACTTGATGATGGATTATACTTACCACTTTTGTGCCCATACCTTACATTTGGTTACACTCCTTCCATGGGAGGTGAAGACTCATGGAGTATTTCACATTCTTTCCATGTTTAGATTCTCATGATAGGATGAGTACACTCTCCTAATATAGATAGAAAAGACTCAATGAGAAGTTTCTCTTCTCACCATGTCGAGCTCATTATGTTTGCATGATTTTACTTTCACTCTCATTTTGGGTTGAGTTGTGGGACAAATTCTTTTCCTTAATCTCTTATTGGGGCCTCTTATTTTACTTAGAGAACTAGTCATGTACAGCTTAGGATGATTTTATATGGATTTTCCCTCTTGATGAGTTTTCCTCTGACAAGGTCGAGTGGACTTTCACCTTTCATTTTCTCCCTTTTTTGGGTTTTTAGGGTGCCTATTGAGTATCATTATACCCCCCCCCCCCCCCCGAACGGGCTTTGACCGCACATATTTTGTGTCTTGGGAAGTCCATATGCCTTTCGACGGAGTCCACAGAGGACTTGAGGAAGATGGATTTTAGCGATCTAGACTAACTGGGTTGTTTATCGGAGTAGGGTCGACTGGCTATTTGGCAGTTACTTTTAGAAACGATCCCAACCTTCTCAGTAGTTTGGACACTTTAACAGATTTCTTTTGGTGGGAACTTGTTTTGTCCTTTTTACTTTAGTACTTCTGTTGTACTCTAGTTTGGGATAGATTTTTACATGTATTTTATTTTCATAATTTTATATCTTTGTACTATTGCATTGAAGTGTTTTTGGGTGCATGCATACAGGTAATTTAGGAAAGGGCAGCTCCAAGTTTAGTTATGCCTTCTATGCTTGTCATAAACCCCTGGCTTATGGTGGCAGGCTTGGGGAAGTCATGGCTCAAGACCCAGCTTTGGTCGGGTCATGAAAATATGTGGTAGGATTCTTCTAGTGAATCTCTTAATCCTACCCCTATTTGAATTAGACACTATACTGGACATGGGTTGGATATCATTATATATACCAAACATAAACTTTTGGGAAAAGGAAATATATTTCTATATTAAAAACAATCTCATGATCCTATATTAATTCAAGTAAGAACATGAACCTCCTTTGATGAATCCCTCAATGTTGTGGTTGATGATAACCTATGCTGAAGCATACCTTTCTGAAATGGTTGAGTTTAAGGAAAGTATAAAGTTTATGGAAATTCCCATTTTATTGGAATAAAATAATATATTTGTTGATGTATTTTCTAGATTCCCACTAGATCATGTTGTATAGTTCTCCATATAGCTTATACCTGGATCCACCCTTATCCCCAAACTTCCCTATACGATGGCCCCTATCAAACATGAGGAGTTAAAGAAGTAATTGCAATATCATTTAGACAAAGGGTTCATATTACCTAGTGCATCACCTTGGGGTGATCCAGTGTTCTTTATAAAGAAAAGGGGTAGATCAATGCATATGTGTATCAATTATTGGGATCTCAATAAGATCAATATAAAGAAAAATAATCCCCTTCCAAGGATTGATGACTTGTTCAATAAACTATGAGGATGTTATTACTTATCAAATGTGTGTCTTGATTCCCAATATCATCAGTTAAAGGTAAATAAGGAAGATATTTAGTAGATATCTTTTCATACAAGGTATGGGAACAATGAGTTCATAGTGAATCACTTATGATTTACTAATTCCCCTTCAATATTCATGGATTTTATGAATATAGTCATCAAAATCAACCTTGTAAAATTTATGGCAGTTTTTATTGGTGATATTCTCATTTTTTCTAAGTAAGGAGGAACATGAAGAGTATATATGAATAGTTATAGTGAAATTAATAAAATAAAAAATGTATGCTATGTTTAGAAGGTATGAATTTTGGATGTAGTAAGTTAAATTAATGGGGCACGTGATCACAAGTGAAGGAATTTATATGGATCCATCAAAGGAAAAGGAAATTGTTTAATGTCTTATACCCAGTAGTGTCATAGAAATATATAGTTTTCTTGGATTAAGAGAGTAATACCGAAATTTTGTGAAACAATTCTCATGAATGTCTCGAATTATAACTATGTTAACATAAAAATTGGTAAAGTATTATTAGATAAAATGATATGAGGAAATATTTAAGGAGCACAATAAGAGGATAATTAATATTTTTATACTCACACTAACATCATGTAGAGACAGTTTTGTAATATATAGTTATTCTTAAAATAATGGATTGGGTTGTGTGATCATGTATAATGGAAAATTTATTGCCTACACCTCATGAAAGAAGAAGTTCCCAGAGTGGAACTACCCGATGCATGATCTGGAGTAAGAATTTGTGATCTACGCCATGAATATTTAGTGTCACTACTTCCATGGAGAGAAGTGTCACATATATACTAGTCACAAGGGTCTAAAGTATATATTAAAATAGAAGGTTCTTAATATCTGACAACAAATATGGTTAGATCTAATAAAGAACTATGATTACTCTATTCGCTACCATCCAGGAATGGTGGAAAAGGTTGTTGATTCTCTTAGAAAAAAAAACCTACTACTCTATCTATGATGTAGACCAATAAAGACCCAATTTTCATGGATATGAAAATTATGGATATATAAATCATAATATTAGGGAAAACATTCTACCTTTACAAAATTATTTCCCAACCGTCTATCTAAGAGAATATCAAGGAGACATAAAGGGATGATCTGGATCTTCAAAAACAGTGACAGTAATAAAGGAAGGGAATCTTTAATAATTCCATATTGATGATGGTGGTGTGATTTATTTTAGAATGAGATTTTGTTTTCCTTCATCACCAAAGATAAATAAGGAGCTAAGGGATGATGCACATGGATCATTTTATCCATCCATCCTAGAAGTACAATGAGGTTCCTTGATCTTTGAGAGAACTTATGGTGTGAAAATATAAAGAATAAGATGATGATTATATCTCAGGATGTTTGGTATGTCAACAAGTTAAATTATAGTGAAAAAAGTATATGAGTATCATTTAACCAATTCCAATACACATGTGTAAATGGTAGAACATCTCCATAGAATTTTTCATTGGTCTTTTGAAGACATTTAAAGGAAATAATGCAATATGCGTTATGGTGGATCGACGCACCATGACTGCTCTCTTCACCGTTATTCATGATGATTTATTTCTTGAACAAATTTTTTAATAGCTCGGACCTCTCTGGTCAATTACGTTATGAAAATATAGTGTTTGGGGTGTTCTGGGAGGTAATAGTTGTTCATTTCAAGAGTTTTTCAAAAATCTAGTTTTCTAATGGCGAGCCCAGATCGGTAGGTAATGTCGGTAGGTCACATCTATTGGTCACATTGGTAGGTCACATAGGTAGGCTTCATAGGAAGGTCACGTTGGTAGTTCATGTTGGTAGGTCATGTCGGTAGGTCGCATCGGTATGTCACATTGGTAGGTCATGTCGATAGGTGGCATTGATGAGTCATGTTGGCGACTTTCCATCGATAGCTCATGTCAGGGACTCACCATCAGTTTCTCACATCGGTGACTCTCCATCAGTATTCCCCATCGGTATATCTCATCAGTGAATCACCCTCTGTAGCTTGTGTCGGTGACTCACCCAACAGTTTGTCAAAATTCCAGTTTTTCCCAGTTTCTCCCACTAAACATTTTATTTGATGTAATTGAGTTTAAAACCATATTTAAGTGTTTTTATATCAATTTTAAAGGATGTAAAAAATATTTTAAACTTCCTAATTCCCTGATACTTTTAACAGTCAAACCATGTGGTCTTTATCATGATTCGTCTATAATGGCATTTGAAATTGTTTCCCTCGTAGAATTAGGATCTGGCCTATCTAAAGTCGAGACCTTTTCCTCCCTTGTGTGTTTCCTTTTCCCTTGATACCAAAGTACCTAGAAAATTTATTTCCGGACCAGATGTGATTCTGTGTTGTACCCCTAGATCATGTTTCTCTAGAGCCTTGCGCACCCCTAAATTTCGGTGCGAGGAGGATTTGTCGATCGTCTATTTCTCAAGGTAGGGGTCCTTTCATCTCTCTTATTTTGTGTATCAAGTGGAGTGGGTGCACTGATGGGTTATTATTGGTACAGTTTAAACCAATTTTAAAAAAGATAAATGAAGGTTTGGGAAGATGATAATGTTGATCGTATTGTTTTATATGTTATTCGTGATCCATGTTGTGATTGGTATTGTGTGTATGCTTTCTTAAAATCATGGCCATTGGTGGTCTCTGTCTGTGCACCTATATAGATTATGAATAGTTGATTTTGATTTCATGTGGAATGACTATATATATGAAATTGATTAACCATGTCTATTTGGTTAAATAAATGGACACCCCAAGATCAAACTTGTTCTGTGATAACCCCTATTTTATCAAAGTGTAATTAAAGAAATAGTATTTTCTAAATTTGAATACACCTTAACTTTTTTGGTGTGGCTATTTGTTTTGTGTCATTTTGTTCTTCTTTTTTCCTTTTAAGGTTGTGTGGTGCTTCTATTGAGGGTATAAATTAAATTGGGGAAGACTAGATGGTGTGGTAGAATCTCAAGTTGAGAGATTGATTTATTATGGAATGGATTTATAGTGTTAGAGCAGTAGGGATGTCAGGTTGGTTGTGATGAGGTGTGTTTGTGGGGTTAAATGTAAGTTGGGGGTCTTCTTATTGAGAGGAATAACAGGGCTACATGAATTTTAAGAATGATTATGGAAGTGGTTGGTGTGGGTGCTAAATAGAGAGGAATGTGAAGTGGGTTAATTTTTTCACGGTTGTTTCTTCCAATATGTGACCTTGGTGTGGGAATTGATGTGTGATATGGTTGGTTTTTTCCAATGTAGGGATAGAATTAATAAATGGTCTCCTTAATAAATAATGATAATTGGTTAAATGAGTTGGACGGGGGTATGTTTGAGATGTGGCTTATTGTGAATGTCATCAATTTATCAACTTCCAAAGTCACTATTGTTGGTGTTAAATAATGATTTTAGAGGTATTAGTAGAATAGGAAGTATCATAGGGTGGTTTTTGGTTTTATTGAGAACCCATAGGTTGGTATTTAGTGTTTTATACTATGTATATATACCTGAATTGTCCTTCTGTATTCTTTACCCACCCCACCCTAGTTGAGCACTATGCACTGAACACCCCCATTTTCATGGGGGAGGGTGTCTTTCCCAAACAACCTGGTAGGAGGATGGATGGATGGCTGCCCACTCTTCCACGGTCCTTCCAAAAGGATATAGCCCAAGATTATTCGGGAAGGTAGTGGTTTGTAAGCCCAATTATGTGTGGGTGAGTTGTGTTTTCCCAAGTGTCTTCTAGATGATATGTGCTGCGTTTTCCCATGTGTTTTTAGAAAGTGACGTGATATGTGGCCCAAGTTTCTACGGGCAGAGAATGGTTGGGATGCCCAGTTGTGTGTAGGAAATATGTGATCATCTTTGTTTTCCTAGGTTACGGGACTAGCAATGAGGCCTAGGTGTGTGCAGGTGGATTGCGACATGGTACTTTCGAAATAGGTAAGAGCACCAGGATTTTTTCCATTAGGGTGTGAGAGTGTCTAATTAGTGGGAAAGTTTTGTGGGGTACCCTATCATTGATGTTCTCTGTATTAATTTACATGAATTGTGTTATTTGGAGACCATGCCTTTGGTGAGGTTGGGGTGGCTAGTATACCTTGTTAGGTGGTTTTGGTTTCTATTGTTTCCTCAAAGGGGAATTACTATGCTTCTCCACTTGTGCATGAGAGACTTTGTCTTTCCTACTAATTATACTTGTATGCTCACCCTACATTATAAAACTGCTTTCAGGTTTCCGAGTGGACTAAGTGGACTATGTTGTGCATATCTAGCATAGACATGGGGAAATCCACCATTTCTCTACTTAGCTTTTCTCTTTTGGTATTTAATTTGGATCTTTTCATTGTATTTGTTGTCGTTTTACTTTAAACATGCATGTGGGATGGATTTTGGTTTCTCTTTTATAAAAGTCATGGAGTTTTTTTGAGGTTGATACATCTTATCTACCAATCATGGTTACTATAAAAAGGGCAATTCCTCCAATTTTCATGAGATTCTATACCCTTATTGTTATTCTCCACCACGAGGGTTACTAGAGGTGAGACTCGGGTGTCATTATCTTTCTTCCTTCATTTCCAACAGAGGAAGAGAATGTTTGGAGAGAGGGCCATGATAGAATGGTATCAGAGGTGATGGTTGTGATAGAGGATTGAATTTGGAGTTAAGAATAGTGATGATTGCATGGGTGGGTAGGGAAATCGTGTTAGGTTACCTTAGTACATGAAATAAGCCATGGAAGAGTGGATATGACATCAGATTTTAGGTCCCCTCTTGATCCTATGAAAGCACTTTAAGCCTACCAAACGACCAGGTGAGGCTACACTGTTTACAGGGTAGTGACCCTAAGAAAGGAACATGTATCATAATGAACTGTGTTTCTATTTCAATTGGGTTGTTTTAGTAAATTTGAAATGGGAAATGAAATGAGTTATGTGAGTTAAAAATAAATCTTAAATTAAGTTCTATACTACTTGGGCTAAGTAGTTCCTTGTTTACCTTTTTCATCTATGGTACCTAGTAATCGTTTGCATATTGTATAGGTAGTTGAGTCTCATTAAGTTAATCCAGTTGATCTACAAAATCTTGATCAAGTATAGGAGGATGATTAGTAGCATAAGATGTTAAATGCTTTCCAGTGGCGGGCTCTGGGAAAGTACATGGGTAGAATTTCTGATATAGAGACGGAGATCTAGCTCGAGGATCTTGTGATCACATTTGGTTTTATCTGGGCTCCAACAGAGTACAAAGTTCTCTGGTAGTGATCTAGACACTGGGAGTTGTTTGTCTGTGGTGGATGTTGTACCTAGGGAAGAGAAAGGAGGTCGATGTTCTGTGGGTCAATTTTGACAAGGAGTTCTGAGAAGAATTATTTTCTTCGACCATGAAGGGTGAGAAGCGACTAGAGCTATTATCCCTCCAGTGTGGGAGTATGTCGGTATGGGAGTTAGGGATCAAGTTCAAGGATATTCTTCACTTCGCTTTGTATCTCTTTCTTGATGAGGAGTCCCAAGTGAGACGCTTAGAGGAGGCACTCAGTCCTTATCTCCAATACTTAGTTACTCCCTTCACCATTCAAACATACCTAGAGGTCCATAATAGGGAGAAGTTAATTGATATAATTCACTGGGGAGAAGTTCTACCACTTGAGGGGAGCCAGTGGGGTTTCATCCAAGGTAATGGATACCGACAGAAGGCCTTAGGCACTAGGGCCTTTAACGTTTCAGCTGTTAGGGAGTCAACTATAGCAGTTTACATTTTGACATTTTGGTCCTCATTCCTATCTGATAGGCCCGAGTCCAGTGTGTTTTATCTATATAGTTCATGTTCACCTTCATAGGTATTTCCTAGTGGTCGTTGAACCTCAATATGGGGGAGGTGGGAATGTTCAGTGCTCGCCTTAGTAGCAGGGACAACAAGCTACTGCTCCACCAATGGGAGATGGTGCAGGTGGAGGCCAACCTCAGGGTGTTTCTCAGGGACCTCGACCTAGGAATCGTTGAGGAGGAGGCCATCAGAAGAGGGGCATAGGATCTTGGTGTCGTTAGTCACATGCCATAGAGGAAGATGTTCCTATAGGACCAGTGATCATTTGAGGTATAATTAGATTATTCAGTACTCTTGCTTGTGATTTATCTAATTCGAGAGCTTCACACTCCTTTGTTCCACCCACTCTATCCCATTATCTAGGGCTATATATATATAGTATTTCCATGCCCCTTGGTATTTATTACCCTAGTCGGAGGCCAGACCATCTTGTTTGATGTTTTCTGAGGATGTAGACTGATGTTGGGGCCACATCTGTCTAGTGGGGATCTATTTCTGCTATAGATGAATCCATACAAAGTTTTCCTTGGAATCGATTGGTTATTTTCCATGAATTCTTTTTTAGAATACTTCAAGAGGAGATTTGTGTTTTTAGACATGGAGGGTTAGCATGTGCCTTTCGTTGGCGATCAGAGTTTTTGGGTGGTCAGCCAACTGGTAGAGCCTCTTCTTTTCTTATTGGCCGAGTTATTAGTGGGATCAATAGATGTCGAAATGGTGGAGGTTCCCATAGTTTTGGGGAAGTTCTTAGATTTTTTTCCTAAGGAGGTTGTGACTCTACCCCCTCAATGTGACATTGAGTTCGGTATATACTTACAACCTGGTGGTAGTCTGATTTTGATTGCTCCCTATCGACTGGCACCTTCTGAGTTGTGGGAGTTGTAGATTAAAATTGATGACTTGATGAAGAATGGATTTATCTTGACTAGTGTGGTTTCATGGGGTGCTCTAATCTTGTTTTTAAAGAATGAAAATGGTGGTTTGAGTCTATACATAGACTACAGAAGGATGAATCAGGTGACAGTCAAGAACCATTACCCTCTCCTGAGGATAGAAGATCTTTTTTACTAGATGAGGGGAGCAAGTTTTTTTTTCTAAGATCGATATGCGGGTTGGGTATCACCAGTTGAGGGTGAAGAGGGGTGACATCTCGAAGACTACTTTCAAGTGCAGGTATGGGCACTTTGAGTTCTTGGTTACATCGTTCGGTGTTACGAACACATCAGACATGTTCATGGGAATTATTTACTTTGCCTTTATTGAGTTCCTAGACCAGTTCATTGTCGTATTCATTGATGACATTATGATCAAATCAAAGTTAGAGGAGGATCATACTGAGCATCTCAAAATTTTCTTGGAAGTTCTTCAATTCCACAATCTCTACAGGAGGTTGTCCAAGTGAAAGTTCTAGAAAAAAGAGATACACCTCCTTGGGCATGTGGTGTCTCAACAGGGTGTAGCCGTGGACCCATCAAAGGTCGAGGTAGTTTTTTCATGGAAAGAACCCAATAATGTTTGAGGTTTGCAGTTTTCTTGGTTTGGTAGGATATTACCAGATATGTGTTCCCTATTTCTCTCGATTTGCAGCTCCATTTACTGCCCTGGCTAGGAAAGTACAAGATTTTGTGTGGAGTGAGCAGTACTAGGAATAGGATTTCATGATGTTAGTTAGTGCTCTAGTGATTTGATTTCTAGATTAGGGTGTGATGTTTGAGGTGTTCTGTGATGCTTACCATCTAGGTTTGGGGTGTGTGATGATGCAACAATAGGGAGTGATCTATTATGGGGAAAGACAGTTACTTCCCCAAAAACATAACTATGACACCCATGATCTAGATATAGAATTGGTCGTGTTTTCATTGAATTTGTGGCGACATTACCTCATTGGGGAGATCTTTGTGGTTTTCATGGATCACAAGAGCTTGAGGTATATCTTTTAATACTGAGATATGAAATTTTGATAGTGTAGGTGGATGGAGTTTCTCTAGGATTATAATTTTGAGATCTCTTAAACCTCAAGAAAGAGTATTGTTGTTGCTGATGCATTGAGCAAGAATTCATAGGAGGTATTTTAGGAATATACAAATGCTTGGAAGGTGATAGAGGAGTTGACAAAACTGCACTTAGATGCAGGAATAGATAGTGTCAAAGTCAGTCTCTTGCAGATGATGGTGAAATATTATTTGATGTGGCAGGTAGAGAAGTCTCAGTGGGGATACTAGGAGGCAAAGGTGATGCACGATCGTGTTGACCATGGTGATGCTCTGGAAGGATGGTCAGAGGATGGACGGAATCAGATGTTATTCCATGGGAGGCTGTCTGTTCCAGTAGTTATTCTTTAGGGAGTACTCTGTGAGTTTCACAACTCTCCCTTACTATTATAACCAGGGTTTTACAAGATGTACCATGGCTTGATAGGGTAGTTTTGGTGTCTTGGTATGAAATAGTAAGTGGCGAGGTTTGTGGAAAAATGTTTAGTGTTCCAGTAAGTGAATGATGAGAACCATGTTCTCAATGGTTTGTTACATCCCTTACATGTGCCTGAGTAGAAGTGGGATGAAATTTGGATGGATTTCATCACTGGTTTACCTAGGGATTAGGGAGTTTGTTACGCAATATGGGTAGTAGTGGATCAGTTAATGAAATCGGCTCACTTCTTGGAAATTAAGGTGTTAGGCATAGTGTATGCCTTGTCATAGAGGTTTGTGAATGAGTTGGTGTTTCTTCATGGAGTTTATAGATCTATTTTATCAGATTGGTATACGTGTTCGACCTCACAAATCTATAGGGGATTATAGTATGCTTTTGTAACTCAGTTATGCCTCATCACTACTTTCCACCCTTATACAGATGGGAAAATAGAATGAACAATCCATACATTGGAGGAAATGTTGTGAGCATGAATCTTAGACTTTGGAGGATATTGGCTATGAAAATTTATTTTTTTAGAGTCTTCTTAAAATAATATAAATCACTCTTCCATTTGAATCGATCCATCTTAATCTTTGTATGGAAGGTTGTGTTGTTCACCATTTTGTCGGACAGAGGTTGGGGAGACAATTGTTCTTGGATCTGAGGTAGTGCTGAGAATGAAAAAGAAGTTTCATCTTGTTCGTGATAGGATAAAGGTAGTTTAGGACCGGTAGAAGTTGTATGTCGGTCATAGGAGGAGGCCCTTGGAGTTTGAGGTTGGGAACCACGTGTTCTTGAAGGTTTCTCTTCTATGTGGGTAGTGGAGGTTTGGAAGAGGGAGTAACCTTTATTAAAGGTTCATCGGACCCTTTGAGATTTTGGGAGATTTGGCAAGGTGTGGAAACCATTCGTAACTTCCACTGCAGTTGGAGAAGGTCCATAACATCATTCATCTCTCTCAGCTTCATTGGTATCATCACGATGACTCCCATGTCATTGAGTGGGGAGAGTTGGATATCGAGGAAGACGCGATGCACATAGAGCAGCCAGTGGATATCCTAGATCTTTGAGAGAAGTTATTGCGTGGATGGACCACTCCTTTGAATCATTTTTTGTGGAGTCATGGTGGCATGGAGGAGAGTACATGGGAGAAATAATCGTTGATGTGTTCCGAGTACCAAGAGTTATTTTGAGTTCTTTCATGTAATGTTTACCTTGTAATATGATTCTTGGACCTTTTTTTATGAGATGAGTTGTTTATTTGTTCCAAGATTTTGGAAAGAGTCCTAACATGTGAAAAGGTTACAAACATATTACTAATCAAGATGAATTGATTGATAAGTGATTAAACATGTTCGGTCAAGTCAGTGCCACCCATAGCATATAGTATCTTGACGTGGAGGATGAAATTCACAAACTTATGTATCCAGAAAGTTGGTTCTTGTGTGGGGTATATTGTGGTTGTATGGTTTAGAAGATGTTGGAGGAGGTTTTCTTGGATTTTGAGGTTTTACTCTATCATTGGAACAATATAGGGTGGTTTATCATTGAGCTTTGGTGTGTTTGGTTGTTAGCAGTGTTTCAGGAATGGAAAGATCCTTGAGAGGTATCTTAAGAGGTGGTTGTTCAAACCCCTCTTTCTTCAAGGTCAGTTTTGAATTATCAATGGTGATACTAGTTTGATAGGTATATGATGTAATGGCCCGGACCTCTCTAGTTTATTCCTTTGTGAAAGTTACAGTGATTGGGGTGTTTTGGGAGGCAATGGTAGTACATTTCAATAGTTTTACAAAAATTCAATTTCTCCAATGGTGATTCTGGATTAGTATCTTTCTTGGTGACTCTCCATCAGTATCTCGCGTTGGTGACTCGCCATCAGTAGCTCACATCAGTGACTCACCCAAAAGTTTTTCAAATTTTCCATATTTTCCCAATTTCGCCCACTTACCATTTCATTTGATGTAAAATGAGTTTAAAATCATATTTAAGTGTTTTTAAATCTATTTCAAATGATTTAAAAAATATATTTAGTTTCCTAATTCCCCCAATACTTTTATCAGTCAAACCACATGGTCTTTATCGAGATCCGACTTTAATGTCCTTTGAAAGAATTTTCCCTGTAGAATTAGAATCTAGCCTATCTAAAGTCGAGACCATTTCCTCCCCTATGTGTTTCGTTTTCTATTAATACCAAGGCACCCAGAAACATTCTTCCCTGATTAGCGATGATTCTATGTTTCACCCCTATATCGTTTTTCCCTGGAGCCTTTCGCACCCCCCTATTTTGGCGCTATGAGGAGTTATTTATCATCTATTTCTCAAGGTAGGGGTCCCTTCGTCTGTTTTATTTTGTGTATTATGTGGGGTGGGTATACTAAAGCCTTCTTATGGGTATGGATGAATCCAAATTTTACAAAGATAAATGAAGGGGTGGGAATATGATAATGATGACCGTATTGTTTTATATATTATCCTTGATCCATGTTGTGATTGGTATTGGTTTTATGCCTTCTGAAAATCATGGTCATTGGTGGTCTTTGTTTTTGCACCTGTATGGCTTATGAATATTTGATGTTGATTTCATGTTGAAAATTTGTTTATATGAAATTGATTAACCATGTATATTCAGTTAAATAAATGGATTCCCTAGGATCTAACTTGTTATGTGATAACCCATGTTTTATCAAAGTGGAATTAAAGAATGAGTGTTTTCTAAATTTGAATACACCTTACCTTGTTTGGTGTGGCTTTGTGGTGTGTGTGGATTCATTATATTTTTTCCTTTGTAAGGTTATGTGGTGTTACTATTGAGGGTACGATTATATTTGGGGTAATATGGATGGTGTAGTGGAATCTCAAGTTGAGATATTAATTGATTGTGGAATGGATGAGCATTATTAGAGTAGCGGGGTTGTCAGGTTGGTTGTGATGAGGTGTGTTGTGGGGTTTGGTAGAAATTTGTGGGTATTTTTGTTGAGAGGAAGTACAAGGCAGTATGACTTTTAAGAATGATGATGGATGTGGTTTTTATGGGTGTTAAATGGAGACAAATGTGAAGTGGTTTAATTTTACCATGGTTGTTTCTTCATCTATGTGACCTTGGTGTGGTACTTGTTGTGTGATATGGTTGGTAGTTTCCCGGGTAGGGATTGAACGAATAAATGGTATCCTTAATAATGAAATATAATTGGTTAAATGATTTTTTTAACGGTATGTGTGAGTTGTGTCTTGTTTTGAATGGATTTCATTTATCAACTTATGAAGTGACTATCGTTGGGGTTAAATAATGCTTTTAGAGGTAGTAGTAGAATTGGAAGTATCATAGGGTGGTTGTTATTTTGATTGAGATTCCATAGGCTAGTCTTGAGTGTTTGATAATATATATACATAAATTTATTTTCCTTCTGTTTTCTATACCAACCCCACCCTAGTTGAGTACTATGCACCGTAAACCCCCATTGTCGTGGGGGAGGGTGACTTTCCCAAACATACTGGTGGGAGGATGGATGGTTGGCCACCTGTTCTTCCTTGCTCTCTATTCCATGAATTGATATCCCATGATTCTTTGGGAAGGTAGTGGTTTGTTAGGCCCAAGTGTGTATGGGTGAGTTGTGTTTTCCTAGGTTTCTTTGGGATGAGATGTCTTTTTCTTCCACAAGTTTTTTTAGGATGTGACATGGAATATGGCCTAGGTGTGTATGGGAAGGATGTGTTTGTGAGGCCTAGGTGTGTTCATGAAAAATATTATGAGCTTCGTTTTCCCAAGTTTCGGGGCTAGCTATTAGGCCAAGGTTTGTGTAGGAGGGTTGTGACATGGTACTTTAGGAAGATTTGGGAGCACCATAATGTTTGTAGTTAGGGTGTGGGAGTGAAAAATCAGTGGGAAAGTGGTTTGGGGAACCCTATCATCGATTTTATCTATATTACTTTAGTTGACTTGCATTATTTGGTGAGTATTCCTTTGGTGAGGTTGGGGTGGCCAGTATACCTTGTTAGGTGATTTTGGTTTTTGTTGTTTCCTCATAGGGGAATTATTATACTTCTCCACTTGTGCATGAGATACTTTGGTTTTCCTACTGAGTATACTTGTATGCTCACCCTACGTTATAAAATTGCTTGTAAGTTTCTGGGAGGACTACGTGGACTGTGCTGGGCATTACTATCTCGAACTTAGGGATATCCTCCGTGTTTTTTCTGATCTCTGTTATTTTGGTATTTACTTTGGATATTTTCATTGTATTTTTAGCAGTTTTACTTTAAATATACATGTGGGATGGATTTTTATTTCTATTTTATATAATTCTTAAAAAAAATTAGGTTTATTTATCTTATCTCCTGATCATGGTTACTATAAAAAGTGTAATTCCTCCCATTTTCATGAGATTCTATACCCTTGGTATTGTTCGCCACCCCGAGTCCTAATGGAGGCGGGACTCGGGGGTTATTATCTCTCTTCCTTAATTGCCATCTTAGGAGGATCATCTTTGGAGGGAGGGGTATATATATAATATTATTCATGAGACTGCATAGGGTACCACTTTTTATCATCTATGATCATGATCCAGTGTTCACATCTAAATTATAAATAAGTATTCAACATGGTTTAATACTAAATTGAATTTTAGTATGACCTATCATCCCCTAAAATGATGTCCAACGTAAAAGGACTATTCAAATGTTTAAGGATATACTAAGATCCTTACCAATGTAATTTAAATAAGTATGGGATCAATATCTTCCATTAGTTTATTTCTCATTCAACAATAGCTTCCACTATATCTTTAAGATGGATCGATATGATGCTCTATTTGGGAATAAATTTTAAACTCTTACTTGTTGGGATGAATTTGCTTAATTGAAGCTACTTGGACCTAATCTTGTTCAAGAGATGACAATGAAGGTTCAATCCATCCAAAAACATATAAAAATTTCTCATTATTGGAAAAAATGATGAAAACTACCAATGGGACATGGATTTTGAAGTTAGAGATAGATTTTTTCCTTAAAATATCACCATGGAAGAGGCATGTGATTTGGAATGAAATGGAATCTTTTCCACAGGTAAATTATCCCCTTTTATATACTTGATCACATAAGATTAGTGACCTATCATATTGAACTTCCACCAAATATTTCTCAATTTCATGATATTTTCCATGCATCTCTCCTGAGAAAGTACATATCTGACCCCTCACATGTACAAAATTTAGAGGTGGTACAAATGGAGAATGACCTCTCATATAAAGAGAAGCTGACAAAGATCATGGACTATATAGAAAAATTTCTATGTGATAAGACAACTCACCATTTCAATGTTTTGTGGGAGAACCATAAATATGAAGAGATGATGTGGGAACCAAAGAAAATAATGAGACAGAAGTACCATCATCAATTCTCAATCGATAAAACGAGTTGAAATTTTGGGGGAAAAATTTCTAAATAATGTAAGAATGTAATCACTTGGACATTTTAAATGATAATTTTATCCTAAATAAATGTGTGTTTTATTATATTATATAAGTATTATACACATAGAGAACATAGAGAAACAAACAACACTTTAGTTCATTAAGTAAAATCATTATATTAGTTAATGACTAAACCCATTAAAATGATAAATATTAAAAGGGGAAAATTTAAAAATAGGAAAAACACATTAGTAAATTTTGGATTACCCCGATCAGCTAAAATCATCCCTCCCAAGAACAACACTATGGAAAAGGAACAAAATATTAGTAAACCAAAAAACATTTTAGAAAATAGAAATATATAACCTTAATATAAATTTATTTTACTATTTAATTAAGTAATTAAGTAGTATTTATTAGAGGTAATGTGACTATTGGAATAGTAATGTGACCATTGGAATTGTATTGCGACTGTTGGGAATAACAATCTAACTATTAGGAATACTAACCTGACCATTAGAATAGCAATTCAACCTCAAATAATAAAATTTGATATATATAATATTTATAATGATTAATTTAGGTAAATATAAATATTATAATTTACAAAAAAATGATTATCATGATTAAAAACTCAAAGAAAATATAAGCTCGTTTTTAATAAACTGTACTTTAAGGTATTTCATAAAAAATCATAATTTTTATATTAAAATTAAAATAACCTATTTTAGAAAATTACTTTTATAAAATTATTTTCTATTTGTAAATCATGACATAAAACTTATCAAATGGTGTTTTTGAGTAATATTCTTAAATACATCAATTTTTGTGAATAGTAAAAATATTGCTTTGTTCATATCTGGTGTATCTTGAATTGCATCATTAATGATGTAATAATTACGTAATAATTTATAGAACTTGAGGCTCAACCGAATAATACGTAATTTCATAAATTAGTCATTAAAAAACAATGAACATGTTTTGAAACCTAAAAATTACTATCCAAAGTCTAAAGTCAAATGTATTCCCTTACCTTAGAAAAATTTTCCCTACCTCTCTTAAAGAAGATCAATATCTTAAAAAATCCTCTCTATTAATCACCTATAAACCATAGGGATTTTTTGGAGTAAACCAACTCCAATCATCAAGGAAATATAGTGTCTTACAAGAGAAGAAACACATCGAAATGGGTATGTTTTTATCAACTCATCCCTCATTTTCCTCCTCTCCTCTATTTTTATAAATCTATTTCCAAACCATATTTTCTAATAATAAGTGGGAAATATTTTAAAATTATATTAATTATGTTAAAATATAATAAAAATATATTTATCTTTTAATTATTTATATTTTATACCTCTATTTCTTCTTATTTGGATAATGTTCTCGTTAATGGTCGGTTAACCCCCAATGAGGATGTTTCCAAATCCTTCTTTATTACCACCCTAATGGATGGTAATAATAAATTTTTTATAATATATAAATATATAAATATATTTATTTTAATCTTATGGAAGTAATTCTACTTATGTATGAATTTACCAAAACACAAATATCAAAATTGAAGAAGAATGGGAAATTTTTAAGGGAAACATGATATCAAAATGCTTTACCTTTAAAAAGAAAAATTAATAAATATAATAAAAAATTAATCCCTAAATAGTAACATAAATTTACATAATTAAATTTTGGTTCAATGTTTTAATAAACCTTAGTTTATTATTTAGGAGTTGTAAAAGCATCAAAATAAAGTGGGGTTTAAGATAAGGTGACTCTCAAATTCAACTTCTTTTCTTTGGATTATCCATATTTCTCATTATTTTCAATATGGATATTCCACTAATATTCCTTAAATTTTCTTTAATTATTCTTTAATTTTCTATTTATGGATATAAAATTTTTACGCCTTGACAAATTTATTTTTAAGCCAAATATAAATATTTTTCAAAAAGAAATTTATTTTCAAAACACATACTTGACTCATATCAATTTGTTTCTTATTCACTCAATAATTATGATGTTTATGCTAGATATTTTTAACCTTATTCGTTTGGTAACAAAAAAAGTTTATTCATGAAACTATGCATTATGATATTCTTAAGAAACTCATTCCTTTCTATGGGTTATTTTATTGATATTATTGATATAAAATCTATGTGGCATGCATGGTTATTAAATTTATGATGTGAAGGGTGGGCCTATAATTATATATTCTTCTAATTCAACAGTTAATGTGATGTATTACATGATATTATGTTCACTATGTATGAACATGATGCTATATTTTTTCACAATAAGGATGTTATGATTTATGCACATATGTTATGCATGGATATGTTGTTAGCTTTGTTTACAAATATGTGTGGTATTTTAACACTATGACATGATGTTTAATTTTTATACATATTCCACATTCAATTCCATTTTCAAATATTTCCCTCATGACTATGATTATGATTATATCCTTATGATATGATGATGATGATTATGCTCACCCAAGTTATGTTGATTCATGTCTTTTATTCCTTCTCTTATTGGGATTTTAGATCACCCCTTTCTTTGATATATATACTTAGGTGATTACATGTACTTACGAGAATGTTATATTTTAGATGGATAAAGAATAAAGGTTCAAATAAATATTTTTGTTTTTTATGTATAGTTTGTGTATAATCCTAATTTCACCAAGACACAAAACCATTGGATCCTCAATTTGTAATAGAATTATGTTTTTTATCTTAAAATGATGTAATAGTCATTTAAAAAATGTTGGGATGCTATGTTTTCATAATTATTCTTCATTTTGGTCTCCTTATTCAAAAATTTCTTTTTAATATTGAGATATTATGTTTATTTTCCCTTGTAATTTTAATCAACATTTAACCAAGCATCCAATTAATACACTTGGTGGAAATGTTTCATGTGTTCTTGAACTTTCCACACAAAATCTCATCAACCTTTGAGTTTCAGTTTTTAGTAAACCTCTCAAACTCATCATTAGTGATTTATTCTACCATTTTAATCGTCTTATTTCATTTATTGATTGAATCACATTTTGGTTCAAGCTGGGTCCCTTGAACATTGAACTTCATGATCAATTTTTTAAGGCCCATACCATGTATTTTTATACCATAATAGAAGTATATTATTATCTCAAGTTTTTCATATTTCTCATCCTTTATCACCATCTTATTGGGTATAAAATTCTTATCTTTCTTAATTGGTTTCATTTCTATGGGAGACTTGTATTTAGATATTTTTTTAACATGATATTATAGCCTTCTCATTATATCAGTATAGGGGTTTTGGATAGTTATTATATACCATAATTAATCATAAATGTTTCAACTTATGTTGAAATAATTTAAAATTTTCTCAAATGATTCAAATCTATTTTACATTGACATATTTCTATTTTTTAAAATATTTTTTAAGTGAACAGTTTTATTTATTGATTCAGATTTACTCCCCCTAATTTAAATTATTCTTTGATTTGTACACAATTACATGTTATTATATCACTCTATATCCATGAACCTGAACCTTTTGTGGAACCAAAAATACCAAAAATACCACTTCATTGTTCCATTCCATGTATTATGTCTATGTTTTTGATGTTTTTATTTTTTAATTAAAACCCCAAACGATTGGGCTCTATATTTTGTGGAAATCAACTTGGATATACCCACATAAACCATCAATACATTGGTGTGTTTCCTAGGATTTTTTTCACCCTCATTTGTATTGTCTTTAAATTTAAATATATGGAGATAGTTGAGAAAGATTTAATAAAAATAGATTCAATTAAGTTGTGGGTTACCATTCTCCATGACCCTAAGGTAGATGTTTCTATATATGATCTAAAGATTTCTTTACCACCATCATGTGTCAATTTTGATGGAAAAACATCTTATAAACATGAGTGGTATCACTTTTAAACTCAACATATTGGGAAGACCCAGATTATATGACTTCTATATTTTTCAATTCAACTTCCATCTTAAGTAATTTCATGTTGAGAGGAAAACATATCATGTTCAAATGACTTTAATAAATTTTTACAATCCCTTTTAATCTTCTAAAATTTTTCCACATTCGACTTACTACTAAATTAGACAGAACCTTCATGGTCCTTCTTTCTTGAAATATTTCCCTCCAATTGGGCTTCCTTAATTCTGAGATCAGCTTTATATGACTCTTCCAGTGCATGTATATTTTCATCATTAACTTTTCTTATCTCATATCTCCTATCAATACTCCTTTTATAATGATCATGCCCAAAGATGGGAAACATACTCCTTATAATGGTCAACTCACATTGAAAAGTGTATTCTCCACTATTGATATTATTATCAATTATAAGTGGGTTAGCCATAGATTATACTAAAACTATGAAAATTATATTACACATGTGTGGGGTAACTATATTATATAAGTAATCAAGTATTAACTTCAACAGGTTCTATATATTTGTATTTCACTAGTTCTTCATCACTTATTCTAGGAAAACAAAAAACCTTGTAATTCCTTATAATCTCTAATAGTTACAATCACTTTAGTCTTTATAGTATCTCAACTTTTTGATTATCTTTAGAATCAGATTAGTGACAAATCTTAACCCAACTTCAAGGTATTTTAATGTTAGTTTTGAATCTATGGGACTTGATACACGTCATACCTATATCAAATCAACTATTTCTTATTTAATATTATTTCTAACTACTTCAGAAGTATGATTTCAACTAATAGAAATACATCAGCCTATTCTCCTTCTACATAATCTTATTCGATCGAAAATATCTACTTATCACACCTAGTATTCTCTTCTCCTACTATTCTTAAAGAGGTAGTTTATTCTCCCTTGGTTCACACACATGTTTTTCCACACTATCTCCTATATTATATTTTATGTATCATAGTAAGAGATGTTTTATCTTCTCATGTTGGCATGAATTTTTTCATAGCCTCATGAAATTAAAAGGCTCTCCAGCAGAAATATTTAATTTTCTCTACTCAATTTTAGTTTCCTAAAAAATAATAAAAGGAATACTTTCTAATATTTTAGGTAAAATTGTAATTAAAATTTTCCATTTTTTTCCAATTATTTTTCATGGATTTCTTAACAACTCCATCACATTGATCTTCAATCAATATAAAATGTTCCAAAACTACCGTCCTTTTTATATTCTTCCCAAACAAGCATATTTAATGTTTTTAAACTCCTTAAAACTCTACAATAAACAATATAAATTATTTTTTACTTCTTTGTACACAATTATTTAGAAAACTACACTTTCACGGCTCAAATTCATTTACAAAAATAACTTCAAACATGTTAGACTTTCAAAACAAACTCTATTTTCATAAAAACATGATTAATAGGTGATTATGGAAATGAAGACATGCAAGGCATTGACACATTTTATTTCCTGATTAGCACTACTCAAATTTACTTATTTCATGTTAAATTACTATATTTGAAATTAATCAATGGCCAATCATCCCTTTTATCAGTCAAGTATATTGAATCACATTATTTCTATGATGTTTCATACAGAAAAATTCTTTCTCATTTCAAATTATTTAAGTCATTCCTGTATCATGTATTGACTAAGTGTCATGATATTTTAACTTTAATATAAAATTCAATGTTATCAATCATTTTTCAACATAATTATAAACTCAAGAATCTCGAGTTTTTCAAAAATGAAAATTCTCTCAAAATCAATTTTTTATCTTCTGTGTTTGCAATTTTAAGACCAGCTTCTCTAAAATTTAGATCATATATCACTTATATTTTTTGATATTTTAATCCATGAAAATCAATCCAAGAACCATCCCAATAAATTTCCTTCCTTAGATATTAAAGTTGGAATATTTATATTTTACTCTACAACATTATAAAATTACATATTGATGGTTATATAGACTAACATCATGCTTAAATAGATTGATCCCGTAGACAGATGATGCTTACACAGATGGAAATTATGTTTACATTGGAGGAATTCATGCTTATGTTGTGAAAATTCATTGTTAAATGGTGAACACTTTATCAGATGATGCTTACATAGACACTAAATCATGGTTATGTAGAGGATGGATGATGCTTATGAACAAGTTAAATGATCTTTACTAACATATCATATTATCTAAGATAATGGTTATGAAACCCTAGATCATCCATATGCATTTGCTTAGTCCCTGAGATTATGTATATATATAATCCTAGACTTATCCAAATATCATATTTGAATTATAAAATTAATAATTCTTTGATTAATCACACATTCACTTAAAATCATCTGATATCCCCTTCAATCTCTTAAAAACACTTTTAGGAATTTATCAACCCTTATTGTACATTTCAACACCATTATTGAGGACTCTTGTATTAAATTAACTCCTCTAAAGTTATCCAATATAGATTGCTATACTAAAAACAATAAATACACTTCATAATTTATAAATAATAATTCATGTGATATTAATCACTGTATTCAGCATCCTCCATTTATAATATTCTTTGGATGGTTTATCTATCGTCTTGAGTCTTATATATCCAAAACTAGCTAGCTTTTAACATTTATAATAATAGTTTCTTAAATCTTTTTGCATAGACGTCATCTTAATCTTGTTCTAAATGTTGTAGAAAGGAGTCAACTCTTCATCACCTATCATATATAAAAATACCATCTTTATAAATCATTTGATTTGTGGAATTTGACACACAGAATTGAACTCATTCCAGATCCTTTTCTAAGATATGAAACTTCCATTGGATATCCAATGGAATATTTCTCTTTTATTTTACTTATAATGCATGGGAATCCTTCATATATTTATTTGGTTGGGAATAATATCACTCTATCACCCAACACATAGCATTTTCATAATTACATTAACAATTTCCTTTCCAATAAAGATAACTAAAAAATACAACTTCAACCAAGGATACTTCAATAATGATAAGGGGAATGACCTCTAGTTTGGTCAGGTAGAGCTTACAGTGTTCATGAATTATGTAATTAAATAAAAAGTTCCAATTTTGAGTCTATATGAATAGATTTTTATCCCATGTGTTATGAGAGACTTGATTAGAGTTTCCTATGAGCAATGGGTTATGGAAATTTCATGTAAAAATATTTGATGTGTATTTTGGCCTTATAACCTTCTCAATAGGAGTAGATTGATCGTGGTATGGATTATATGGTTGGATACCTTTATTTTGGATAAAATAGGTCATTCTAAGGAATCATATTTATTGGGTTATCATGTATAGTATGATTAGAACATTCCTATTTTGGTTCTAGTGATTGTAAGAGCTTCAAGTTGGTGGAGTAGTGGGATATGAATGGGATTAAATTTATTCTTAAGGAATGTTGAGTGCTTGGATTGTATGGTTTAACCATTATGAGTGGTACTAATAGGTTAAGTGAAATTATAATTCCCCTTTAAAACCCTTGTGGGTGTATTTCATGGAAATTATTGATAGTTGGATGAGGTCCTAGTTATACCTCATAGTTTCATTTTCGTTTTATTAATGTAATTAGGGAATAATAATGTGAATTCTTTATGGCCATAGGTAGATAAATGACTAAGTGGGGGTCACTACTGGAAAACTGCTTTATACCCACGGTTCAAAACCGTGGGTATAGCCCCCAAAACTGTGGGTATAGCCTATACCCACGGTTTTGGGAATCGTGGGCTGGAACGACGTCGGGATAGAGGGGTCGGGCTATACGCATGGTTTAGAGAAACTTTGGGGATAGGATTGCCATAGCGTGGCATGTGCATGGCCACGCTGGCACAGTGTTGACCCCATGGTTCTCAAACCGTGGGGGATTTAATCTTCAAAAAAGCCGCCAGGGGGTTTCGAACCCCGGCCTTGCGCTGCGCCTGGCGAACGCGCCCAACCAAAAGACCACCTGAGCTATGACTTCAATCTGTTATATATACATGTATCTGGGAATATATATTAATATTTGGTATTAAAATTCCAAACAAACGCCGGGCGTGTTTCGAACTCGTACTTCACGCAGAGTCTCGTGGCCGCACCCCAACAACCAACCAACCGAGCTGTGATTTATATGTGTTATATATACATACATCTCCGTATATATATAAATATAATCTATGTGGGTATTTAAATTCAAAAAATGTGGCCAGAGGGATTTGAACCAGCAACCTACAACAGACGCAAAGAACGGTTTACCAACCGAGCTATTGATTTTTTGATATTATATATTTACATTTACGTAATTATATTAATCTAAACCATGAATAAATTCCTCCCCACCAAATTTTTTCCGTGTCCCGCCTAATTTTATTTTCCATCCATAACACGGGAAAGCTATACCCATGGTTCTAGAGAACCGTGGGTATAGGTCTTCAAAAAAAATCCCAACACCCATGGTTTTGATGAACCGTCGGTATAGGTCTTCGGAAAAAACCCTATACCCACGGTTTTTGGCACAACCGTGGGTATATGTGGCCTATACCCATGGTTCTGGAAAACCGTGGGTATAGGTTCACATACTATCCTTATACCCATGGTTTTTTGCAAAACCGTGGGTATAGACCTATTTTTTAGTAGTGGGTGTTGTATATCAGTGTACCTAGGTAGGTCCAATGATATGAAATTATAAATTTTTTGTGGAATTTATTCCTTGGGATCATTGTGAGATGTTGTTCAACTATAGGTAATGATTAATATATCACAATTAGTGAGATATTTTTAGAAAATCTTCATTGAACTATTATTGTGGAGGGGCTCTATAAGAGAAATGGGAGAAATAGTTTTGAGACCTCAACCGAAGTTAGAGGGTGTGGTTATGAGTCTCAATTGTGTTACCCTACCATGAGTTAGAGGGTAGTTATCGAGAGTCATTTGTGGGACTTTACCTTGAGTTATGGGGTGTGGGTGATGGTCCATGGAATTAGATTATATCTATTTCTAGCATTGGATATAGAAATAAGGGAGAGGTGTCTGAGTGGCATGATTATCACCTAAAAACCTAACATGGTCTCTTACATGTTGTTGTGTTATTTTAAACTTTTATGTTCATTCAAATACTATATATTATAAAATATATGAGGAGCCCCATTGGTGGTGGCCTAATAATATTTACTTTTCACACCCTAGACATGAACCTCGGTGTTCCTACAATCCTTTTCCAAGGATTTTAGGTGACAGGTTATAATTGGGATATGGTTAGAGTATCTTGATGAGAGTTCAAGTAGAAAAATTCAATGAGAGACTAGGGGCCTGTGGGTATTCTGGAAATAATTATTTTTTCCTTTTTTCTATTTTTACTTTATTATCATTATGGGTGATCCTTTGATGTATATTATATAATGAGAATGATTCACATGTTGTTATAACATTATATATGTTCTTTGTTATTATTAGTTGTATTTTAAATGTAACTCCATGGATTTACTCTAATGATTAAAGTTGATTTAATAAATCATATAGTATTTTTATTAGATGATACCAAGATTGTAGTCTTCCCTTTGGGTTATAGATTCTCACTGATAGTTAAAATTCTTTGGAATATATGGAGGCATGCTTGAGGTCATGTGGAACCCCAGTCATATGGTAGTGGTTAATTTACCAAGTTGAGGCATTACAAAACAGATGGTCATTTTACTATTTCTTGACTTAGTAAATAGACATAAGAGGGGTTGGATATTAGGACACACACCATCTATATGCATCATGAAGACATGTATAGTATAATCCCAAGTTACTAGGTGAGAATAATTGTTGTTATTTATTTTTTATATTATGATTGACGTGATTATAAAACTATGATATTTTTGGTTGAGATTGTTATATTTAATTGCATTATTTGTATAAAATATAAATTTTATTAATTTCAAATATTGATATCAATAAAATATTTTTATAAAATTAAAATAATTATTACTAAAAAATTAATTACATTTAAGAAATAATTAAAAATAATAAGGAATACTAATTTAATTATTCGTGGCAAAGCAAAAATGGTTTATTTGAAAACATTGTATTAATTATATATTATATGTTATTATTTAAAGGATAAATTTCTCATATTAGGGGTTTCAAATTTAATAAAAAAAATTATATTAACTAATAAATAAATCATGTATTCATGGATTATTAATTACTTAGTAATAATTATTCACTAATCTATTTTTCAAAGAATTACTTTTCTATATGTATTTTAATAAATTAAAATGATCAATGAAAAAGAATTATTTTAATTAAATATTAAATATATATAAATAATTTAATATCCAAATATTTATTGCTACTTGGTTATGAATGGGATTAAATTCATTTTTATGGTTAAAAATACATTTCTCTAAAAATTGTTTTTATGTGTTTTTTCTTCTTATATTAAAGTTAATTTTTATCATATTCATAAATTTAACCTAGTACAATTTATTTCATATTTTAAATAATCATGTTAAAATTAATTAAAAAAATTCAATTTATCTTAATACAAAGAATAAGTTATGAGGGTAAAAATTAGTTACCATAGTACTTCTAAAAGAGTTATTTTCGAAGAATTGTTTTTGACATTTTAAATTGATCTATTTTAAATGTGTAATATAATTTAATTTATATATATATATATGAACACATTATCATTCATTTTGTTATTAATTTATAGTAGATAATAATAAGAACAAATAATATTGAAAAAATCATTTGTTTATAAGAATTTTTTTTACATATCATATTTTTAAATTTTAAAGTAAATTTTATAATATAGAGAAATAGAATTTGACTAAATGGATTATAAATTTAAAATTATAACATTAAATTTTTTAATATTCTTCACCTAATATTTCTATTAAAAAAATAATTAACATGATAAATAAATAAACATGCTAAAAGGGGTAAAAAGTTGTAAATTATCGTGGCTCGAATTTTATTTCACTAAAATTATATTTATGAACTATATAAGTATTTTATCTAGTTTTTAAGTGAAACCAAAATTTATCATCATAATTTACTTACCTAACTCACATAAATCCAATGTCATTCCATCTTTACCCTTCTCATAGCTTTGGTTTCCAAGGAAATGTTATAAAATTTTTTCTATAAAAGGATCTCTGCTCTACCCCCACCAAAGAATAATTTACATAAAAGGTATATTGAAAACCATCCCATTTTTTCTCTATTAAATCCTTCTTCGTAATTTTTTTTCTATTTCAAATAAGGAATCCCAAATCCTTCATTCTAGGGGAAGAAATTGTGAGAATGAGTGATTTGATCAAAGCAATGACTTTTTATTCATTATTTTCATTTACTTTCTCATATCAACTCTTATTAAATCGCATTATCCACTATAATGATGATATATTAAAACCATAATTCCTCTACAAAAATTATATCACTATTATATAAATCTATACTTAGACTCATTCCTTAGTATAACATGTTCTTGTTTATATTGATTGAACCACATACATAAACAATATTAAACTATCATCACCTTTTTCTAAAATATTGAATACTATGACATTAATACAAGTGATATGTGATGTTAAGGATTAGTTTTGGTTATTAATATGTTTCTATTATTTGGATATAAAAAATAAAAGTTCATTCTAAAATAACTCATTATTATCGATAAATAACATGAAACAAGTTTGCCATGGATTCCATTCTCACAAACCATACCCACAACTTACATAAAATGAAAATTGTATTTAATAGATCATTGTAACATAATGTTTCCACTACCTTTAATAATTTTATAATGATGAAATTGGTATCAAATAATAATTATTGACATCACCATTGTGAAACCTGTACAAAATATTCAAAATTACAGAGACTTGATGATGAAAATAAATTAAAACTATATGATATATGTGTAATGAATGAATATAAATGAATTTTATAAAAGGTAATATATATGAATAATGTTATAAAAAATTTATTAATATGGTTATTTTTTTATACAGTTTGTTAAATCACTTTATTAGAATTCAATAGTAAAGAAATGGGTTTCTCATCTCAATTTTCCTTTCATTGAGATATGTTCAATATTCATCACATATCTTATTTTTTTTATGTATATACAATTAATGAGAATGATTCATTATAATTTTCATGAAATTACATGGTATTACATCTTTATATCAATTTTTCTCTTTAAATGGATTTTGATTAAAATGTTACCATGGCCATGATGTTTTCTTTACCAATCTAACTTTGAAATCAAGATTGTTTATCACTAAATTTATATTTAGGAAAATATTATGTTATTTATATCTAAAACCAAATATATTTTATTCTCCTATATTTAATACTTAGGTTTAAATTTATTCTTACCATTTGAAATCTCTTTGGTTTACAATTTGACCGAATGTATGTTTGTAATTGGAGCTAACATTATCTCTTTTTTTGTTAGGTATATTTTCCCTATGTGTCTATATTCTCTATGGTGTTTTAAGGATATACTTATCACAACATAAATAATTTATTAAGTTACGTCTCAATGTTATTCAGTTTATTTAAAAAATATATCTACTTTTAATATAATCAACACAGTCATTTTCTTTCAAATTTAACTTTATTTCCAATGGCATGAAAAGAATCTATTTTTTAAACATTTTTCTCATGAATTAATTTTCCCACCATCTTTTTTATTTTATTTAAGAAAATTCCTATCCATATTCTCATGGTTTTCCGAATTTATTTATATTCTTATATTTTTATAAATTATTTTCTTTTAAAATTAAATTATTCAAAAGGAAAGGATATTTCAACATATTTTTCAAATAAATTTTTTAATTATATTATAAAATTATTTTTTATCTATGTCAACTAATTTTAATGTTTCTTATGATTCACTAGGGATATTATCTAATGATATAATAAAAATTATTTCTCTGAATGATTTATGATAAATTTTTATAGAAGTTCTTATGAAACCCATTTCTTTTCAATTATTTAATTAAACTATGATGAAATTATGAATGTTTTCAAGTTCTAATAGAACATCTATGAATGATTTGTAACTATAATATGGGTAGATTTGTTATATCTATCTAATTCAGTGGCTATGATTTTATACCTATTGATCCAAATAGGGTATAAGGATATTAGTCCAAGAATAAAAGGGTATATGAGTAGCAGCCAAGTCATAAAAGGTTACATGGGTAGTAGCCCAAGGAAAAAATTATAAATGAGTGGATACACCAAGAATACTATGTTATATGAAAGTATTTAGCCAGGTTCAATGTGTAATCAATGTATTTGATGTTAAACTTAATACATGTTATTAGTTATATTTTCTGCCACATTTTTATGTTATTATGTTCTGTTTTTTTGTGGATCATAATTATTGAATCCTATTTTCACTTCTATGAATTCTGTATAATGTTATACCAGGAGGTTTATGACATGAATCGTGATTTTTTATATACATATTATTGGGTATGATTCTATTTTTTAATATCCATTCATTGTTATTATGCTCTGATACCCAAATTTTTTTCATATACTCACTTATGGCCTTTGTTTTTTATCTCTTATGTTTACCCTTACGGAGCATATGAGCTCACCCTTCTCTTAAGTTTCTATTCACTATGAAATGAAGAAGTGAAATATGTATGAAATTTTAAGAATGATAGCATGCGTATATAATCTTGTGGGAAATCTTGAAGCCTTATTATGAAATAATAATATCATGTAACTAATCCCCAAATCCACTAAACCATTGGGTTATGGATTGTGTGTGAATGTATAAAATATAATGTTTAAATTATGAAAATGATGTAAAATTTTTTGTGTTTGTTATTCCAGGGTCATCTCACTTGGTACCAAATAATATATGAAAATTTTATATTTTATTAGTGATCTGGGAGTGTTTTTTTGGACAATTTAATTGGTATCATTATGGGGACTATTTATTTTTATGGATCGGGATATAAATAATTAGACGGTAGAACCTAAAATAAGATTTGATAGACCAAAAATGATATGGGATAAACCTAAATTTTTATTATTTGAAATGAATATTTCATCATTTAGGACATATAATGATTTATTTCTCTTAGAATACAATCAATTACATTGATTATTGTTGATTTATACTCAAACTAACCATTTTGGTTTTATTCAAGAGTTAAAACAAGGAAGAACCGAGTTAATAATGTGTGTGATGGAAAATGTGGTGATTTTCCTAAACAGAATCCAATGTGATGGTATAAGGAATTAAAAACTTAATGGAAATGTTATATCAGGTTATTAATAATAACCTAACCCGTGTTAAGGTCCAGAATTTTCTAAATATGAAGCAATATACTATTTCTCTTTCATGCATCAATGAACACCAGCCTTTAGTGGATCTTCTTATCCACTAATTTATGAGTAATGGATTATCTTAAAAGGAAACATGTTTTATATTCTTCAATACATAAAATAAGAATAAGTAATTTTGTATTTCTATCAATTGGATGGTTAGTCACACTAATGGTGAAATTTGATAAAGAATACAAGTCCAAAGGATTAAATCAACTTCATGAAATGCGAGGAGTTATAGAAAGAATTTTTCAATAAATATTTTCCCCAAACTATTTACACTAAAATAAAGAGAGAGTTCTTATAAGAGAAATAAAAAGAGTATGAATCCATTTTAATATATAGAGAAAACTTTACAAGACTTTCAAGGTATTATTTGAGTTTTATCATTGGCCCTAGAAGATCAAATTGATCATTTAGTTAGTGTCTTAAAAATTGGTCATTGAAAAGTGTTATCTATGAGGGACTGTAGTAGATATGAAGAGATTTTTATTGTTCTCTCAAGGTTGAAATTAAATTTGGGGACCCCCATTGGTATCATGGTTTTTTGGACCTAAAAATAATTTTTAATTTTATTGAAACTAAATTGGTAAATGTCATGGAGGAATGAAGATGAATATCCCACATTCTAAATATGTGATAAGAAGAATGGTGGAAATTACCTTTAAGAGATAGGTAAATTATTCAAGTGTGGAGGAGAATGAAATAAATAATATGAATGTCAACGGGATATAAAGAATGAAACTAATGATAAACCAATACACCATCCACTATTAAATTCTTTAATTATAGGGAGTATGTACATTACACAAACTAGTCCACCAATATAATGTTTAATGATGAAAATAAACACCAGTAACCTTTTAATACAATGGAAAAAGGAAAGGCTTATATAATTTATATTTTTTAAGTGGTTCATGAAAAGAAAGTGGTGTAAGGTACACTGATCATAGATGTAAAAATTGAAAATTTTCTATTTGATTTTGGCTCTAACCCCTCATTTATATCAAGAAATATTTCTAAGAGTATCAATTATACACCCCAATGATTATAGTTTTTTTAAAACTTCTAGTGGTATGATTACTTCATCCCAAGTCTATAACTCCTCTATGATAGATGTTTATGGGAATTATCTTCCGACAAATCATATTATTCTCTATTTAGTTGAATTTGATGCTATTTTGAGAATGGATTGGTTCTCTCAAAATAGTTTCAGAATTAATTTTTAGAAGAGGTAAATCAAATTCATATCCTAAATCAACCTATTATCTTATATGAATGAAAGGCTTATTATGTACTCCTTATGAAATTAAATTTATTATATGGGTCTTAATACCCAATCTTGAGAGGTATTTATCTAAAATGGTTATGGAAAAACTCTATTTTAGGGATATGCCTATTATGATGGAAAATATGAGTTTCTGATTCACACCTATGATAATGAAATTGATATCTCATTATAAAATATATCTTGAGTCATTCCCATTTTATGGGTACCCTCAACTATTTTCATCAGTGAAAAAGAATTAAAATTACAAGGATGCAATTTATTTAATGGGGTAGAATGTAACACCCAGGGTATTAGGATACATTTTCTTTCTTTAAACTATATGTATATCACTCATATTTTTTTATATTCTATTAAAATATTTGAACTTGATTATAAAACAAGTCATAAAATATATGAATCAAACTAACAAAACATTATTCATTTATAGTGGAATATTACAAAAAAAGTACATGAAACTATGTATTAAATACCAGGGATTTTACATACCATGGATGGTTACATCTCTTAGTAATTCATAAATGTAAATTGGATAATAAATAGAAATGAATAATATTTTTACAACTATTAAATTCACAAGATCATATTAACTCTTGAGAAAATCTATTAGTAGAACTAAACCTATAATGAAAAAAAATCATGAAAGGATATGTCATTAAGGAAAATCAGAAATTAAAATTTAAGGAATGAGAAATATGATTTAATTGGCTATAATGGGATAAATTTAAAATAAATAATTTGGGTAATATAGTCATTATATAGTCTTTATTAACGTGTATATACTCTTTCGGTATAATACTAATAAACATTTAATGGATTTTGGAATTGTTGATATATATTTAATATACATAAAGTTCAATTTGATAACAAAAAATTCATTTTCATAATAAATTTTTTATTTGGAATAAATTAAATGATTTTTAGTAGAATTAATGGGAACTGATTCTTTTTTTTAAATACCTTTTATTTTAAAGAAATTGTTTTTATAAAATATTCCTTTTATTAAATTCATTACCTTTAATGAATGATATCAATAAAATATATTATATACATTCAACAAATTATTTTTAAAAAATTAATAACATTCAAGAAATAATTAAGGAATAATGAGGAAAAATAATGTAATTATTCATGGCTAAGAAAAAAATGTTTTATTTTAAAGAATTTATTATATATTATATTTATTCATTTAAAATATGAATTTATAATATTTAGAGTATAAAATTTAATAAAATGTTTTTTATATTAAAAAATGAAAAAATTATTCATTGATTATTAATGAGTTCATAATAATGATTTTTTAAACTATTTTTAAAATCCTTTATTTTATATATATATTTTAATAGATTAATAAGATAAATGATAAAGAATTATTTTAAGGAAATGTATTATTTATTTATATTTAATAAATTATCATATATTAAATTATTATTACTTGGTAAAAAAATAGATTAAATTCATTTTTATGCTTAAAATACATTTTATAAAAAAAATTATGTTCTATATGTTCTTAAATTAAAATTAATTTTTATAAAATTTAGAAATTAAATATAATAATTTTTATTTCATATTTTTAATCATAATGTTTAAATTAATTAATAATTTTTACTTTATTTTTAGTCACAAAAATAAGTTATATGGGTAAAAGTTAGTTACCTTGATAAAGGTACTAGTGTTATTTTCATAGAACCTTTTATAAAGTGTTAAATTGAACTATTTTAAATTATACAAATAATTTTATTTTCATATATATATATATACTTTATTAACACTCATTTAATTATCAATTTATTGGAAATAATAATAATAACACTTAATATTCATTTTTCTAAAAAACATGTTTTTATATATATTATTTTTTAATTTAAAAGTTAATTTTATCATATATATAAATTTAATTACATTAAATGGTGTCAACTTTTTAAATTATAATTTTGAAATTGTGTAATAGGGTGCATCTTATATTTTTATTAAAAATAATAATTTCCATTATAAATAATTAAACAAGGTAAAAAGGGGGTAAAATAATTAAATTATCATGGTGTGGATTTTTATTTAGTTAAAATGATATTTATGAATTATATAGGTCCTTTTTAAGTGTGATAGTAAAGCCTAAATGTATCGAGAATATTTTATTACCTAATACACCTAACTCCCATGTCTCTCCATCTTTACCCTTCACCTAACCAAAGTTTCTAAGTAAATGTACCTTATTTTTACTAATAAAATGATCTCTCCTATACCAATCCAAAATCACAAATTAAATAAAATAATTCTTGAATTATTTGCCACTATTACCCTACTAAATACTTTTTATAGGCTTGGTTGCTTTTGGTTCTAATAAGGAAGCCTAATTCATTCATTCTGAAGGAGGATGTTGTCAGTAGGAGCGATTTGTGAAAGAAAGTAACAAGTTATTCTTCATTATTTTCATTTAGTTTATAATCTACTCTCTTCCAAAGTCCAATTATCCACTATAATGATTCTATATTGAGATAATTTTGTTTTTGATAAAATCATATTATATTTATATAACTCTATACTCTTACTCATTTATTCGTATAACATGTTCTAGTTTGGGTTAGTTCAACCACCTATATGAATAATTCCATAATATATTCACCTTTCCAAATAAGAATGAGTATCATGAAATCAATACTGGTAATATATGATATTAAATAATAATTTTTTCATTAATGCGGTTTTTTAAAGGTGACACAAAAATGAATTATCATTATAAAGTAACACATTTTTAATGATAAATTAAAAGAATCAAGTTCCTCATGGATTCTATTCTCATTATCCATACCCATAAATTCCAGAAAATGAACATGGTACTAAATAAATAATTAGAAAACAATGATTCCACTACCCTGAATAATTTGGGAATTATTAACTTGGTATAAAATAATTAGGATCAATATCTCCATTTTAAAACTTGTATGAAACAATAAAAATTACTAATATTTGATCATGAAAATAAACAATAACTAACTAATATATGTGTAATAAATAAATAAAATTGAAGAGTGTAAGATTTAATTGATATGAATAAGGTTCTAAAAGAACTTATTTCTATGGTTATGTATATTATAAATGAGATAAAAAGTGATTTCATGGAAATTTTTAGTAAATTTAAGGGTTTCTTGATGCAATTTTCATTCCATTGAGATATATTCTATATTCACCACATATTTTATTTTTTGTAGTGTAAAAATACCTAATGTATATGATTTATTTTAATTTTCATGAAATTAAAGGGACTTAAAATTCCATTTCATGTTTTATCTTTCAAGGGATTTGATTCAATGGTTTCCAAATCTATAACAGTTTCATTACCAATACAATTTTGAAATCAAGTCTATTTTGGACTAAATTTACATTATAGGAAATTATATGTTATTTCTCTATAAACCCATATATATTTTTAATCTCTTATATTTATTCTTGTATTTTATATGTATTCATCCCATTTCACCTCCCTTTTGATCACAATTCAACTTAAAGGATGATTGTAAGTGGAGCCAAACTTATATCTTCTGTTTGATTTGGAATATCACCCCCCCATGTACATATTTTCTATATTGTTTTATGGGTCTTCTTATTTATATTTTTATGATTTTTTAGGGTCTTTTTCAATGAACATAACTTTCATTACAGAAATAATCTTCTTATAATGTTTTTAGTATGGTCTTTTTCTAGTAACTTTGACTGTATTTACAAATATGTGAAAGGAATATCTTTTTTAAAACATTTTCCACATAAACACATTTTCCTAATTAATTCACATTTTTTATTTAAGAAAATTCATCTAAATGTTTTCATTTTTTTCTGAATTAATTTATATTCCAATTTTTTATAAAAGAATAGTTTAAAATTAATGTTTTCAAAAGTAAAGAATATTTACTCCTATTTTTGTATAAAATTCTCTAATTATATTATAGAAGTGTTTTTTATCTATCTCCAAATTCCTTTAATATTTCTTATATTTCAATAGGTATATTCTATAATGACACCATCCACCTCCATTATTTGGATGATTTATAATAATGACTTATGGAATTTTACATGAATCCTATTTTTTCCACTGGTTAAATAAGATATGATGTAATTATAAATGGTTTCAAATTATTGTGGCACATATACATATAGTTTATGCATATGAGATAGGTGGGTCTATTAGATACCTCAAATGAAATGGGTAAGGTTTTAAATCTCATGTGATCGAAAATGGTACATGAGTAGTATCCCAAACCCCAAAGGGTTCACGGGTAGTAGCCCAATCCCAAAAGGGTACATGGACAGTAGCCTAAGCCCAAAAGGGTAAACAGGTAGTAGAACAAGTTCTAAAGTGTACATTTATGGTTATCCTTGGCCTATTTTATTATGGGTAGGTGGTTTTATCAGTCTATTATTTTATTAATGTATTTGTGGTTAACCTTAGAATATATTGTTAGTTCTATTTCATTCCCTGTTTTCATGTTATTATGTTATGTTTTCATGGAATCTAATTATTGATTCATGTTTCCACTCTTATAACTCATGAATTATGTTATTCTATAATATATATACCATGAATCATGATTTATGATCTACATAATATTAGGTATGATTATATTTTATTGTATCCATGAATAAAAATTTTGTTCTCATACCCATAGGTTTGTCTTATACTCACTTATGATCTTAGGTTGTTATCTATTATGTTTACCATTACTAAGCATCTGATCTTACCCTTTTTTTATGTTTTCATTCACTAGTAAATGAAGAAGTATATTATATATGGAATTTTTAGATAGATATCATGTGTTGGGAATCTTTTCTGAAATGTTAATGAATTATTTTTATATAAGAATATTGTATAACTAATCTCTAAAGACACAAATACTTTGGGTTTTGGGACTATGTTAATATCTATGAGACTTAATGTTTAAATTATGACAATTATGTAAAATATATGTTTGTTATTCTCAATTTATCTCAATTGGTATCAAAGAATATGTGTAATGTTTGAATTTAGCACTATATCCAAGAGTGTGAGTCTGGGGTGATTCATACATGCTTAGCCTATAAGTGGGGGGTTTTCAGTCATTGTATAGAGTTACGGGTTAGATAAATATTATGAATTTATAGAGACATATAAGATTTGGAATTTTTCCTATAGTGTTTGGTGTATTCATTGTATTTGGAAACTGATAAGGAGTGTGATTTAGAAAATGTGTTGGGTGATGCTTGTGTATTTATATGATGTCATTAAATCCAACATGAAAGGTTTTAGATCGAGCATTGATATTATGGTGGGGTTATGTTGGTTCTGAGTAAGTCATTTCATGGGAGTTCCAACTGATGCTTTTTCATGTAATTGGGTATAGTGGGATAACTTTTGTTATATGTTTCATTTGAGATATGGTAAATTTGTATTGATGATCAAGCCAATAGTTTCTGTGAAAATTGAATCGAGTTAGACCGAGAGTGGGTATGTTAGAGTTGTAACTAATTTATAATCATGTATGAGTGGTTTTAATAGTTTCTTAGGGATTTGTAAAAATTTATATTATCATCATAGATGCTTCTCATGGATGAGGATCCATATATTAGAAAGTTTTTAATGACCTGGGACATTATGATTTATAACATTCATATATAATTTGAATTTTTATTCCCAACGTACAAGGTGTTGTGATAATTTGTATTTTTATCCGAATTTTGAGTGTTGGAGTATCTCTATGAGGTGCTTCTATGCATTTTTGTGGGGTTTGGTGGTGCTCTAGGGAGTAGTTCATGCATCATAGGGGTTGAATACATGATTTTTTAAGTAAAATACTTACCAGTAACCCAATGAGGGTACACCAGGTACATGGTGAGACCACAAAATGTAATATTTTCCCTAGGGTACCACCTGGTACTAGTTTTTTACCAACATGGTACTTGATGGAAATATAGACAGTATTTTGAAATTTTTATTTAGTTTTTATTTTTTTGATTTAAGAGAAAACCCTCACTCCTTTTGAGCTACTTGAGACGAGCACCTCGATACCCCTCCTCTCACATTCTCCCTTCTCCCTCTCATATTAAAATCTCTACCAATAGATCTAAATTTTTGGATTGAAGCATCATCTACAAAAGGGGGTCCCTCTTGGTGCGACAAAGGTAAGCCTTAGGTTCCATCTCACTTTATAGAAAACAAATTAATTTTTTAATTTCAAGAGAACATGGTCAACCTAAATTTTGTATCAGATGAGCTAAATCATATAGTACTGATCCAGGTGGTTCCTTTCATATTTCAAAATATTCTACTTATTTTAATTTCAAATTCATGCATGTGACTTGTGTTTTAGGTTTAGGAATTTTTTGAAAGGGTCAGGTGAGTCCTAAGATGTTCCATTGTCTAGGGTAAAACCTCCTTGGAGTTAATTGGGAGGCTCAAACATGTTTCAGTGATTTTACTAAGGCTCATAGGCTAATTTAACAATGAATAGTGACCTCTAGTTGGGTATAGTAGACCCCTTAGTGTTCTTTACTCATGTAATTAATTACTAATGGCCTCTCATGAGGTCATATAAATTGTTTTTTATTCCTCTATGTGATTAGGACCATGGCTATAGGTTTCGATGAGTGGTTATTTATAGAAATTTCATAAAAAAATGCCTCAATGTGTATTTTAATAATATATCATCTTTAATTGGATTATAGTGATCGTGATATGGATTATGTGAGTGGATCCCTTCCTTTTATATAGTATTTAGTCATTCTATACCACATACCTAAGTAGGTTATAATTCATATTATGATTTGGATATGCTCAAGCGAGTTCTCAGGATTATAGGGCCTTCAGGTAGGTGGGGGTGTGGGATATAACTTGGATTTTCTTTATTCCTAAGGCATGGAAATTGATTACTTTTTCTTGTTTATACTTTATAAGTAGTACCTATGGGATATGTAAAAGTATTTCACTCCATTAAAACTATAGGAACAATACATTTAAGTAGTACCTATGGGATATGTAAAAGTATTTCATATCGATGTAGCTGAGTATAACCAAAGAGATAGGATTTTAGGTTATGTTCGGACTATGAGCCTTCAAGTTACTAGGAATAATTCTTTAGCCATATCTTATGCTTGATATTTTGTAGTTAGTGGGATTTTTTAGGTAAACTATATTGAGTAGTTGTTGTAGTATACCTAGTTGTAGCACCTATGGTTTCCAGTAAGTAATACTTTTTTATGTATTTTAAGTATATAAATTGTTTTGTTGATGTTTGGGAGGATTTTGAAACCATTCGAATAGTTTTTTGGGATTTTATATAGGTGTATGGTTGGTTCGCGGTTTGGGGAAACCATGCAGCTCATATAGGAAACCATGAGTGGTGAGACATGGGCTAATGGGAAGGTGCACCGGTAGGCACACATTTTTTTTTTCAAATCATGCAGCTACATAAGAGAACCCATGAAAAGTGGTACAATGGTATTTTGAACAATTGGCGCATAGTTTTTATAATCATGTGGGCCAATCATGAAAGGCCCCTCTTGAGGTTGGGGCTGGTGCACGGTTACTGTACGGTTTTCCTAAACGTGTGACTAACTATGCATTGTTTAAGAAATAGATCCAAGAAAATTGAATATATGTTAATTTTATGTTTAAACCCCTCGTTATTACTCCAAAAAACCCCTAACTAGATATTTCTCCCTCCCAAAGGTTGTGGAATTCTTCTCTATCAAATTTTAAGTGATCTAGATGTGTTTCTGGGTGCGTTGAAGCCCAATTCCCTTAGTAAGTCATCATTTATGGTAGTTTTTCTTAGATTTTCTTAGATCTACTTCATTCCCTCTCTTAGTTCCTTAGATATAGTCCACTACAGATATATCTAAGGTTGTTGATTTCAATCATGGTTATATTTGGAATTTTTTTATTAGGGGAAGATATCTAAGGTGAGTTTTTAGAGATTTAACCCATTTTTGTGGGTGTTTTCATGTCATTATTCATTTTCACCATAATTCTTGAGGTACGTGACTTTACTCTTGACACCTATTTTCTATAATTTGATGGATTAATTTCAAATTGATTGATTTTTAATAAATTTATTTTGAAATTGTTTTTCAATGATAGATGGAAACCCCTTTTTTATGATTTATGGAATTATGCAAATTGGGTGTTTTGGTGGAAAGTAAAAAATGGTAAATTGATTTAAAATGATGATTTTAAAATTTTTATTTGGTTTTGACGCATGGAAAAGTCTTTTTAAAAAATATTTTGTTTTATTGGAATGGTTTGTTGGAAAAAATCAATAATGGGTTGGTTTGGTTGAAATGGATTGTTGTTTTGGTTTTAAATAAACATATGGTTTTATTGAAATTATTGAATTGGTTTTTAAAAGGTTGTATTAGAATTTTATTTTCTTAAATGGTTAATCATGGATTGAATGGGATGGATAATGGTTTTGAAGTACTACCATCAAAGGGTACAGGTTATGGATGTGATGTTCCACCATAATGGTAACACAAAGAATCTATGGTTGTTTTGTTAAGTGTATGTGTGTGATTATGTGAAATGGAATGGGTAATGCCAACATGGAAATTTAGAAATGGTTAAATGAATTTTTTGGTTTCTTTCTTGGATGTTGGTGTTGTTTTTAGAAAACAAATTACCAAGTAACTTTCTTTATATTCTAATTTAAACTGTTTCAATTAAATTATATAAATTGGTTTATATAAATGGGTTAACATGTTCTATCATAGTGTCATGATTAGGGATGTAATTTGGGGAAAGACTACTATGTTTCATTACTCACCCCTACTTTGGCACTTTGGTGCTTTAGAAAATATTGTTAATCATAAAATATGAAAAGTTAAATTATCACAGTTATTTATTGGTGCATCATGATACTTGGGCTGTTTTTTTGGAGTTGGAGCATAGAGCGGGTTGGAGCCTTGGAGTTATGTCGTTTTCATTTAGTTTTGTTTGTTTTTTCTTCCACTGTATACATTGGTGGTAGTTTTCTTCCACTTTGGTACTCTTTTGTAGTTTGATTTTGATATCAATGGTATTACTTGAGTTGTTTAACATTGTAATCTTGCATCATGTGGCAGTTATTTGGTTATGGCATGCTTGGTTGAGTTATTTTGTTTTAAAAGGGAAAATTTTATGTCATCTGCTAATGATGCCCTTGGCATTTATTTCTATCTTTTGGCTTCTTGGGGATGTCTCTTAACGCCGAGTAATTTCCTTCCACCCTCTCAATCCTGGGGGTAGGATGGTACAAGTTGTATCAGCTTGTTTGGTCCTTGACTAACTAGTGTTATTCAGTTTCTCAATCTTGGAGTTTAAATTCATTCTAGTTTATTCCTCAAGTTGGGATGGTAGAAAGGAGTAGGATTGTTAGGACATGAAATGTAGAGTATAAAAATATGTAGCTAACCTTTTTATACTGAACATTAAGTTACCAGGGAGTTGGATACATAAGTGTTTTGGAGACACTTAATGGAATTGAAATCTCATTGTCATGGGTTCATCTCATGAGACAAGCATGACATACATTGTAGAATGACTTACCACTGGGATTTCGTATTCAATTTTGAGTAATGCTATATGATTTGGTAAAAAAGTTTTTCTTTTTGGAAATTTTAAATGTTTTTTCAAGTGTGAGATTTTGAAAATGTATGAAATTTTAATTTTAATGATGGTTTTATTTTAAAAAGTATTGTGAAATTTAAAAAAAAATTAATATGGAATTATTTAATTTTAGAGATAAATGTTGTGATAGTATGATGTGGTGGAATTTCAAATTGTTAGTCCTTTAGTTGATAGAGAGTGAGACTTATGGTTTTTGTTTTCTGTATAGAAAATGGAAACTGATAGGCATCATATAAACCAATAAAATGAAGCTGTTGAGAATGTGGTTTGACCTAAGCCATAGGTGAACCAACAACTTGTTCAGAGTATAGTCCATGCTTTTCATGCGGGGGATATAGGTGACATAAGGGATAAACTGAGGCAAGTGGTTCATTCTATTCAGTTCTAGAAGCAGAATCCACCCATATTTTTGGGTAGATTCAGAACCCGAGAAGGAATAGGTGTGCCTAAATAAGATAAATCAAATATTTTATTTCATTAGCACACCAACAAAGATAAAATTCACTCTATAGACATATATGATGGATAATCTTGCAATCCAATGGCGGGATTTAGTAGTTCAGCCTAAATTATACCAAGACCTTTCATGGGAGGATTTTAAGAATTCTTCAACAAAAAATTCTATCCTCATACATTCGAGATCTCTAGAATGATGTATTTATTCATATTAAATTAGGAGAGCCTCACAGTGATAGAGTATGCAGCTAAATTCATGAATTTAGTTCACTTTACATCCAAAGTTGATGCTAGTGCATCTTTGAAGTCACACATCTTTGAATTGGGGATGAGACATGAGGTTATCATGAAGATTGTCATGCTCTGTATAAAGGATTATATAGATATGGTCGATAGAGAGACTGTGGAAGAAAGGGACATCTCAGGAGCTACATGTGGAAGAGGTATGTTGATACCTATGAGAAATGGTGCAAACTCTAATGTTGGGAATAAGAAGAAGAGGGAAACCTATTTCCAAGGTGGATCACGACTCATAATTTGACGGATGGATCAGTGAATCTTCCTACAAGACCCAAGAACAAGCTGAGATGTTGCCAATTTTATTCTATTAGTCACATGAAGTGATAGTGTAAAACACCACCTAGAGAATTCAACAACTTCAATTAGATAGGGAATCTTCATTACTATTGTTTCAGTGATCCAAGGTTGGGTGTTTGGGATAATTATAAGGTGTTGAAGACATCATATTCTTCAATGGGATGTGGGCAGCAGAACAATCATCATCAGAAGAATAGATCTAGTCGTGGTTATTCTAGGAATACCATGACTCCTCGGAAATGGTAGTCTCAGTAGGGAAATAGGGAACAATGTGCAGTGAGAAAGAAATTATATGGAGTTGAGTAGGTGATTGTGGATAATTAATCTAGACCATTTATGGTGAGAGGTATGATTGTTTTTAATGTTTTAGTTATGTATGATTTTTTTGATATGGTTGAATCTCATTAATTTATTGCTTCTCGTTATGTTGATTTTCTATCTTTGAGTGTTGAGATGATTCTTTCAGTGATGAAATTTAAAACTCCTATTGATCAAAGTGAATATTAAGCATTTATGTGTAGATCATTTTCTATAACAGTTGATGGAGCTGAGCTAATATGGGATTTCTCTATGCTAGAAATGGATGTCTATGACATAATCCTGGGTATAAATTATTTGAAAACATTCAAGGCTCACATAAACTTTTATACCCAATAGTTTAGTTTTACAACTGATGATGGCATCAAGTATCTCTTTAGAGGGGATCAAAATTTAAAGACAGGTGATGTGGGCTTGTTGAAACCAGTAGCTAGAATGATCTTGTACTAATTTGTGGCTATGACTTTGTTAACGATGTAATAGATCAAGGATAGAAGTTTTACAATAGTGGTGGATCAGTTTTTGGATGTTTTTCTTTAAAATTCCTTAGGGTTTCCACCTATGAGAGAAGTGGATTTTAAGATTAATATTCTTCTAGGGACTAGCTCTATTTCCTTTTCATTTTACCTGATAGAACCAAGAGAATTAAGGAAACTAAAAGTGTAGTTGGATGAGTTGGAAAGTAAAGGGTTCATTCGACCTGGCATGTCTCTATGGGTAGCACTAGACTTATTTGTCAAAAAGGCGGATGGAACTATTTGGTTGTATGTGGATTGTCATAAGCTTAATCAAGTTTTGATAAATAATCTATATCCAATTCCATGCATTAATGATCTATTCAATCAATTGAGTGGATCTTAGTGTTTCTCTAAAGTTGACTTGTGATGAGGATAACACCAATTGAAGGATTGGAAAAAGGATATTCCAAATAAAGTTTTTAGTGGTAGATATGTCCATTATGAATATATGGTAATTTTTTTCAGTCTCACTAATGTACCAGTGGAATTTATAGAATTAATGAATCATATATTTTAGAGTTATTTTGAATATTTTGTGGTGGTGTTTTTGGATGACATATTGGTCTATTCAGTGAAAAGGGTTGATCATGAATAAAACTTGGAAACAGTGTTGGGAATCATGATAGATCATCGTTTTCATTAAAAATTATCAAAGATTTATTTTTGAATACAATAGGTAAGTTTCCTTGGACATCTAATCTCTAAAAAAGGTGTTTTATGGATCTAAAAATGATAGAGGCTATTATATCTTGGAAACCGCAAAAGAAATTATTTTAGATACATAGTTTCATTGGTCTAGCTAGTTATTATCAATGCTTTCTTTATGATTTCTCAAGACTATATTCACTAATTATAGCTTCGAAAAGGAATATTTTTCATTCCAAATGAATGATGAATGTTAAAATTAATTTTAGGAGATTAAAGTTCTCCTTACAACCGCACAAATCTTGATTTCTATGGAATCACGAAAATGGTACATGGGGTATTATGATGCTTCGGGATCAGGGTTGGGATGTGTTCTCATGTAGGTAAATCATGTTGTTTCTTATGGATCAATACAATTGCAGTTTCATGAGAAGAACTATCTAACACATGATTTGGAGTTACTTATCATAGTCCATGATTGGAAGACTTGGCATCATTATAAAACTCTTACCTAAAATTGTGCATAGTGACATAGGGGCTAAGGGGAAGGCACATGGGTAGGAAAATAGTTTTTCCAAACCATGAGGCAACTTAAAAGAAACCTAGAAAATTGGGGCAGTGAACTCTTGCACATTTTGTGATGGTTTGTCTAACTGTGTAGACCAACCGTGCGAGGGCCCTCTTAAGGCAGAGACTAGTTCCAGATTAGCATACAGTTTTTTAACCATGTGACAAACTATACATGATTTAAAAACTAGATCATAAAAAACGTGTAGCTAGGCATGGTTTAAGTTTTAACCCCATTTTTTCTTCAAATTGACCCTAAATTGATATTTCTCCCTACCAAAGGTTGTATAACCCTTCCCCATCAAATTTAAAGTGTTCTGGAGGTATTTTTTGGTGAATTGAATCCCTATTCCCTTGGAAAGTTATCGTTTGTGGTATTTTTTCATGATTTTTATTATATATACTTCCTTCCCTTTCTAGGTTTATTATATATAGTCTTCTAGGATAGATCTAGATTTTTCATGCCAATGAAGGTTATATCTGGATTTTTTGTTGTTAAGGGAAGATATCTAAGGTAGTTTTTGATGAATTAACCGAGTTTTGTTGGAATTTTCATGTTGTACTTCGTTTTCACCCTAATTATCATGGTATGTGGCTTCACTATCAACTACTTTTACTATAAATTTAATTCTTAATTTCAAATTTATTATTTCATGTGAAATTTATTGTGAAATATTTGCGCAATGATTGGTAGAAACCCTTTTTTATGATTTATGGAATTGTACAAATTTGGTGTTTTGGCGGAAAGTTAAAATGGTGACTTTATTTTAAAATGATGATTTTAAAATAATTATTTTGTTTTAATAAATGGAAAAGTGTTTTAAATAAAAAATTTATTTTAGTGGAATGGTTTATTGAAAAAAATCAATAAAAGTTTGGTTTAATTGAAATGGTTTTTTGTTTTTGTTTTCAATAAACATCCATTTCTATTGAAATGATTGGATTGGTTTTCCAAATGTTGTATTGGTATTTAGTTATAGTATATTTTTAATCATGGATGGAATGTGATGTATAATGGTCAGGAAGTACCACCATAAATGGGAATGGGTTATGGACATGATGTTCCACTGTCAATGGTAACACTAAGATTGTTTGGTTGTGCGGTTAAGTGTGTGTGTGTGATTATATGAAATGGAATGGGTTATGCTAACATGGAAATTGAGGAATGGTTAAATGACATGATTAGTTTCTTTAGTTTGAACATGGTGTTGTTTTATGAAAAAAATTACCATGACACTTTCTTTATATTATGATATAAATTGTTTCAATTGTTATATATAAATTGTTTTATATAAAAGGGTTAACATGTTTTATCCTAGTGGCATGATTAGGGAATTAATATGGGGAAAGACTACTAAGATTCATTAATCACCCATTATTTTGAACTTTGGTACTTTGGTAGATATTATTTATCATGACACAAGAAAAGGTAAAGTATCACACTTCTTTTGTGGTGCATCATGATACTTGGGCTGTTTTTTGGAGTCGGAGCATGGAGAAGGTTGGAGCCTTAGAGTTATATGGTTTTCATTGAGTTTTTATGGTCTTTTATTCTATTTTATACTTTGATGGTATTTATATTCTACTTTTTTATTCTTTTGTAGTTCGATTTTGATATCAATGGTGTCACTTGAGTTGTTTTACATTTTTATATTGCATTATGTGGTGGTTATTTTGTTATGGAATGTTTGGTGGAGTTGTTTTATTATCAAAGTAAAAATCATCCCCCATATGATAATAAAGATATTATTATTTATTTCCATATTTTATCATCTTAGGGATGTCACTTAAGGTAAAGTAATGTCCTTCCACCCTCTAAATCTAATGAGGAGGGGTGGGATGCTACACTAGTGGTGCACTAGGGTCAAACCACTGGCTAGATGTGATCTTGGATGGGATTTTCGATGAAGATTTATGTTATATTATCACTGTTTTCATACAACTAATGATGATAATCGACATGAAACCTCCCCCTAAGTAAGTGGGTTGTAGTTGAGACTTATCACGAGACTTAACCCTGAGTTAGAGGGTGGTGGTATAATACTTGGCATGAGACCTTACCCTGGGTGAGTGGGAGGTAGTATGAAACTTGTAATGAGACCTCAACCTAACTAAGAGGGTGGTGGTATAAAACTTTTTATGAGACCTAAACCTAAGTGTGAGTGGTGGTATAATACTTATCATGATACCTCACCCTAAATAGTGATGTGGTGGTATAATACATAGTTATGAGACCTCACTTTGAGTGATAGGGTGTTAGTATGAGACTCTATTATGGGGCCATACTCATAGTGAGAGGGTTTTATTCATTACATGACTATAGGACCCCAACATGATTTATAGTGTTTGGGTGAGGTTCTATGGCATGAGACAACTTCTCTTTCCAATATTAGTCAAATTATGTAGGGTCGGGTGTCAGGGTGGTCGGGTTAGCACCTGATAACCTAACGTGGTTTCATATATGATTTTTTTTCATTTTATTGCATACATACATTGCATATTCTAACATATCTAAAGATCCCTATTGGTGATGTGATACAAATATTTTTTTATCACTTCTTATATATGAACCCAAATTCACAAATAGACCATATATCACGATTTCAAATGATAAGTCGTACTAGGGATGTGGATGGAGTAGATAAATGGGAGTTTGAGGATACAGGTCCAAAGATACAATCAAAAGTAACAGGTATATCCCCCCCAGTTCTCATATATTTTATTAATTTATACTTGATTATCCAAATTGATGATCCTTTGATTTATGTTTTATGATGAGATTGATTCATATTTTGTTATAAAATTATATTTTTTATTTTTTTATTATTGGTTGGACTTTAGATATAATTTTATTCAATTAATCTCCGATTTTATGTTGATTTAGTAAATTATATATTATTATATATGATGATACTAAGAGTATAGTCTCCCCTCATTGGTTATGGACTCTCACAACTAGTCATCAACCTATGGTGTGTGGAGAGGTGCGCATGTGATCACACGGCACCCCAGGCTTAGGTCAGTGGTTAGTTACCCAAATCAGAGTGTTACACATATGTTCTTCAAAAAATTGTATTATATTTTCATTATTAAATTATAAGATATATATTATATTTGAATTTTTGAAATTTTAATTTCTAATATAAAAATAATTTTTTTAAATGTTATGTGAAAAAAAAATTAATTGATATAAATGAAAATTTTTGCTGAATTTTTTATCATGTTTGATTTTTTTACTTATAAATATTATTATGGGATTCTATTATTGAAATGTGAAACTGTAAAAAATGGGGAATATTTATCTTATATTTATTTTTTTCATTATAGATTTAATCTTTTTCTATTTTTCATCATAGAATATATATTTTTGAAATGTTTCTTTAAAAATAGATCTTAGTTGTTTTATTGTCTTCATATTGTTAAAAGCAACTATATTTTATTATAACAATAATATTTTATGTGAAGATATTTTATATATAAATATATGTTTTTTATTTTTACTTGTGAAATTTATCCTTTTAATGAATGAAAAAATATTTGGTGAAATTTTCATAAAATTATTTTTAATTAAATTTTTCAATATATATTTTACACAATGTTTAAAAAAATATTATATTGTTTTTATTATAATAATATATCTCCTTTGAAATTTTTTATTAAATATACCATAGTTATTTTATTTTTATTACTTTTATTTTATGATAATATTTATTTTATTTTATTATTTATATTATAATGTATATTTTCTACTTAAATTAAATGATAAAAAATTATTTGTGATATTATTTCTATAAAAATAGTTAAATGTATCTTTCGAAATGAAAAAACATTTTTCAGTTAAAATTTTATTTATAATAGAACACATTAATATTTCTGTTTTTCATTTGGTTTGAAAAATATTTTTGTAGGTCAACAATTTTTCATGTGAAAATATATTTTTTAGGTTTGGTATAGTTTTAAAAAACATGTTATTGTCTTTTATGTTTCAAAACTTATGGTTTCTTTGCATTTTTTACAAAATAATTATAAAAAATAGAATAAGAATATAATTGGAAGAAAAAAAATAATGATTTTTTATTCAACATACCTATTGAAGTTATTTCTATTAATATGTTCTTCATTTTCATTCACTTTTTTTACCTTGCGGTTGATCACTTCCTACAAGAACTTACAAAATGTTCATTGATGTTGATCATTGTGCTAAAAACCTAAAAAACACCATTATAATTCTAATGAAATTGATCTTGAAAATTTTTAAAAGAGGAAGAAGAATGAAAAAATTATTAATTTCCATGAAATTTCTATTATTGGGTTTTTATTGAATTACTTTTTTCAAAGTATTATTTGAATCTCAAAGAAATATTATCAAAAATATGTTTTTGATCTTTCTTATTTCCCCAAGGTTTCTTATCCAAATTTTATTCAATTTTTCAGAAAATTATTTAATTTTAGTTTTGAAAAATAAATAACCTTTTGTGTGGATATTTCCATATATTTTTTTAGTAAATTGTATTTTTTAAAATTAAAATTTTCATTTATTATTCATTTTTAGTGTATTCTTAAAATAATGCAATATTTTGAAAATTCAAAAAAGTTTTATCTCCATTCAATTATAAAATAAAAAAATATTGACACTATTTTAACTCCTAAAATATAATTACCTACAACTATAGATAATTTCATACTATGACGGTGAATCATTTTAAGAAGGAATTTTTTGTTTTAATCTCACATAGACATAGTGATTTTATATCATTAACAAAGATTATAGATAATGTTATTTAAGGATAAGTGGAGTTGTATTACTCTTAATATTAATTTTATCAAGGAATATGATGTGGTGTAAGGATTTTTTTGGAAAAAAGTGATCCATATGATGAGTTTTAATTAGAATATTATTACCTTGGTGATGTGTTATACCTCTTTTATGTCTTTTTATATTATTAATTGTGAGTTTTGTGATCATATGAAGCTATATGGGGGTCTTTATCAAGGATATCCTCCATCACCATATTTTTTCTTATTATATAAAGATACCATGTATTATATTTTTTATTGTGTTTAATGCATGAGTGATTTTTGTTAAGGTAAAGACTGTAAAATCAGGGTCATGTGCATCTCATATTTTCTTTATAGATGATTCAATAACTTTATTTGGGGCCTATAATCAAGACTATTGAACTATTATGGGATATATGGAAAATATTATATGTGGTTCAGGACAAATTATTAATTTTAGTAATTTGTCTTTCTATTTTTATCAAGATTACACTTCAATTATTGTTCAAAACATTATTGGGTTAGTGGGAATTCATGAGATAAAACAACCTGAAAAGTATTTGGTTTTCCAACCAATTATAACTCCCCCTCTAATATATAATTGGTATATAAATAACGATAGAGTGGTTGTTGGATTATAAGGATAGAATATAAAGATAAAATTAAAGTTAGATGGTGTGGTCCTAATTAATGTGTTATATTGAGCCTTGTTATGATATGTGATGAGTTTTATTTGTATTTCTAATACATTATGAAATATATTTAATTCTCTTTTTGAATAATATTTTTTAAATGGCGATCTAAATAAAAAATTAATCATTTGGATTAAATGGGATATACATTGTGAATGTAATGATAAGGGGGTTGGGGTTCAAATATCAAAATGCTTCTAATTTTTCTAGGTCAGAAAAACATTGGTGGTGTATTGAATAATTCATATAAACTTTGGGTCCAAGTATTACAAGGAATATATTTTAAAAAAATCTTAGTTTATTTTTTTTCATTTGGATAATGGTTATTATATGTATAGTGTGGTCTTATTGAGGCGTGTAAGGTTCTCTAGTATAATTTGAGATGGTGGGAGAGTTTGTGTTGTGGTATTTCATTCTAGTATCACAATTGGTTATCTATGAAAAAAACTGAAAAGGTTTTCTCACCTATGAGGAATAAAGATAATAATTTCAAATTATGTTATTTAATCTTGTTTGGAACATTCTAGTCTAATAATTGGCTATCTATGAAACAATTTATAAGGTGGTCTCATCTTGGAGGAAAAAAAGATAGGAATTTAAAAGGATGTGATTTAATATTGTTTGGAGGTTGAGTTTGAAATGTATAAATAATAGAGATTTTTCATTTCCCTTGATTCTATAATGATTATAAATATTCCATTATTTTATACTAATTTTTAGGATTTTATATTTTGAGTGGTTGATCCATCTATGTGTTTTTAGATATGATCTTCAAATATAGTAGAAAATACTTCCCTCTAGGGGTTATATCTGGATGTTTTGAGTTCCACCAAATATTCAAATTAAAAATTGATGAATGTGGAAACAAAAAAAAATTAGTTTTTCTGGGGGTTTTTCATAATATTATTCCTTCAGTTGTTTTAATATTTAAAATAAAAATTGTTGTTGATATAAAATTCACTCGGTGTGGTGGGAAGGATGATTCAGTTCATGTATTTCATGTTTATCCAATATTTTTTATTGTTTTTTGGTTCATTGATACTAGGATTGATTTTTTTTAATAATTAAAGTACATGGGGTAAAATATTTTATGGTTTAAAAAACATATTTTATTCACTTTATAATAATTTTATCATTTATTCTATAAGTGATTACAAGTCAGTATAAATATGTTGATAGATCAAAGTGAATTAATGTGGCATCGCCACACATGATAATGAAAAAGAAAAAGGTATATCATATCGTATCTAAAAATTATATTTTTTTGTGTAGTTAAAGTATCAAAGAAAGGCTAAAAAGGCTAGAGACATTTCCATAATATATCCAAAAATTGGATGAAATGAAATATGAGATAAGTATAAAATTATACACATTATAATTCTATGTTTTTAATTACTATTATAAAGTTCATTACATTGATCAATTTTATTATTTAAATATGTCTTATTTATATTGAAAATGATATTGAACATATTCAATAAAGTTTTTTTAAATGTTTCAAAGTTTACGTCACATTTTTGATAAGTTTGAGAATTATATTATAATTAGAGAAGAAGATAAACAGTCATTGTTTTCCTAATATATGAATATATCTACACATGATAGATATTGAATAAAGTTTAAATGAGAATTGTTCATGTGATATAAATGTAGAGTAAATGAGGATGAAACAAAATACATGACTAAATATTCTAATGAAGATATAAAGGATTCTCCATCAATGATAGAGACATCACATGTAGAATAGATATATCATGACCGATGTTATAGTATTAAATATAAATATAGATGATGATGTATATGAGATTCCACAAGTGATTAATTCATGGATTAGACACACACACACACACACACACATATATATATATATATTATTGTATGCATTTATGTTTAATGATATTATTTCTATATTTAATTTTAAGTTATAACCATGATATGTTAAGGAAATTTTCAAGTTGTTTTCTTGAAAATCGTGTAAGTCAATATCTATAAAGATCTCATGTGAAGATATTCCAAAATGGGAAATAGTGATTAGGTGGGAATAAATTTTAATTAGAGAAGCAATCCACCTATTAAGAATATTTATATAAAAGGTTTCAAATGATTAAATTAAGATAACTAAGAATAATAGATACAATATAAATTGATATGGTGAAATTAAAAGAACTCTATATTGATTTAATACTAATGGGAATCTTTTGATCTTGATAGGTTATGTTAAAATTTATGAGGGTAGAATCATTATAGCTTGAATCCACATTATTTCCATCATTAATTAGATTAATCATTTTAATCATTCCACTATATTTAATAGTTTATAAACAAATTTTATGGATTTTTACATTTTTAATGCTTACCTAAACTAAAAGTAATTTGACACAGTGGTATGATTTTATATTAAAAGTATTTTAAATTGTGTCACCTATAAAAGGTAGTCTTGAATGTATTTTATTGTTCAGAACTAGATGTGTTTATGTTTATCATTTAGATAATAAGTTGGTTGATCATCTAGGGGTAAAAAATCGTAGCTTATATTTATAAAGTGTTATTTCCCCCTTCAAAAGTAATTCCTTAGTGGAAACTATGAATCTTAAGGAGTTATAAGGTGTGAAGAGTAGAGTAGATACACTTTTATCGAAATTATGATAAATATTTGTATCTTACTATTTTATATTTTCTTTTTAGGTTTTGTTTGAATGTTTATTTTATCATTGGTTATTCTGATACATAGTGTGAATTAATTCTTCATATATAATATTACACCACCACTACCTCTATTTTGGATTACTCTTATAAATATTGTAAAGGAAAATTCACCAACCACTCATCATTATATCCATCAACCATAGGGAAAAAATAATTGGTATCGGACCATGTACCTTTTTAGGAATTAGTAATCAACTGATACCCAATAATCGGTATAAGAAAAAGAATATATGGGTTTAGTAATGTATATTTTATAATATATGATATATACAAACATTTTACCCTATACATTATAAAGTCTAAGATAAATTTAGATTATTTTTCATGGATATTAAGGGACGTAAAAATGGATCCATTCCATCTAGACCGCCATTCATTGATGGTGGAAACTATTTTACTTAAAATAAAAAGTGGTGGCATTCTTGAGAAATAATAATGAATAAAGTATACTATTGTGGTAAATTTAAATAAAATTCCTTATTATAATCTCAGTGAGATTACTAATTTAGATGTTATCAATTATAGTCTTAATTCTACTGTTATCTATATATTATTTTACTCTATTAGAAAAATTGTTTTTTGATGAAGTATATAGAGGCACTACTGTTAATGATAGATGAAAATACCTTCTATATTACGAAGTTTATTTGAATAAAATGACTAAAATAAAATGTGATAAAAAATAGAATTTTTTTCATTAAAATGTATTTTTATAACTTCTAATTATTTATATAAGATAAAAGATATAAATAAGAGGTAGAAATTCTCTATTAAGAAAATAAAACAGAGTAATAGAAAATAAAGAAAAAAATAGGAATTTTTAGTGAAAAGTAAACATAAACACTTATTGAGGGTGTGTTACTTACTACTAAATAGTGTTCAATGATAAAACTAGTTGAAGAATCAACTTCACCTTCTTCTTAAAGTAATCCTCCAGATGTGTATAATGTTATATCTATTGAAAAATATTATTTTGATTCAAATGTGATAAAATATAAATAAACTATAGATGAATCAAAGAATGTATTTATTATTTATATTTTTTATGCTTAAAAATAAGTTTTTGCTGATAAATAAAATGAATAATATGATTATGAGTTTTCACATGATTTTCTAATTTAATAATTCTTTGTTATTGAATTTAATGATCAATATGTTAAATAATGACATGATTTATGTGATGAATTTGAATTCATCAGTTATAAGGATTTTAATTTTAAAAATATGTATGGATAAATTATTATTGAAATTTACAGATTAAAAGAAGATAATAAAAATTGATAAGTATTTATTCTAATTCATTTTGGGTTTAAAATTTGGATACATCCATGGTTACATTTACTAAATATAGGGAAAACCTAGAGAAACTATTTCCACTAAAAATAAATTTTAAAAATAAAGGTTTTATGATATTAAATGGTAAAAAGAAATATTTTTTTAAAGAAAATCATGCACTTTTACTACCATAAAATTATTTATTAATCATCATGCTTCTAGTAGTAGATTCAATCACTAAAAAATTAAATAGCTGTTTAATTTTACATCTTCTATGAATCAAAATTTTATTATTGTTTATTCTTATTGAGTTCAAAAGTATTCTGAATATTACATTATTAGACTAAAATATATTTATCAAGCATATGTGATTGTTTTTCTTATTCGGTGTACATATTATATATATTGATTTAATTGGTATACTAACATGTTATTAATTATTGTTTTTTATTTTAATTTTAACTCATTCTATATCATTTACTATAATTTTAACTTCTTGGATTAATGGTATATTTAGGATGATACCATTAACTCATTGGTATATTTATGGAAATATCATTAAATTAGAAAATTTTATTATAATGTTCATGTTTTTAGGGGTGTTATTCCATTAGTAATTTTATGCATGTACATGTTCTTATTTTAAATATCAGACTCTTTGGAGGAAAGTATTTGATATCTTACTGCTAATATATTAGCTCATCATTTCATTAAAATCATATTAAGTTTTTAGATTAATTGTTTTATATATAGGGGGATGTAAATTTACTGTTTATACATTGTTAAAAAATTGGTATACACTTTTTTGTATTAAAAAATATATTTTATATGATTTTTATGTGCACCAAGGTGATATTATTATTTTTTTGGAAGGGAAATTTTTATTTTATGAATGAATGTTTTGAGTCAGTAAATTAACTATGATTATGAATAGAATATTGAACATTATGGTTTTATTTTTATATAAATTATAAAAAATATGAGTATATTCTTTTATTATTTTAATTATCAAAAAATGGTAATATTTTTAGTTCATAAGAAATTGGATTGATTTATTTTAATAATTACAAAACACATGGTGAATTATTATGTGATCTAAAAAATGTTGTATTCACTATATTTTGATCTAATCATTTATTCTATACATTATTACTTGTCATTGTATGAATTACAATATATCAATTTCAATAAAGGATTCATTTTTGAATGTGACCATAATGAAGAAGTTATTTTATATATTATAAAAAAATTATAGTGTTTCCCTTGTTTTGTGTATCAAAGAAAACCTAACATAACTATAGATATGGATATAACATAATTAATGATTGGATAAAATGTTGTACTTGAAATAATAATATTATTTAGCATCATTATTATTAGGTAGATTTTTGAATCAATCTACCTTATTCTTATCTATGGTTTTTTGAATTCACAAAGCACTTTACCAAGATTTTTATTTAGCTTAAAGTTCATTGCTTGAGTTTTTTTGTATACTGACTAATTGTATGATCATATGTTTTGATGAACTAAAAAAAACTATGCATCTATCATAAAATGTTGTTTCTATGGTAGTATGAACATAAAAATGCATCATATGATAGAGGTTGAAGTTACTCTTATTGGAATATAGAGTGTTTCATATAATGTAGTTACAACCATCCTTGATGATCTCGTAATTTTAACATTTTAGTTTCTTTATAAATTCATTTATAAATATAATTGGAGGCTTCAAGTAATTGAATTTGTTGAACATACATGAATTTATGTAGCCATTTGGATGTTTTTTAGATTCTCATGATCGTTTAGCGATTCTGATGATTTTTACTTTTTGTGTGTACTTAGAGCTACCATTATGAGGTTTTAATTCAAATGGTTTGAGTTACCTTGTATTTTTTCTTTATCCAATTCTACCAGATCAAGGAGATTTTATCCTTAGAACATGTGATTATTCTGATCAAGGATATTGATGAGATTCCAAGTATAGGAGGTTTTTATAACTTCCAACATATTTAAAATTGATGTAGTCCTGATGAGGAATTTATATTGATAGATATATTGAGGATGAGATTAGGTCTAGATCTAGCTACATCTGACCATGGTGTTGAAGAATTTTTTTCAATAATTTGTTAATATCATAACTATGATAGTTTATGATGTTTCAGTTATGGAAATGGGATACCTTAGAGTAGGTTTATAGATCCTCATATCACTTTTTATGAAAGATAAGGGTTCCTTTGATTGGAATTATTTAGTAAGAATATCCTTTAGAGGTATTCGAATTGATATTTGATACTCTTAGTAATGTTTAAAAAATTGTACTTTATTTTCAACTATTTTATTTTTTAAATTGAATAGTGGTTATCTTAAGATTGTGAAATTTTTAATTCATACATTTTCTTTGTAATATAATTTTATTATAAGTTATATTTTATGATCAACTTATTAACTTGAGTGGGATAAAATTTGAAGTTAGATTTAGGCTACAATTCCCCCCTCTTGTAACTACTATTTTTCTCACCCTAAATGACAATAATTATATTTTGTCATATGATTGATTTTTATGACATTGTACCCATTATGATGATCTATTTTTTGTTCTTAATATAAATTTCATTATTTTTATCTCTTTGATTATCAAAATATATCTTGTATATATTAAAAGGATTGTGAATATATTTTATAATTTTTTGCATGAAACATTTAAAAGTGTGTATAATAGTTTTGTTGTGTTCAAGAATTAGAGTAGGATTATAGGAGAAGATAAATAATCATGTTTCGCCTATGATATGTATATAAATATATGTGATAGAGTTTAAACAAATTTTAAATGGATATTATGCATGCAATATGGATTGGACAAAAATATGGAAAAAATACTTCAAATTATGGAATACATGGATGAAGATATACTAGATAAACGACTTATAATAGATATAATATATAAAATATAGAGATATTCTAACTAGTGGTGTGGTATTATATTGAATTATGGATGATGATATAGATATGATTCCACCTATAATGAATCTATGAAAAATAAGATGAAAATAATATTGCATGCATTTATGTTTAGCCATGGGTTCTATTTATCTCACAAATTGGAAAAACCAAAAATAAAAAAAATCATAAGAACATTAATAATAAATCCTCACTTATGGTTGTTATTTGGTAGAAAACCCTCTGAAAGATTACAAACAGAAGTACTCAAGAAGATTTGAAGTTGTGGCATTCATCACATAAGAAATATTCATATAGATTTTCATTTTTATGCTTCTACTTCTTTACCTTTATCTCACACTAGTATTTATAAAATAAGGTTCTAACGGCTCTAATATTTTGATTCCATTTTTCTCAGGTTCAATTGTAACCACATCGAGAGCCTCAGTTATTCTTCTGATGAATATAATATTGTTGTGTTTCTTTCAATAATTTTTTTCCATCCCTACTATAGTGCTCATTCAGAAAAACAAAATCAAAAACCAAACTCCTTCCAAATCATTTTTTAAAGTAAAATAATAATTATTTACTTACACATTAATTTTGGTAAACTTACTCATAACAAGATTCTTCAAATTATAGTAGTGTAATTTGGAATGAATTTTTAAGATACTAAAAAAATTGACTTGAAAATTATTATATAATAAAACAAAAATAATAATATATGTATTTTTATTTTCAAAATAAATATAAGAATAATACTTTTGACCCAATAAAGAATAATAGATTTATCTACTTAGAAAGTAGCCAATTATATCAACCTAGAGATAATACTCATGTCAAAGATCAGTGTTAAAGTGTGATAATTCTTTTCTAGAATAGTTTCAATGTAAGATTTATTAATAGAATCTAGTTGTTGGAATTTTTATATTGAAAAACTTGTATAAGTTATATTTAAACATATTTAAATAGTTCCAATATTTTGAAGAATATCTAGCTGAGATATAAAGAACCATCCATGGAGTACTGATAATAAAAGCTAATAAAATAGTTATTAATATCTCTTGGATGAATTTTTTATAATAGTGGATATGTCCTAGTTTCATTTAAAGTGACATGGAAATGAATCTATGAATTTTGGAATTCATAGGTGATGATGAATTTGAGAAAGTCAACAATTTTATAAAGATGATCATCTATACTGAGAAAATGGATAAGTCATATGCTGCGTAAAGATCACGCATACTTGAGAAAATGAAAATATGATAATGGATGGGGTTCTTGGAGATATATAATTATTATTACTCACTTTATAAAGATCATCTAATAATTTATAAACATAATTTTCCTATATATAAGAATGAATCTGAAAGAGTATAAGGATCATTTATCATCTATGTATTCATCAAGATTGGTTTCTGTAAGGATGATGAATTCATATGGATATTTGTATGGATGATTAGTGCATATGTAAACATCATTTTATTCTATTTAAGGATCAATACTTTCCAAAAAATTGTTAATTTTGTAGACTGAAAATTAGAGTTTCTAGAATCAATATTCTAAAGAGAAAATAAGATTGTGATGATGCTAAAGAATATCTTAAATCTTCCAAACATAAAACAAATTTAAAAGGGTGAGTGATTAAAGATCTAAATTATGATAATATTATCTTCAATGTTTGTAATGGTAGATAAAATGAAAAGGATATTCTAGAAATTAAATACAGTTATAAATAAAAGTAAAGAAATTCCAAAATAAGAATATGTTATATTTGATGATTTCTATGTGATTATTTAGAGATAAAAATATTATAAATTAATTATTGATTCATTAATTTGAAGAAGTAAAGATTTATAATATGTTATCTAAAATTTCTGACATTAGCTAGATTTTGTACAGAGTTTAGGGGAAGATCTCAGGCTATAAAAAGTTACTCTATGCTGCAAATTATTTGATTTTTATTCTTATACAACCACAAAAGATTGTTCTATTTGTGAATTACATAGAGATAGCATGATAAAACTATATTTATAAGACAAAGGTATAATTGTACATCTGATATAATGGGCTTAAAATGAGAAAAATAAAAAAGGTAACTCTATTAATTTTACTAGTGATAGTTGTTTGAGAAAATAGAATATAGGGAGATCATGGGATGTATGATAAAATGATTTATTTTGGCTTTCATGTTAACTCCTACTATATTTTATTTTTCAAAATTTCGAAAAGACCCAAAAAAATTGATTGGAAAACTATAATGAAATGGAATATGAAGGGATAAAATAATAATAATTTGAGGAGAAAGAATGAGTTAGTGAAAACAAAAGAGTGGTCTAAGAGAACCAAACCCTCTAGAAGAAGAAACATAATAAGAATAATTTATCTTAGAATGATGTTGTAAATAATATAAGTATTGAAGAAGAGAAATGGAGGAGTAATAGAAGGTTTATTTTTTAAACCAATCACAATTTCAAACAGTTTTATAAAAGTTTGAGTAGAGAAGAGAGAAGTATAAGAACTGTGAGAGTCAACTTTCATTGAGAAAGAACATATCTGTTGTTTAGTGTTTTAATCACTAAGAGAAATTATAGATCTATGTTATCTAGTGTACATATGATAGGTAATATTTTTCTAGGATATATCCTTGATGTTTGATTTGATAAGAATCAAGATGATTTTGAAGAAGACCTAGGAAACTATGTAGTTTTCTGACACCCAATTTTATAATATATTATTAAAGACATAAATGAATTCAAATAAACTTTTAGGGATGAATATGGTTAGTTTCTATATGCAGTGGCATACCAGGATAGATTATTGATCTACTTTAAAGAGTAGGAAAGAAACATGGAAGACTGGTGTGATACCAGTATAAAGAACATGTGGTATACATCATATTTACTTATGTAATATAGTGAATAGTTTACTTGTGTAATATTGTGAACATATTTAACTATATAAAATGGTAAATTTTCACTTATGTAAAATTGTGGACTTGGTTTCAGGATGATACTTGGGCAACCCATTTTACTTTGATAATAAGATTTATTGTAGAGAATATATGACTTTTATATCCCAAGCACAGTAAGGAGTATGATTCCAAGAAGGGGTTGAACCTTATAAAAACATATGTTTCAAAATAAACTATATATAGTTGTATACTAGGTAAAATAATAAAATATTCAACTATATTAATAAAAAATATACGATAAAATTCTAAAGGTGTTAAATGGTTCAAATAATAAATTATAATTTGCTAAAATGTTGACCATGATTGATTCACCTCCCTCTTAGGTGTGTCTACACCAATCCTACCTAGACTATAAATTGGTATTATAACTAAGTTTCTCTTTTATTAGATATATTTTTAATCTCTAGTGGTTTTTAACTTACTTCTTGAATTTTATATATGATTTTAATTGAGAATATCCTCATTTGAAAAAAGCTATATATATTCATAATGAAGTAGATTTAGAACTTTTTTCTAAAATATTGAATAATATAAAAAATAAATTGTCTAAGAAGAATAGAAGAATTTTCAAGAAGTAAGTTTTTTCACCACTCTTTGAAGGTAGTCAAAGTGGCAGTTCATCGGGAAAATTAGTTAAAATCCATCCTTGAAAAAAAGTTTTTTGAGACAATGAAGAGTGTGAATTTAATGATTCGGTTGAACAACTCTACCATGGGGTTAAGATTATATTAATAAATTTCATGATTAAGATATCACTCATATATTTTTATTTATTTATGAGAGAGATTATTATATTATACAAATAGAAAATCATGTAAGAGCTATTACCAAAGAATTTGTAGAATAGTTTTAAAAATGAAACTCTCTCATTAATGAAAAAAGATAAGGATAAATCCCTATATATAAGAAGAGATAAATTTAAATTTTTTTAAGATAAATTGAAATATAGTCTTGATGATAAATAAAAATTAAATAAAATTGGAGAGGAGAAGCATCCACATCATGATCAGTGAAAAGGGTAATTATCACGAACTTGCCCAGAAACCCTAGTATAATAACATAACCTGAAAGGAATTATCGTTCCCCATAGATTTGTGGCTAGAAACTGGAATCATACAAGAATTATAAGGGACCAATTTTTTCACAAATGAGAATAAGATAAAATATATTAGTCAGTATGATCAATGCTTCTTAGGGAGAATTCACCACAATCAAGTAGGTAAAACAAACAAAAAATATGGCATTATCAAGGGACACATCAGCTGAAAAGATAAAATATTAGACTTCTCTGATGTAATAGGTGTATCACATCCCCACCAGTCACCACACTACCACAAAATGGGCCAAGGCTAGCGCCGCCCTTTATCATCACTAACGAAAAAGAACTGATAAAGGGGGTACCTTTATCAGTGCTAAAAAAGCGCTGATAAAGGTACCCCCTTTAAAAGTTCTTTATTTACCGCTGTTAAAGGGTACCCCTTTATTAGCGCTTTTTTTAGTAGCGCTGATAGAGGGGGGTCTTTATCTGTGATTTTTTAAAAGGGCTCATAAAGGGTCTACTTCCAAAAAAATAATTAAAAAAAATATTATTATTTAAATATATAGATATAGTTATATTGATATAAATATAATATATATATTTTAAATATAATTGTAAATATATTTTAGATAAGTATAAATATATAGTTACACTTAATATATAAAATATTTAGTGAAAATGGATTATAAAAAAATTAAAAAAATATTTTTAATTAATAATTTGCTAATTATTATGGAGTAATAATCATTTAATAACAATTTGAAGACTAAAAAAATTTAAAAAATTTAAAAAAGATCCAAAATATGTTGAAAACGCAACGCGAACTTTAAATGGCCATAACATTTGATACAGGTGTCTGTTTGAGCTCTACCATATATCAAATCAAATCATGCGACGAGCTTTACACCCTTGTGACCTCGAGAGACCTTGGGCAAGGTTTTTCTGAAGTCAAAAAAGGACTAGAAGGCCTCCAAAACTGAGTTTTTAGTCAGGATACCTAGATTGTTTAACATTTTGTGGATTTTCATCCTCGTTTAAGGGGGTATTATTGGATTTTGTTGGTGGGAACTGAATTTATTCCAAGTTATTAAATTTATATTGATATTATGTTATTGAAATTTTATCATTTTTTATAATGCACTGCTGCTTATAATCAAATATATAATAATATATACATATTTTTTATATATTCACACATAAAAATTTAATTATAAATATAAATAATAAAATATATTTACATATAAAATATATTAGATTTATCTAAATTATAACTAATATCCATTTTATTTAAAATAAAAATTTATGAATATTTATATACCTATATATTAATCTAACTATATATATATATTAATATAACTACATATATATATTAATATAACTATAAATATATATATTAATATCACTATAAATATATATATTAATATAACTATATATATATTAATCTAAATTATATATTAATATAAATATATATTACTATACGAATAAATATAACTATATATATATCATGAAATGGAAAAAAATTAAAATAGACGAGTGGTAAGGGCTTAGGAGAGCAGGGGGGAGGTCTCGAGTTCAAAACCTGGTGGAGGTAGGGGTGCGTGCACATGGGGGAATATGGGATCTAGAGCTGATAATGGGTGGGGGATAGTGCTGATAAAGGGTGGAGGGGGTGCATGGGGGCCATGGAGGTGTGGGAAGGCGTTGATAATGGGGGGGCACAAGCGCTGTAAAAAGCCCCCCCCCCCCCCTGAGATTGCAAAGATTTATTTAAAAAAAATTATTTTTTTTAAATTTTATCAGCGCTAAAAAAAGTACTGATAAAAGGGGTCTTTTATCAGTGCTAAAAATAAAGCATTGATAAAGGACCCTTTTATCAGCGCTTCATTTTAACGCTGGTAAAAGACCCCTTTTATCAGCTCTTTTTTAGCACTGATAAAAGGGGTCTTTATCAGTGCTTTTTGGAGAGCTGATAAAGGGGAACCCCCCTGCCCTTTATCTACGCCTTTAATAGTGCTTTTCTAGTGATGTTAAAGGCCATTTTTAGTGCTGATAAAAGGGGTATTTGTAGTAGTGACACCACCACTTCAAGTCCCAAGGACCAATAACATACACCACCTCTAAGTGGTGATTTACCTTTTCTTGTACATGAAATAAGATAATCTAATAATGCTCGAAGGTAAAGGTAGTGTGTGATCTAAACAGCCTCGTAGTGTCTCACCAATGGTTCCATAATCAATTCCTAAACAATTAAACCAATTATAATTTCAATTTAAATAAAAAAAGCATGTAATTAAATTTTTATATTCTTAGAAAACATGATTTAAATTCCAAATAGATGATAGATATTTCAAAATAGACTTAAATAAACATATTATATAAAAAAATTATACCAAAAAGTTGGCATAAATAATCCAGATCCATAATATATAGAATACAATCATCAAATAAAAACATATCATAGAACCATGTAGTAATACCTATGGTCTGTTAGTTTTTAGAAATAGGATCCTCACACTACTCAATCAGTGATCTCATCTTACTGTGTGCACATGTCCCTCGACTCAGGCTGTCGAGACTCAACTCCCCTTCAGGGAAAACATTCCTTAATAAGTTTATGCCAGTGTTTTCATCATATATCCATTTCTATGGGGTTAGATCCTAGCACGATTTTCCTAATTACCCACTAACTACCTAGTCTCACATGTTCTTCAATCAATAAACTAATCAATCATGGTAAAATCAATAATTTTAAATCAATTCAAAATACAATTTCCCAATTCCAGTTTTCAACATCCCTTTCTCATTTAAAAACAAAATCATAGGTTTTCATTAATTCATGCATTATCAAATAATATTTTAAATTTATATATTTATCTCAAGGTACAAAATTAAATCATTTATCAAATTAGTTTCCAAATTAATCCAAAAATTTATCTCAAATCCACCCAAAAAATTTCAATTCCATTGAAATTGGGGGTTTCCACAATTTCTATACCCTTTTTAAAATTAAACATAAATCATCTCAAATTAGGGTTTATAATAATGTAAAAACTCATATAAAATCAATCATGAAAATTAGGGTTTAAATTATAGGTTAGTATCATATGGAACCACCTACCTTTAATCAGTGATCAAATAAACACCCACAATGGGAAACACCAATTAGGAATGAAAAAGAACGAGATAAATAAGGAAATACTGGATAAAAAATCATCATGATCAAACTCTAATTCAATCAATACACATGATAACAAACCATTTTCAAAGAAGGATAGTATAGAGGAGGAGAGAAAAATAATGGGAAAACTCGCCGAAGATAAAATTACAAATTGAGACATCCAAAAGGGAAGAAATAACCAATAAATTTCTTAGGGTTGCACTAGGGTTTCAAGGGAAGATGATTCATAAATAAAGAAACTGTTTCAAGATCCAGCACATAAAAAAAAATTGGGCACAATGAATTCGCATCATGAATCCTATTCATGTTGTGAATATCCCAAGTGGTGTGTACACCAAAAAATGCATCGTATCAGGTTAGAAACCATGATCTTGACCAATTCACATTGTGAAAAAAAATTCACATGTTAAATGTAATTCACACCATGAAACTATTTTAGGGCTTCCTTTGGGAAATAAATTCATGTTGTGTAATGATTCACAACATGAAAAGGTTTTTAAGAGAAAACCCATTCTAGTTTCTATATAGAAACTACCAAATACCTAATAACCTAAAAAAAGAACTCTTTAAACACTTTAAGGGGTGTTCCTTAAACCATGATTCTATAACCTCTACACCATAAACACTTTTTGTCACAATAAATCATTTCAATAAGATTCCCAATCAAATAAATGAGGGAACTAATCTCTCATAAGTTCATCACACTTGCATATATCATACAAATCATAACCATACTTCCAAATCACATGGACCAAAGGTATCATATTCCTATGAAAAACCTTTATATTAGAATGAACAATCCTGAATGGATACTCAGTCATAGATAAATTGGGTGCAACACCAAGATCTACCAAACTCAAAACACGATATAGGTAATAAATATAATTTCAAAGAGATAATACATGAAAAAATTGTAGATAAAAGAAAATTGTGGAAGAAGTTACAAACTATAGGTCATTTTACCCACTCCCTCAATAATCTCAAAAGAACCCAACCGAAGTGAAACTAAAAAATCAGCAGGTCAGCAACATAAAACTCTAATGGTCCTCATTTAAGATCATTATAGGATTTATACCGGCTTTGTGTCATCTCTATTATTTGAGGAATAAATTTAATCCTCATCACCATCTCTTGCACCAAACTCGGTCAAACCAAGGAAGATTCAACAATCTCCTACCAACACTAAAAATATCTACAAAGTCATCCATATGAGGCCTCCAAATGTTCCATTCTAATAGCGTATTGGTAAATGTTGTTGTAGTAAAACTCAACCATTCCCAAATGGTAATCCTAATCTCCATAAAAGTAAAGAATGAAAGAATGTAGTATATCCTTAAGAATCCATATAGATAAATATATTTGGCCATCCATCCATAGATGATATTTCATTATCAAATGTACCTTGGACCCCATTACCTCTTAGTGGCCTCCCTATAAGTGATAAGTGAAATAGAGATCCCTATCAGAGACTGTAGTATATGGAACTCCATTCAATCAAACATCCTTTTACATGTAGAGGAATCCCAAGTCCTCAAATTTTGTTGTATCTTGAATGGGTATAAATTGATCTGATTTGGTAAGACTATAAAAATCACCCATATAGAATTTTTCCCTTGTGGAGTATGCAGAAACCCAACCATAATTTCCATAGAAATATTATCCAACTTCCAAGTCAGCATGATTACTGGATAAAGAAAACCCGAAGGTCTATGGTTCTCAACTTTGAAATATTGGATGGTATAATAATTAGAAACATATTTAACAATGTTTCATCACATACCTAGCTAGAAAAATTGATGTCACATATCACAGAACATATTTGTGGTAACTGAGTGTACTCCCACTAGGAATTATGGAAACCCCACAACACCACATTTCTCATAGGAAAATGTAAAACATATTAGTTCCAAAAACATATGATACTATTAGAAGATAAAATCTACTAATCAATGGTCTCTCCATAAAAAAATAGAGTACCTAAATCCATGAAATTCATCATTAAATTACTACTACTAAAGAACCATCTTTATAAGATGGAATTTCAACTGTAGGATCACCAAAATAAACTCAAACTCATTCACCTAGACTACTAATTTAAAATAAGAAAATAGAGACATAAGATTATAATATTTTAATTATTCTTTCATATCCTAGGTCATATTTTTTCTTCTCAAATAATTAGCAATGAAATTCCCCATTCTAGAGGTATAAGCAATGTTGAAATCAAAGGACTAAAATTACTCCACCGATTGCCTCCAATGAAGATTCAAATCATTTTGAGAGAATATATAACTCAATATTTTTTGTCTAGAATGAATTTTAAACCTTTATTTGAAAAGTTATTTCCTACAACTCTTAAGATCATGTATCAAAATTACAAGTATGAGGTCATGGGTCTGATAATTATTCTCATGTGTCTTAAAAGGTATATAATATTTTAATACCATGTGATCACCCTACATAAGGCCCAAAACCAAACCAAAGCCTGATGCATCACAGAATATCATGTTTCCCTTCCTAGCCTCTAAAAGATTCAACACTAGTGAATAATTCAAAATATGTTTCAAATCAACAAAATTACTTTGACATTTCTCATCCCAAATGAACATTACTCCTTTCCGAGTGATATTGGTTATTAGAGAATCCATCTTTGAGAAATATTTGATGAATCAGTAGTAATATACTTCCAAATCTAAGAATCTTTGAATGTAGAAAACATTACACAGTTTTTCCCATGTTATAACATCTTTCACATTCTTAGGATCATCTAAAATACCATTTTTTGAGACCATGGTTCCCAAAAACATCACTTCATGAATCCTAAAATTAATTTTCAAAATATTCACATAAATTTGATGATTTTTCAAGATTTTAATAACTTATTTAAAATGATGCACATGATCCTCCTCAATCTAAGAGTAATCCAAGATTTCCTCAAGAAATACCACCATGAATGAGTCAAGGTACACATGAAATATCTTATTAATCAAATCCATAAAAACTATAAGATCATTGGTTAGATAAAATGTCATAAAAAGATAATTATAATATCTATACCTACTCTTGAAGGTAGTTTTGAAAATGTCAAACTCTTTAATCCTCAACTGGTGATAACCAGATCAAAGATCCATCTCTGAGAACAACTTCACCCCTTTCAACGGGTCAAATATATTATCAAAATGTGGAAACATATATTTGTTCTTTAACATGACTTGATTTAGTTTTTAGTAATTAATAAATAAGTGATGTGTTCCATCACCTTTCTTCATAAGGAGAATAGGTTGTACCCAAGTTGACACACTTTGGCATATGAAACATTTCTATTGAAAATGATCCAACTTAGATTACAACTCTTTCAAATCTATTGGTTCCATATAGTAAGAAGGAATAGATGATAGTTGGGTACCATGTACTAAATCAATAAAAAAAATTAACCTCTCTTACTAGTGGAAAGCCATAGAAATCTTGTGGAAAAACATTAGGAAACACGATGACAACTAGAAGGAGATATCACTTAAATATTACTACTCTAATAATAATAAAACAATGATATTACCCTTCCCAACTCTAAAAAATATATTTTTATCCCTATTATACCACGAATCCCATTCTCATTAAAAAATATGGCACAACCCATTAGGTGTAGTAAAGGATACTCAGGGAACCTAATAGTCAATATAGTCCATATGAGCAATCATCTAATCCATCCCAAAAATGATGTCAAGTGGATTCATGTCAGGAACTAGAAAATTACAAGTAATCACAATATTTGATAATGAGAAAACATAAGAAGTACACTACGTACCATGCTCTCTCTTTATTCTATGGGGTGTGGTAATATCCATCACACAAGACAAAATCTATATAGGAAGATTCAAAAAATTCACAACATGGGATGATATATACAAGTGAGATACACCCATTTCAAATAAATCAGTCACTAAAGATGAATCTGTATTGATGATACCTATTAGAGTTTTTGGACCCCCAATAGCTTACTTTAGATAATCTTCCACAATGTGAAGAAGCTTTGTTATGGATTCTTGTGACCAGAACCCCGTAGCTTCTAAAGATCTAATTGTTCCATATTAATTAAAGGTCCTAATGTGCATGTTTCACTAAACAGAGTAGAAATGATATGGTAAAAATTATTCATGTGTCCTAAGTGACCACAATAACTATAGATATCGGGTGCCTCAATGAAAACCCACAAAAAATTCCCAACCTTAACACATTAAAAGCAAGTCAAAGGGCCTCTTCCAGGTTTTGTGGGAGTTCTAGATGACACATTCTATCAAGATCAACCATGAGACTCAACACACTTTCTATTACCATTAAATGAATTCATAGAACATCTACTAAGAGAAAAATTAACTCTAATAAAACTTTACATACTAGCCAAATCAAGCTCATCCATCAATGCCCTATCTATTACAACAGCCTAATAAGTGAGATTCAACATGAAAACCTTGGATCAAATATTAGCAAGATGACCCATCTAAAACATCAAGTCTTCAGTTTATCATTATCACCAACTCAATATAAAAAATAATATTATTAGAAAAACAAATCGCATACTATGTCATAGTCATATTACCCTACTATAGGTTGAGAAAATCCATGGGCTTTGCTAAGCCTATAGACAATAGACACAACTGATCAATGAAAATAACTATAAGGTATTTACATTCTAAAACCTCATGCTTATTTACCCTCATCATCGAATCCTATCATCTTCTACTAGATCCCTCAAGATTTAAGGTAATACATTTTATTTTAATCAAATATCCATTTCCAATAACTCAAAAAGAAGATCGATATTTTTCTACCAACACTCGGCTTCTTGGTGATCATTAGAAACTTGGAATACTTGTGGTTTTTAATGAAGAAAATATTGAGAATGATCTCTCGATTAATCCCTTCACGATTCCATTACCATGAAAAAAATCCGAATGGGTGCAGGTACCTATCCCATAGATTAGACATCACCAACCACTATCTAAACAAAATTCTGATATACTAGGGTATTTGATCAATGTGGTTCACTAGCAGTTTCCTCCTGTGACCTATTTAAACTTCTTCTTAGAGGCATGATGCAACAAAATATCAACAGGAAACACTGAATCATTGATAAGGATTCATATATCAATACCTCAATCAATAGTTACAAGTATATCAATCACTCAGATCATTTGGGAAAAGACTAGAAATCAGATCGAACATACCTTAAGGACACTTTATCTAAACAACCATAGTGACTTAAGGCTCATTAAAATGAGAGATGGTTATGAAATTTCTTGGAACTAACTTCTAAGTCCCATAAATCCTAGCCCATGTATACTATGGAAACTCAAATGCATACTTAAATCAATGAAATATGCACAACTTGCACCTCTAATACAATTTTTCATGAACCAACCAAAATACCCTGGTATGCTGATACCCAATCCAACATTTACATATCCCCAAGGTAATTCCCAATCCCCATGAGTTGTAAAATAGAACCTATAATCATACAAGAATCACAATGGAATGATTTTTCCCCAAAAAAGAAGAATACAAAATATATAAGTCATTATGTTCAAAACTCTTTATGGAGAAATTACTAGAATCAAATAGGTAAAAAAACCCAAAAAAATGCATCATCCAGTGACAACATATTCAAAATAAAAAATATTATACATATCCCTTGTAATAAGTGTATCACATCCCTAATAGTCACCACCACCACTCCAGGTCCCAAGGATCAAGAACATCCATAACATATAAGTGGTGATTTCCCTTTTCTTGGAGCTAGAATAAGATAATCTACAAACACATGAATGAAAAGATAGGGTATGAGTTAAAAACCCATTAGGATCTCACTCGGTGTTCCATAATCAATTATATAATAATTTATTCAGTTATGATTTCAATTTAAATAAAAAAGGCACGGAATGACACTTACATATTATCATCAAACAATGATTTAAATTCAAAATGGATGGTTGATATATCAAAACAGACTAAATAAACATTTTATGTAAAAAGATTATATAAAATAAAGAGAATGAATAAATAAGTTATCTAATCAATGTAATTTAATCATCAAATCAAAACATGTCACAACACCATGTAATAAGACATGTGTTTTGTTAGCTTCTTGAAATAGTATCCTCACACTACTCAATCGGTGATCTCGACTCAATGTGTACACACATACCTTGGATTGGGTTGTCGAGACTCAACTCCCCATTAGGTAAAACATGTCATAGTAATTTTATGTCAGTGTTTTCATTATCAATACTTTTCTAAGGGGTTAGATGTGTGTTTTTCTAATTCCCCACTAACTACCCAGTATCACATGTCATTCAATCAATTAATCAGTCAATAATGGGGAAATCAATAATTTCAAATCAATTAAAAATACAAAATTTCAATTCTAGTTTTTGACATGACTTTATCATTTCAAAACCAAATCACATGTTTTCATCAATTAATCCCATTTAAAATCATCTTTCCATTTAATCCATTTATCTCAAGGTTCAGAATTAAATCTTTTCATCAAATAAATCCATCAATTTTTCTCAAATCTACCCAAAAAATTTAATTCTATTGAATTTGTAGTTTTTTTAAATTGACATTGCCTTTTTAAAATCAAGCTTCAATAATATCAAATCTGGGTTTTTAAATATTTTAAAAAAACATTTCAAATCAATAAATAAAATTAGTGTTTCAATTATAGGGGAAAATCATTTGGAACCACATATATTTAATTAGTGATTAAATCAACACCCACAATGGGAAACACCAATGAAGATCAAAGGTGAAGAATATTAACAATTAAATCCAATTTCACAAATCATCAAGATAAAACTTTGATTCAATCAAAAAATATGAGGTCACACTGCTATTAAAAAATGGTAATGGAGAGGAGTAGAAAACCAAAATGAGGAAACTCTCCATAGTTCAAATGGAAAATTGATACATCTATAAGGGAAAAATCTGAATAAAAATAGCTAAAGTAACCCTAGGGGTTTTAGTAAAGAAGTTAAACAAAAAAATAATATATTTTAGACTATAGTGAATAAAAAATCACTGGGCTAGAGGAATTTATGTCATGAATCCTATTCATCGAATGAATATACCAAGAGAATTATATGCCAAAAAATATGTCACCTCAGGTTAAAAATCCCAATCATGACCAATTTAGATCATAAAAACAATTCAAATATTAAATTTAATTCACTTAATGAGACTATCTCAGATCTTATGTTGGGTGATCTATTCACATCATGAATTTGATTCATGTCATGAAATGGTCCTACAAACAACACCCATCATAGTTCCTATAGAGACTCTCCCAAAAACCTATGAACATAGGAAAAGACTCTTTAGGTATTTCAAAGGGAAATTCCTTAAAACAAGATTTTATAGTAACCCACTATCAAGTTAATTTATTTTACACTCAATATATGTTATCTGTTAGTGCAGAAAAAAGTAAAAAACTATAGAAATATGGAAGGAAAAAAATCCAATAAATTCATCACATCATCTTGGGTGAATATCAGCCTCTCCAAGAATATCGTCTATCTAACATAAGTTCAAAAGAGTGATGAAAGTACTCTAAAAATCTGGTTGTGGATTTCATCTTTGCAAACTACTCCTAAAACCTATATAGAATGAACATAGACATCATAAATACTTATGGAATTATGATTCCAATAACTTTAATATTATGGATATAAAAAAATTGTGAATAAGAAACAACGACTGATACCATCATACTAAAGTAGATAAGGGATAGTTTAAGAAACTATAAACATGGTGATCAATATAATCTAAAAATAAATAATAATAACATAATAAATTTATTATAAAATGTTAATATAAAATGAAAAAATATTAATAAGGTTTTAAAATAGATTATTTTTAATTACTATTTCATTAAACTATAAGTTATATCACCTCCAAGCAGTTGACTATCCAAGGTAAGGGTTTCACTTATAATATCTCCTTGAAATTCAGATTATATATATCTAAATAGAAATTAGGGAATATCTATGTATGTTATCTACAAATAAACCTTTATATTATTATCCTCTAGTCATTTTTTGGGATTACATGTTTTTTTTACCATTTCCATCTTATTGATTTATAATTCACCCAAAATTGTTTTTTTAAGTGGGATCAAATTTATCTATTTTTTATTTTGAATCCTCCACCTCCATGTATTGTTTCATAAAATTACATATCTATACATATATTATTGTTCAAGGTCACATTCTATTGACTTTTATTTACCTAAAAAGTGTGAAAGTAATATTTTTAACTCTTCTTTTATATTTCTTCTTAGTTACTTTATTCCACGGTATTATTCTATATTATTTATGAATCATCTATTTAACATTTTCTTGCAAAAAAATTAAAAATATTTTATTTCCTTTATCATTATCATTTTAATCTATATATTCACAATGTTTTTGTTTTAAATGAAAGTGGGTAGAAATGAAAATGGTTTTTCTTTTTTGTTTTTCAATAATTTTCTTATTGTCCACTGAGATATTTTTGATCAATGTTAATATAAATTTCTTTATACTTCATGTAATTATATATTATTCATAATAATTTACTATAATAATATAATACCTTCATTCATTACTCAAATTTTTATGTATCAATATTTTTGATAGTATGAAATATATATGAGAGGATTAATCCATTGTTGCCTTTGTATTTCTTTATCTATATAACATTTATATCAATGTATTTATATTACCTGTTACCTATAATTACTTCTTATAATTTATGGGTATTCACTTGTATATTCATAAAATATTATTGACTAGGGAAATTTATTTATATAGTCATATATTATTTTATTCTCTACAATATGAATATCATATATATTTTTCTATTTGAAGAGTTTTTACCTATATATAATCTTTCATACATTGGATAGTTTTTATAACTGATAAAAGTTTATATGTTAGCCATTTTATATCCATGGGTTAATCTAGTTATTATACATGACTAATTTCATGTGGTGCACAAATGTATGGATTATCATTATATGATGTGTGGGCCTATAATTATATAGAAATATAATACATGGGGTAAATCATACATCTCATAAGATATTATATTATGGGACATGGGTGGTTAACTTAGTGCAATGTGTTATAGGATATGAAAGGTTATCCTAGTCCAATATTTTATGAGACATGGGTGGTTTTTCCAATTAATTATGTATTGGTAAATAGATGGTTTTCCTAGTACACTATAATATAAAAGTATTAGTGGTTAGCCTTGAAATATACTTATGATAGATTATGCTTATTTTTTAGACCATATTGTGTGATTTGTATTTATTTTCAATATATTTCAATAAATAATGAATTAATTGATGTCAATATATTAGATATATAGTTTTGAAGAAGAATCTTGGGAGTAAAATTAAACAATCCAAGATTATTGGTGAAAAATAAGTATCTTGGATGTTGAATAAAGATGATAATGAAGTTTTAATCATGAATTATGAAGTATATTCACTTTTTAAAGAATAGAAGAAATTTCCAAGAATGTGTCTATGTGTTTCTATGTTTTTAAATATTGGATGAAATATCATGGATGATTAGTTTGAAATTTTATTAAAGTTATTACCTTGTAAGTACTTTATATATTTAAGGAAAATGGTTTTTGTGGACTAGATGTTTCATGGAGTTTAAGGATTTTTTATGATGTTAATTATCTCTATAATGGAGTTCTTTTAAAGTAGTTTCATACATGAGAATTGGATAAATTTTTCTAAAGGGAGAATTAAAGGAATATTTAAAGGAAGTTAAAAATAGATTATATCTTACAGTTCATTGTTTGCACCATATAAGTTTTTAAAAAAAATAGACTTATGCTGTTAGAAGTCATGACATCATAGAATTTGATTGGATAATATGTTTTATGTCCTAAATAAAAATATATTCTAAAAAACTCATTCTGTTAAATTTTGTTGACCCCATAAATTTGGAGGTTCTTCTTTCATAAATGATTTCCAGAGCATAACTACCTGACGTCAAGTTATATTACACCACAACAGTGATTTCAATGTTGAGGTACTCAATTTTTATGGATTTGGTGGGCCTTAAAAATTACAAATCTCAAATTCATGGATTACTAGTTGAACTATAAGAAAAATAAAAAGAAGGTTCTTCTATTTTATAAGTGCAGAACCCGTCATAAGGTACTGTTGGCTTATGTTTGGAGTTCCTAGAGAATATGACACCTCCTTACCAGAGTGAATGTCCACACTATAAAGGAAGTGGATCTTTTTCTAGTAAAGGGTCCTCAATATAAAGCATAGGTTCCATGAATTTAGTTTTTCTAGATAATTTGATAATTCCGCACTAAAGATCCTTTACTACACTGAATAATGTTTTGGAAATTGAAAAATAAATGGTTTGAACCATTGTGTTTCAACACAATGGAGGTACCCATGCCATGATTTCTAAATTCTAGGAAATCCAAACAACCATGTTGACTTGGCTTCTTCTAATGTATTTGGTGGTTATTTTAGTATATAATAACTAAAAATTAGAATTGGATGATGATGATATATTTATACGATGATCCAAAGGATGAGTTTAAAGAATAAGTTGAAGGTATTCGGTTGTTAGAATTTGAATTTGAAATTCAAATTCAAACTAGATTAATTGTAGGGTTGGTGTACAAGATTTATTTACACATGGGAGAGTGGAGAAGATGTTAAAAAATGAAGTGGAGTCTTCCACTTTAATATCAAATTATTATTCTAGTGTCCTGAGTAATAACATATAGGACTATACACATGAATATATATTATGTGTATAATTCTTTGAAGAAGAACCAGTGTATCCATGATGTTAACTAATGTACAATAAGAGGAAAAAGAGAAGTATGTTGTGAAAAAGTGTTTTTGTAGGGAAGAATAAGTCTTGAAAACTATGTATGAAATGTATCCACTTTTTGTGATATGTATGGATATTTTTTTATTTCTACTTTTCATAAGAAAGAGATAAGTATTTTTATGTTGTTTTGAAAGTGAAAGAAGAAAAGAATAAGAAGGGGAAGAGGCACATCAATTGATTGAAGATATCTAAAGTGGTGATACTATCTTATTATCTCCCCCAAAAAATTATCATTATAAGGTGTGTGATGCGCCTATGTATATGATATAACAAATCGGGGTCAAGAGATATTAAAAACAAGAGTCTAAAGGTTATACCCTACTTTTTGTAGAACATAATATGAATCTAGTACATTGTGTCATCATGGAGGAATCTAGTTCACACCAATAATTATCCATCTCACATTGAGTGGTGAACATTGTAAATTTTTTTATTCATTGTGTGTGTGTGTTTAATTGTGTTAAAAGAAATAAAGAATGAGAGAGAGAACAGGAATGATACATTCACCTTAATAATCTTTGTAGATAAATTGAAAAGGATAAATTTCAAATAGTTTTAATTAGATCAAGACTTAAAAAAACGATTCACCCCCTCTCTATGTGGTTCATATCCCAACTAGTCCCCTTAAATAGTATCCAAGTGAATATTAACCTATATTGGATTCCCTTTGGGAAATTAGTCTCTTTAAAATTTTAATTTCTTTCCTAGTTTATAATAAAGTATATTTCTGGTGAAGAGTTATCTATTTCATATAAAAACTTTATTTCTAACAAGACTATACTGAACATGATAAATAATGATAAGAATATATTGAATAATATTTACCTCTTATCAAAAGAGGAATCAGTTTAAAGTGCTCCAAGAAAAGAATATATATCTAGTTTGGAAGGAGAAAAACATGGGGTCTGATGTACCACAAAGGATATAGATAACATTTATACTAGAATGTGATCAAGGTATACAGGTGATAATAATTTATGTAAATATTCTTGTGTAAAATTTCGATGAGAAGAAGATTTAAGTGGGTGTGATCATATAAAAATAAATTTATGTATTTAAGAATTAAAGTATATGATACATGGATTATCCAATGAATTAGTTTATATAATTTGTGGGATACCTGAAATTAAGAAGGGAGAAATCATCCATCTTGAAATTGATGAAAGTAACTTTGAGTAAGATTTAATAGAAAGAGCTATTACCTTCACAAATATCTATAAATAGGTCACTTTCAAATAATATGAGTATAATGAGCGTAAATAGGGATGCTCTTAATTTGAGGAGAAGTAGCTTAGCACAATTTAAGATAATGATAAGTGCACGAAAGATTTTGAGAATATGATCCATGAATTTGAAGAAAATCTAAAAAACAACATTGAAGTCAAGAATTCACAATTGGATATTAAATCCAAGAGAATTGATGTACTTGACTCACTATTATAGGAGAAGGTTGTAATGCATAAAGATCATGTTGATAAGAAGATGAATAATTATGAAGAGATAGTTTCATTGATTTAATATCATAATAACTCTCTTAACATAAAATGTCTGGAATAAAATATTAAACTAAATAATATTGAAATGAAACATATTGAGTCTTTATAATTGAAGGAACATGTAGTTTTTTCACTCATTTAAATAATAATGATTCATGTGTCAAATAAATCTGTTATGTGACAAAAAAACAAGACAACATTTTATGTTTTCTTCCAAGCATCTATGAAGATGAAAGTACCATACATATCTAAATTTCATGATCATGTTGAATCATTTTTCATGAAGAGTGAAGGTTTAAATATAAAATATATACAAGTATGGATGAGAATAACTAATGATAAGATTTCAACCATGTATATGGTGGATATAATAATAATTATGATTTCTTGTTCTCTATGTAATGCTAATATAGTGATGAGGAAATATTAAAAATAAATTGATCCCAAATTTAGAAATTCCAGAAGGTAAGCATGTTTTAGTAGAAAAATAAAGTTTTTTGGGAAAATATTTTGGTGAAATCGATTTGGATATTGTGCATGGGATTTTAGATATGATAAACTCATATCAAAATAAAAAGGAATTATATTTATAGGGGGTCATAGCTGAGAATATTCAACAACCACATATTCAAAAGAACTTGTTCACCTTAAATGGGTATGAGAAACTTGGAGATATCTGTGACATGAATAATGGTTTTTCTCACAGAACTGATTCATGTTCATATTAACATGTATCAAATGAAAATAAAAAAATAATATCCTAAAAGTTAGTGAATAATGAATAATCATACTTTGGAAGAAAACATGATACTTTTTTTAGAATTATCCTAAGAAGTTTTATAATAAAGATGAGTCACCCTTGGAAAAAATTTAAAGAAGATCAAATTCAAAGAAATCCTATTAAGTATTAGATGAGTGCTATGTAAAAAAGGTAAATCACTCTCAATAATTTATATGGATACTCCAAGAAGGATTACAAGGCATCAAAAGATCATGTGGTTATTTTTCTATAATATTTAGAGAAACCAAGATAGTTAAAAGAAACACAAAAAAATCTAGTGTTAAAGGTAAATATAAGGATCCATATGAAAAGGTTGAATTTCATGAGAGGTTTTAAAAAAATAACAACTCTTGTGTTGGATAAATTTTGTGTGGGAGATGAAAGATGACTGAACACAATACCAAAGGATGTTTGGACATCTTTTAAACATGATAATAATCCTTGAAAAGATTTAGATAAATATTTATAATGAAGGTTCATATCTCATATAAAGAAGGAATAGGAGATATGAATAGAACCATGCTACCAAAGGTCAAATTATATCTTGGAAGCATATAAGGAAGTATAAATAATAGAGAAACTTGGTAGATAAAATACTCTCAACATTTTTTTAACATTTAATAATAGAAAATATCCACCTTTTTACCTTAAGAGTTTTTTATTTTATCTATACTTATAATTTATGGGATTTAAGGTGAAGCATTTTCTCAAGGGGATATCCTGATAAGAAGTGTGTGCTATAAAAAACTAGACAAAATAATTAAAGAATTCACCATCTATGAATGATTTCTTAATTGGTATTCAAAATAAAATATGATGAAGGATCATCTTTTATGAATTTGATTAAGGTGTTATTAACACTAGAAAGTAATAAGATAAGGATCTCATCACGGATTAATTTTATTAGTTTGTTTTCCAAAAAGAATATATTATAGTGATCATACTTGCTTAAAATGTGTATATTTTCAAATTTGGATATCCATGTGAAGATTTCCATTTTGGTGTATTCTCATCATAGGAAAAATTAAAAAAAATCTATTTAATATATTCATAGTTATGAAGATCAGGATTATTTTATCCTAGGGTGAGAGAAAAATTAATAATGTGGAAGAAACCTCCATAATTATTATCTCATGAAACTTTTAATATTCTTGAAGTTTTTTGCATAAAATCTCATTGAAGAGGTATGTATTATTTTTCACTAATTCTAGATAAATTAATAAAATTATTATAACTTAAATGGGGGAAATTGATTTTTATCAATGATATAAAAGTGGAAGTTTGGAGAAGTCCCACGCTTATTGCTATTACATATATGTTTTAATGTTCTAATATGTGTATTATGTAAGTGTGGGAAATTTAGGTTGAATGTGATGAGAAATTTGTGTCTCAAACAGGTATCAAAAACTAATTTTTCACATCCTAATTTAGATTAGATAGTCCATGAAGAGATTTTTTGAGTTTTCTCATTTCATTTGGTGTAATTTAAATTTGTAAGGGATAACTTAGTTATATAAATCAAACCCTCTTGTTTTCTATAATTATAGATTCTTAGTAGACTTAGAGTGGAATGGTGGATGAAACATTTTTGAAGTATGATTGATACCCTTTCATAAGTACTTTTATTTCATTTCAATAAGGGGGAGATAAAGTAAACATATCTATTTAATAAGAATGTGGATAGAGAATAAAATGAATGTTGAAAAGTCTAGAGGATAAAAAGGTAAATTTATAAAATAAGTGAGTTGTACACATTGACTTAACTTTACGAGGTTATTAATAATAAATAAAATGAGGGAGATTTTTGAACCCACTTTGTGTGAGTTTTATTTGATGTAAATGCTATAAATAATGATGTATTTAATTAATGTTAATATGTTGGAGATTAAATTTAGAATAGGTATCTTGGAAGTATAGTTGAATAATCCAAGCATGTTGTTAAAGAATAAGTATCTTTGATATTGAATGGATATGATAATGAAGTGTTGATCATGAATATTGAAGCATCCGATATTTTTAAAGAATAGAAGAAGTACCCAGGAAAGTGTTTACTTGTTTCTTAGTGTGTCAAGATTGGATGAAATATATTTAATGATTGGTTTGAAAGTTGTTTGATGTTATTACCTTTTAAGTACAAGATATTTCAGAGAAAAATGTTGTTTGAAGACTAGATGTTCCATGTAGTTTGAGGATTCTTGATTAAGGTCTCTATCTCTATGATGAAGGACTTATTTTTGATGTAGTTTCATCTATGTGAATTGGATGAAGTCTTTTGAAGGCAAAATAAAATTAATAATAAAAGGAGGTTGGAAAAGAAATTCTATTCCATAGTGCATTGATTGCAATATAGAAGTTGATTAAAGATGAAGACTTATTATTTAATGAGTTATTGCATTGTTGAAGTTGATTAGAGAAGATTTTCTGCATTATAAACCAGAAACTACACCAAAAATATGACTTGGTCTAATTTTGGTGGCCCTAAAAATTTGGAGGTTCTTATACCATAATTAATTTACACATCTTATCCAGCTATCATAAAGTTGGACTACATCACAGTATAGGTGTCCACACCAAGATACTTCATTTTTCAGAATTTAGTGGGCTTAGAAAATTCCAGACCTCCATGTTGTGGATTATTAGTTGTGTTACAATGATAATAGAAAGAAGGTGTTTTCCAAATAGAAAAGATAAACATAATTCAAGTAACTGTAGTATGAAATTTATAGTGCTTGAAGAATCTGAGACCACCACACTGTAGTGAAGGATCACACTACAAAATGATGTATCTCATGTCATAGTAATGTTTCTGAAATTTAGAGCACTGGAGATTAAAATTTCATGGTTTTGGAGAATTTGAGACCTCTATGACACATATCCTTTATCACACTAAAAAATATATAACCATTTTAAAATAACTATTTTTAACCATTGTGCTACACCAAAATATTTTTTCTCATGTCGTGATTTATAAATTTTTCATTGTTGCAACTTCCATATTGATTTCGATTCATCTAAGACATTTGGTGGATATTTCAGTCTATAATAACTAAAAAATATAATTGGATGATGAGGATATATTTAGAAAAAATATCTGAATGTGTAGTTTTAAGAATAATTTGAAGGATTTTTGTGGTTTTAATTTGACAATGAAATTCAAATTCAAACTATAATAATTAAAGGGCTGATGTGAAATATTTATTTCTACACATCAGAGTGGTGAAGATATTAAAAATATTGAAGAGGTTTATTAAAATTAAATATCATAATATTGTTATGGTGTCAAGGGTGAGATCTAATAATTATATTCTCATTAAATATGTATTATGTATTGAAATTTGTTAAGAATAATTTGTGTAGTCCTTATGTGAACTAAAGTACAATAGGAAGAAGAAGAAAATGGTGTTGTGAAAAATTGTTTGTGTTATGAAGTAAAAGTATTTAAAACTATGAAAGAAAGGTAGAAATTGTTATTTATTATGAAGAGGAAGCAGAATATTGTGTCCATATCTACTTTTTAAGAAAAAGAGGGATGTCCTTTCATGTTATTAAACAAGTGAAAGAAGAAAAAATAAGAACAAGTTAAGACAACACAATAACATCTTGAAGAGATATAAATTAGTGTAGGAACCAGAAAAAATTCATCTAAAGAATGGTCTAAATTCTTCTAAACCTAGTATAGGAGCATAAATCCTTTCACACATATCGATTTCACTGATCATAGAGACCAATTATAGTTACATATTAGAAGTTCTGGTCATTTGAAGTTAGTTTACCAAAATGGTTCACAGAGGTTCATTCATAAATCTCCCATTAGTGGAGGTATAATATGTGGATGTTTGATTTTTGGATCTCCCTTTAGGAACTCATGAAGCCTTGATGGTAACCTTCATGAATCATATATATGGATTCACAAATCTACCTTCATCAATGTTTGAAGTCATGATGGGGTTTCCCTACGAGTCTAACAATGCTGCATGACCGCATGAATTATTGATAGTGTATCTCCACAAGTTTGATAGAGTCGCTCCCATTCGTAAAGACCAAAAATTCTTCATGAACTACTTCCAATATTTTTTAAACCTCTTTCTTATAAATAAATTTTTAGTTCCTTCATTATAAATAGGATATGTCACCACGTTGGATCCTTTTACTCTCAAATTGTGAAGCTCATGGGATTTGTGAGACCCTCTTTTGCGAAGCCACTAAGAATCAGAAATTACATCTCATATTTTCTTGATAGCCTCCACCCAATGCAGAGATACATTTCCTGGAGGCATATTCACTTTGAAAAGGAAGAAGTCCCTCTGAGGCACTTCAGGCTTCGTGAATCATTCAGCCTTTGTGAATCACTCTCCCTAGAAATTAGGACATCCTTCGTGAGATGCTAAGCTTCATGAATACCAATCCTTTAAGAGACCCTGAGCTCCATGAACCCCCCATCCTTCATGATACATTAAGCTCCATGAACCCCCATCCATCAAAAATCCCTATCCTTCATGAAGCTCCTACCTCTATGCCCACTCATCCATACAACAAAGGTTATACACCCCCCCCCCCACTTGAAATCAGTGTTGAACTGCAATCTTGGGCCTCTGGTATAGTACCTTCACTACTTTTACTAACCCCCATGAAAAATGGAGAGTCTTTCCAAAAATAATTTGTGCTAGTTTAATGGTATTTTCGGTTGACCCCTTTCAAGTCCCCAACATAACACCCCACATTTACCATGATTTCATATACTCCTTTACATCCCCTCAAATACCTTGAGTCTCCCTACTCCTCTTAGTACCTTTCCTATAACATGAGTTAATTATCATATTTTACTGCCTGACTAACTTGACTCAAACCATTCCCCAATAATCTCATAAAACCTCACCACTTGGCTCCTTTTCCACGTTGAACAAGAATGGGCCACTCTTGTGTAAGTCCCAGACCATCCATTTCTATGAATCTTCTACCCAGTAGTCCTCAATACATGACATTAAAATGTATCATACCCTATCATTAAGGAATATTATGCCTTATGTGTTAGCATAAGATTCCTCATTCCATGATCATGTGAATACATTCTATAGTCCTCACTGCATGACTTTAAACTGTATCATATAATATATGAAAAACATAGGATGCCTCATGTGACAAACATGATATACCTTATGTGACAAGTGTAATATGTACCATATAATAACCTTGATATAACCATCGAGAAAAAACCACAGGGTGATTCCAAATATAAAACCCAACCATATCATCACTGCTCCAATTAGCACATGGGTCTCTCCCACATGTAAGCCCCAGTTACATCATCATTCCTTTTAGAAGCACATGGACCTCCTCCTTAGGTATAAGCCCTAACCCATTACGAACTACATGGGATTTGAATCCCAACCAAATGGTATATGTAGGAAGCCTCCTTGAGGTCAAAACTCAAAATCCATAGCTATGCTGATTTTCTTTGGCCCGCATCCCCAGTAAGATCATGCCCCTCACCTGGGAGACCACATCTCCTCCAGGTCCATTGGGAAGCTCAATACGTAATCCCCAAACCATATCTAACCAAGATAAATACTTTTGTGAAGGGTTTCTTCCACATGTAATCCCCACACCAACCCTAATCAATGCTTCCTTCATGATGGGAGCATCTTTACTACATGACATTAAACTGAATGGATTGGTCCTATCACACGACCTTAAACATTGAAATATAAATACATGGGTTTTGATTCCTTTCCTCCAACCATGGTATGTAGGAAGACTCCCCAAGGTTCAATATCTACCAATTTCCAACCTATGTGTTCCCTCATAGGGAAAAACCTCCCTGATCTTCCCCAAGGGGTGTTCTAATCAACAATCTAGGGTCTATCTCAAGGGATGTTCTGATCCACCTCTTTAGTTCCCCTCTACGGGGTATTATCATCCATCAGTGTGACACCATCCCTCCTAGGGAGACACCTCCCTAATATTCCCCCATGGGTGTTCTGATAAACCATCCTAGGTCCTTCTCAAGGGATATTCTGATCCATCTCATAGGTTATCCACCACGGGGTGTTCCCATCCATCAGTGTGTCATCATCCCTCCAAGGGACACACCTCCCAGATCCACCCTAAGGATTATTCTGATAAACCATCCTGGGTTCCTCTCAAGAGATGTTCTAATACATATCTCAATTTTTCCTCCACAGGGTATTCTCAACCATTAGTGTGGAATTATCCCTCCTAGGGACACACCCCTCTAATATTCTCTAAGGGGAATTCTGATCAACCATCATGGGTCCGTCTCTAGGGAAGCTTTGATTCATCTCCCTGGTTTTCCTCCATGAGGCATTCCCATCCATCGGTGTAACATCATCCATCATAGGGAAACACCTCCTAGATCCACCCCAAGGGGCGTTCTAATCAACTATCCCAGGTACATCTCATGGTACATTCTGATATATCTCTCTGGTTCACCTCTAATGGGTGTTCTCATTCAACCGTTCAGGCATGACATCATCCCTACTAGAGAATCACACCCTTGATCCACCTCAAGGGGAATCCCTATCTAAAAACCATGTCCCCAAAATACATTAACCTTGTGTGTGTCTCCATAATATGTTAAACTCGTGACTCGATCCATCTCAACCAGGAATCTTGATCCATTTCCATAAGACGTTAAACTTGTGACCCCAGATACAAACCTCATGAAAAATATGGGATGCCTAAGGTGAAGGAATTTAAATATATGTGCCTATAGAGTCAAATACCTCATGAAAAACATGTGATTCTTGAGGTGAAATTCTTGGAAGATATACACCTTCGGAGTTCGACACATCATGATCAACATGGGATGCCTTGGGTTCAGTACCAAACATGCATGTATGAGATGCCCTCCTAAGAGGAATAACGAAGGTGAAAATTGTTCCTAGAGTCTAGAAATTCCATAGATTCCCAATTTGACTAATCTTATAACCAAAGGTTACTTCCATGTCCAATCCCACTATAAATTTCCAACAAAAGTAGTGTAATTAACCAAAATCCCTAAAGAGAGGGTATCAGGGATGAGTTCCATGAACATGGATTAACTCTATGAGGGATACCCAGAATAGGAAACATGTTCCAAGGAGGAATCCATGGAAGGAGGAACCAATATACCATTATCTCGTTTTTATCAAGGAGAATACTTCACTGCTAGAAGTGATGAAATCCACATGCCTTTAGAAAGATGGAATGGGGGGTAACAAGCATTCCAGTACACATTAACATGCAGGCGAAGGCCTCAAAAAAAGTTTTGGAAACAAGTGGTGCTACTCTAATTTTTTTACCCCAATTAATTATCATTGTAAGGTTTGAGATGCACTTATGTACATGTTTTATCAAACCATAGTTGAGAAATGTGAAAAAATGGGTCTCAAGGTTATACCCTTCTTTTTATATATCAAATGATTAATCTTTTGGATTGTCTAATCATGGAGGAATCTAGTTCACAACGAGGACTATCCATATCAAATTGAGTGGTGAACCTTGTAAATTTTTATCTTCCTTGGGTGTGTGTGTTTGATTATGCTAGAAGAAAGAAAGAAGAAGATAGAAAACAATATTAATTTTTTTACTGTAAGAAGTGATAATGGAAAATTGAAAAGGGATAAAAGTAAAGTAGTTTTAATTAGACCATGACTTTCAAGAACTAATTCACCCCTATTAGTGTGGTCTATATACTAATCAGTCTCATCACATATGTATGTGCCACATTATTATAACACATTTCTTTACCATGTCACATTCCTATATCATCTATATTCCTATGTCATGCCACCTTTATATATCATGCCACTTTCCTATGTCATGCCACATTATTAATTTATATCTTTATAACACTTCATTGTCGTATTATGATTTCTTATTCTTATTTCCATGGTATATGTTATATTTTTGGGGTCATCTTTAATGATTCTACACCCATGGTTATTCTATCATTTCTTATTATTACTTCTTATGATTATATTATATTATTAATATGATGCTTCTATTTCTTCCATGTTCATGTATCTCACTTTTTTATATTCCAATGTTAAATCATTTATGTATCATTTATATCTTTATTCTAATTACTAATCATTTGATCATTCTCTATTCTTTTGTTTCTAAATTTCCTTAAGAATTTATATTTTTTAATATGTATAGGAAGTATTCATGTATAGAGAAATTTGTGGGAGATGTTGAATTATTATTATGTGACAGGATGGTTAATTAGATAATCTCCAAATAAACTAAATATTTGGTTTTTGGGAGTATGTTTTAGTATTTATATGATATGTATTGTCATGTAAAATGATGTATGTGTTTTTGTATCACCCCGTTTAGTATTAGAGTATTTTGTAAAGTTTGTATTTGTAGCACCATATTGGGAAGTGTGTGTCTAGGGGAGATTCGAGGATTCATAATTTGTTCTATCATCCTTCTATACTTAATTTATCTTTATTTGACTATTCTAGATATATTTTCCTATGTTTACCATGTTCATGGGTTTAACAAAGGTAGTATCATTTGAGTCAATGATCCAAAGATATTTTCTTCCAAAACATGAAAGGGATAATTTCTTTTTTTTAAATATTGCAATCAATTTAATACCACTCATGACACACATGATACCAACTACCTCACCACTAAAATAATGTGTTGTTGTTTTTCTAGTGTATATGATCTAGTTCACCCCCATTGTGACTGAATTAGGTTCTATATGCCTCAAGCATGCCTCCCTGTGCACCAGAGGCTACCAACTAGTAATGAGGAAATATATATAAAGTATATAGAATATACCCTATGGTGAAATATAGATATAAAACGCAATTGAAGATAAATATATAAGAAACAATCCCAATATAATGGCATAATAAATTAGGACATCACATGTAAATTCAAAACACATTAATAGTATAACTCATGTTATTACAAAATGAAAAACTGAAATTTTTGGCAGTAATAAAAATATACAAAAGACCTCACATGGGGAGATCATATAATATAAGTCCTAAAAATAAAAAAAAAATAATAAAGATTGTAGAAAAAATCATTTGTGACTCCATTTCTTGTCTAATTTATCATATCCTACCTAGCTCCATAAATTATCCATAAATAGTAGTTCCCTTATCTCTACTTGGATCATGAACCATAAGGTTAGTTTGTATACAAAAGATCTTTATTAGGCTACGAGTATAACTCAATAGGATACCACCAACAATTTACTTAAACATATCGAGAATAAGTAAGTGAATGTATAATGTGATATGATCAGAAATCAAAGTAAATACCAACAGTTGTAATAATAAATATGTCACAATTGTGGGTCCTACATAGCTACCTAATGTGACCAATACCCTATTCATCTAGTGATGAGTTGTCTCTAAATATATCAAATAATTTTTTTTTGGAATCCTAACATCATGTTATAATATAATGACCAATACATGGTCAATGCATCCCATTTACATAACTAAAATAATTAAAATAACAAACCTATGATAACATGATCATTGTTATAAGGGAAATATATCCTAATAACATAGACACTACCATGGACATAGAATCTATCATCCATCATATAAAAATGATTATCACATATCAATCACATTCTAATTACTCTATTTTTTCTTTAAAAAAATTTGAGATATTTTACGGAATATTTTCAATGTCAGGTGCAGAGTCAGTATGGGATTCTTGGGCCTGGGAGGCTCAGTGTTGATATATTAAAAATATTAAAAATATAATATCATGAATGAATTTTTTTTAAATAATGGAATATCTACCAAATTGAATTCAATATGGAAAAACAAATTACACCATTGAAATACAAATTTGGGTTTTACCCTAGGTAAAACAAGATATTTGTATGCATTGGGTGTTTGGTTTAAGGGATGTCGTGGGAGAATTAATAAAATAATAAATTAAATAATAAATTTATTGGTTATTGAATAGACCATACCTAATCCTTCTTTTCATTAAACCCAGTTATGGCCAAATCCTAAGGATAGACACATAACCTTATATATTTGAGAGGGCCATGGAAAAGGTCTTTGACAAATGTCAATGATATCATGGGTTGACGATTATTTTTTCTAGGAGTCCATATTTAGTGAAGGATTACCTGTATCTCCAAAATGATAATTATTCAGAATAATTATTTATTAGTTATTAATATAATATTTATGAAAGACTTTTTTCTAGTTTAATCCTCATATTTTTATTATCTTTTATCAAATGTGAATTAATTCCTTAGAAAATTAACTCATGGAGTGAAGTTTGATTTCAAGTTGATAATCTCTATTTAGGATTATGAATTTATTTGTTTATTCTTCTTTATTATGCTATTTTGATGATTCCTTTGTTAATAGATTGAGGCCAATATGAAGAATTACTGACATCTATTTTCTCACTAATTTTTTGTGTGATTTTTTCCCCTAGTTATTTGAATGATCATTATAATTATTTCATTTGACCAGTTCTTTGACAATACCTAGAAATTGATCATTGCGCATTTGATATTTTGTGCAATGAATCGTTCATTGAGTTTGGATTCAGAATTTATGGCATGCTCATGGTGTGACAATGATGATGGAAAATCAATATTCATATCAACACTTTTTATTTCATGGGATAAATATTCAATGGTGTGGTGTAATGGGAAGTGATTCCCAATTGGATGGGTGGATGGAGTCTGTCCACCAGCAATGGCTTGAGCATATTCAACCATAGACACGAGTTCTATGAGCACGATTTACAGTGGATCTATAAGAGGCAGCAGTGTGGGTGAGATTCATAGAATAAACTGTAAATTCTATCAAAACATAAGTTACATTTGTAACACCAAGCCCCTACCTCATTTTCTTAAGGAGGCAGTGGGGGCTACTTGGCCTTAAGCGACATTCCCAAGATGCCAAAGGTTGGCAATAAATACCGAGGGCTTAAAGATCAAATTGGGGAATGATTTTCCCTTAATACAAAACCAAAAAAACCATCCCTTAACCACCACTATATAATACATGTCAATAAAACATTCCAACATGAATTCCTAAAAGAGAACCAAATGTTCCACAATACATCCCAAAACCAAAACAAACAACACAATATCAGAGTACTACGTGGAAGACCAAACAAAAAAGCACCACGTGCCATTATACCACCACAGCTCTACACCAAGCTCCAAGATCCAAGCTCCACCCAGACATCACGATGCACCTCTAATGGAGGTAGATTCCATACCTTTTCCCACGTCATGGTACACAACATCTGCAAATACACCAACGTTCCAAAGAAAGGGGTGATTACTAAAACTCGGTAGGTTTTCCCCAAACGACATCCCTACACATGCCACTAGGATAAAACCGTTAGCACATTTATATAAAATAATCACAAGTACAACCATTTCCATAAGCCAAACATGACCTTACCAAGCCATCACACCCAAACCAAGCAACCAAGGGAAAAATAACCAAACATATCACAATCCATTTCATCATTCACACCCTAGCACAACAATTTCAAACTTGCAAAGAAATGCCCAAAAAACAACCAAAACAACCAAACGGTGGAGCTTCTGTCCAACCCATTCACCCATTCACAACTAGTGGTACTTTTCAAACACAACCAAATGGTGGAGCTTCTATCTAACCTGTTCACCCATTCACAACTAGTGTCTCTTCCGGTCCACTTATCCTTTGATGGTGGCCCTTCCATCCACTATCTATCCCCTTTTTATAGTGGTAATTCTCGCCACTTCCACACAACATTCCCATAAATCCATAAAGAAGAATATGACCCACCAATGTCACAACAACATGCAATAAAACAATTCCATCACATACCAATCCACTTCTATAAATTGTCCATTTATTGAAAACCATTTTCCATGCTAAACCAAATTTCAAATAAAACAACATCTATATTGAAAACCATTTTTTATCAACCATTTTCCCAAATAAATCTCAACAACCCATTTTAAAATCTCTATTTTAAAATCCACAACAATAGAATTTCCCCATAAAACCCCCCTTTTCCCCAAAAATCACCAAAGCATCACCAAAGGGATTTCCAACCAATTTGGCACAACAATCACAATTAATTTCAACCACAACAAATTAATTGTAATCAAACACCACTAGTTCTAACCAAGTGGAGTCGAGAGAGAATCTTACTACCTTTAGGGTTCCTGAGAAATCGACCCACAAGCACCCACACCTCAAATCTGGCGAACGCAGCACCGAAGCCTCTCTAGATCCCCTTCCCTAACCATCAGAAGCCTTAAAATAATCGTCCAAGGCAACCAAAACCATAGATCTACACACAAAAAGTGTAGATCTAGAAAACCAGGAAAGAGGGAGATGTGGATCTAGAGGAACCCATAAGAAAACCAAGAGTAGAGACTTACCTGGGAGTAACCACCTTCAAACCACCACCAAACCCCTTTTAATCACTTCAAGAATCAGTGGAAGATCACCTTCAACCCCTAAGGATCCAAAATCCCGAGTGTGGCTCAAGTGGGAGAGGATTTGAAGAGGAATGAGGCAATCCCAAGTGAACTTGGGTTTTAAATCCCTATTTTAAGTGGTTGCACTGTTAGCCCGCACGATTTAGAAAACTGTGCACTAACCATGGGAACGCTACTGCCTTGAGAGAAAGGGTCTGCATGGTTACCCCGCACGATTTGGAAAACCGTGTGCAGGCCATGCGAAGCATACTGTCTCCCCCTGCACAGTTTCCTGGAGCATCCACACAGTTTCCCATAACCATGCTCAAATTGTTCTCCCTATACAAAACCTCCAAACTTATTCAAAACCATTCCAAAATCTCTCAACCTCTTCCCAACTCATCCCATGCACTTTAAACACATAAAAAATGCATAACCAAATGCCACATACCTCAAACCGGTGGTACTATGTTCTCCCCACCATTTTACTTTCTATCCTCTAAAAGTAGTGAACCCGCCCTTTTCAAAAAGAGCTCGGGACACTGCTCGACCATCTCTTTCTCCTGCTCCCAAGTCTCCTCTTGAATCTGTCCATGCTGCCCCAAGACATGAACAAAACCGATGCTTTTACCACGCAAGACTTTCTCTTACCTATCCACAACCTGTACTGGTATGTGCACCAACGAAGCATCTGGTTCTAGTTCGACATGATCTCATCGAATCACATGGTCATGATCTGGCTTATACTTTTTCAACTGCGACACATGAAACACATTGTGCACTACACTGAAGCTAGGTAGAAAAGCCAAATGATAAGCCACCTCACCAACCCTCTAAAGAATCTCAAAAGGTCCAATATACCTCAGAGATAACTTTCCTTACTTCCCAAACTGACGATGTCCCAACATTGGATAGATCCTCAAGAAAACATAATCACTCACCTTGAACGACAACGGCCATCGAAGATGATCCGCATACAATTTCTGATGACCCTGAGCCATCTCCATTCTCTTCCTGATCAACTTGATCTTCTCCATAGACTCATAGACAAGGCTCAGTCCAACCATCGAGGACTCACCTGTTTCCACCCAACATAGTGTAGAACAACAAGGCGGCCCATACAAAGCTTCAAACAGATCCATATGTATGGATGCCTGATAACTGTTATTGTACGAGAACTCAACCAACGACAAGTTATCCTCCCACGAGCCACCAAAATCCATAACACAGGCCCACAACACATCCTCCAAAGTTTGTATCGTCCTCTCAGATTGACCATCTGTCTGAGGGTGATATGCAGTGCTCATAGTCAACATAGTTCCAAGGGATTGCTGTAAGGATTTCTAGAAACAAGATTTAAACCTCGGATCTCTATCGGATATATTCGAAACTAAAACACCATGCCTCTTTACCACCTCCCAGATATAGATTTTGGATAGATCCTCCACCGTATGAGATGCATGAAATGGAATGAAATGGGCCGACTTTGTTAGCCGATCCACTATCACCCAAATGGCATCATTCTTTCTGACCATTCTTGGGAGACCTGTGACAAAATCCATCACTATTTTCTCCCACTTCCAAATAGGGATTGGTATAGACTGCAACATTCTTGCTGCCCTCTAATGCTCTGCCTTGACCTGCTGAAAAGTCAAGCATCTCGAAACAAACTCACCCACTCTTCTTTTGATACCAGACCACCAGAACTACGCTTTCAACGCTTTATACATTTTCTGAATTTCAGGATGAATAACCCACCTATAATAATGATACGCCCTGAGAAGATCTTTCGGACAGGCAACTGGTACAACCATCTGATTCCAAAAAACACAAAACTGAATCTCCATTCAGTTGCCAACCCTCAATGGTCTCCTCACCATTGAGTCTTGACCTCATGGTCACACACTCAGAATTAGATATCTATGCCTCTTTAACCAGGCCAACCAAGTGAGGAATCAACAAAACCAGAAATAAGACCCCTCTATCGCCCTGGTCTTTACATTCCAACCACATGTCAGCTATAACCGACATCAACTGCCATTGGTCTGATGCCTATTTTACCACATGAGCATATGATTTTCTACTTAATGAATCTTCCACCGAATTACCCTTACCCGGTGTGTATATCAAGTCAAAATCAAACATCTTGAGATATTTCATCCATCTCCTTTGCCTCAAATTCATATCCCTTTGTGAGAAAATGTGTTTCAAGCTCTTATGATCTGTATATACCCTGAATTTCTCACTGAAGAGATAATGATGTTGCACTTTCAAAGCATGGACCACTGCTGCCAATTCCAAATCATGAGTTGGGGTAGTTATTCTCATGAACCCTCAACTGCCATGATCCATACACAACCATATGATTCCCTTTCATGAGAATGCACCCCAACCCTGATCCTGATGCATCACAATACTCCACATACCCTTTTCCTGATTTTGGAAAAACCAAGATTGGTGATGATGTAGGGCAACCCTTTAACTGTTCAAAACACTGCTAAAAACTATTCATTCCACTAGAATGGAACATTATTTCTTGTCAAAGCTATCATCGGCGAATCCAAATGTGAAAAATCACGAACAAAATGCCGATAATACCCAGCTATACTGAGGAAACTCTATACCTCAAGCACAGTCTTTGGTGGTTTCCACGAAATAATAGCCTCTACCTTTTCTGATCCACTGAAATACCCCTTTCAGAATTCACATGGCCAAGAAAATGAACTTCCTATATCCAAATGTCACAATTTGACAATTTTACATACAACCGATGATTCCTCTAGATCCCTAGAATTATCTCCAAGTGATTCTCATGCTCTGCACTTGTCTTTGAATACACCAGAATATCATCTACAAACACCACCACAAATGAATCTATATATCTCTAAAATATATGATTCATCAATGTCATAAACACCGCTGGTGAATTCATTAGACCAAAGGGCATAACCACATATTAATAATTTCTATTTCTACTTCTGAAAGTTGTTTTAGGAATATCATCCTTCCTCACCCGGAATTGATGATATCCCGTCCTCAGGTCAATCTTGGAGAACCATTGCACTCCCCTTAACTGGTTGAAAAAATCATCAATTTGTGGAAGTGGATATCTATTCATTATCATAACTTGGTTATGTCTATTATAATCAAAATAGAGCCGAAAAGGTCCATCCACCTTTTTTATAAACAACTTTGGCGCTACCCACGTAGATGTGACAGGATAGATAAACCCTTTGTTTTATAACTCTTCCAACTGGACTTTTAATTCTTGAAATTCAGTAGGTTCCATCCGGTAAGACGGAAGTGATATAGGAATGGTCCCTAGAAGTAGATCAATCGTAAACTCCACTTATCTTATGGAGGTAACCCAGAGAATTTTTCAGGAAAAACATCCATGAACTGATCCACCACTCCCGGAAGAACACTTTGTTCAAAACCCTCTACCGATTACAACAACAACACTGCCAACTGATACAATAACGTGCCGACTTTTGGTGCCAACAAACCCATTTCACCTTTCCTTTCATGCCTCTATTATCTAAAGAGATGTCTAACACCATCGTGTTTCATAAAATCCATTGTTTTCTCATCGCAATTGATATGGGCCTTAGAATCCACCAGCCAATCCATTCCCAGGATTAAATCATAACCATCCATCTCAAGCATTGAGAAATTCTTCACTAGCTCAACCTCACCCAAAACGATACAACATGCTCTACACAAAAAGGCTTAACACTCTCTTCAACCCATATGGGTTTGAAGTTTTTCAATCGAGGGCATCATTTCTACCCTTAAATACAGCAAATCAACCACACGTGCAGCAATAAAAGAGTGTGAAGAAGTTGTATCAAACAGAACTTGCTTCAAGGTATAATTTAAAAGAATAGTACCTCGCACCATGGATGGTCCCGACTAATCATCCACCACAACCTACTTAGCTCCAAACACATGTTTTCTTTCCATTCTCTGCTCTTTATTTCCCTACTGAGGCGTCGTGGCATTCTGAGAATCACCATGACCCACTTTACTCTCCTAACGAGGCGTGTGATGTTGTCCTCATCCCGTCGAAGCATACGATATTTGTGATCCCTGAGAAGAATCACGCACACTCGACCTTGGTGAATTATGAAAATAATGCTACAGATGCTCCATCTACTTACAATTATGACATGTTCAAGGTTGTGTTGTACAATCCCGCTTGATGTGGCTCGTACAACCACACTGAAAACATCATGTCTTTCCCTATGACTTTGGAGGAAGATTCACTGATCCTGCCGTTAGATTATATGCCATATTCCCACCCTAGGAATAAGTGTCCCTCCGCTTGAACCTAGCATTAGAGTTACCACTATTCACCATCAGTACCACCATGCTTTGTCCACCCGGAGATCCCAAAAAATCCCACTCAACCACTGAGGCTCTATTCACTATCTCTATGTAATCATCTATACACAGTACTACTATCTTTGAATGGATTTCTTGCCTTAACCCCACTTTAAATATCCTTGCCTTCAATGACGCGCTACCCGCCACCTCGAGTGAAAACCTCACTAAGTTCATAAACTTAGTTGCATCCTCCGTCAAAGACATAAGATCTTGCTTCAAACTGAAGAAATAAGTCGTATGCTGAATTCCGAACATATGTGGGTAGAATTGTTTATTAAAAAATTACTCAAAGCCTTCCCATGTCACACCCTGGTATGTCTCCACTTGGACTACCAACTCCCACCACTGAAGGGCAAGATCTTCTAACATATATGTGTCCAACTTCACTTTTAACTCTACTAGTGTTCCCAAGAACTCGAAAATCTTGTTCATTCTATTCAACCATGCTTCTACCCTCTCTGGCTCTGAATCACCCCTAAAGATGGGTGGATTCTGCTTTTGAAACTGAACCGCATGATCCACATGCATTGGTTCATCCATTTTATTTCCACTTTCCACAGCTTGGAAAGCCTACACTATGCTTTGCACTAGCTGTTGGTTCACCTGAGGCTCAGGTGCTACCACATTCTCAGTCTCCTCCTCTGGTTGGTATCTACGACGCCTACCCGATGCCATTTCTATCAACAGAAAACAAACAACCACGAGTCTCACTTCTGTAGACATCAATAATTCCCATTTCTAATTACATTACACAACACTATTGTACAAGGATTACACAAGTTCACATTTTCCATGTTTCGCCATTTTGAAAACCAAACCATTTTCAAAATACCAATTTATTCACATTACAATTTCACACATTCATATCACACTGTAAATCATTATACCCCAATGAAATACGAATCCCAGAGGGAATTAATTTCTACCTTATATGCCATGCACATATCATTGTCTACACCCACGACAATGATATTTCCAATGCCTATAAGTGTCTCCAAAACACTTATGTACCCCAACTCCTTGGTAACTTGAATTTCAGCATAAGAGAGTTAGCTACATCCTTTTATCCTATACATTCCAAGTTCTGACATTCCTATGCCTTGCTACCATCCCAACTCAAGGAATATACCACAACGAATTTCAAATTCAAAATCAACACGCCAAAGCGATCAAACAAATGCTCTCACTTGAAAGCTAAGGACGGAACAAACTAATACCACTTGTAACACCCTGCCCCTACCTCATTGGCTTGAGGAGTCGGTGAGGGCTACTGGGCCTTAAGTGACATTCTAAATAAGCCAACAGCTGGAAATAAATGTCGAGGGCTTCAAGATAAAATTGAGGAATGATTTTCCCTTAATACAAAACCAACCAAACCATCCCTTAACAACCACTATATGATGTGTGTCAATGAAATATTCCAACATGAATTCCTAAAAGACAACCAAATGTTCCACAATACATCACAAAACCAAAATAAACAACAAAATATCAGAGTACTACGCAGAAGACCAAACAACAAAGAACCATCTGCCATTATACCACCACAGCTCTACACCAAGCTCCAATCTCCAAGATCCACCCATACATCACGATGCACCACTAAAGGAGGGAGATTCCTTACCTTTTCCCACGTCATCGTACACAACATCCGCAAAGACACCAACGTGCCAAAGTAGGGGGTGAGTACTAAAGCTCCGTAGGTTTTCCCCTAATGACTTCCCTACACATGACACTAGGATAAAAACGTTAGCACATTTATATAAAACAATTTATATAAAACAATCACAAGTACAACCATTTCCATAATCCAAACATGCCCTTACCAAGCCATCACACCCAAACCAAACAACCAAGGGAAGGCCAACCGAACATTCCACAAGACATTTAATCATTCACACCCTAGCACAATAATTTACAACTTGCAAACCAATTTACAAAAAACAACAAAAACAACCAAACGGTGGATCTTCCATCCAACCTGTTCACCCATTCACAACTAGTGGCTCTTCCCGATCACAACCAAATAGTGGAGCTTCTGTCCAGCCCGTTCACCCATTCACAACTAGTGGATCTTCCCATCCACTTATCCTTTGATGGTGGCCCTTCCATCCACTATCCATCCCCTTTTTATAGTGGTACTTCTCACCACTTCCACACAACATTCCCATCAAGCCATAAACAAGAATATGACCCACCAAGGTCACAACAACATGCAATCAACCAATTCCATCGCATACCAATCTACTTCAATAAATCGTCCATTTATTGAAAATCATTTTCCATGCCAAACCACATTTCAATAAAAAAACATCTCTATTGAAAACCATTTTCCATTAACCATTTTCCCAAATCAATCTCAACAACCCATTTTAAAATCTATATTTTAAAATCCACAACAATAGCATTTCACCATAAAAACCCCTTTTCCCCAAAAATCTCCAAAAAATCACTAAAGGAATTTCCAACTAATTTGGCACAAAAATCACAATTAATTTCAAGATCATAAAATTAATTTTAATCAAACAACACTAGTTCTAACCAAGTGGAGTTGAGAGAGAAGCCACCTACCTTTAGGGTTCTTGAGAAATCGACCCACAAGTACCTGCACCTCAAATCCAGCGAACGCACCACTGAAACCTCTCTAGATCCCCTTCCCTAACCATCACAAGCCTTAAAATCATCATCTAAGGCAACCAAAACCCTAGATCTACACACAACAAGTGTAGATCTAGAAAACCCAGAAAGAGGGAGATGTGGATCTAGAGGAACCCACAAGAAAACCAAGAGGAGAGACTTGCCTAGGAGAAACCACCACGAAACCCCTTTGAATTGCTTCAAGAATTAGTGGAAGATCACCTTCAACCCATGAGGACCCAAAATCTTGAGTGAGGCTCGAGTGGGAGAGGATTTGGAGAGGAATGAGGAAATCCTAAGTGAACTAGGGTATTAAACCCCTGTTTTATGTGGTCGCATGGTTAGCCTGCATGGTTTGGAAAACCGTGCACTAACCATGTGCATGCTACTGCCTCGAGAGCAAGGGTATGAACAGTTTGGAAAACCGTGTGCAGGCCATACGAAGCCTACTATCTCCCCCTGCACGGTTTCCTGGAGCATCCACATGGTTTCCCCTAACCATGCTCAAACTGTGCTCCCAATGCAAAGCCTCCAAACTCATTCTAAACCATTCTAAACTCTCCCAACCTCTTCCCAACTCATCCCATGAACTTTAAACACATAAAAAATGTATAACCAAAGGCCACATACCTCAAACTGGGGGTACTACAACATTGCATGACATTAAGATAAACACACACCATGTAGAGACCTTGCCATGGTGATATTGGCTTATACATAGAATAAATTTTTTCACACCATCTGACCCTTAATTAGAAACTAGGCGTGTACCCTAGGGGTACCAAGGTATAGGCACAACCAATAAACACATGCACAAAAATGGATAGTGTATATTGGAATGACCAGTGGGAATAGACATGACCAATGTACATGGGTATGACCAATATACACAGTCATGCCCAAAGTATATGGTCATGGGTTATATGACATGAGAATAAGCATACAATATGACATGTCTCAACTAGCCATTATATGTCATGTATTCCCTATACAATTTGTGTACTTATTTCATTGTAGTTGGAGTCAACTATTCTTTTTAGTCTATATGTGTATATGTAGGGTTCATTCCCATAGTCCATCCCTATGGGGGTATATTGAGGCATCCTGTCTAGAGAATATAATGAGTGATCCCCTCTATGGGTTAGTTATAGATAGTGTTAGGTGTCCCTCTACTTGGATTGAATTGTGGTCCTATATCATTATTTCCCAAGTTCGTTCAGGTATCCCATTACTGAATTTTAGGGCGTGTGATCCTCATCCTAGTGGATTAATCAAGGTAAGGTTAGTTAATTACCATGGTCTTTGGGAGTTATCACTGATCTATCTATTTAAATTTTCTAAGTTCAATCATGTACCTATTAATAGTAGAGGATGATAGGTATAACCTCTCATATGAGTTTCATTAGTGTTAGAAGGGCCTGAGTTAATTTCTCTTAAATGTGTGTTACCTTGAATCCTTGAGTATAATCTTGGTCTGGTAGTGTTTTTGTGAAATTCTTTGTGACTTGGTGTCTATCATGGGTATATTTGGGTTGATTTTATCCTTTTTATGAGTTAAATCTATTTTATTCTTTATGTTTGGTGATTTTGGGATGTCTTTATGGGTATTTATACTCACCCATGTATGGGTTCTATTCGAACATGTCTTGTTTAATATTGATAAAAATCATTTTGATGGAGTCCTAGGAGGACCAGTAGCTGGTTAATCTAAGTTGATATAGATTAATATAATTCTATTCTAAGACTTTTTTTGATAGCATCCCCCTTCATACTAGCTGGTTGGACTCTTTTGTAGTTTTTGTGGGAATTTATTTGGCCACTTTTCTTTCTTGTACTTGCACCACACTCTGATGTGAGATTTAGTTATATGCATGCATATTGGTTTCAATTATATCTCTAATTTTTTTCAATATATTGTTTTTTGGATATGTGTTTGTATATAAAAGTACCTTAGGGGAAGGCCTTTAATGTGTGAGATATTCCTACTTGGCACTAGTCACCATCCCGTAGCCTATTGTATGCATGCTTTGGGTCTCACACTTGGCTTACCACCGACCAGGAAAGTACTAGTGGGTTGGGTCATGACAAATTTATATTAAAGTGGTTATATTTGGACCAGGTTTTGGAGATCATCTATATCTATGGTTTTTTTGGGACTAGGGAAATAATGTTAAATTATCTCAAGTTTGGATATTAATCTAGGGAACCTAGTGATGATATAGTAGTTAACATATCCATTCATCAGGACTCTGATAACCTTCTTGTTGAATTAGTACATGTACACACTGGTTTTAGGGAAAACATTTATGCATGCATCATATAGGATTGGGTTGTGGTTTCCATGTTCTTCTTGAGACAGCTCACTAGATATACTCTTTGACCATGGTGAATCATGACTTATTCAGGATTCCTCCACAACAAAAACTAACTTGGATTCCATAAATGGATTATAAGGATAGTCCACCTAGTGATGAGGCTTCTGTTCAGGGTCATGTGTTGGAAGTTGTACCTTCAGGTGGTTTTATAATCCTGCCTCCACCCATTGAGAAGCAGGATTCTATAGTAGTAGTAGTAGAGGACATGCACTGGATAAGTCCACTCCATCAGTTTCATATGTAGGGACCCCTTAGGTTTTTGGGCGAGCTAGACCCCCAGGCTATTGAGGGCTACCTTAAGGTAGTTTTTCAGGTTTTCCATCTTGTTAGGACCCATCCTGATAATATGGTGTTCATAGTGAAAAGCCTTCTCCATTTCTCTATAGGGAGATGTTGGGGCTTGGTGACATAGACGCAGGATGAGGTGTCTCTCACTTGGACAAAGTTTGATCAAATATTAATAGAGAATTCTTATCTTGAAATGTTGTATTAAATATGCATATAAGAGATTCTAGAGGTCTAGTAGGAAAACATTATAGTTTCAATGTATGAATCAAGGTTCACTAAACTCTCACGGTACTCTAGGGATGTAGTTCACGATGTGAAATTTAAGTCATTAACCTTCAAGTGTGTATTTTTTTAAGACATATAGAATGTAGTGGTATCAACCTATATCCCTTCCTATTCTAGTGTACTTGAGCGTGCCATGGGGACTGAGGGATTTCTAGATAATCAAACACTCATAATTATTGATGGAAGTGTTCACCAAAGATATGAGACTTTGAAAGCCGGTAATCAATGGTTGACTCATGGATCATAGAGTGATATATTTCTAGAGACATTATAAGGACATGTGGTCTATGGTTTTGGTATCTTAGTATTTTTCCAATGTTCTGAGGGAGGGGTGATTCTACTCTTGTGATGGGTGAGGACTTATCACACGGGATTGTCTGGCCCACCATATGGATGATAGGAAGATGGTTGATGGACCACCTAGGTAGAGACAAGATCTATAATGGGTAGGTCCATAGTATGACAGATATGGTAGAGGAGCTGGTAGAATAGTAGGTGGTGGTTGGATATTTGATCTTTTCCACCACCACCCATAGGTGTTCCCCACTATTCATAGTAATCTAATGATTGGGGACATGAGTAGCTATATAAAATGGATTATTATGTCCTAGAGTCTCTAGGTATAGCGGCACCAAATTTTCATACATATATATTACATCATTTTTTATGATCATTAATTACATTATACGAACACACACCTAGGGATCGTAAAGGTATAATGCCTTTGGAAACATGGAAACATAGATAACTAGTTCATATGTGAACTACATCATCTCCCACTAAGTTATTCATAACTAGAACCCCTCTTAGAAATATCATACATAATAAATTTATTCATAACATGGGGAAAGGAGACATAAGAAAGGTTTATCATCGATGCTCATTACGGGTAAATAAGGGATATATGTAAGCATAACACGAAAATATGGGTATTAGAACATCATAATAACATTTAAAAACCATACCCTACATATAAAATATCATAATCTTGAGTCATGGAATAATGATTGGTAGTTTATAATACATGAATCATAATGAAATAAAATAATATGATCTATGAGAGCATAATATTGGATAAGACATAGAATTGTGGTATACACATAAGTATAGAAAATTAGTATCATAGTTGTCAAGGATCACTTACTAGGATATAATAGTGGAATGGGTTCACTTCCAAAACCATCATAGTATTTAAGGTTCACTCCCAAGACTATCATATTGGAAAAATTCCCTTACTGAACTGGGTTCACTCCCAGTTTCAGTCTGATCTATCTCATAAGATATAAATTTGTTCCCAGTGTATTAAAGGGAGATATAGGTCTCACCCATCACATCATGAAAATCATATGTATGTGTACCACAAGATAGAAAAAATCAACATTTCATAACCCATGAAATGAAATGGGTCTCATAAATAATTCATCATATCATAACTTGTTGAAAAGAGGCAGGTTTTATATTTTTTTCATTATTTCATCATAGTATAACCTATGAAAGATGTGGATTTCTTAAGAATTTTATCATCGTATAATCGGTGGTAGAGAAAAAAGTTTCATAGATATATTTTTTTCATAAACATAAACCATTTATAGAAATAATAATAATGTTACCCTTGGATTATATCCCCAATAAAGCATAAGAAACATAAAAGGGCGCCATCTTATATGGAAAGTGAATTTTGAAAGACCACTTGGAACATTTATTGAGTGAAATAACACATTGTTGCAAATAATATTTTAAACTTAAAATTTTATGAAATATTTTGGTACTCATTTTCTATGAAAATAAACATAAAATCATTATAAAGGAAGACTTGAAAATTTATTTAAAACATTTCTTCAGGAAAATAGAATTTACACTTTGAAAAATACTTTTAAAAAACATAAAACTTTTGAAAATTCCTTTTATTTTAAAATAATCCAGGAAACATACAATGTAATATTTAAAAAATTGATTTCTCATGAGGTTGGGAAATTCATTTCATGCCTTACATATTATAAAAAGATTCCTTTCATATTTTTGGTAAAAGCCAAAAGGGAATTATTCAGAAAACAACCTGAAGATTCCTTTCAAAAAGATTTGTAAAAAAGAAAAAATGGGCAATAATTCCTTTAAATAATTTTAATAATGTAAAATATGTTTTTAATAAACTTATATAAAATATATTTTTGGAAGAAAAACGGGTTTTCAACCAAAGAGAGAGATAAAGATGATTTTAATTAAAAGAATTATTTTATAATCATGAGTAAATAAAGATAGGAAAATTAAGGGAAAACATGTATTCACATAAAATTAAAATATTAGAATAAAATTAATGAGTTTCTTGAGATATATATCAAAAAAATTTATCATTACAATCATAATCATAAACAATCCCGATAAATGATGAAATTGTAACATAATACTCTTACCACTTTGATAACTTTGAATCATAATCATCGTGAAAGAATAGAATTAAATGAAACTTATAATATCAAAAAAATAATTAGATTCATTATATAACATTTAAAATGCTATTTATATACACATCATAGAATAATATAGGTTTATAACATAACTTATGTCCCAAAGAAGACAATTTGAGAAAAAAATCACTTACTTCTACGGTATCTTTTGAACCGTAACCCCATAAAAGAGAGATACTAAAATGTATATGTAAAAATAAATATATTTTATGGTCATAATCATAAATTAAATTCATATTAATTATATACAAAACATAAAATAAACATGTGGTTAATATGGCATGTGTCTCACATAATAATAAAAGTGAGATAGAAATCCCTTACCGTAAGTCTCAACTTCCATTGTACGCATTCAAAAATCTTGTATAATAAATAAAAGTTTATTATAAATATATTAAATAACCATAATTATATATATAATACCATATATTATTTAATTATTACCTTTAATTACCCATTTATTAACAATTCCATGTTAAAGTCGCGTTTTAGGAAATAACAGTTTTGTTTTTCATGTATGTTTTGCTTTTTTATTTTTGGTCTTATTAATTTTATCATGGTTCATTAATATTAAAAATTATACCCATGATATAAATATCATATATATTCATTTATATGTTTGTATATTAATCCATAATATTTATATATATAAAATGAAATACATCGTTCATAGAGACGGTAGGCCATATGTATACATGAAAACTCTTTCCATTTTCTCAATGGATTGAAATAAAGATATAAAAATAATATATTTTAATTATAGAAGAATTTTTATTTCATATGTATCATATATTTTCAATAAAAATATCCTTATTATCTTCTATGTAAATCATGAACAAATTGCATCGCTTCGTGAGGCGGTAGTCCATCACACATAGGCGCATCATTATCGTATTCCCAAAGAATAGAAAGTATGAAGGTATATGTGATATAATAATTAATAAATTATAATTATGTTAAAAATATCATATATATTCATTTAATATAACATTATTATCATATAATTAAAATATAAACAAAAAACATCACATCGGTTCACAAGGCGGTAGTCTGTCGTACACACGAGCGATGTTATTGATTTCCAATGGGTTAGCTGATAAGATGTTAGATATGGTATTATAATTACATAGCTATAATAATATCATAAATATTTTATATAAACATTAAATCCATAATTATATCCAATCGTGAAAGGTGGTGATGAAAAATGAATAATATCGGTTCACAAGGCGGTAGTCCTCCGTACACACGAACGATGATTTCATATTCAATTTGATGAAAGAAGAGATGGATATTGTTCATGACCTTAATATAAAAACATATAATTATATGGAATATATTGAGGTTATTATATCAGTTTTTTTAATAATAATTTATGGTTGTGGATAAATAAATAAAACAAAAACACTCATTGAATAACATTACCTCTTCTTCAGGTAACCTCATTAGGTTTGCACCAAAAGCCTTCCTAGGTTGGATTTCTTCCATAAATAGGGCTTTTAGTTTCAAAGGAGGAAATTAAAAAAGTTACTTGGGTGGTTATTTTCTTAACCAATGGGTTTTGGTAGTTTTTAAGAGATAAGAAAGTGGGTGGCCCTTTATAAGTGAGGTGAGTGACACACTTGTAAATTTTGAAGAAAAAGGTGTACCAATGTTTTACACATGAAAAGTGGTTAAAAATTGTCCATTATTGAACCAAGAAGATATTATGTAGAAATATGGGGAATAAATGGATTTTGAAAATGTTTTTGGGTCATTTTTAACCCTTATAGTTTTTTGTTTAACCCCTGATAAACCCATTTCTACCTCAATCGCGGTAATTAACTTTTATTGTTTCTACTATTCAATATGGTAAAAAGTTAAGTTAAAATTATAAGATAATATAAATTATTCTAATTGAAAATATTTAATCCATTTTTCCAAATTCAATTCACATAACCAGAAAATTTTAATTTAAAATTAAACCCACAGACACAAAAAGAAAGCGGTTTTCCAAACATAAAATGCTCAAAAGATTAAAATGTTTTTATATAAAAATTCAATATAAAAATGACTTTAATAACATAAATTGAATTAATTGACATATAATTGAATTAATATTTGTTTTAAAATCATATTTAATCAATTTATAATTTTTTAAATTCTTAAATAGAAATGGTAATTCTTAATAAAAACTAGTATTTTTCATTATTCATCAAAAAATTAACTTTTCAAAAAATTATCAGAAATTAATCATGAGGTAATTTTGACATGTATATTTAAAAAATGATGTTTAGTTTTTCAGATTAATTTTTTAAAAGTGGTAAAAAATAATTTTAAAATATGTGTGAAAAATATGACAAAATTTCTTTTTAGGAAAATATAGTTTTTAAGAAAAAAATGGATTTATTCTTATCTCTTTTATAAAAATACATAAAATGAATATAAAAAAATTTTATTTTAAATAATTTATATATATATATATAATTTAAATAATTAACCGAAAGTGATTTATTTAATTTATTAGTATAAAACACGTGTGTGTGCATAAAAATGTTTCTTTTGAAAAATATTTCTTTTGTTTTAAATGGTATTTTTATTTTAATTTATAATAAATTAGTCACAAAATAATTCTTCATATATTTTCATAATTTAGATAATAATATTCATAACAACCATTCCAATGGCTTAGTAATAATAATCATATTAAATAATAATATTTAAATACTATGTCTTGTTTTGTTTAAACTCAGTGTTGTGTGTAATGAAAGATAAACTTAGTATTGTGTATAATGAAAAATATTTAAAATAATATTTTTATTTGAAAAAATATATTTCAAAAAATATCTGGGAGTTGAATTTTATCCCATTAGATAAATTTCTACCTCACAATTTGAACTTGGGTTTGGTAAACAAAGGTTTATCATTTTAAAATCCCTTTGTGGGGAACCCACATCAGAAAATGGTCTAATAAAACTTCCTATAGAAAATAGAGAAACAGATGTGTGGAGGTGATCTATAAAAACATATGATAGGTTTCCAAATTATAGAAAATATCTTGGAAGTGAAAACATGGAAATATAAGAGAAAAATAAAACCTAAATAAAAATATAGAGTGATATAGAACATGTTCAAGAGATTGTTAATGACCACAAATCCATAAATCTATGATAGATGAAATGACCATTCATTCATAAAAAATGAAGGTAAATGTATAAAATTTTATTTCATGATCTATTTATTAAATTTGGAAAATTTTAATGAGAATATATATTTACTTAATATCATTCCATTTCATAAAAAAATATCATCCTTTGGTTGTACCTTGATCAATTTCTACTTCATCCCTTACTTTAAGAGTTGATTTTTTCTTGTCTGAAGAACTAACAGATAAAAGGATCCATAAAATAATGGTAAGTAATTCCTTCTATCTATAGATATTATAAAAACAAAATGGTTATCATGTGTTATCCAATATTCAAAAATCTTCATATGGTTAAATAAAACATAAATCTCTAAAACCTCATCCAAAGTTCACCTTAAATCATTCCATAAATGTGTAACCTTATAACCCTTCAAAAATTAAAAATGTATAAATAAGGTCAACTAAAAATTAATCCCCTAAATATCATAAATTACCTCTTAATTTTCACATACCAAATATTTGAATGCCTTAGTCATATATTTTCTTCAATCATGTTAATAACTAGAATTAACATAAAACCTTAATGAAAACATACATAAATAATTATTCCTTGAATAAAACCACATGTTCTTTAATATATCCCATAAGTCTAATAATGTTCTAAAATTCTTTAATAATAACATAAAACACATTTTCTACAAATCATTAACCAGTTTCAAGGTCTTCAATACAATCCAATTTACTTTATTCATATACATCATCTCTTTTTCCCAATATCATTAAATCAACATTAGGAAAATATTAATGGTTATCTTCCCATAATCTTATGATTTTTCATAAAATGTAACCTTGTCATTAAATCACAATTCTATGTCATTGGTACTATTCAACATATTCTTCAGAATATATAATAGAAATATTATATTGAACAACCCTTATATATTTCAGGATTCATATAAAATAATTATTTAATTCCAACACATAAACACTCAAATCATTCCATGCCATTCCTAAACCATTAACCAGGATTCATAATATTATTCCTTACCACTTCATTACTTTTATATTTCATTTTTTTGTCTCTACATATTCATAAATATAACCATTAATCATGTAAAATTTTTAATTCTCTTTATGATATTTCCCCTTAGTACATCAATTTTCATAATTCCCATAATTTCCACATTTGAAACATTCAACCATCGATGATATCATAGGGATTCCATTATTCTAGTCCATTGAGTTAACAAAACTTTTAATTTTTCCAACACAATTACTTTCTTTGGGTCCGTGTTTTTTATAATCAAAACATCTTCCCATTCTTATATTACATCCACTTTGGTGCTTCTTCCTACATTCTCGACATATAGGAAACAAAATCTTCTTTACTCCATGCTTTCCACCACCTAAACTCTCAAAAAAAATATCCTTTTATTATTTGGTGATTCAGAGAGTTTGTTAAGGTACAAGATGTTAAATATATATCATGATTACTGATTACTCATAATAAAAATATCCTTTACTCCATTCATGATACCATTTGGTTTCTCATCAACACATTTTCTATCACATTTAAAGTTAATCAGGTTCCTTCTGGTTCCTAATGTTGACTAAAACCAAAAAGAATAGTGTGAGTAACAATATTCATATTTTTAAACCATATAATCATAAAAAATCACATATAGGTTGTCTAATTCTTGACACCTTATTTTTAATCTATGAGACCTTAAGTTTATCCTAGGTCAATCATAGCCTTCATCTATTTAAATCCTTCATGTTTCTTTATAAAGACTTTATGAATTTTAAAATAATATCCCTCTGGAGTGTCAAACCAGATGTGCATTAGGGCATTTTGTTGGGCAACAGGTGAATATTGAGTCTAGATTAATGCACCCTTTTCAGATTTATTACCCATAGGTACCTATATTCTAGAGCCACATCCACTTTTAGTATCCAGAAAGGGGTATAATTTCTTGGAAACCACTCTCTCAATCCTTTACTAAAATTCAAATACATTTTTCTATACTTTGATTCATTCATAGACTAATATTTTGATGTATCCCCAAAAATGTCCTTATAAATACCCACATGGATCTCACTAATGATTTATCATCCTAGTTTCAAAAGGTTAACTAAATCTTTCCTCTTATATCAGCTATAATGACCCAAAATTTTCATATATATATATATATATTACAACATTTCTTTGAAGAAAATTCATTATATTAAACAGAAACACACCTAAGGATTGTAAATGTACAATGCCTTTACAAACACGAAAACTTAAAAAACTGGTTCACACGCAAACTACATCACCTCCCACTAAGTTTTTCGTAATTATCACCCTTCTTAAACATATCATACATAAAAAATTTGTTTATAACCTAGGGAAAGGAAACATAATAAAGGTTTACCTCAGATTCCTGGTATGCGTAAACAAGGTATACACATAAGCATATCATGAAAATAAGGGTACGAAAACATGATTAATAAATTTTAAAACCATACCTTGTATATAAAAGATCATAATATTGAGTCATGGAATAAATATTGTTAGTTCATAAAACATAAATCATAATAAAATCAAAGAACATGATTCATGAGAGCATAATATTGGCATAATAAATTAAATTTTAGAATACACAAAATATAGAAAATCATTTCCATAGTAGTCAAAGAACACTTCCATGGTTATCAAAGTGGAATAGATTCACTCCCTAAACTATCATAGTAGTCAGGTTTTACTCCCTATACAATCTTAATAGACAAAGTCTATTATAAAACTGGGTTCACTACCCATTCTAGTATTTTATATCTCATTAGATATAAATCTTTACCCAATGAATTGGAGAGAGATATAGGTCCCACCCATCACATAATAAAATTATATGTATGTGTTACACAAGATCATGAAATAATCATCATATCATAACCCATGAAATGAAATGGGTTTGATAAAAACTTCATTATATCATAACATGTGGAAAAGTGACACGTTTCATAATATTTTCATCATTTCATCATAGAATACCCTATGAAAAGAATTAGGTTTAATTGTTATTTTATCATGGATTCACCCATGGAAGAGAAATGGGTTTCACAAACATCTTATCATCATAAACACAAAACATTCATAGAAAGAATAAGAATGGTAACCTTAGATCATATCCCTAGGAAAGAATAATTATCGTAAAAGGATTTCATTGTAGATGGAAAATTATTTTGAAAGATCACTTGGAACATTTCTTGTGGAAAAAAGATATTAACTGAAAATTAATTTTTAAAACTAAAAAGTCATAAAATATTTTGGAAATCATTTTAATTAAAAATAAACTTGAAAACTTATAAAGGATGTTTTAAAAAAATTAAAACATATCATGAGGAAAATATTCTTTATAGTTTGAAAAATACTTTTTAAAAATATAAAAAAGAAATAAAAATCATTTTATTTGAAGATAAACGTTTAATATTATAATGTAATCTTTAAAAATTTGAGTAGTCATGGCAATGGGAAATTTTTTTCATATCGTACATATAAAATCAAATATTCTTTTCACATTTTTCGTAAATGACAAGTGGGTATTGTTTAGAAAACAACATGAAGATTACTTTAAAGAAATTTAAAAGTAAAACATGGGTAAAAATTCATTTAATAAATAATTTTATGAATATAAAAAAATTGAAAACACTTTTAGAAAACATGAATTTAGAAGAAAATTGGGTTTTCGAACGAAGAGAGAGATAATGAAAAATTTTCTAGAAAAAATTATTCTGAACTATTGAGAAAATAAAGATAGGGAAATGAATTTAAAACATGTATTCTCATGAAAAAACTAGATGATAATAAATTTCATAATTTTTTTAGAGACATATCTTAATATTTTATCATTATAAGCCTAATCATAAACAATCCCGGTAAATGATGAGATTGTAACATAAAACTATTACCACTTTGGTAACTTTGAATCGTAATACCCATGAAATAATAACATTAAATAAAACTTATAATATTTTGAAAATAATTATATTCATTATGTAAAATCTAAAGTTTGTATTATATACACCTCATAGAAGAAGATAGGTGCATAACATAACTTATGACCCAAAGAAGGCAATTTAAGACCAAAATCCCTTACTGCTCGGGTAACTTTTTAATTATAAACCTATAAAACATAGACCCTAAAATAGATATATAGATCTCAATAAATTTAAGGATAATAATCATAAAATACATTCATATAATGTATATACACCTCATAAAAAACATGTGGGGAATATAGAATGAGTCTCATGAAAAAATAAAAGTGAGATAGAAATCCCTAACCAAAAGTATCAAATTACTTTATACACAGTTGAACTATCTGCATAATAAAATAAAGTCTAATATAAATAAATTATAGAAAAATACTTATATATATCATACTATATATTATGTACTTATGACATTTTATTGCCCTTTTTTAAAAATTTCATGTTAATGTTACGTTTTGGGAAACATCTGGTTTGTTTTTCATGTATGTTTTGAATTTTGTTTTTGGTGATCTTAATTTGATAATGTTTCCATCATATAAAAAATTTAAACATGATATAAATATAAAATTAACTCATTATATATGTTTTTAGGTTAATCTATAATATTTATAGATAAAAAATAAAATACAATGTTCATAGAGATGGTAGGTCATATGTATACATGAATGATATTTTCATTTTATCAACAGATTGAAAGAAAGAAAGGTAAAAAATATATTAACCTTAAAAAATATTTTTTATTTCATATATATCACATTTTAATTAAAACCATCCTTATTACATTACATTTTATTCTTGAATGAATTGCATCGCTTCGTGAAGCGGTAGTCCGCCATTCACACGAGCGATATTATCATATTCCCACGGAATCGAAAGTATGAAGGTATATGTGATATAATAATTATATAAGTATAATTATGTTATAAATATGATATATATTAATTTAATATAATCTTATTACTATACAAGTAAAATATAAATGAAAAACATATCACAACGGTTTGTGAGGCGACAGTCTGTCGTACACACGAGTGACGTTATTATTTTCCAATGGGTTTGGTGGTATGAATGTTGATTTGGTTTTATAATTATATATGTATAATAATATCATAAATAATATATATATATAAATTAAATACATAATTATATATATCCATCATAGGTAGTGGTGTAAAATGAGTAACAATGATTCATGAGGTGGAAGTTCATTGTAAACTTGAACAATGACTTTGTATCACATTTGATGAAATAGAAGATGGATATAGGTAATTACATTATCCTACAAAAATATTAGTACATGTACTATACATATTTTATTATATCAACACATTTTTATAATAATTAATAGATTTTGGAGAAGAAATAAAATAAAAAATGCTTCTTGAAGAATGTTGCCTCTTCTTCGGGAAACCTCCTTAGGTTTGCACCAAAAGACTTCCTAGGTTGGATTTCTTCCAAAAATAAGGATTATATTTTAAGAGGATATAATTTATTTATTAATTTTGTCATTATTATTATAAAACAATGGTTTTGGACATGTACATAAGAGATGAGAGGTGGTAGCCTTTTATAAGTGAGGTGAGTGGAACACTTGTAAATTTTGAAAATAAAAAGTTTTACAAATGTTTTTCACATGCCAAAACAGTCAAAAATTTAAAATTATAGAAACTATAATATATTTTTTTGAAATATGAAAGTAAAATGTTTTTTACAAGTTTATGTTTATTTTTAACACTTATCAAAATAATTTAATCACTTAGTAAACTCATTTTTTCCTTAACCATGGTAAATGATTTTTACTATTTTTACTGTTAATTATAGTCAAAAATTAATTTTAAGTTATTATATAATAATAATTTTCTGATTAAAAATATTTAATTCATTTTTTAAATTTATATTCACATAACAATAAATTTTTAATTTAAAATTAAACCTGCGGACGCGATGAGAAAGTGGTTTTCCAAAGAGAAAATGTTCAAAAGTTCAAAATTTTTTTACATAAAAATTCAATATAAAAATAAATAAAATGTCTTGAAATGGATTAATTGATATATAATTGAAGTAATTTTACTTTTAAAACCATATTAAAAAAATTAAGTTTTTAAATTCTTTAATTGAAACGAAAATTCCTAATAAAACCCAGTTTTTTCATTATTCATCGAAAAAATTGTATTTTCAAAAAATTATCGAAAATTCACCCTAAGATAATTTTAATATTTATATTTAAAAAATAATGATTATTTTTCCAATAATGTTTTTAAATTTTTGAAAATTAATATTAAAATTAGTGCACAAAATACAAAAAAATGTTTTTAGGAAAAAAAATTTAAGCGAATTATTGGATTTATTCTTATCTCTTGTCTAAAAAACACATAAGATGAATGTTAATACATTTTATTTAATTTATAATATATATAATTCATTAAATTAATTCATAAAAAAAAATTTCATTAATTTAATAACAAAAAACATGTTTTTGTGCATAAAAATAGTTTTTCAGAAATAGATTTCCTTTTTTTCCAAATAGTTTTTTATATTCATTTATAATTAATTTTTCACCAAATAATTAATCATATATTTTTATAATTTATTTAATAACATTAATACCCTCCCTTATAATGGATATGTGATAATTATCATATTAAATAATAATATTTTAATTGTATCTCATAAATTTGCTTAAACTTTGTGTTGCGTGTATTGAAAGCTAAACTCAATGTTGCATGTAATGAAAAATATTTAAAAGATTACATTTATTTGAGATAATATATTTCAAAAAATATTTGGGACTTGTATTCCACCCCCTTTAAATAAACTACGTACTCACAATTTTAACTTGTGATTTATAAATAAAGGTTTAACATTTATAAATCCATTTGTGGGAAAGGCACATCAAAAAAAGGGATAATAAAACATCCTATTGAAAATAAAGAAATGGATGTGTGAAGATCATCTAGAAAACCTCATTCAAGGTTTTGAAATAAGTGAAAATTGGTGGTAAGTGAAAATATTTACATAGAAGATAAAATAACACCCAAATACTGAAATAGAGTGATAGAGAAGATGGTCAGGAAAAAGTTAATGGCCATAAAGCCATAAATATGTAATAGGTTAAAAGACCATTCATTTATCAGAAATAAATGTAAATGTATAAACTCTTCTTTCATGATCCTTTTATCAAAGTTTGATAATTTAAATGAGAAGATATACTTACTTAATTTCATTCCATTTTATGATCATAATCTCATCCTTTGATTATGCCTTGATCAATTTCCACTTCATCACTTACTGTAAGAGATGATTTTTTTCATGTCAGAAGAACTAATAGATAATATGATCTGTAAAAGAATGATAATTCATCCCTTCTACCCCTAGATATTATCAAAATCAAAATGGCGAGAACATGTTATCCAATATGAATAAATCTTCATATGGTGAAAAAAATACATTAATCTCAAAAACATCATCCAATGTTCAACATAAACAATTCTATAAATGGGTAACGTTATAAACCTTCCAAAATTCAAAATTTATATAGATGTTCAACTTAACATTAATCCCTGAATTATCAAAAAGTAACACTTTATTTTCATATACCAAATATGTGAACACCTTATTCATATATTTTATTGAAACATGGTACTAACCAGGATTACCATACACCTATAATGAAAACATACATACTTATTTAATCATTGAATAAAACCATATATTATTGAATATATCCCATAAGTCAAATAATGTTGTAAACTTCTTCAATAATAACGTAAACCACTTTGTACATAAATCATTAACCAGTTACAAGGTCTTTAATACTATCTAATTTACATTATTCAAATCCATAATTTCTTAATCTCAACATTAGGAATATATTAAGGGTTTTCTTCCCTTAATCATATGATTTTTCATAAAATTCCACATTACCATTAAATCACTTTCTAGGTCATCAGTAATATTCAATATATTGTTTAAAATCTATAGTTTTAAATTATACTTAACAACCCTTATATATTTCATGATTCATATAACATAATTATTTAATTCCAACACAAAATCACTCCAATCATTACACTTCATTCTTAAAAAATTAACCAGGCTTCATCATATTATTCCTAAAAACATATTTCCTTTCATACATCATTTGTAGTCTTTCATCATCAAAAAGATAACCATTACTCGTACAACCTTTCTAATTCTCTTCATGATTCTTCCCCTTGGGATATAGATTTTCATAATTCATATTCTTCTACATTTTTAATATTAAACTACTGATGATATCTTCAGGAGGCCATTATTCTCATCCATTTCATTAAATAAAATTTTTATTTTTTCTCTACAATTACATTATTTATGTCCTTTTCCACAATCAAAACATCTTCTCATTCCTCTAAGATATCCACTTGGGTGATTTTTCCCACATTCTCAATATATAGAAAATAGAATCTTCTTTCCTCCATAGTTTCCTCTACCCAAACTATCAATGAACTCTATCTTTATCATATTTTGTGAGTTATAGATTTTGTTAAGGTAAAACTTATTAATAATATATAATTATTACTGATTAGTCGTAATAAAAATACCATCACTCCATTTATTATACTATTTGGCATCTCATCAACACATTTCCCATCATATTCAAAGTTAATCTAGTTCTTTCCTTTGACTAAAACCAAAAATCATAGTGTTAGTAACAATATTCATAGTAGGAAACCACATAATCATGAAAATTTACTTATAGTATATCTAATTAATTAAAAAATATTTTTAATCTATTTCACCTTAGGTTTATCCTAGGAAATTCATAGTCATCATCTATTTAAATCCCTCATGTTGGTTCTTAAAGAGATTATGAATTTAGAAAGAATATCCATCTGGAGTTTCAAACTAGTTGTGCAATAAGGCCCATTGTTTTGTACCATGTGACGATTGAGTCTTTCTCATTGAAACCTTTTCAGAGTTATTACCCCTAATTACCTATATGCCAGATCTAAATCTATTTATAGTACCCAAACAAGTATTTAATTTCTTGGAAACCACTCACCTTATCCTTTACCAATATTATAATATATTTTCATATTCATTGAATTATCCATAGACTAATACTCAGATGTATCCCCAAAAATATTGTTAAAAATACCCATAGGGATCTCAAAAGCAATTTATCATCCTATTATCCACATGTTAACTAAATCTTTCATCTAATACCAATTATAGCAACCTAGAATTTTCATACATAGATATTACATTATATTTTTTTGATGAAAATTCATTACATTATACAAACACATGTCTAAGGATCATAAAGTTATAGTGCCTTTGGATACATGGAAACAAAAACAAATGGTTTATATGTGAACTATATAATCTCACACTAAGTTATATATAAGTATCACCCTTTGTAGTTGGGTTTTGGCTTAGTGGTAAGCACCCCGTAATGCTACATGAAAAATGGGGGTTCAAACCCCATGGGGTATAGGGTACTATAGCAGTACTGTAGCAGCTGCAGAACCTGTAGCAACGACAGGCACTATAGCGGTGGCAGGTCACTGTAGCGGCGACAGGGTACTGTAGCAACGGCTAGTACTGTGCGGTACTATAGCAGTGTGGGTACTATAGAATTATTATTCATAGAATGGTCTTTGGTCCAAAAATTTGGGTCTACGGGCCATGTAATGGGCTAAATGCCCACTGGGCCTTCGAGCTATGTAATGGGTCTCCCTCTACCCAGTTAAAAGAGGTCTTTGCTTTGATTTAATAATAAATGAGGCTTCATCCCCAACCTTTTAAAAAAATATAAGTATCACCATTCTTAAAAATATCATACATAATACATTTCTACATAACCTGGGGAAATGAGACATAAGAAAGGGTAAGCTTAGATGCTCAATAAGGGTAAACAAGGGAGATACTTTTGCATATAATGAACATAAGGGTATAAAAACTTGAGAAAAAACATTTGAAAACCATACCTTTCATATAAAAGATCATAATATTGAGTTATGGATTAAATAATGACAACCCATAAGACATGAATCATAAGGAAATCAAAGAACATGGTCCATGACATCATAATATTGTCATAAGAAATAGAATTTTGGAATACACATAATCATAGAAAATCATTTCCATAGTAGTAAAGGATCACTTCCAAGGATATCATAGTGGAATGGTTTCACTTCCCAAACTATCATAGTAGTCAAGGTTCACTCACTATGCCATCTTAGTAGAGAAAAGTTCATTACTGAACCAATTTCACTACCCATTCTAGTTTTTCTTTCTCATGAGATATAAATATTTACCCAATAAATTTTATGGAGATATAAGTCTCACACATCACATAATGAAAATCATATGTATGTATACCACAAGATAATAAACCATTCATTATATCATGACCCATGAAATGAAATGGGTACCATAAAAATTTAATAATAGCATAACTTGTGGAGAAGAGATAGGTTTCAGAATCTTTTCATCGTTTCACTATAGCATAACCCATGAAAGAAGTGGGTTACTTAACCATTTTATCATGGTTTATCCTACGTAATAGAAATGGTTTTAATAAATATTGTTTCACCATAAATACAAACCATTCATAGAATGAATAAGAATGGTACCCCTGGATTATGTCCTCATTAAAGAATAAGTAACATCAAAGGATATACTATTAAATCGAAAATGTTTTTGAAATATCACTTGGAAATTTTATTGAGGAAAATAAATTTCCTTTGAGTTTCATTTTTTAGACCTAAAAATTCATAAAGTGTTTTTGAAATCATTTTATTTCAAAATTAACTTGAATAATTATAAAGGAATCTTCAAAAAATTATTTAAAACATTTCTTGAGGAAAATAGTCATTACACTTTGAAAACAATTTTTAAAAACATAAAACATTTTCAAAATACTTTTATATTAAAATAACCTATTAAACTATTAATATAATATTTAAAATATTTATAGGTCATGATGGTGGGAAATTCCATTCATTTTATATAAGTTAAATGAAATATTCTTTTCAGATTTTTCGTAAAAGTCAAATGGGAATTATTTGGAAATCACCATGAAGATTCATTTCAAAAAAAAATTATAAAAAGTAAAACATTGGTAAAAATTAAATTAATAATTAATTTTAATAATATAAAAAAAATTCAAAAACACTTTTAGGAAACATGGTTTTGGAAGAAAAAAGTGTTTTCAACCGAAGAGAGAGATAAAGATTATTTTTCTTAAAAACATTACTTTAAACACTTTAGTACATAAAGAGAGTAAACATGGAAAACATGTATTCTAATGACATAAATATAGGATAAGAAAATTCTTGAGTTTTTTTAGAGATAGATAATAATATTTTTTATCATTTGAATCATAATCATAAATAATCTCAACAAATGATGAGATTGTAACATAAAACACTTACCACTTTAGTAACTTTGAATCGTAATCCCCATTAATGAATAAAATAAAATGAAAATTATAATATCATGAAAAGAATTTTATTCAGGATATAACATTTAAAATGGGTAGTATATACACCTTATAGAAGAAGATAGTTGTATTACATATCTTATGTCTCAAAGAAGGTAATTAGAGAAAAAAATATCTTACTGCTCTGGTAGCTTTTAAACCATAACCCCATGAAAGAGATATAACAAAATGGATATTTAAATAACCATAAGTTTAATTATTATAATCATAAAATGCATTCATCATAATTATATACACCACATAAAATAAATATGTGGTGAATATGGCATGTGTCTCACAAAAAAAAGTGAGATGGAAATATCATACCACAAGTCATGAATTATTTTTTACACATTCGTAACACCTATATAATAAATATAATATTAATATAAATCTATTATATAACCATACTTATTTATATCATACCATATATTATTTACTTATGACCTTTTAGTACCCTTTTTTTAACAATTCCATGTTAAAGTTTCTTTTCAAGCAATACTTTCTTTACTTTTCAGTATGTTTTGATTTTTGTATTTTCGGTACTCTTAAGTTGATATTAGTTAAATAATATATATAATTTTAAAAATTATATAAATATAATATATGTTAATTATATATTTTTTTATATTAATCTATAATATTTATAGATAGAAAATGAAATACAATGCTCATGGAGACGGTAGGTGGTACGTACGCATGAATGTTACTTCCATTTTCTCAACAGATTGAAAGAAACAAAGGTAAATAATATATTATCATTAAATAATATTTTTTATGTCATATATATTTCATATTTTTATTAAAATAATTTTTATTACCTTATATGTACAGCGTGAATGAATCACATCGCTTCACAAGGTGGTAGTTTGTCATACACATGGGCGACGTTATCGTATTCCCACCAAATGGAATGTATGAGGGTATATGTCATATAGTAATTAATGAAGTATAATTATGTTGAAAATATCATATATATATATATATATATATTAATTTAATATAACCTTATTACCATCCAAGTAAAAATATAAATAAAAAACACAATAACAATTCGTGAGACGATAGTCCGCCATAAACACAAGCGATGTTATTGTTTTCCAATAAGTTGGGTGGTAAGAAGGTACATGTGTTATTATAATTATATAGGTATAATAATATCATAATTATAATATATATATATATATATGAACATTAAATAAATAATTATATATAGTCGTCATAGGTATTGATGGAAAACAAATAACATCCTTTCGTGAGGCGGTAGTCCGACGTGCACATGGATGATAATTTTGTATCCCATTTGATGGAAGAGGTGATGTATATTGATCATAACCTTAACATAAAAGCTCATCATTATATGAAATATAATTGTTTTATAATATCATTATGGTTTTACAATAATTTAAGGAGGTGGAGTAAGAAATAAATAAAAATGTTGGTTGAAGAACATTACATCTTCTTCGGGTAACCCACTTAGGATTGAACCAAAAGACATCCTAGGTTGACTTTATTCCAAAACTAAGGATTATATGATGAGATTATATAATTAAGAAAGTTATTTGGGTATTTATTAGCTGAAATAATGGGTTTTTTTAAGTGTGAAGAGGAGAGGATAGGGGGTGACCTTTTATAAGTGAGGTGAGTGGCACACTTGTAATTTTTGAAAAAAAAGGTGTGCCCTCATTTTTGACATTATACAAGACTCTAAAATGGTAATTATAGAAAATATAATATATTATTTCAAAATATTTCTAGAAAATTTGTGTTGGAATGGTTTTTTGTTATTTATAAACTTTATCTTCACAGTTTAACCATTGGTAAACCCATTTTTACCTTAACCATGATAAGTATTTTGTTTACTATTTTTAATATTAATAATGGTCAATGATTAATTTTTACTTATTAGATAATATAAATTATTCTACTTCCAATAAGAAATATTTTTAAAAATTCCATTTAAATAAGTGGAAAATTTTAATTTAAAAATAAACCCACAGACACGATGACAAACCGGTTTTCCAAAGAGAAAATGTTGAAAAGTTTAATAAGTTTTTATATAAAAATTCAATATGAAAATAATTAAAAATAAATAAATTTGATTTATTGATACATAATTGAAACAATTTACTTTTAAAATCATCTTAAAATATTTTGGATGTTTTAAATGATTTAATAGAAATCACAAATCTTAATAAAACCCAGTATTTTCATTATTAATCAAGAAATATATGTTTTTATAAAATTTTCAAAAATTCAACACAAGATATTTTTAAAATGTAGATTAAAAAAATATTTTTTAAAATAAATTTTCCAAAATTTTAGAAACATAATTTTAAAAATAAGTGTGAAAAATATGAAAAAAACTTCTTTTTAAGAAATTACAGTTTTTAAGCAAGAAATTGGATTACTTATTATCTCCTATCTAAAAAAACATATTATTAATGTTAAAATATTTTATTTATTGTATAATATATATATATATATATTATTAAAATAATTCAAAAAAATATTTATATAATTTTTTGAGACAAAACATAATTTGTGCATAAAAATAATTTTTTAGAAAAATATTTCCATTATTTTAAAATGATTATTTTTATTTTTATTTTTATTATTAACAAAATAATTCATTGAATATTTTCACAATTAATTTAATCATATTCATAACCTCCATTCAAATTTCACGGTGATAATTATCATATAAAATAATAACATTTTAATAGTATGGCATATTTTGTTTAAACTCAGAATTGTGTGTAATGCAACTAAACTCAGTGTTGCGTATAACGCAAAATATATAAAAGATTACATTTATTTGAAAGAATATATTTCATAACATCTCGGAGTGTTACACTATAGATTATTCAAGGTAAAATATATGTATTCTCTACTTTAACTACAATATTTATAGACATAAGAATGAGATATTATTTCCTTGCCAAATACCTTGTTCGATATCTAGAGATTCAAGCGGATCCTCTAACTCAACCCTTGAATTTGGATACTCTTAACAAGGGTGATTAAACAATCACATAGTTTTTCAAAAAAAATTACCTAACCCTTGTGTGATATATATTCTTCTGGGATGTCATTATACTAGCAATGAGGCTTTATAATGACATTATTGATTTGGACTGGCACTCTATAGTTCATGCCAAGATTAATTATTTTATTTGGAGGATGCGGTGTGTATGAGTTAATGGTATGAGGTTTTACTTTATCAGTGAGAAAGTAAAATAATAATATCCATATAGTATTTTATATAGGATGATACATCTGATTATTCATTAGTTGTTCGGTATTTCCCTTAGAGAAGAAGATGTTATGAGCTTCCAGCTTTTTGCAGTGGTGGCAGAGTATGAGGATGTCTTCCTTAAGGACATCTTAGAATTACCTCCTCACTGAGAGATAAAATTCATTATATACCAACACCTATGGAATTTATCTATATATAATATAATATATAAGATATCCCCCATATATCTTTGAGATTTGAAGGTTCATTTGGAGGATTTTGAGATGAAGGACTTTGTCAGACCCAATGTGCTCCCTAGGTAGCTCCAGTATTGTCCACCAAAAAGGTGTATTGAAGCTTAAGGTTATGTGTGGATTAAAATTTCTTAAATTAGGTTACCATAAATAATAAGTATCCACTTTTGGAATCAATTAAATCTTCAACTATTTGAAATAGTTGAGGTGGTTCTCAAAGATTGAACTCAGGTTAGGCTAACATGAGCTCTGAGTTTGAGATGAGGATATTTCAAAGCTAGAATTTAAATGTATCTATAGTCACTATGATTACTTGGTGATTTTAGTTGGTTTGAAAACACACTAGTAGTGTTCATGGTTCTTATCAATCAGGTATTTTATACTTTCTTGGATCAATTCATGATAGCCGTCTTAAATGACATCCTTATGTACTCAGAATTAGAGGAGCACCCATGACATTTGAGGATGGTCCTAGAAATAAACTAAGAGCTCCATCTTTATGGAAATCCCTCAAAGTGTTAGTTATATATTATCTAGTTATACTTCATAGGACATGTCATCTCATAATATGGATTAGTAGTGGATCTTTTTAAGGTTGGGGAAGTGGTAGCTTGGGAGCCACCCAAGAGCTGGACTGGAGTGGATAGCTTCCTTGGGTTAGTAGGTAGGTATCGAAGATTTTCTCCTAATTTTTCTAGGATTTTGAAACTCATGATATATTTGAACTAAAATGGGAAACCTTTAATGTAGAAATATAAGTGTTAATATTCTTTTTAGGAGTCTTGGTAAAGGCTGATGAGCAAACCCATCTTGAGACTTCCAGAGGATAGGGTTGAGTATGTGGTGTTTTGTGATGCCTCTAGAATTAGGCTTGGATGTTTTTTAATACATAGATTTGTGATGACTATATATTATTCTTGATATTTGAGACTCTATGAGAAGAGATATATAAACATACATATATAGCGCGAAATAGTGTTCTCCACCCTAAATATGTAGCGACACTAGCTTATGGGAGAGCGATTTATCATCTATTATGACCACAAGATTCATAGGTATATACTTTTGTAGAAATTTTTTAACTTGAAACATAGGATATGGATATAGTTCTTATAGGATTATTACTTTAAAATAATAAATACTCTAAGAAATGATAACATGGTAGTAAATGCTCTCAGTATGAGATCTTTTTCGTAGTTTTTGAGTGAGGCGTCAGAGAAGCTGGACTCATTTCATTTATCATTAGTAAATGAAGTGAGTGTATTTTATCACCAGTTTCTTGTTGTTACCCATCCACTTATTTATCATGTTAAGGAGGATCATATTGTACATATTAACTATGAGACCTTTCGTCTTTAGATATTCATTATACATGCTTTTGATGGATTTTCTAAAGGTAGAGAGTATGTCATTATTTTTTGAGGATGGATTATGGTAACAGGGATGTTGTGAGAGGGGGTAATGATGTTGTTTCATACATCCCCTTGTAATAACATATAGAAGTGTAAAATGTGTATCAGTACCATTGATGTAATTTCTTGTGGCTAGGGATGAAGTAGTGTGTTTCTGACTTTTTCTCGTGATGCCTCACTTTCCTAACATGAGGGCTAGGAACCAGGTTCTAGTGGGTTTGGATTAACCCCAAAAGGTGTGAAGTGTAATTGGGATTGGTATCTCCATTGACTTCATCATTTGAATCCCTTAATTATCTAGATGAAATAATTCTTTATGGGTGATCATAGACCATCTCACAAAGTCATATCACTTCTTATCCATTTAAAATCATAGTTCAGTGGAGTTTTTGGGATTCCTTTATGTGTATGGGATATTTTAGGTTCCTGAAGTCCCCTCAATTATCATCTTGGAATGTGAATCCCACTAAAAATCATGATTATAAATAGTATTACAAGAGTCCTTCAGAACTAAGTCATGTTTTATTGTAACATTTCACCCATAGAAATATGACCAGACTAAGTGGACCTTTCAAGTTCTAAAAGAAATTCTTTGATATTGCATGTTGGAATTTTGTAATAGCTATGAGAAACACCTATCTATATTATATTTTTCTTATAATAATAGTTACCAATAAACCATTAGTATGGAACCCTTTGATTCCATGTATGGGAGACCCTTCATATCACCACTACATTGGAATGATCTTGGTGAGTTAGCACTCATGGGCCTGGAGTTGGTGCGAGTGAAAATATAGAAGGTTTAGATTATTTAGAAGAATATTAGGACCACCCAAATCAATCAGAAGTATTTTGTGTAATGGTGATGGAGTCTTAGGGAGTTCAATAAGGGAGACCATGTGTTTTTAAAGTTCTCGCATTGATGAGGATTGTGGATATTTTACCAGGTGGCATGTTATATATGAGATTTATTGTCCCTTTACAGACACTACATAGGGTTAGTGAGGTGAAATACATCTTTATCCTACCACCGTAGTTAGACCCAATACATGATGTCTTCCATGTGTCATAACTAAGGGGGTATATGCATGAACTGTCACATGTTATCAACTGGGGTGAGATGGACATTGATGATGGATCTACCTTTATAGAGTACCCATTAGAGATCAAGGTTCTGTAGGAGAAGATCCTCCATGGGTGAGTGATTAGTTTAGTGTATATCGAATGGTAGCATGAGAATCTTCAAGAGAGTACCTAGGAGTGAGAATACCATATTTGATCTTAGTATCCCTTTTATAGGATTTTTTATTTTTGAGATAAAAAACCCTAAGGTGGTGAGAATATAATGACTCTATTATTTACTTGTAAAATTTGGAATATTTTAACAAATATTTTCATGGTCGGTCATGGAATTAGAGTGAGATTATGGGGCCCAGGGATCCTCGATGTTGATATAATAAAAATATTAAATATATTATATCACATGTGCGTATTTTTTCTAAAAAAATGTAATATATTCTGAAAAGTATTTATATTGGAAAACAATACCTTCATTGAATACGGAATACTAGTTTTACCCTAGGTGTGACATAACCTTTTGCACATTAGGTGTTTTTTAAGGCCATTCATGGGAGAATAAATAAAAGAATAAATTTAATTATTTATGTATTGTTTATTAAATCGATCAAACCTAATCAATATTCAATTAAAACCTAGTTATGGTAAAATCCTTTGGTTATTTTCATAACTCTATAGATTTGATGTGACCATGTAGGGAGGACTTGAATAATGGCAATGATATCATGGGTTGACAATCGGTTTTCCGAGGATTTCGTCTTCAGAAAAGGAGTTTTTGGATCTCACCAATGAAAACCATGTGGAATTTTTCATCATCAGTGGTCGATAAAATATCAAGGTAGGACATTTTTGGGTTTAATACCTATATTTTTATTACCCTCTAGAAAACATGAATTAATTTATTAGAAAATTAATTCAATGATAGATGTTGGATTTGCAGTTAATAATCTCCCTTCAAAATTAGAAATTGATTTGTTGATTCTTCTTTTTTCTCTTATATTTGATGTTTCCTCCATCAATGAATTGAGGATAACGCAAATAATGGTTGACATTTGTTTTATCACTTTTTTTTTCTTTTCTCCCCTCATCTTCAAATGATCATCATTGGTATTTTTTTGATCAGTAGTTCTATAATTCTAAGAAATTGATCATTTCACAATCAATATTTGGTGAGAGTGATTGTTTTCAAGGGTTTGGATTTGATATTAATGGAATGATCATGGTGAAATAATTATGATGTAAAAATAGGGGTTGTATCTTGATTTTTTATTCTATGAGTCTGCTATTTAGCGATGTGGTGTGGAGGGAAGTGATTCCCGAGTGGATGGGTGGCCGTAATCGAGCTGCCAATAGTGGATGGAGCACGTTGAATCATAGATCCATAATCTAATAGTGTGATTTTTGGTGTAATTATATGTATAATAAAAATGGATAAGACATATATAATAGTCAAAAGTATATGAAAAATCTATTTACATGACGTGTATATTGAATGAACACACGTCATGTGGATCCCATTCCACGATGTCTAGGGTTTACATGAAAAATAAAATATCACATTTTTTGTGACATATCACATGTAATGTGACCCTTTATTAGATACTAGGTATGTACCCCAAGGGTAATTAGGCATGGTTATGACCATCATACACAATCGCAGACATGGACAGTGTACACATGTGTGAATAGTGGACATAATCACGACCAATGTACAAGTGAATGACCAGATTACATGGGCACATACTGGAGGAAATGGGAATAGGCATAGACTCAGGCATGTCTATACTATCCAAGACATGTAATTTATTCCCTATATATTCCATGTACTCCTTCTAGGGTACATTGAGGCTGTTGTTCTATTTATTCTAGACAAGTACCTATAGGGCTTTTTCCCTTCGTCTATCCTTATGAGGGTATAGTGAGGAATCTCATCCTAAGCATAGGATAAATGATCCCATCAATGGATTAGTTATGGATAGAGTTAGGTGTCCCTCTATATGGCCTTCAGTATGATCCTCTATCATTATTCCCCATGTTGGTTCAGGTATCCAGTTACTAGATTTCAGGATGTGTGATCCCAATCCTAGTGGATTACTCTAGGTATGGTTAGGTATCCCAAATATTCCCAAGGTGTGTTCCCATATCTATGTATCCCCATATTTTGAGTTCCATAATGTAACTCTTCATGGTTAGGCTCAATCGGAATGACCTCTCAGATGAGTTCCATCAATGCTAGTAAGACCCGAGGATAGGTTCTCTTAGACGAGTGTTACCTTGAAGCCTCAAGTAAAATACTAGTATGGAACTGTGGTTGTGACCTTAATTTAATACTTGGTTTATATCTTGGGAATATCTAGGTGGATGTTATCCTTTATTATGGGTTTTCTCTCTTAGATTCTTTATATTTAGTGATTTTGGGTTATCCTTCTAGGTATGTTTATACTCACCCCTAAACGAGATCTTCCCGCACGTGTTGCATCTTATATAGATGAAAATCCACTCGATGGAGTCCTAAGAGGACTAGGAACTAGTGAATCTTATTTTACCTAGAAAAAACATATTCTGTACCATGAGTTTCTGTTTATATCAATCCCCTCCTAACTAGAAGGTTGGACTCTTTTATAATTTTTGTAGGCTTGTATGTGGACATTTTTCTTCCCCACACTTGTTTCATACTATGATATTGGATTTAGGTGTATGAATTCATATTGGTATTAGTTGTATCTTTATTTTCTGAATTATATTGGTGTCTAGTTATGTTTACATTTGTACAAGGTAACTTAATTTAAGCCCTCTCATGTGTGTTATATGACTACTCAGTGCTAGTTAATAGCCCCTAACATATTGGAGGTGGGATTGGTGTGTCACACATAGATTATCACTCTCTAGGTGGGCATTTCTAGATTGGGTTATGACAGATAACATCAAGCGAGGGTATAAAATCCCTTTCAAAAAGCATAATTTGAAGACGGAAGAGCATCCTTAATCCTGGGACACGTCACATGAGAGAGGGAATCACATCCCACCATACTATTCTCAAATTTGAATCACATTCCCTTCCATGTAAGAATCTCATCAGGGTAAGTATATCTCACTTCCAAGGGTAGTAGTGGATAATAGGTCATATCCTTTTAATTTCAAAAATATTTCATTGTTTTTTGTTTTTTCATTTTTCTTTGATTATTATATTTTAAAAGGTAGTATATATAATTTAATTTTTTGGAAATAATATATTAGTTTTTAAAATCTATAAATTATTTTTTATATATTAATGATTTATTTTGAATTATAATTTTTTTTAAGTAAATCATTAATTTTTGGAAGTATTTAGATACAAGGAAATAATTGATATAATATAAAATGAAAGATGAAATGTGATGTAAATGATTAATCAATCTGGGTTTAAAAGGTTCTATAGTTTCAATATAGAACCACAATGAACCATGAGCATAAATTTAGGAAAAAATATATTTTTGAAGCGGATCTTGACAATATGGTAGTGATAATAAAATCTATTTTCATGTCTTGAGAGTATGTTGGGACTCTAATGTAATTCCACAAACATAACCACACAACTAGTTTTACTCATCAACGGATGTTGTTTCAACTTACTAATACTACTCTATCTATAATTTAATGTAATGAAAACACTTGAGATTTCATCACACCAACATAGTCTCATAAAATCTAACATAGGATAAAATCAAGATCTAACATAACAGGGTGATCCAACATGAGGTATGAACTCAATGGAAATGTAATCAACATTGTGATGTTTTGTTTCTATGAACCTGAAAAATTAAGTGGTTGATATTATATTTACAATCCAATTAAATATATCATTGTAACCCAAGAATACTCTGACACCAACATAAACCATGTTACTTTTCTAGAATACATCAGACCTCCAACATAATGTGAGGTCATGATGCATGTTCTATTAACAATCAAACAAATCCTAGAGGAAACAAACTTGACAATACATTGTCAAGATAATGCATTTCCAATATCCAATGAAATATTTATTGATTCCAACATATTCTCAATGATTTAGTTTCATGATTTCTTGAAGTTAAATCATAATTACTCCATAAGTGTTTATGCAGCTCTGAATCACTAAAAATTTACTCAAATGGGTTAATCTATAAGGAATAAAGAGAGATCATGAATTATGGATCATTGATCCTTGGAAATAACATATATAGAACATGTATAGCTCATGGGGGAAAAAAATATTCCCAAAACATTATTATATAACAGAATCAGGAAATTCATTAATTACCTTGACACATGGTAGTAAATTCAAGGGAGAGATAATATAACCCATGTAGGCAAGGGGAGTGGAACTTCATTGTGGGAAATGAATGTTTTTAACCATGTGGATTGATCTCATCACTCAAAATCTATGTGGAATGATAATATAAGATGTGAGGAATTATATATTGAAGATCCCATGCATAGAAGATGGGATAGGATATTGGAAGATTGAATAGAGAAATTGAACTAGATATGAGGCATGAGATTAGAAAATGAATCCATTAGAGAAATTTCACTATCATCCAATGGATAATATTATTCTTCACTGTTCCATTTTATTATTATTGTATGATCAAGTGTGTCTAGTCAGGTAATCGGTATGGTTATGCTGTCGTTGTGGAATTTTTCCAAAATCTTGAATGAATAAAATTCTACATATATTTTCTTATGTTCTTAATGATTTTATAGCCTAATAAACTAGTCATTGAACACAAGGGAGAGGGTGATGGAAAGAAATTTGAAATAAAATACCATACACCTAGAGTAGTGAATTAGTTATAGGAATCATGAGATTGTAGAAGGATGATATGGAATACATATAACTAAATTAAAGAGTTCAATGTTCTTGGTGTATTCAATACAGGAAACCTCATTGGGACCTGTGATTTCACTAAAGAGTTGTAGAGTGGATTGAGAGAGAACATGTAAAGGAGGAGTGAGTGTTTTGGGAATGAACATATGGATTTAGGAATAAATAACATGAATAAATAAAAACAATACTAATACCCTATTATTTCTTCATTTGATTCTTAATATCATTATTATGTTACTCTTTTGTTTTTCTTATAATTAGCTTCGATTAATTTTTCTAATCATACAAACATCAACAGTTATCTTTAATGATTACACTAGTAAAATTAAATTGTGAATTGAATTATCTATCTCTTTGGATATGATCTAGGTAAATTTTGGTTAATTTTTTTCTTTACTTAATGAACTTATAGGGAGGATGTGTAGCTTCACTACATAGTTTATAATCAAGAAAGTTTGGCATCATTATCAAGGAAAGTTGTAATAATATACTTTTTATTTTTACAATACATATATAAAACACTAAAATAATAATTACAATCTATACATCATTATTATAAATTCCCTTATTAACACAATTTACATTACTAAATACTCACTAATTGAATTAAATGGCATTGTCAGTATAGGGATACAAGGATCTTGAGTATAGATCTATTTCACCTAATTATTAAGATTAAAATACATTTTCATAAAAGTAAGTAAAATTAAGCTGAATAATTGAATGAAGAAAATATATCCATGAGAAATAATGATAGATAATAGAAACTTATTAATAATAAAAACATCTAAAATTAACCATGATCACCAAGACATAGAGACTCATAAGTCTATAGGGGTTTTTAAATACATCATATATTACATTCACATGGAATGTGAGTAACTATGATTTAAGGAACCATTACTTGTAGTAGTTATCAATTATAAATCAATTACCCTATGAGGATGATGTGGATTTCCTAAAAGAGTTTTAATTCACTATAAAGTACCTCTCATACATCTAAATGAGTGAAAATAATATAAGGATGAGATTATTTCACTACTATCTCAAGGGACAATCTAGGACATGAATGTTATAATAAGAAGAAGATAATTTCGATATTTTTAAGGATTTTTAATATTATTTTATACGAAATTATATCCTATATAAAGAAAAATGGATTTTAGTATAATATTATCAATATTTGTTCATAATGGTCAAGAAACATTTTATGAACAATGGGAATGTTTCAAGAGTTACTACCAACAGTTCCCCCATCTCCAATTATCACATGCTCTGCTTATGAAATTATTTTATGAATCACTTGAACCTCTATGAAAAATATTTTTTGAAATTATATCAATATATAATTATATTTAATAGATAGTAGAGTAACTCAGAAGGATTTAAAATATACTTCCTTTCAACTCTAAAAAAATTATATAATAGAAATAAGAGTCATGTCAATGAAATAATGATAAAGGATAATGTGAATTCATGAATTGATGTTTTGAAAATATAGATATTCATTCTTGTATATATTAACCAAATAGGAAAAGAACATTGTAATTACTATAACATGTGTGGGAGTATTGTTGATCACTTTAATAATTTAAGCATTCTAACTCAAGAGGTTGTACCAACTAAAGTTGAAGATTATAGTTATATAGAAAAGTATGGGAGATATCCCATAGGGGATGATCCATTTTTAAAAACCTATAATACATTGTGAAATAATCATCCCAACTTGTCGTGAATTTAGAGAGGAACATATAAGTAGGGAGGAAGAGGTGAATTTCAAGGAAACCAAAAAAACCAATTATCAACCCAAGAATAAATAGAAAGCTTATTTAAATCAAGATTCTACATCCAAATAATTGGATTAGAGTGCCAAAAAGATCTTGGAAGATTAAAGAGAGATCAAGTTCTGTTAGCTAAAGATGAATGACTTTATTTTGAAAAAAATTAAAATTTTTATAGAATTGATCAATTAATACAAGGGGATTTGGGTAGCATGAATAACCTTTAAATAAAATTCGGTATGCTTTCAAAATAAAATATAGTTAGAGATAAAGGATAACTGCTTAGAAAAACCAAGACAAGTCTTGGAGAAGGATGAACGGAAGTGAAAATAAGAGGAGGAAAATGTCATGTGAAATATGAATAAAAACCTTTATATCCTAATATATAGGTAGATATATGCAAGGAATTATATTTCCTTGATAATAAAAATGAAAATGTGTAATGTAAATAAAAATTGGAAGCTAAGTGGATAATAATAATAATAAAATAAGGGAGATAGATTATGATATAGTTATGATCAAGATTTCAGACAATGATGTCAAGGAATATAATCCATCATCTCCATTCCCAGAAATAGTTAGGGAATTTTATAATTAAAAATATAAGTATTTCAAGAGTTTCTTTCATTAGTTCCAAAATAGAAGAGTGTATAATCCATTCTCATAAAAACTTGAAAAGAATTCATCCTATGAAAAATTATTCAATAATTTTATTTTAAAAAAAGAGGCAAAAATACTTATCAATTATTCCATTCAAAAAATAATTTATTACTATTATATAGAGGAAGATACCTTAAAATATAAAAGATTTAGGGAGCTTCATGATTCCTTGTGAATTTGAGGGGAAAGTAATATTCATATGTATTTTGTATTTAGGATCTAGTATCAATTTAATCCCACTATTAGTATACAATGAACTTGGAATTTGATATCTTAAACCCACAATAGTGAAATTTAATCTAGTAGATAGATCAAACACCTATAAATTAAGAGTTATTGAATTGGTGAGATTTGGAAAACTTATAATTATAACTAATTTATTAGTTTTAGATATAAAAAGTGATAAAGAAGTACATATTATCATGGGAAGACCATTCTTAGCCATTAGAGGTTCTTTGATCATTGTTCCTTGAGGAAAATAACTTTTCAAGTGAGTTAAGAAAATGATATATTAAATTTATTCCAATAATTGATGAATCTATATGGTTAAGATAACTATTTTTTAATTAATATTATTAATTTGGAGGTGAAAGTTTAGTTATTAACTCAATATGAGAATAAATAATCTGATTTGGTAGGATTATCTAACATTGAGGTAGGCACAACCATAGACCTTGAAGAATCAAGTTTAAAATTTAAAGAGAAATAAAAAATGGGTGGTTTAAAATAATTACAAGTGGATTTGGATTATGATGGACCTATGGTTAACCCATATATAAAAAACACACCTCGTCAACATCTTAAGGTATTACCAACCAAGATTAAATATACTTATTTTGATGAAAAAGGGACATTAGATATCATTATCTCATCTAAATTGGAATCTTAACAAGAGGAAAATATTATTGATTTATCGAGTATACATTAAAGAAATGTTTGTTGGAAAATGTCTAAAATAAAGGGAATAACCCCAACTATATTCATAAACAAAATCATTATAGAGTATCATATCAAGCCAGTTATAGAGTGCCAATGAATGATCAATCCTAATATGAAAGAAGTGTTCAAATCTAAGATTATTAAATTTATTGATTCTTAGATAATTTATCATATTTCTAATAGTTCATGGTTAAGTTCTATATATGTGGTTTGAAAGAAGGATGATTGTACTATCAATTCCAATGAAAGGAATGGGTATATTTTGATAAGAACTATGATAGGTTTGAGAGTATATACACACTATAGGAATCTTAATAGGTTCATAAGTAAAAATCATTTACATATTCCATTTATTGATTAGATATTGGAGATATTTGAAGTTCACTCTCATTTCTACTTTTTGGATAGTTATTCAGGATACAACCTAGTTTCTAATGATCAATCTAACCATGTGAAGACCATGTTCACATGTTACTATAACAAATGTTCATAAAAAATGATATTTGGGTTTTGTAGAGAAATTGATAGTATTTATAGATATATGGTTTATATATTGTCATACATGGTATAAAATATCATTGAAATATTCATGGATGACTTTTATGTAATTATAATGGGATTTGAAGAATTTTTGGAAAACTTATCAAAATGTCTAGCTAGATATGAAGAGATAAATTTGGTACATAATTGGGAGAAATTTTAATTAATGGTGAGATAAGGCATTTTAATTTCTCATAGAATCTCAAAATATGGAATATTTGTATGTAAGGCCAAAATTGAATTGATTTAATCACCTCCCCCTTCTAAATTCAGTTAAAGGAATAAGTATCTTCCTTATACATGTGGAATTTTATGGAATACTCATTAATGAGTTCTTAAATATTGAAAGAACATTATGAATATTTATAAGGATGTAAAATTATAGTTTAATGAAAAATGTTTGAATTATTTCAACATATTAATGAAATATTTAGTCTCAGCACATATCATCACATCACCTGATAGGAGTCAACCATTTGAAATCATATGCAATGGAAGTGATTTTTCAATGGGATTTTTTCGTGAGAATAAGAGAGAAAATAAGAAGAATATCGTTTATTATACAAGCTAGTTATTGAATGGATCATGGCTCAATTATTCCATAATAGAAAAATAGATATTGGAAATTGTGTATATTGTGGAGAAATTAAGTACATGTATTATTATAATCATGGTACCATGTTTACAAACAACTTACCTTGTATGTTTTTTTATTAAATAATGAAGCTAATCCAAAGTTAATTATATGCGTATTTCTATTATAATAATTTGGCCATGAGATTAAAGAAAAAAGGGATTGGAGAATCAAGTTTATAATCACCTATATTAATGTTAAGAATTAATGGTACATCCCACTAATCCAATTAATGGAGATTTCCCTGATGAAAAATTGTTTTCATTTACAACCAAGGGACTACCTTGGTATTCTAAACTTTTCAATTACATTTTTATTAAGAAGAAGCCATCGGGGATGTCATGGAATGAAATTAAAAGGTTTTAGGATGCTTTGAAATATTACTTGTGGAAATATTAATATCTTTACAAATAATAAACTGATGGAATTATGAGAAGGTGTGTTCCAAAATGGTAGGTACTATAAATTCTAATCCACTACCCCACACTTCTGTGTGGTGGTAATTTTGGAAATCTAAAAAAATATAAAAGGAACATCAAATTGGTTTTTTATAGCCTTCCATTTTCAAAGATACTATATAATTTATTAGAAATTTTAATAGTTATTAAAGTAAAAGAAATGTAGGATTAAGATAGGAGATTCCTCAATATGGTATTTTAAAGGTTTAAATTTTTAGTGTTTAGTGATTGCTCATTATGGGACTATTTCCAAAATCTCATTAGAATAAATACATCTTGGTAGAAGACTATTATGTATAAAAATGAGATAAGTACATTTCTCTTCCAAACAATTTGGTTTCATATATGATTATGTTTTTAAAGAAGAACATATGTTTTAGATTTGGATTCTATAAAGACATAATTAGAGGAAATGGGGTACACTTTCAGAATCATTAATTCAAAATTCTTACAGAGAATTATGGGTCCAAGCCTAAATTTGGAATTATGTTTCATCCATAAAAAGTTAAAATGTAGAGATAAAAAAATATTTTTTAATTAATATTGAAAAATATAATTAATTTATCAAGAAAATGTTGGACCTACAAGCTGGAGGATTTCCTTTGGGAATACAGAACTTCATATAAAACTCTCATTTTCATGTCTCAATTTAGACTAGTAATTGGAATAATATTCCACCAATTAGTAGATATAAAAAAAAAATTTGGAATGTTAAGGATATTAAAATTAACTATAGGAGTTCTATGAATAAAAGGATGTTTCATTTTAATGAGTTGGGGTTAATAATAGAATCCATTGAGAATGAAAGTATTGTGAAGGAAAAGGAAAAATATTTTAATGATCATATGATTCAAAGAATGAAATTTAAAGGAGGAAAAATGATCCTTATATTAAATTATATAATGAATCAATTTCTATAAAATATTTAGTTAAGGTGTTCTAGACCATTCAAGTTGGTTTAAGTGAATATATAAGTGCCACAGGTTCTATATAGACACACCTAAGAGGGGGTGAATCAAGTGTGTTCAATTTTAACCAAATTAAAAATATACTTTAAACTATTTAAAACCTTTTCAAAATGATCATATAATGTCATTTAAGACTATTATAACTTTTATAATTTTACCTATAATAAATTTATATGAAATTCAGTACTGAACGTAATGTTGGGAAAGGTGTTTTTACAAGGTTCGGACCCTCCCAGGAATCCTAATACTTAATGTAGACAGTTATTATCATATTCAACATATTTTCCACTATAAATATTGTTATCAATTTTATAGTGGATGTGGGATATTTTTATCCTAACTCACTCTCACTATATAACATAGGTGAGTGTGTTCAAAATATTACACAAGTGAACAATGAAGCATCCCACCACACTCCTTCAAGCTGGAATCCCACTAGTTGTTCTTTGATTTCATCCTCCTCTTGAAGTAGATTAAAATATATCCCTGGGATGTCATTTCACCCTAAAATATGATCTAAATACCAAATATATAGTATCTTTGACTACCTAAGATTCTTTAGGAAAAATACATAGAACTTAGCCTCTATTCCTACTTACAAATTCACAGTTCTTTTAAAATGTATTTATTAGAAACACTCAACTTAGTGTTCTCAAGAATAAAATCCCATAAAAATATTTATTAGTGAATATAAAATTTAATTCAAATATAAATAATATTTCATGTCTATTAAACTCATTGAATCGCAGTTCTTCTTGTTTCACATATCATAAATATTCTTGATGGTCTTATTCATTTTCTTTTTCTTCTTTCTCAAATTTCTTCAACACATTAATTTTTCACAGTAAATGGTCAGATTATTCTTCTTCCCTTTTTCTTATTCTTCTTAAAAAATACTCAGGTTGTATATCTTAAGAAAATTATTAGGATACTCTTGTATTCCTTGCTCAAAAATTTAATGGATATTTCTTATTCTTCTTTATTCCTTTAAAAGTAATTCATCTCTCAACACACACATAGCAACAACATTGTAGTAGTAGCTCATCATTCTTCTCTATTTTTTTTATTCCTTTATATTATATTGTTATCATGTGACTGAATTTAATTATCCTTTTATTTTCAATGTATAAAAATAGAATACTCAGAGACAAAGTAGCCACCTTCCTAAATGAATAATTATAATATACCCATATTTGGGTTCCCCGCTATTATATATGCGCTGATAAATAAATTCTCATGTGGATCATTTTCCATGTTGAGTTAAAAAATAACCTTTATATTAATTATAATCATTTTATCTCAGGGCTTAATATATATCACCTTTAATATCTAATGGGATTTCTACTTATTCTTCCTAAAAATATTCTCATAGTAACCGTAACAAATATTCTTTCAAAGTTGTCTTAAATATAAATCAGTAAATGTATTTCAAGAAAAAATATTATTTTTAACTCAACCTATATTAGTTCTAGCTTATACGCCTCATCATCTACTCATAATAGAGTCAAAAATTAATTTTTAACTGTTAATAATAGGAATTTTGGATCAAGAATATTCTAATTTTCCATTTATATATTTATAAAATCTATAATTTATCTTCATTAAATCCAAAATAAATTCTTTAAAATTCATCCTTCTTTTAATATTCTACTCAATAGCTTAAATAACTTCTTATCACTCAAACAACTTGGGTCATAATGATTTACACTTTAAGGAATAGCTCGAGCAATGACTCAACTTCCACTACATTATTCTTGAAAATTCATAATGTTTTTTTATTCAACATTCTCATTGACTTGATATTTTTCTCTTCGTATTATTTTATCTTACAAATAAATCATCTTGTATCATATTATAACTAAGAATAATGATGTTTTTAACATGATAAAGAAACCTAAGAATAATCCCAAATTAATTTTCATCTTTAAAATGTAATTCTGGAAACTCAGTTTCTAGTTTACATAAATCCAAAATAGATATATGTATAAATTTCATAAATAGATAAAAATTCATACATTTCTATGAAGAAAGTACTATATGAATTTTAAATATAAAATTTATGATAAAATATCCAAATCATAGATAAAATTTCTTACTTGGAATAAAAATTTCTTATGTGAGTTTCATAATTCCTATGTGATTCCAAAATCTACAAAACACTAAGGTCCTGTTAAATTCTTAAATTATCATATATTTAATTTTAAAGTCTTATTTTTAGTGTAAAATTCATGAATGTACCATAATACTTTAAAGAATATCAAAATTGGTTAATTTATAAGTCATACGCACTGAAAAATATTATACAGTCTGCAAAGTGAAAATATTTTTCCCTATTCAAATGATGTTGAATGCAAATTAGGACTTGTAAATCAATTAAAATCACCTTATAAACGTTCCAAATTATTCAAGGAATTATTATAATAATTCCTAACCTCTTTAGCTATCTTCTAAGGAATACTACAACAAATTAAATACTCAAAATATATAATTTCTAAGATATTAATTCTACCTCAAAATTCTAGATTTAAACTCAACCAATTTTAGCCATCATCCAAGAAATATTAGCATTGATTTTAGTAGCCAAAATAGTAGGTAATACAAGTATATATTCTCCACTAATTCATATAGTTTCCTCAAGAACATTGAATCTATTTTTCACTTGTTAAATATAAAATTATATGTTGTTTTTTCCAGCACCAAATTATGCAGCTAGTCTCTTTATTATTCCAAAAATCTCAACTTATATTAACTATTGTATTCATTACTCTAGACCTCATTAGTTTTCCTTTCTATACATACCAATTCAACAATATTGTGATGTTATATCATTTTCCATGTATTCACAATGGTAGCAACTCTATTGTTATTTACCTACAATAAATTGGTATCCATCGCTTTTTTTCAAATAAAACTGAATTTATTTATTTTGAAATTATTCAAAAAAAATAAAACTCAAGATTTACACATTCATAGGGAAATTAAATCACCCACTTTGGATTTATATTCAATATGAATACCATTTAAAACCCAAGTCAATGTCATTTCTCTCCCCCTTATCAATAAAAAATTTAAAGGATAGAAAATTGTTCTCCTAGTTATTGACATTATAGGGAATAATTAAAAGTTTCTTATCCCCCTTTTGGGTATATAAAAATATAAGGGATGGAATTATCATTTTCAACTAACTCTTCTAAATTTAAGAAACTCATCTTCTCTCCACACGTCCATCCACTTTCCATGATCTCCTTTAGTTACATGGGAGAAGGGTTTCATCCCATTTTCTTAGAAAAAATACCATTAATCCACCATCTATACATCTACATTGTCAATCCCTTTATTAAAAAAAATATTCATCAATTTGAAGGATAGAGTTGTACATAAATGAACCACCATGTGATACCAACTCTAACTTTCTTTCTCTAGGGGTTTCTCAAGATGATTTTCAAGAAATTTCAAGATCCTTCACTCACATGAACAAGAACAAAAAAAACATTCAAGTGTAAGGTATTTTATTTTTCCTTAATTTTGTGAGATAGTCACTCCCACTTGATAAACAGGATAAAAATGAGATAAAATGGTGATGGGAGAAAGAAAATCATATCCCACCCTTCCTATTTACAGTGTCTATACAGATTCTATATTTAACATGAAATGACTCATTTCTAGCAGCATGATTTCTTTGGATATCTCCTCTTCAAGGGATTCTCCCAAATTTTTACCATGGTTAATTTTTATATAAGAATTTATGACATCATTTTAGTATGATACCAACTGTGAGATTAACACTACTTGAGATATTCCATAATGGATGAATTCTTTCATACTATTTTGGAAATTACATCTTTTAAGAGTTCCTATTTTTTTCAAGTAACACCTTCAATTCACATCATATTAGAAAATCCAATATGATATGGAAATAAGTTTCCTTTCTAGTAAGATATTCATCTATAGAAAGAGGGATGAGACTTGTTCCTAAACGTATAAACTCCTTTATTTGGGGTCTAAATTTTCTCAACCTCTTTATACTTACTTCAATTTTCACTTTCCATCTTGGCTCACTTTTAGGAAGCATTGATTTCCTTTCTTTATTATCTTTCTTCTTATCTGGAATAGCATTCATAACTTTAGAAACTAGAGTAGTTTTATTTTATTTATCTTTCGCCATTTTTTATCCTTTTCCAACTAGTCAGGCCATATTATTAGAAAATATTTTGGCACATTCTCAATATCCTTTCGGCGTGTGGAATCCCTCTTTGAAGCAATGATGTGGTCAGTTTTTACACTCGTTTCCATATCAATTTTTATGTAATTATTGATTTATTAATGTGAATATGTGTTATAATTGGAAATATTTTAATATTTCATTATCTTGAATTGAAATTTACAATCTTTGAAAATAATATTAAAAATGTGTGTTTTGGTATTTTAATTTTTGAAATGTTCTTGAGTTAATTTTTAAACTTTGTTAGAACAATTTTGTTTGATGATTGAAAAGAAATAAAAATTTTATTTTTTTAAAGTATTGTGAAGATTCAAGGAACTCAATTATTTCATAAAATTCGATGTATTTATTCTAAAAATGTTTCTTTTAAATTATTTTATTCTTGAATTTAATTTTTAATTGGGTGAATTCATTGCTTAATTTTTTATTGAAATAATTTTCATTAGAATGTCACCAATTCTAAAAAACAACTATAAAGTGTAAGTCTTATATCTGGAGTTATTCTTCTATTGTGCCTTCCCCTACATATGACTACCTTTTATCATGAATATACCATCATTCCCCACAAATATTATTTTCTTTTTTTGTTACCGATGTCTATATTTCCCTATTAAAATTTAAAATTATACTATGAGTGAAAAAAAATATACCATTGAGTGGGGTTTTTTCATTATAATAAAATTTATAATTCTATGAAATTTTAATTAAACTACTGATACCCTACTTCCACTGCCACTCTTATGCTACTACTACTATTCCACATGAAATTGTTAGAAGAAGAAAAGGATATTATTTCTTCTACTGGAATGAATACATCTCCTACAACCACTCCATCAAAATTTTATTAATTATCCCCTACATCTATTATCACTTACCCTAATATTGTTCCTACTCACTACCCTAATTTCGTCATGTTATTCCTTATTCTACAATTGGAATATTAATCCATGGTATCACCAATATTCGATCTTCCATCCACCATGCATGGATCCTCCCTAGAAATCTCACCCAAAGAATACACTAAAGGAGGAAGACTGAAACCAAAGAGCTTAAGATTTTGGAGGCCAAAATAACATAAGAAACTAAGATGAAATATTATATTATAAATTGAGTTGTTTCATCCCATTTATGACTAATGAACTTGTGGAATGAGGTTTATATTTTCTTGAGCCCCAATTGGAAATCAAGTAATGACAAGCCTCGGCTGAGGCTAAAGATAATCAATCCAAGTGGGTGTTTATTAATTATAGGAGGGGGCCATTGTTGATCATCCATTGAGATTAAGTTGGTGTTGGATACCACTTAGTTTGAAAATCAATGATTTTATTTTTAACCACCTCTTTTTGTAGGATCTCCATCAATGAAGATGAAGTAAGTTGTCCTAGTGATGTCTGGATCCATTTTTATTTTTTATTTGATGATCATGCATGATTCAATCATTTATTGTGTAGGTTTGAATTTTCTATGGGGCCTCAAATTATTCAATGTTTCAGTTACTATTACATGAGAAAATGTATTTGAGGTTCTTGATGAAATTCCCTTATGAATTCGGAATCCATTACCACAAGGAAATATAACTAAAACACTATGACTCAAGTGAGGCTAAGGGTTAATTAAATTGTGAAATTTAATTCACTCACACTCTAAGGGATTCCAAACATCCAAAATATATTTAACCAAGTATGAATACTTAGAGATGATTAATGAAGTGTCCATTTTTATATTATCATCTCAAAAATTAATAATCGATGATGATTGAAAAATTCAAGTCGATCTAGTTAAATTGAGGGATTCATGTTAACATTGATAATGCCCAAGTCACATGAACTTGAAGAACTAGTGTTGTTATTGTTCAAGACTAGTTAGACTAGACTTGAAATTATTGAAGCTAATTGGAGGTAGTAGAGGAACATCTTAGTAATTTAATTTTAACTTGGGTCCAAGGTCACACAAGTCCAATGAATTGAAAATTAAAAAAATATTTATACGGTTCCTGAAATTCTAAAATTGAAAACATGAATCCAATTTCAAATCACAAAAGATATTAAGAAAAATTATATGAAGATTATAGATATTGTGATTAATTTTTCACCAAGAAGGAAATTCCTATGAGTTCATATTTACCATCTGTGAGAAGCACCTTTTATTATCAAAAATTCACTGTTCTCACCTGAGAATTCACTAGAAGCTGATGAATGATTCTTGGGAGCATGCCACATAGATGACCTACCTATTAGATTTATTCTATTTATTTTTGGATTAAGTAGAGTGATGAATATTTTTAATTTCATATCTCCATACATGGGAATAAATGGTTGTTATTTGATTTGGTAACTCATTCTCATCCACTTCTTCCCCCATTCTTTTTTATTTTTAGTTCTATCTCTATTTTATAAATACATTTCTATTGTTCATTCTTCTTTCATGATATTGTGATCTCAAACCTCCATAAATTGAGAGATAATTCACAAGGCTAGATCTAATAGGTGAAACTCAATGAAACCTTGAAGTTAAACATTATGCAATCATCAGCTTCTTATTTACTCTTTCTAGATAATGATTGTGAAGTGGAGATGCTTCATCATATATAATCATAAGAAGTGTTTGATACTATCTATCTCTTAATTTTTCCCCTTCTTATCTTGGATTTCTCAACATTAATTTCTAGGGAGTTTGTGTGATTGATTATCTCATTAAGGTTACTTCAACCTAGAAGATGTTATTGTTTGAGGTGGTTATATTGAATGAATTATTTTCTTTTAATAGAGTTTCAATGTTCTGTAAGAAATTTTGTACTTTGAAGATCAATTTTTTTGGTGAGTGAGGTTTGTGAGTCGAGAATTGACCATACATTAAGTGATTTTGATGGTTGATAATCTGATATTTTAGTGGATCTATGAGATAAAGTTGATACTTGATCAATCTGTATTTTAGTTGGTTTCTTTCTCACTTTCATTTTTTTATTTGTCTTGTTTTCTTGGTATTTGTTTTATTTAATAATTAGTTTCTATTTCCTACCCTCTTTTCTAAATTCACTCATTTTAATTTGTGATTACCTTAATTATTCCAGTCTATTTCCATTTTTCCATTTTCTTCTTTTGAAACTATAAAAACACAAAAAGAGTTTTGGGAGGATGACTAGGAAATTAAGTAATGGTTCCTTGAGATCATCCTTGAGGTTAGAAAATATGCTATATCTAGGTTTTTATAATTATATTTTTTATCATCCTCACAATAAGTATTCACTTTCCAAATTGGCATAGTTTTTGGGGAATAAAAGTTTTTCTAGGTGGTTTTTTCACTTTTTATTAAATTTTACTACTTTTAAAAAAACAAAAACAAAAGAAAACAAAACATATAAGAAACATTGACTGGAAATAGAATATATAATTCAATGAGATGGTTTTATCTAGTTTAACAACCTAATGAGGCTATAGAAAAATTTCAATACTGGTTGTAAGAAGAAAAATACCAAGAGATTACTGATAATGAAATTTATTATTATCATAAACTCATGAAAATGTTTTAGAAGGTTATGGATACGATAAAAAATCATGTACATAAGGAAGTACTCTATAAACCTTCTTAAAATATTTCTTTAAAGAAACAAAGATTAAAATATACAAGAATAAGGAAAAGAGAAAATAATTTATGGATAAAAATATTTGATTCTGAAATTCCTTCTAAACAACCACTAGAGATGAAAGATTCTCATTCTAATAATTATTTAAACTGATGGTAGGAAATAAATCACAAAAAACCTGAAGAATATGGAAAACAAATTTATGATTATATTATTCCTAGTACTTTACATGATGATTTTTTGTGTTATAAATTGTATAATGATTTTTCACTAACTCTACATATTAAACTAACTGAAAATACCCTATATATTTCCTTGGAAGACACCACATATGATATGGTCTATATGGAAGAGATTCAAGAGTAGTTTTACTACCTCACTCCTGACCCAGACATAATCCCAAGAGTAATTTTTGATCATACAAAAAAAATAAGTTGCATGCACTCATGGGGTTGAAATTTTATAGAAGAAGTTGTGATTAAATTTTGCTTTGATTATATTAAATATGACTTAAATTAGGCTTCTCCCTTTGTAGGTGATGAGTAGTCAACTCATTTTTTTTATTTCCTATAAAGTCAAGAGGACCATGAGTTTTCACTTACTAAGGAAATCTTGGAGCTCCCAATATTTACTAAAAATTCATGTCTCGGAGATGATGAAGAAGTAGTGTTATTTGATTTGAGTATAGTTGTTAAAGAGGATAGTGACACGTTTATTATGGTAAAAAAGGAAAAAAAATAATTATATTGAGCCAACAGATAAGTTAAGTCTAATTTTTAAAATCTTACTACCTATGCACTCCAACCCACAAAATAAAAAAGGTGAATAGTGGACCTATATCTTGTTCCCCATTATATTTCCTCACAAGGACTATAATGAAGCAGAGGGGGAATGGTTTGAAATTTTAAAAGTAATAATTTAAAAATTAAAAGGAATTTCTGTTAGAAATACTCATATTTTTTTTCATTTACATGAATCAACAACCTCCTTTAGACAATGGTTGACCCAAATGTTGTACAAATATGGATATTATGAACATATAACCTCTTGTGAGTTTTATCCCAATATTATCTTCTATTTTTTTCTTGGTTTTATTTTAATTTTATTGTGTTTTAAGTTTTTGATTTCTTCTTGTAGGCAATAAACAAGAAGTTCACCCAAAAATAGCATGTCTAATAAAGGGAACCCATTTCATAAATGTATAATTGAGGTGGACTCATTATAAATTTTCATGTCCAAGAGGATATATAATTTGAATTTTACTAGATGAAAAAATACATAACTAAAACTTGGTTTCATTGCACTTTTAATTTCAAAATTTAAAAGCCAAAGTTAATATATTTTCATCTTATACATACATAAACTGTTCACTAGGGGGATTATCTTTATGGAAAAGAGGGAGGCTTAATTTGGAAAAAAAATAAATTTATTCTAAAAAGGGGGAGTTTTACTTTAAATCTGTTCTATTCATGCATCATGCTGCTGAGAATTAATGTAGGGGAATTCACCTTGATTTTTTTGAAAACTGTGAACCTATTATTTTGGTTGGGAGTATAGGTTTTTGGTTACTAGGGATTTGAAACTAAAGTTGATCCAAATTTTAAAACTTTTTAACACACTTAAAATGTAATGTGTTACTATACACCATTGTTTACCATCATTATGTTTAAGATGAATTAACAATTCATGCTCTGTTTATAATAATCATAACCATGACCTTTCAAAAAAAAATTGGAATTGATGTGGGTATATGGGAAATTAGTTGGTTTGAACTTAAATGTATCCCATAAAACAATATTAAATATATTAAATTCCATACCTTTTTTGAAGGAGAATTTTTCTAGCACCATATAATTTAACATTAGGGATAATTATTGGTTTTAAGTGTGGGGGAGAGGGGTCTTTTTCTATGCCAATGAATGCTTCAATGATTATACATATCAAAATCACCTTAAATTTTTCTTTCAAAAAAATGTTCAAATAATTTCAAAATATTTAAAAACTAAGGGTTTTTTTGCTTCAATTTTCACTTTAATTTTGTCCTTCCTAGTGGATAATCTCATACTAGTGTAGAGGTTTTAAATCATTCTAAATTTTTTGGATTTGAATGATTTCCGAGAAAGTTTTTACATTGTTTTTATGGATGTTATATTTATGAACTAGGAAAGGGAATGAGATAGGATAGATCTTTGTGGAATCAGATTTTAATTTGAGGAAACTAAAACTTTAAACTTGAATCAAGGTGATACAATTTTTTTGAAATAAAACACCTTAAGTATAAAACTCAAATTGTAATCATATAAGTCCTTTTAGACTAATATAAAATGAGAAATTTGGATACAATAATGAACCTATGAAACATTAGACACAGGGTGTGTTGTGTAAATACATAATATCCATTAGTAAATTCAATAAGTTCTTTGCATAGTGATACACACAAATACATGGATATTAAAAATAAATAAAGTTAATATTTGATAAAAATTAGTTCATTAAGGCAAGGGGAATATTGAACCCATATGAATAATGTAAAAATTAACTTATAAAATACTAATTTGAGTTGGATCAATAAATTTAAAAATGGATCTTTTATTTTTGGAACCTAGGGGAAAGTGGTAATTCAAGGATCCTATTGTTAAGGTTTTAGTTCCACATAAATCAGACTTGTCTAAATACCCTTTACTAGAACTTGATTTTGAATTGAAGTAGGGAAATGTGTGATTTAATATATAAGGAATTCCATTTTCAGTCATGGATGATTTTGTTCTTTCCTACTATCTGGTGTATATTTTATAATCTGGGAAGGCACCTCTTGTGATAATTCTTTGAAAATTCTTTTAAAAGTTTGTACCATCTCAAAATCACGTCGCTTATAAATAAATATTTTAACATGATACATTGTGATCTGACTTGAAATATTTTATTCCACATTAAAAGAGAAATATAATGGATTGTTTTTGGAAACAAATCATATTTAAGTGTGGTAGATTTTGGTGTGGATTGTGTTTGCACACTTTAAAACATATGTTTTGATGGAATTATTGAGTTTTTAACATGAATAAAATCTAAATTTAGTGAATATTTTTATATTTTATCATGTTTAATTAAATATTATATTCTATGAAAATCTTATTTAAAATGTCTGTTTTGGTGTTTTATTTTTTTAAATGTTCATGTGTTAATTTTTTCAAAAACAATTTGGGGACCACATTTTCTTATTATCCAAAATAAATTAAATTTATAATATTTTTAAATAATTATTAGGATTCTAGGAAATAAATTATTTCATAAAATTACATTTATTTTTTCTAAAAAAATTGTAATTATTTTATTCCTGAATTAAATTTTTATTTAGGTAAATTTGTTAATTAAATTTTTTATTGATATCATTTTCTTTTAAAATGTTCCTAAGTCTATAAAAAATTTATGAATTTTAGTTTTGCTTCCATGAGTTCTTGTGATACCATGTCTGGCCCTATATCTTTCTACCTTAGACCATTAATATACTATCATTACCCCTTATTATTGATACCCTATTTTTTACCAATGTCTATTCTATCTTTTTACCATTGAAAATTATACTACTGGTGAAAATTCTTCTACCATTAATTAGGGTTTAATATTAGAATAAAATTATGTTTCTGTAAAATCTTAATTTTTCTACCACTACCCTATTTCCTCTACCCTTCTTCTACTACCAGTATCATTCCCTAATTTACCATTAGAATAAAAATATATATTATTTCTTCTACTACTGTGAAGATATATCCTTCTACAACTCCATCTAAATTCTTTTATCACTCCTATACTTCCGTTATCGCTACCCATGCTTCCATTCCTATATATTTCTCTATTTCTATCAAATCTCCCCTTTTGTACTATGGGAATATCTATCCAGAGTATCAAAAATATTCCATCTTCCATCCACCATGCATGGCTCCACTCTAGAAACCTTTCTTAAAGAAGATGTTGAAGGAGACCGACCCAATCCAAATATATTAGGATCTGGGAGCTCACAATGGCCTTATAAAAGAATCTCAAATCCAACACTAGAAACCAAGATGTTTTATCACATTGATGATTGATGAAATAATGGAAGGTTGTTGAGCTCTGCTCAAGCACAAATAGGACATTGAGTAAGAATAATACTTGACTAAGGCCAATCCTACATCTTCCATCCACCATACCAGAATCCTCCCTAGAAATGTCACTGAAAGAAGACACTAAAGGAGACTGACCCAAACAAAAGATCTTGGAATTTGTGATCTCAAAATGGAATACCAAAAGAAGCTTAAATATGACACTAGAAACCAAGATGGTGTACCCAATTGACGAGTGATGAACTCATGGAAGTAGGATGAGATCATATCATGACAAATTTTAAATCGTGTAAGAGAAATCCTCACCAAAGGCCAAAGAGCACTAGTCTAATTGGGTGTTGATAAATATGAGAAGTGGTCCATTGTTGATCCCCTATCAATGTAAAGCTGGGGATGTTCAGGACACTATGAAGTGAGGATTTTTTTCCCAATATATTTTTGTAGGATCTTGGTAAATTAAGACCAAGTAATTCATCTGTGTAATTATTAATCCTATTTTTATTCTCTATTTGATGATCTTTCTTCCTTGATTCATTTTTTGTTTATATTTAAAACTTTTTAGATTCCTCAACCTCCACAATATTGTGGTTTCTAAGACATGGGGGGATGCATTTGAGATACTCAATGAAATTCCCTTGTGAATTTCTCTTCCATTGACACATAGAAATCAAACTGAAGAACTATTTCTCAGGTGAGGTAGATGGTTAGTTAAACTATGAAATGACATTCACTCATGCTCTGAGGGATTCCAGAATCACAAAATAGATTTTACCGAGGATGAAGATCATAAGATGACTGATGAATCCTTCATTTCTATCCAGGTATATACGAATTAAAGAATCACTACTAATTGAAAATTTTAGGTTGATCAAGTTGAGTCAAGGGATTTATGTTAACATTGATAACGCCTAAGCCTCATGATCCTAAAGAACCAATGTTGAAACTATTAAATAATAGTAAGACCAGACATGAAATTTTTCCAGTTTAATGGAGATAGTAAAGTCATATCCTTGTAAATTAATTTATGTGTGGTGCCAAAGTCATAAAATTCTAGAGAACTGAAAATTAAAAAAAAAATATGTGGTTCCAAGAATCCTAAAATGGATAAAATTAACTTAAGATAAAAATGGTGAAGCTTCTTGGAGAAACCAGTAAAGGAATTTGGAGGTTTTGGGTAATTATACACTGAGTGGTAGATTCCCCCATGTCTATGTTAATCATGTGTGAGTATCACCTTTTTTTATATAAGATTTGTTACACTCCCTTGAGAATTCACTAGAATATGATGAAATATGCTTGGAACCATTCCACATGGATGACCTGCCTTTTAGATTTGTTTGACACTATTTTCTATTTCTTTTTAAAAAAAGATAAAGCTTTGTAATTACTCATCCCCAGACATTGTATTCAATGGTGATTCTAGGAGACCGGAACTCATTCCCATTATATTCCTCCCCTGTTCTTCTTTCTTTATTGTTATATCTCTATTTTTAAATACATTTTTGTTTTTAATTATTTTTTCTTGGTGCTACGATATCAAACCTCTTGAAATATGGAGATAATTCATGAGGCAAGATACAAGAGGTGAAACACAATGATTCATATCAATAAAAAATCATGTGATCAACATCTTATTATTTTCTCTTAGAAGATAATGATCATGAAGTGGAGATGTGCCATCATATCTACTCATAGAAGGGTTTTCTATTATCTAACCATTGATTTACCCCGTCTTATCTTGGATTTATTAACATCATTGTCTTGGGAGATTTGTGATTAATGATATCATGAAGATCAATTAAACAAGAAATTTATTCTTTATTTAGGTACTTAGATTGAGTGACTCTTTCTTTTGGGATATTTTTTATATTATAGAATAAATTTTGTATATGGAAGCTCAATGTTTTGGGTGATAGATGTGTGTGAGTCAGGAATCGGCCATATATTTAGTGAGGTTGAGGGTTGATAATATGATCCTTTAGTGGATGTATGAGAGGTAGTTGAGGGGGATCAACCTGTAACTAGGATTTTTTCATGATAAATTTCTTTTTATTATTTTTCTTTCTTGGTCTTTATTTCATTTGATTCTTTTTTTCCAGTTCCTACTCCCTATTCTCAATTCACTCATTGTCATTTCTAATTACAATAACTATTCCCATGTGTTTTCATGTTTTCATTTATTAGATTCAAACATAAAACGATTTTTGGGGGAACCACTAGGAAATTTGACATTACATCCTTGAGATTTACCTATATATTAGCCATTGTTCTATATCAAGGGTTTTATAAATTTATTTATAACCTTCCTCACAAAACGGATGTGCTCACCAACAAATAACCTTGGTTTTAGTAGTTATAGGTGTTTCCCCTTGTTTTTTACATATATTCTTGTTTTAGTGTCCATATGATGTAGTTTTTAGTGATGTGGCATGTCTTCTTACACCTTCCAAACACAAATTCATAAACTTTTAACTTTCCCTTCTTGGGTAGCTTCCCAACTTATTCACAAGGAGTTCCAACCAATAATATAATCTAATAATCTCTCTCTTATATGGGTTATTTTATTGATTCTAGCTTACCCTATTTATTATTGATGTTCATTAACATATTGTAGTGGTTGATGATATAACCTTTATTTATACAGTTTAATAATTTAATACTAGTATGTTTTACATCTTTCTTACCTTTGTTTTTTATCTTCTTCGGTATGATTTTCTTAGAAGCCTTCACCTTTTGATTCTGTCCCAAGGTTGACTTCCCATTTTTCTTCACCTTCTTTATTATCTATTTTTTTCTTTATTTATTATCAATAATAGAGTTGGAATTATATGGTATATACGAAAACTTATCATTATAGTGGCCAAATGTTTTTCAAAACTTTCAAAAAAATCAATGTATTTAAATCTATTCTTCATGGATAGATTCCTTCTATTATGTGGTCTCTACTTTAAATTAGTGATTTTTCTCCAAGATTCATCTATGATCCCCTTAATATAGATATTTTATAATCTCCAAAGGTTGATATATTATTATAATATTCATTATCCCTAGGACCAAACCTTGATAAGTACCAAAATATGGAAATTAATCTCTTTATTTTCCATGTAAGTACAGAATATCTAGATTATTTTCCTTGCAAATTTTGGGATAAAACACCATAATTTTAAGATCCATTTGGGGATATATATTTATATAATATCCTTTAATTAACACTTGATATTTAGGTGAATTTATTATTATTTTATGTCTATAAATTTATAGATTTTTTGACTTTTGTACTTCATAAGCAAGAAAAACAAATTAAGTGCAATTAAAACTAACTAAATAGTGGGTTAAATTTTTATATGAGCATAAGGTGGATGATTCTATAGATGATATCCAAATAATATCACCACTATTTTTATTCTTATTAGAATAAATTCTCATATCTTATGTTTTTATAGTAATATTCCTCATTCCATTTATTTTTCCCTAATAATAAATTTTCATTCTCTTTGACTCTTTTTTATCTAATTTATATATAAGCTTTTTTGAAATTAAAATATATATTTTATAATTTATATAAATTAGGGAAATATTACTTGAAAAAAAATTTCTCATGCTTATTTATAATATAAAACTCTTTGTAATTATTCATCAACTAAATAGATGCTTTCATTTTTAATTAGGATAGATTCTTCCTTGACTTTGACAAGCTTTGTGAGGGTGTAAAAGTAGTTTAATTTCTTTGATAATAAATCCTTCAAATAATTGGTCTCTATTTATAGTTATAAATTTTCAACATTTTGTCCCTTTATATAAGAAAATATATATATGAATAACTCAATTGGAACATTCTTTACAAAGTATTTTATTTTAGATTAAAATTCACTCACTGATTCATTGAAATCAACACAACTTGAACCTATACAACTAGAGGACTCGTGATCATTGGATTTATCAATACAGTTCCCAATCTTATTACCTTTAGAAAGATGTTATTACTCTTTTTTTAAGGTTTTTCTATGATTTTTATCCTCTTTTTTCTTCCCATTTTGTTGATTCTTGGTAAAAACTTCTATATATATTTTACTGGGATGGAGACCAACTGTTCCACCTGAGGAACTTCAGAATTATCTTCTAAGATGGATTCAAATTTTCAATTCATATAATACAGTAAAAATAATGTCATATTAAATAAATAAATATCTAATAAAAGGAAAACTATTCTCTAATACCAATTATAAGTGTCATAGGATCTATGTAGACACACCTGAGAAGGGGGTGAATCAGATGTGGTCATTTTTTATAAATTATGAATATACTTTAAGCAATTTATCCCATTTATACTTGAACCTATTATGTCGGTTAAGAATATTTTATATTTTATCCTTTAACCTAGTATAAACCTATATATAATTCAATACTAAAAATAAATTTTATTATTGATGTTTTTACAAGGTTTTTCCCACCCAATAATTATACTCCTTATTATAGTTAATTATTATCTATGTTCATGTATTTTACACTATAAATATTATTATTAATTTTGTAGTGGTTATGGGATATTTTTATCCTAACACACACTCAATGTATAATAAAGTTGATTATGTCCACAATATTACGCATGTGAATAATTTAGTATCCAATTATACTCCTTCAAGTTGGCATCCTCCCAACTATTTTTTCATTACCTCCTAATGAAGTAGATCACAATATGTCTCAGGAATGTCACTGCATAAAAAATAAGATATACTTTCTCAATACACAATGTATTTGACTACTTTAGAGTCTTCATGAAATATACATACAAAATTACCTTTTTTCTATGAATGGTTTCCAAAATCTTTCAGAATCTATTTTTTTCAATACTCAAGTAAATATTCTCAAGAACATATCCCTAGAAAAATATTACATGGAGAATACACAATGTAATATATAGATTAATAATATTTCATGGTTATTAAATTCACTATATATTTGGTTTGATTCTTCCTCACTATGAAGAGGCTCTCAATGGTCTATTACAACATTTTCTTCTTCTTCTTCCTTAAACTACTTCGACACATTGATTTTGCACAATCAGGCATCCGCTTCTTATTTTCCCAATTTAATTTTTCTTCTCCAAAACCCATTAGGTTTTATCTGTGCATTATAGTATGAACAAACTTTTATCTTCCTCTATATAGCATTCAGTGGATTATTTTTCTTCTTTCTTCCCTTGATATTCTTTTCTTCTCTCAATGCACAAACATAAACATCACTGTAGCAGATCATCATCCTTCTTATATATTTTCTTATTCCTTGATATTTTCACTTTATCATGTAGTTATATTTAATTATAATTTTTTTAATGTCTAAAAATAGAATGCATAGAGACAAAGTGTCCACCGACCCAAAAGCTACTGCGATTAGAATCCATGTTTTAATCATTAAAAGTTTAAAGCATATGAAATTTTATAATTGATATTATATTCACTAGAAATACAATTAGAGTCAGGTGGTTGGGATAAATATTATGGAAATTGGGGATCATATATTAATAAAAAGTATTTTTTCCTCCTATGTTAGTAGTTCCATCAAATGCTCACATCTATCAAGGGTTATATGATAGAGTGTTGGGAGGTATGAAAGATTAGTAAAGCTAATAGGCCACTGGGTTGGTAAACTTTCCATGAGTTCATCCCTTATGAAATAGGTTTTTAGGGGAGTATGATTTAATTTTTTGACTATTTATCTTAGTATTTAAGTATGTGGAGCCATCAGTGCAATGTGTGGAAAACTAGTGGAACGTATTGGTTCAACTGAATATATATTTGGAGAGTAGAGAAGTTGGTAAGGATTACTTGTCCTTTTAATCTATTTTCATTCACCTATAATATTATATATACATAATAAAGAAATAAACAATGTAGTTTCCCCTATTCATATAGGAAAAAAGTATAAATTGCATTAAATATCCTATGTTCATTTACTACTTTTCATACCTCAATTTCATGTATTTTCATTTCTTATATTTCCATTAAATATATTTTTCTGATTAGGTGCATACAGAATCAAATTTTTTTGTGTAGGTTGTACTAACTTCCTAAATATGATAAAATTATTCATGGTTAAGTGATTTTACATAGGTTTAGTTTTCCACTGCACTAATCTATATGTGAACTTCTGGTGGGTCGATGATGGTACATATGATGGTTTATTAGTGGTATAGGCGATCAGGTTTTTTTGGAATCCATTTTTATTCCCCTTAAAAGTTGTATTAAATGGATGTTAAAAGTTTATAGGTTCAACTAATTCTTATATACACATGCATGACATCAGATTAAGGGAATATCTAAATCAATAAATTATATGGATCCAATTTTGGATTCTAGAGAATGCAGATTGAATACAATCTGATTTAGAAAGACTTTGAGGTTCCCTTACCGATAGTGAGGCCAGTGTTGATGGGGAAAGATGAATGGGAGTGATTGGATATGAAATCAATTTCATTGGTAATGATTTCTCTTATATGTAATGTTTCTCTTAATTTCCAAGAGAACAATACAATAGTGGATGTTTTGAAGGCATTGGCAGACATTTAAGAAAAACTGAAAACCTTGACCAAGGTTTTCTTGTTACAAAGGTTGTTTAGTTTAAGGTTGATGGAAGGAAGACCAATAGAAGATAATTTGAATGAATTCACAATGAATCAAGGGTAGATCCAATCAGTAAAGGTAACTTTTTTGGATGATGTATGGTCATTGTATCTTTTGTCTCCACTTTTGGAGAATTGGGATACAGTAGTAATGTAGTTAGTAACTCTAGTGGAAAATACAACCTAGTGTTTGACGATATTAGGAATATGATACTCAATGAAGAAATTCGGAGAAGGTAAGTTCAAACACTATCTAGTAGTGTAATGAATACCAATAAAAGAGGAAATCCACCTCATCATTAGAAATTCTACCTGAATAATCCATCAGTAGATATGTATCAGGAAAGGGAATGAGATAAGATTCAAGTGAAATTATTTATTCCTGGTCCAGTATATTGTAAATGTGGGTAGGATATATCAATAAGGATATCAAAATTCATGAGAAGAACACTGAAAATAAATCAACCTCTAAAAGTTCATATTTTTCAATGTAACTAAAGTTTATAATGAATTTTCTATGTGTGAACACACCTATAGAATCTTTAGTGATTGACTCTATAGAGTCATGTAATTCAAGTGTATATTAAATATTTAGGTCAAAATATGTATTTGGGAAGTTTTTAAAAGTATATTTGACACATGGTGAAGTGATGGAAGTTTTTGGAAAAGGATATTTCAACATCTTAATGAATAATGGAGTCTTATTGAAACTATCATAAAATCTCCACATCTTTGGCCTTGATAGGAATCTTATTTTTTATGGAAATTAGATTATGATAGATAAAAAACTAGCTTTATCAATGGGGTATGGAATTTTTCTTTAGGATCCATGGTGATTAAAAAAGGTGTAAATAATTGGACCCTTTACATGAATAGAAATTAAGATTGGAGTACAGTTTTCAGATATACAATTTTTAACGATATAAAATTATGGAACTACAAGTTTATTCAACTTAGTGAAAATAACTTGAATGTTATAAAGACCAATTGAATAATAAATCTTGATCAAATATAATTTATAAAGTTTAAATTTTTTTTGTTGAGTTAGAAGAATATATTGTCTTTCATCTTAGATGGTTAGAATCACATGGACCAAAAGTTTGAGCTTGTACACTCAAATGTATGGGGACCTTCCCTAGTTAAATTATTAAGTGGTTTACTTTAATTTCTTACTTCCATTAATGATGCTATAATGAAAATATGGACTTAATTATTGAATAATAATTCAGATTTATTTTAGGTATTTATTTTGGTGGAAAGCATGGGAAAAAAGTGGTTATGGATTGATGTGGAATTGAATCTGAACGGACAATGGTGGTGAGTCCACCAAACATAACTTTCTAGATTTCTAAAAGTAGGAAGGAATAAATAATGGTAATGTGGTTCCAGAAACTCCATTATATACTATATTGGTTAAAGGATGAATAATAATCTAGTGGATAAATCTAGAAGTATGACACTGCACTCAAGAATTCCCAAGGGTATTTAGGTAGAGGTACTTAGTATGATGGTTTATCTTACCAATATAAGTCTAGAATCAATAGTTGGTAAAGAACTTCTAAAAGAGTTATAGTCTAAAAAATGACCATTTTCAAAAGATATAGATGGACTTCGATAAATTTGTACCTGCTGTTAAAGACACCCTGGTAGAGTTTTCATTACTCATTTCCAAAAGCTATCAATGAGCACATTAGTCATATAAACAACCTCATCCAACTGATCAAAACTACATCACTACAAGTTATATTAATGAATATACAAATATATGAAGTCGATCATCCTGAAAATTCATATAACCCTACTCAATCAGCACTATGCCCTAAGAAAGAACCTTCCTAAGTGACCAACATTCACAAATTCCTAATAAAAAAGTCCCCCCACATCGCACAATAGGTTTTTCCATGAGATGGATACACCCAAATAAATACACTAAGAATGGAATACCAAGGACCATGCTTTAATAGAAAAAACTCTATTTAGAATTTCTATCACAACACCCAATCATGAGAACCAAGGAAGATTTCGTATCCACCAAAGGAAGTGGATTTCATGCTCCCCACATTTAATAAAAACCTTTTGGTCTACCACCTAGAAATATCTGATCACAAAAAATCACTAAGTTCAAATCATTCCCATAGAATCCTTCACATAAAAGAAAGGTGTAAGGGAACCACTGTCGACCGAAGGAGAGAAATATATTCATTTCCAAGGAAGAATCAAACACCCAAATATAATTGCATTAATACACGCACCATATCCTAGAAATAGAGTCCTCTAATAGATACCACCAATAAACACACCATGGATATGCTACATTTTTATACTTATCCTCACGGTTACAGTTTCATGAGGACATATTCCTCTCTAAAACCCCATGTTTCACACTAAAAGAACCTGAATACCTGAAAATATCCACCATGAATCATCTCAAGGATATATTTAGTTTAATATATTGTAACCCCTCAAAGTATCTCATTATCCCTGGTATACATATTTATGCAAACAAAAACTTATTTCCAAGTTTAACCATGGGTCTCCCTTCTGAATCATCCATGCATTTCTCAACATTTATAGGGTGGTAATGTCTTCTTCACACATAAACTACATGAATCCATGTTTTCTATATAATGGGAAACTATATTAACATCTAGAGTTTTGTCTTTTTTTCACACCTGAGGGGTCTTTCTCGTAGCTTCAAACAGAATCCACTTCATTAATTCCATCAAAAATGCCTCATGATACACCCGCTGGGTAACCAATTCACATTGAGGTGTCCACCACCACACCCCTTCTAGAATTATGGAATACCCAAAAAGTCCTCTTTCTCCATTAGGGATAAACTTATTCCACTAGGAAAATTATTGAATAATTATCACCATTAATGGAAGTCTTTTGGATAACCAGGATCTGGCCTGAGGTTCCACTGGTATCTCTAACTCTTGAACAAATGACACAAATTAAACAATGTGTGCCTGCAAAAAATAGTTTGAGGTTCTACAAGGAAACAGATGTGAGTTATACTATGGTTCACATTATATTCCACCCAACCATTGGCTTCTACCACATGATTTTTACCATAATTAAATTCATTAACACTCTGTGCTAGTTTGGATTCAATCGTAAGGTAGTGATTTTGGGGAATAATCAATGCATCATCCAATGAATCTCTCACCACTTGATCTCCACTAATAACTTCCCAAAAAATTTAAGTTCTTTAAGGAAATTCCAAAATTCAACCCTACTACATAGAATTCTATTCGCAACACTAATTCTTTTATCTATATGTGAAAAGATAACTTTCCCCCACATCGACGGTATATCTTAGACAAGTTTCCTAATACTCCAAGGCTTTCTTAAGTGACTTAGATAGAGGTAAGTTGCAAGAAATATCAACTATGGATCAAAATATTTTCATTTGGAATCTTCTCAAATCACCAAGATCAAGCAACTATACCACAAAAAATTCTAGAAAAACACCTCTCAAAGATCATGTTCCTTAATATATACTTAAACATGATCGTTCTTCCCTTTGAAAGTTTCCATGATCTATATTAAAAATACCATCTCTGATAAGGGCTCAAACACTAACCAAAGTAGTGCATCCCTATCGTGAGTTTGAGAAATGAATTGTCCACTTATGGCTCAATGTTCTATATAAGAATCTCAAAATATTGAATGAAACATGGATAGTAAAAATATAAACTAGATGAATATAAGTAAAAATATAGGTGTGGGATCATTAGTTTCCTCCCTATATATAAATTTCATTATCAGTAGGTAGAAACCTATAATCAAAAGGATACACCCACAATGGTTATAGAATATATGTAGGAGTTGGAATAATAAGGACATGAAAGATAATAATTTAACACTATATGATACATGTACTGACTTACTTACAACCCCAAATTGATGCCTTGGGGTTTGGGGTTATCTAATAGGTTATCAAAGTCCCTAAAAAAGGATACACTGGTTTCTACACCAATACAGGTTTCCCTGGTTTATTAACTGAACTCAATACCCCCTTAGTATCATTTCCCTGTGTTCCCAAACCAAATCCTCACATGAATAATAACTCTATACATTATCCCAAGGATAGAACTACTTTGATACCACTCTGACTTGGAAATCCCCATCGGGGGACTGCCTAAGCTACTGGTAAGATAAGAGTTCCACCCTAATCATGTCTCTAATTGTACAGGGGTGGGTGAATTGCATTGAGTAAGCATATCTCGTAATATGGGAATCCATATCCTATATTAACCTAAAAAAAGATATATAACTCCAATGCAATGGGATAATGTCAATGACAGTAATATATACACACATAATCAACTAAACAATAATCAATTTCTACATGAGACAATAAGTATAAAAACATCCAAAATGATAAAATAAGAGGGATGATGCATTTGAATAACCTCTGAAATACAAGAAATTAAGAAAATAATCCTCACTATATGTACTATTAGGTCACACGCTATCTTGCATATTCATTTTTTTCAATACAAATAGACATGATCTTTGATGTATCGTCAATCATCAACAAGAATGAGCTACGAACAATCCATGATAACTCCATGTATACTCATACCATCTCAGGATCTATATATTATCTTCCAAGATACAAAAAGTGTGATCTCTAGACCCTTGTAGGGGTTAGTATAAACATACACAGTATGACACCACAATACCATATAGAAATAATAAATTATTACTTCAACAAAAAAATCTCAATACTATAGAGTAATTGTAAGAGGGAAAGAAGAGTAATCAAGATGTGTTCAATCTCTAGAAGTCTCAGGGATACAGAGATATCTAGGTCATCTCAACTCTACTCCTTAGAATCCACATTACACATGAAACTAGAGGTTCTATAAACACCTAAGAGTTTATGAATCTTAAATTAAATATCCAATCATATACTATATCTCATAGGTAACCCTTGGGGTGTTGAGGAATCACAAGTCCCATGGAAGCCCATACTATATGGGCTTCCAATATCCAGATCATTTCCATGATTCAATAATAAGATCCCACTAATACATGTAGCATACTTTCTAGGTGATGGAGCACTACACCCTCCAGTATAATGATATCATACCATGTTTTAAATAAATTATCCTTGATTACCCATGACATACAACCCATGTAACCTATATGTACCTGTAGTGGAGGATCTTACACCCCATAGGGGGGATGCCAACTCCAATGGAAGATCCTACACGCAATCCAATATCTTTATAAATGTGGGTACCAACTTAGAAGATAGATGATCTTGCACCCCTTAGAGTGGATACCGACCCTATCTAATCCACAAGTATATGATCTCACACCTGTGTATAACACTCAGCAAATTAGGGGATATTAACCCTATCCCATATATGGTAAGGTGGAACTACACCCTAACAAAACTCTATTATCGGGGAGGGTTTCCTTTCAACAAGAACACCCAAAATCCAAGCCCAATATCTATGACACTGATGAGGTTGACCTATTTTGTCTCACTATGTATTAAGTATTTTTATTCAAAATTATTAACATCATCACATATTAGGTGAAAATACACCTAGGATGGACTACTCATACTGAGCCCAAATAGGAAGGCGCAATTAGTGATTAGTACTAGGAAGATATCATGGAATTTCCCCTGGGTCGCATGGTGTGTGACCCTAGGTTGTAGCCCTATCTATGTATTCTTACCATGCGTGGTGTGTATAAGTCCAACTACATGGTGTGTGGATATGTGTACATAGTGTTTCATCCACTCGATTTCCCTAAGAATATACTACTTATACACATATAATAGATCAACTAGGGATACATAGTGTGTGATATATCCCACATGGTGTATGATAATTTACTCAATATGGAAACCTTGTAACCACAACTCTTAGAATATATTGTGCATGTTCTTCTAAACTACACACTGTGTAGTCTCTTAGAATGTTATCTTCCTCCCAAGTATTCACAATATCATTTATATTTGTCATAATCTTGTCCAAAAATCTCCTTAACAATGTTAACTAAGATTATACAATCACTGGAGGCTAAATTCTAGCCACCCATCATCAAAGAAATGAAATCTCATTACCCCACTCAATTCGCAACAACCTGAACAACCTTCCACATATAAATCCACTCAGGTAACCACACCATCACATTTTTTCAATGATTTATATCCATCCTTGAATAATAATACACATTTCCAATCATTCAATAGTGTTCTTAGGGACTAATTGTAAATTAATGATGACTTGGTTCATGGAAATGGTCAAATCACCAGCCAAATTTGAATTTTGGTTATGAACGCATAGAGAACGGATTGGAAAATAAATAAAAAACACAAAATTAAGTGATATAAATAACCACATGTGATATTTCATAATCTACAGTTGTGAAATCCAAGTGGGTAAGAAAAAATCATGAGTTCAGATGTCAAGAAACCCTAAATCAAGGTTTCAACCTGAGGAAAAAAATAAGTTAATAGAGCTAGGAAATTATCTGAATCATGGATTTAATTTAGAGAAATTAACCCATGATTGAAGATATATTAAGAAAAATGTAATACCAAAAATAAAAAATAAAATACCCACCTCAGAATTAGACCAATCATTGGGGAAGAACATGTGCAAAATGATTACATTGATGATCTAGATGTATACATTTTCAATCCTTCTGATTCCCTTATGGTAACCCACTATCATTGTACCGTGAGAATATCTCTCTATATCTACAATCTATATGGTTATGTGGATAACCATAGATATTATATTAATAAGTGGTTATATAGGGGAATTTTTAGGTCAATGAAAATTAAATAATTTAATTTAATTATTCAATTAATCCTTCTAACTCTCCGACGACTGTGGACTATCATGGGTACCGATGTGATCGATGCTTACATAGTTCCTAGGGAAGAAAATACCTTCTATACCTAACTATGATATTATGTTCCCCAGCCAAGGTTTCATTCAATACATATAATAATCTCACCAAGAACGCTGATGCACAGACTAAAAATAATATAATTTTTTTATTATATTACTTTCAAAGTTTAGTGGCACTCTCTTTTCCATATAGGCTCAACCTAAGGGTAAACTCCATAGTCAATAAACAATAGAACCCTAAAAAATTATTAGGTAGTATTCTAGGTTAAAATATCATTTTACCCCTTGGATGATCTTTAGATTAAAAATTCAAAAATGGGGCTTAGTCCAATCGGGAAAAATCCAATTCGCTACACTTAGTACCCACTCTCTATTAAGAGATAGAAAAATATATAAATAATATTAAATTTAAAAAATTAATATAAATATAACATAATAGTGTCTTGGTTGTGTATAATTCCACCATCAAGTTTTATAGTAAAATTCTATATATGTTTTTGTTAACACTTTAAATAACCAAACCTCATACCATAATCAAAGTTCCTAAGAACAGGTGAGCACATGAATTTCATGTGAATCCTACATGAACAAAATGATACATGAAAATAGGATCTCTTTCCACCCTAATCCAAGACTGAAAAAACTAATAAACCATATATCAATATCATAAAGCATCATATTCAATATAAGTAACCCAAGTGTGAAAGTTAAAACCAAGAACAACAATCTCATCCTTGTTAATATTAACTTTCTTGATATGTTGTTTAGTTATGCATAGGATTAAGGTCCATATCAAATTTTAAATAGAACCCATAGCCTTTTTACCATATTTTAAATAGTAATACAGAAGAAAAAGAAGTCTCTAATATCACTTTGTACAATCCCTATTGGATTCAGCTCCACTATGGCCGAATTAGGTGCGACATACATAAAGCACGTCTCCCAATACACCATTGGATTTTGACCAAAAATGGATTCCTATGTAAAAAGTGGGGAGAATATACCCTCTTTGTATAGATATCCATAACCATAGAGGAATAAAAATATATAAATAGTCATCATAACAAAAAAATTACAATAAATAAGGATGTCATAGATAAATTCCAAACATGGTAATAATATCACCCATGTTATAAAAATAATGAATATTTGTAATTTGTGGTAATAAAACATATATTAAAATGATCTTAATTGGTAGATATTATAATAAAATCTCCAAAAATAAGAAAAATAATAGAGATGGTAGAAAAATGCAGTCTCAAGTCCAAGCTTAATTTCAGCTCCTCCTCAGCTTCACAACTCTTCTATCAATAGAAATACCATTTCCCCTACCTAGATCACAAATGATAAATTCTTATCAGGTACCAAGACACCTAATCAGGGTGTGAGTAAATCTCAATAGGCCACCACTAATGTTTTCCCTAAACATATTCAAAATAATCAAGTGCATGTACACTGTGATAATCTAAAAAATGAAAATAACCAAAAAATTGTTGTAATAATAAATATGTCACAACATAAGGTACTACATAGCCACCCATTATGGACAATACCTGCTTTGTCTAGTTTCAGGGTGTCTCTGAATGTATCAAATAATCAAAAACTAGGAATCTCATCTAAAGTCATTGTCAATGGTTATAACATCCTGTCATAAAATAATATCCAATGTATGGGCAGTGTGTCCTAGTAACATAACCAAAATAATAATAATATCAATCCTATGATAACATGATCATAATTACATGATAAATACATTCAAATAACATATTTATAACCATGGAAATCACATCCTAGATCCATCTTATACAAATGGTAATCATGTCCCAATAACATCATCAAGAGAGGACATAATTTCCCTTTCCATGAGCATCATCTGAAAGGGAAGAACATCCCTAGTCCTAAGCCACATCACCTAATAAAGGGAATAATATCCTACAACACTATTATCAAATGGGAATCATGTAACCTTCCTTATAAGTGTCTCATCATCGGCATAGAATCTAACTTCCAATGGAAATAGTGGATAACTGGGTTAAGAGTCCTACCCCCATTCTCATCTAGGTCATATGGGTATCATGTACCATTACCACAGGCAAAACATCACAAAGATGAATATATTTCATAGTGGTAATAAAATTCCTATTTATAAATAACATGATATAAGTGTGTATTATGTCCCAATAATAATCACAAATATTATAGTGATAGATCATCCCACATACATATCCAAAACATGTCATAAAAATATCTTAAAAAATAATGTAATCATTTCTCTTTAAATTTAGCATATCTCCAAACATAATTTAAATTATTGATTGGTTAATGCATGAAAACTCAACCTACTTTCATAAATACAACTAAGGAATATACTAATTAATTCAACTAGATAGTGTATGAGGAACACTCACCCAAAACCAAATCAACTAGTTTAGGGAAAAAAGAAGACTCACTAGATCTATCAAGGCCAAGCCTAAGCGGGTCCTTTCCAATTCTATTTTACTCATATGTCTATGGAGTCCAAAAGGAACCAAATAATGGTCATATACTTTATAGAATATCTCAAAGGATATCCCAGTGGGACCCAAGTCAAAATTTTAAAACAATTTAATCCAAGATCATGGCCATTGGTGTCCATCATATTAAAGTATAACACCTAAAGAGTCTAATATAGCCTTAAAAATCCTTACGATACTCAAATGGGATCAAGGAAATCTATATCAATTATATTTAGGTGAATCTTACATGGTATATGAGTCCAAATATTACACATTACATGAAGAAAGCATAAACCATGGAGAATGGTTAGGAACCCCCAACATTAATCTAATAGAAGCTCGTTCATCGAGTATCACCGAACAAATTGGATCCAATCATTATGAATCAAAAAACATAACAAAATCCTTATAATTAGGAACAACAAATGGAATAACAAAAATTTAAAGTGAAATAGTGAAGATAGTGGAGTGGATGAATATAATCACACGTGGTGGCTCCAATGGTTTTGATAGAACATGAATCTGAGATCAAACAGATGAGATCAAGCCTTTAAGGTAGAAAAACAAGGTGTGGAGGGGTTTTTTTTTGAGTTATTTTTGGGGTGGAGAGAAATGAGAGTTTAATTAATTTACAAATCACTTAAACAATTCAATTAAAATTAAAAAACAAATAGGCCCCACCAGAACTCCAGTGGCCCACCACCAGAACTTCAGTGGGTCATCGAGTGGAATAGAGCCACTGGAAGGGATACTAAAACTTTGGTGGATATCCACTGAGGTTACTAAGGAAATATACATAAGGGAATATTTCTCCACCATGGGATAATTTCTAAAAAAACGTAATCATAAACCTCCTATGACCCCTCCAACACCCATAAAAGACCAAAATATATGAGGCTTAACAAAAATCAGATCAAATTGATGCCTTATAAAGTTTGGGTTGTTTCACTTTTCATTATTCATCAAATTATATAATTAATGGAATAAATTAATAATTATTTATAGTTAAGAAACCAATACACATGATCATAGATATAAATATATAATGAAACCCAAAACATGTGGTATTATTAATGGAAGATTAGTTGTCATGATCTCATATACTTGATACCAGAAAGTGAAAAATTCATGAGAATAATTCTCAGTGCTTATGATATCCTAGCACCAGATAGTTATACATCATTGTATCATATAAAATTAATGTATCTATACTATAGTAAATTTTTTAATGTTATTACTATATTATCACCATCTTCTCATTATAGTTGGGAATTTATATAATCTTTTTATATAAAAAATAGTCTATGGAAATTACCATATGTAGTATATGTTGAAGTAATAATATTGTTATGGTAATAATAATGATTGTATATACCAAAATAAAAAAATTAAATGGTAAATTAAAAGTATATGCTAAAGTTGGGTCTAAGGGGACCACTCTAACTAACTCTCACTTTCACTAGAACCAACTTCCTAACTTTTCAATACTTGTTAGATATCACATGATATTAATGTTTTTATTGAGATATGAATTCATCCATTGGGTCTACCATGTTATCCTATATTGTTTATTTAGATATATATTACTTCACCACATTGATTAAAATATATCAAGAGATGAAATATTCAAATTATAAACTTTTTTCCTCTATTTTTACTTGAAATGGTCATTATATATATTTCACTAAAATATCATCACAATATATATATATATATTATCTATATTCAATACATGGTATAATCATTGATATCTAAGAAAAGGTTACATTTTATACTACTTGTTTATCCATATAGGATTTTTTAATATTCTTTTATTTTTTAATATTGGATATCATTGGATACTATGAGCTTATTTTGGTCAATTAATTATCTTAGTTTCACCACTAGAACAAATAGATATATTTGAAGGCTATTTTTTATGCCCTTAAATAATTAGTAATTCTTATTTTCCAAATACCAGGAACATATCCCTTGTACATCTCAAGTACTTGTTGATGGTTTTAGATACCATATAACATGAATTTCTTAGATTTTATTGATATCTTCTCACTATTATTAAGGCATAATAAATAGTAATAATAGTTCATAGAATTGCATACATTATATATTCTATCAATTCTATATGTCAGTAATTCTACTCTTTTTCTTAATCTCTTCTTGTTTCTATAACACATATTCTTAGAGTGATTTATGTCATGTGACATAATTTACAATCATCTCTTGAATTTTTTTTATCCTATATTTTTCTATACTTAGTCAATGTATATAATTTTAATTAGTCCAAAAAACAATATATATTAATATCAGGGGATATTGTTCCCTGGAACATAGGTTTCCATTTTAAATCATCCATAGAGAAATATACACTTAACCATGTCTTAAATAACTATAAGACTAATATATATTTTCCATATGTTATTAACATGTTTAACTTGGAAAACTATATTTTTTTTACTACCCTTTTGTAGAAACATGGAATACTTTTATTAAAATGATCATCCTATGATTATGATGCCAACTTTGATATGTAAGTGGATCCTTGCAGCTTTCTTATTATATTGGGTACTTTTGATATCATAATCCCTTATAGTTATATTTTATAGATATTTTCATAATTTTCCATTCAATAATAAAGGTTTACCATTCAACTATAAAATATAATAATCATGTTAATAAAATATAGAATTTATAATAAAAATAGAATTCAGAACCTCTATTGGTGAAAATGTTTCATCATAGTCCATGCCTTTACTTATCTTAAAACCTTGAGAAACCAATCATTATTTATATGTATTTACTTTAGTATCCATGCATAAATTTATTTGAATACTCAACTGTGTCCAATTTAATTCACTCTATCTAAAATTTTTACCAAAATAAAAAATTTATTTTGGACCCTAGAATATATTTCTGAATTCACAGCTACTTTCCATTTGTTGTCTTATTTTCCATTTACTTTTTCCTTATAGGATAAATATTCATAATTCTCAATGAATAATATATCACATAACTCAGTGATGAAAAAACCATATATCATTGGTTTTAAAACTTTTATACATTTTATATCTGTCTCTAGAAATTTTCTTACAAGAATATATTATATAACTTATTCCTATGTTCAATTATTGTATATGTTGAGTGATCACGTTGTTGAGTGCGTAAAAATAGATATTTTTTTTCAAAAAAATTGTAGTATATCCAGAACCCTAGGTCATATCTTGATAAATCCTTGGATCATTAATTCTAAAAAAAGTTCTTATTTAAAGATAAGGATATGTGTATTGAATTAGTTTGTGTTTTGGGATAACTTTAGAAATTATGTGTGAGTAAATATTAATGAAGTTGAAGAGTATGATTTCAAATGATATAAGAAATTGTGATTACCCTGAGAAATCCCCTTGATAATCATCCACAATTTCTTAAAGGAAAAGAGATAAATTATTAAATACTAGATTTCTAACTTATGAAAATATATTTTTAAGTGAGTTCTTACTAGTTTAACACCTAGGATTTGATCAATCACACTATATTGATTATCATAAACTACTCAAAATCAATGCAAGTGTGTTGCTGTAAGATCTAAACTCATCAAGGAATCATATACTGATATCATGTGATGACCATATTGAGATACCTTTTCAAATTATTCTCATGAATAAAACATGAATATTCATGAGCTATAATTAATGATTTTATCTACCAATGAAGTCTGAAATATTACTCAAGAATAAGAAAGGTTGAGAAAATAGGCAATCACGCTCAAATCATCACACGGTTAGAGTTATTCATGGAAACATGAGGGTATATATTACATTGATTCATATGTTTTCATACCAAAAAATATATAAATAAGAGATTTAAATTTATAACAATTGAACTCAAACCAATAATTAAAAGATATTTGAAATGATTGCAATTTGAAGCTCGGGATTATTTCAAGGTTCCTCCTCGAGTGATCACAAGGAGTTTAACACTCTATGGAAGGGTAGTAATATAATATAAAACATAAAAACGTCTCAAATACAACCCTATGGTTGAAAACCCTTGTAAATGAGGTAGATCAAGATTTTTTTACCAAATTACACAAGAAAGTGAAAAAATAAATCAATTGTATAAGGTACTAGGTGACTATTCAAGGAAGAATTCCACCCTCAACTTGGTATGTCTTGTTGAATAACTAAAACACTAAGTATTGACTTGAAATTTAGTGGATATGTGGTCCTTATAGTTATATATCCAATAAAAGTAAAATAATATCAATTAGATTTCCAAATCCCAATATATGGCCTAAATACTGAGTAGTTTTCCAATACACCTCTCCTATATTTTCTTCTTCTTTGTGGGCTCAATTGGGCCTCTTGCAATGATATATATCTTTTGGTCATGTTGAAAAAATTATAGACCAATGAAATTTTCATTCTAAAAAACAGAATTTTTCAATTTGTATTAGTGTATAAAATGTTATGGTAAAAATACAAACATGTTGTCTAATTGGGTCAATGTGTAATTTCATATTTTTACGAATGTTTTCATCAAATGAATTCAAAATATAAATTAAGTGTAAAATTATTTAATAATGGGATAATAAAAACCATAAAAATTCAATGTACATATATAAGTGTGATAATATATGATATAAAATTGTGTAAAATATCCCCACACCTAAACATTTTTACTCTTGGGAAATTTCTTATATCCTAATCAAATCTCATTCCAAAATAAAAGGTTAGAAAATATCCAATATAGATTTAAAATTAAATCTATCATGTCTCATTTATTGATTCAATTTTCTTATCATTATTCTTATCTCAAATTCAAATTTTTTTCAACATCATTTGTTCACTCATGAGACTTGTTATAACACGTGACACTTAGATATTTTCCTTCATCACTCTAGGAATATATGAATGTAGAGTTATGCCCATTTACTAGTATTCATGTGATCTTACCATATGATTTATGATATACTAAGTTCTATACAAGTAGAAACTAGTGTTATAATTAATAGTACTTTCAAAAGGTTATTTTTAGATACTAGGGTTGGTAGGATTTGATGTTTAAAAATATGAGGGGAAAGATGTCACGACCCATCCTCGGGGCCCGTTGAAACGCACGGCCGATTGTCGCCTATCGACCGGTCAAAATTCCGGTGCTCTGCCAATGTGTATAGCAGCACTCGGGTCGAATCCTCGGCGATGATACTTTGTAATAGTCGTTTGTTTTTAGTTGATTGTATTTTGATTAGGGGGGTTTGTTTGCAGAGCTTAATTGAAATGATTTATGTATGATGTTTGATTTACCAAATTGATAAAGATTAGGTTGAGTTCATCATTGGGGAGTTAAGCATGTGATATCCTTGAGCCTTACTTTGTATTGCATTAAATTAACACCCATGTCATAAGTTGACGTTGATTGGAATTCCTAAGTGTCAAGGCTTTAATCCAATCCGTAACTTAACTTAGGGTTCTAATCTCAATCAAAACTTATTTATGGTAGTGTATTTATGGTTCCAATAATCCATGGAAACCTCTCGTTAAACAAAACATATCATTAATCCATGACATATTAAGTTTAACACACACAATATTAATTTAAAGAATACTCATCGAGCAAAACTCTCAATCACTTAACATCCCCGAATTATAACTCACCCCAATGAGAGATTTACTCAGCCATTTGGATGTTTAATATTCTGGTTAAATTAATTATGATGATAAATTAAGAATAGAAGAAAAAGAAAGGGATTAGAAAAGAGTGGTACGTTGACACACACACACGAACGATGATGATAATTAAAAACGGATTTTAGATTGAATGTGGAAGCAAAATAAGGGAAGGGGATTCAACTGAATTTAAACTATTTTAAGAACATAAATATTAAAATACAGAAGGTGGATGAGAATAAGAGATATTGAAGAAGTAACTTGCATTAAAACAGAATTACAAAGAAAGGACTTACAAAATTACAAAAAACGAAGAACACAAAAGTAAGTGAAAACAAAGAGAGGAGAAAAGGTATCTCAAGTGAAAACTTGAGTATGGAAGGTCCTCCCAAGCCTTTGGAAATGCTTTGGTCGTGCCAATATGATCTCCTCTCTTCTGAAATGCCAACCCCTCTCAAGGAGAGAAGGGGAGAGTATTTATTGCCCAAGGAGTGGACTGTTTGCATTCCCAATCTGTCCCTCCAATTGAATCGACAATTTGGCTATTTAGACAGCCTAATATTCAAATATATTTTTATTCAAATCTGTATACAATAATGTTGGCCGACTAATCTCAAAATTTGGAGTCAGTTGGACTTAAGGATCAAATGTTATGGCCGGTTTATTAAACAAAGTTAAACTGTCCATTTCAATCGAGTCTTTTTGAAGTCCATAATGTGAAAGGGTTTTTGAATATGAAGATGCTTTCAAACCCGAATGGTTTCTTCAACAAATTATACCACCTATATCTCCTCTTTCACACTGAAAAATCTCAGCTCTATTGGATTCTTAAATAAGGAGATATTTCATTCATACTATACTGATTTTAATTATTGGCCAGAATGGTGGGTTGGACTTCAAATCTTTATTTGGGCCCATTGTACTTGGATTTGGGCCTTGAAATTTTTATCCAAGATTACATGTAATGTCCCCAGAATTTTGGTGGAGATTTAATGTTTTTGGACTTCTGTATTGAGCCCAGTAAATCAATCTTCAAGGCTGGTCCAGTTTGTTCACAGATTCTTTGGTCTTGTTTGTGAGGACCATATGACCCTTCAAATGGCAGAATTGGATCATGGTTCCTTCTAATGAAATGTTTTATATTGAAAGGAGAATCCTAAAAAACAATAATCACACAATTTGGATCAGTATAGTAACAGTTATTATTAAAACATTAAACTGACTCAATTGGACTACTTCTAAAAATGCTCAAAAAATTTACTTAATATTAAAACATTAATATTTCACACAAATTATGCACATTTCATATAAAATCAGTAAAGGGGGAATATAATAAGTCATGAGAATATTAATAACATCAACTCCCCCACACTTAGTTTTGTGCATGTCCTCATGTGCAACAAATATAAAAACATGACAAAATCATTTTTACTCACCAACAGATATTAAAATTTTGTTTTCTCCAATCAGGGGAGGTTTAGACTATTTCACTCATCCATTTTGAATTCCACCACAAGTTGTTACAGAAACAATGTTCCAAAAATAATTCATTTTTTCATGCTCAAATTTAGAAATGGAAAATGTGGACACTCAAAACTCACACCTCTCAAGATGATAAAATTCATTTGTGGAGGTTCACTCTTTCACCAACCAAAAGTGAAAATCTTAGAGTTTGAAAAGAGCTCTCAGCTTCCAATCCCTATACAAAGTGCACAAGAATCAAGAGGTCTTTTTAAAGGGTTTTTATGTGGCTATGGGACGGTAGGAATATAATGTCCAAGAAAGAGAATAATAGGGTTAAAATACCAACATAGAAAAACAATGCATATTTTTTTGAAATAAATCATGGAAGGAATTGAAAACACATATTTACAAGGGAATGATTGTGTGAAGAAAGACACAATAGAGGAAGAAAATATGAAGGTAATGAGATGATGGAATATTTACAAGACACAAAACTTCTCCCAATGATATAAGAATATAATGCCAGTGTTCTTTTTTTTTCTTTTTTTTTTTTGTTTTTTCGAAAGTTGACCTTAAAACAGACCTCACACTCATATCCCAACCCATGTTTGATCTCCTCACGACACTAATTGTAATAGTTATAACAAGATCAAAGGTTGAGGAAGAGCGATTTTTGACCTACCCAAGACACAACCCATTTGTTTTTTTTTATTTTGATTTTTTTTTTTGAATTTTTTTTGAACACTTTTCAATATCATTTGTACAATACATTCACTGAATGACAACCTCCCCCCCCCCCCCCCCCACACACTAAAATGGATGCTTGCCCTCAAGAATATGATAACACACCAGAAAGTAAGGAAATGATACCCAAAAATGAAATCCATTCCCCCCCACACTTAAATTTCAAAAACTTATGCAATGAAAATCCATGTTGATATTAGGTGGGATAAGGTATTGGGCTTGTAATGTGGCTATCAAAGAAAAGGTTTTCATAGGCTTGAAGGTTCTTTAAAAAGGAAGATTAATGTAAGGGTTATGGGAGGCTATTTGGTTATTGTGATTCTCATGTGGTTCAGAAAATGCCTCTATCATATTAATGCACACTAAGGTATGAAATTCAACTCGAAGGTCCAAAAACTCAAGACTCAAAAATGGGGGTGAAAACACACATTTTGAAAAGATGGCCATAGGTGGCCTTAGCATGAAAGCAATTGTTTGTTCTCACGGTTTGGGAAAAGAATTTTCCAAATCAAAAATTGAGCATTCAAAATTTTTTAATTTTGACACAAAATTCTTTATCCAAAGTCATGATGAAAATACAAAATTTTTGAGATGAAAACATGTCTATTAACTCCCCAAAATGGTTGGACAAAATTTCAAAACTCGATAGTGAGTAAGCATTACTCTTTTTTTGTAATTTTTTTAAGTAATTGTGTTTTTTTGGTTTTTTTTAGTTTTTAAGGTTTTTTTTAAAAAAAACACACCCACACAAGAAAGAGAAAAAGAAAGGGTTTGATGAATAAAGTGGTAAAAATGAAAGAGAGAGGAAGAAGAAGAAAGAGGTAGAGAGAGGAAGAGATAGAGAGAGTTAAAGGGAAAGAGGTGCCCCCTGGTTTGGATTTTGTGGGTTGCCATCTCCATCTAGTGGTGGGTCGGCTAGAGAATTTGGGGATTCGGTGGAAGTCGAGGTGGTTCCAAGACAGTGGGAAGTTACCTGAAAAATAAAATTTATTATTCATCTAATGAAAATCTAAAAATAAATTGAAATTTCATAAAAGTAAAATAAAACATGGGTTGCCTCCCAAGAAGCGCTGCATTTATTTGTCTACAGCTGGACAATTGCAGTGGACTACCCATAGTCTGACGGTGGCCATCGTATTTTCTCAAATCCAGTGTGCTTCCAGAAAAACTTTTTCTTTGGGAGGCCTGATGATTCATTGGATAATTTCTTCCCATCCTTGTTGGTTTGCTTGCAATTCAATGGGGTTGGAAAGAGAATATTTCTATCCTCACTTTGGTCTTCAACCTGAGGAATGATTTTATCCACAAAGTGATGGTTTTCTATTCTTGTAAATTCAGGAAGATGGCTCAATTCTGATGGTTCATTTATGTAAGGATTAGATAACACAGAACTACAGTATGAGATCCCAATTGTTTTTGACTCATTTATTTCATCACTTACCGATGTAGAGTAATGAGGATCAGTGGAGTCATAAGACTGAATAAAATTTTCAATATCCTTTATTTCAATGTTTTTCACCAAATAATGGTCAATTTCAACCTCACCAGTGATCACTTTATTAATTAGGGTACAAATATCACAAACATCACTACCATCAGGACAATATAAACACATTGGTTCAAGGTTCACTTCACATATAACAGAATTTTCAGAATCATGGATAGGAAAGGATGAATGTGGGATAATCTAATCTGAATCAACAAATGAGCATTCTAGTTCATTTTCCTCATTACCATCCATGTTGGAGAATTGGAGGTCAGAGGTGAGATGAGATTCCAAAGAGTTTTCAAGATCCTTTAGATCAATGGAGTTTGCATTTGTAATGTCAACATCAATTTCACCATTAATCACTTGGTTAATGAGGATGCAATATTCACAAACTCCTCTATTAGTAGAACATGAAGAACATGATGGCTTAGGATTCAACACACTCTCAGAGGGAGTTTCAGAAACATGGATAGAGAATACAAATTGATTCTATAATGGGTATCGCATGGATTGAAAAATATTGAACTTGACCATTTGGTCACCAAATTCCATGGATAAGATTCCTAAATGGACATCAATCTTAGTTCTCGCAGTCATGAGGAATGGTCTTCCTAGAATCAGAGGAGATTTGTAAGAAGTTTTCTCACCTTCCATGTCAAGGACATAGAAGTCAGCTGGAAAGATAAGATCATTTACTCGAATAAGGACATCCTCAATTATTCCCTCAGGACTGGCTATGCTTTGATTGGCTAACTGAATGACAACACCCATTGGGTGCAAGGGACCTAGAACAAGGTTGGAGAATATAGATTTGGGCATGACATTAATTGAGTCTCCTAGGTCTATGAGTGCATCATCAAAGTTGGAACTTCCAATTTGGCATGGGACTGTAAAGGTCCCTGGATCTTTGCACTTTATGCGAATAGACTGCTGGGTGGAAACATTTTCAAAGGTCCTAAGTTGCCTCTTATGGGTACACAACTCCTTGAGAAACTTGGCATACTTAGGAATTTGTTTTATGGAATCTAAGAGGGGAATGTTGACTTCAACACGTCTGAACATGTCGAGCATTTCAGGATCAGGTTCAAAGGACTTCCTTGGTTTAGAAACGGCTTGAGGAAAAGGAATTGGATTCCTAAGTGGAATGGAAGGAGGTGATGGAATGGATTCAGATTCCTTTTCAATGTTCTTTTTCTTTTCATTTTCTAGGTCAACATTCAAAGGAGGGTTTGAGGATTTATCTTGAGGCATAGCATGTTGCTTTCCTGATCTAAGTGCAATTTCACTTACATTACCCTTGGGGTTGGGTAATGGTTGAGCTGGGAGTTGGGAAGAATTTGATTGTTGTTGCTGGCTCAGGTGGGATGAAAGTTGACCTATTTGAGTTTCAATGTTTTTAAGGCTAGAACGGGTGAAGGAGGCAAGATCTTCCACTACACTTTCCCATGGTTTCTTGGAAGAAGAGGCTTGTCCCTGGTTGGGATTGCCTTGATTTTGGTTCTTGGGAAATTGATTGTATTGGTTTTGGAATTGGGAAGGCTCACTAGGATAATGGAATCCAGGAGGAGTATTGTTCCTTTGAGGTTGAGGAACAAAAGGATAAGGTTGATGGAAGTTACCACCACCTTGACTATATTGGAACTGGTTTGGGTTTTGAGGATGGAATTGAGGGGGGTGAGATATGGGATTACCATACCTAAGGCCTTGGTTATAGGAATAAGAGAAAGGCTCAGAGTGAGGTTGGTTGAAGTTTCTAACAAACTGACCTGATAGTTGAGGATTGGGGTTCCGCTAAGCATATGCTGCATTGAGATCCATTGGTCCAGATGAATCGGATTGATCCTCTTGAAGTTGTGGACATGTGTCCATTGGATGAGATGAAGAGTTGCAGATTCCACAGTTTTTGACAGGTCCAGGAAACATTGATTGCGGAGAAGATGAGGTTGGGGATTTGGTAGCCACCGCTAGTTGACGCACAAGACCTATAAGTTCACTCATCCACTCAGTCATCTTGTTAGGCTCTATGGATTTATTATCTTGGGCTTGTTTGACTTGAGCATGTTCTCGAGTATGGAATTGTTGTGTGTTTTCAGCCATGTTACTTATGAGATCTCTTGCAGCTTCTGGAGTTTTCTCAACAAGAGCACTGCCACTTGCGGCATCAATGAGGGTTCTCTCCATATCCAATAACCCCTCATAGAAGTATTGGATCAAGAGTTGGTCAGGGATTTGATGATGTGGGTAGGTTGCAACAAGCTTTTTGAACCTCTCCCAGTACTCATAGAGTGATTCATTTGGGAATTGATGGATACCACTTATTTCCTTTCGGATGGAAGTGGTACGAGAAGCAGGAAAGAATTTTTCTAGAAAGAGACGCTTCATGTCATTCCATGTAGTTATGGAACCAGGAGGGAGGTAGTAGAGCCATGACTTGGCAGAGTCAGCTAGGGAGAAAGGGAATGCTCGGAGTTTGCTTTGTTCTTCAGAAAACCCTTGAGGCTTCATGGTAGAGCATACTACTTGGAACTCTTTAAGGTGGAGATGTGGATCCTCACCGGCTATCCCGTGAAAATGAGGGAGAAGATGAATCAAACCCGATTTGAGTTCGAAGTCAGATTCAATGTTTGGATATTGAATACCAAGAGGTTGGTAATTCATATCAGGGGCAGCAAGTTCTTTTAGGGTTTGTTCCCTAGGATTGGTCATTTCAATTTAAACTGGTTGGATGAGGACTGGTTCTTAAATTATTTGAGTATCTCTTATGTTCCTCCTAAGTTGGCGAAGTGTTCGCTCAATTTCAGGGTCAAACAAATCTGAGGGATTGTTTGGAAGGCTACGGGGAATTCAGAGAGATTTTGTAAGAAAGAGGAAGACGGGGTTTTCTTTGTATTTTTTCAGTTTATGATTTTTATGAGAAGACGGGTTTTTCTTTGTGTTTTTTTCAAAAAAAATTTAAAAATTTGTTTTTTTTGTGTTTTCTTGACAATAACCAGAAACTAATGACTAATTAAAGCACCATCCCCGACAACGGAGCCATTTGAAACTCACGGCCGATTTTCGCCTATCGACCAGTCAAAATTCCGGTGCTCTGCTAATGTGTATAGCAACACTCAGGTCGAATCCTCGGCAATGATACTTTGTAATAGTTGTTTGTTTTTAGTTGATTGTATTTTTATTAGGGGGGTTTGTTTGCAGAGCTTAATTGAAATGATTTATGGATGATGTTTGATTTACCAAATTGATAAATATTGGGGTGAGTTCATCATTGGGGAGTTAAGCATGTGATATCCTTGAGCCTTACTTTGTATTGCATTAAATTAACACCCATGTCATAAGTTGACGTTGATTGGAATTCCTAAGTGTGAAGGATTTAATCCAAGCCTTAACTTAACTTAGGGTTCAAATATCAATCAAAACTTATTTATGGTAGTGTATTTATGGTTCTAATAATCCATGGAAACCACTCGTTAAACAAAACATATCATTAATCCATGACATATTAAGTTTAACATACACACTATTAATTTAAAGAATACTCATCGAGAAAAACTCTCAATCACTTAACATCCCCGAATTATAACTCACCCCAATGAGAGATTTAATCATCCATTTGGATGTTTAATATTCTGGTTAAAATAATTATGATGATAAATTAAGAATAGAAGAAAAAGAAAGGGATTAGAAAAGAGTGGTACATTGACACACACACACGAACGATGATGATAATTAAAAATGGATTTTCGATTGAATGAGGAAGAAAAAAAAGGGAAGAGGATTCAACTGAATTTAAACTATTTTAAGAACATAAATATTAAACTACAGAAGGTGGATGAGAATAAGAGATATTGAAGAAGTAACTTGCATTAAAACAGAATTACAAAGAAAGGACTTACAAAATTACAAAAAATGAAGAACACAAAAGTAAGTGATAACAAAGAGAGGAGGAAAGGTCTCTCAGGTAAAAACCTGGGTATTTCAGGTCCTCCCAAGACTTTGTAAAGGCTTTGGTCATGCCAATATGATCTCCTCTCTTCTGAAATTCCAACCCCTCTCAAGGAGAGAAGGGGAGAGTATTTATAGCCCAAGGAGTGGACTGTTTACATTCCCAATATGTCCCTCCACTTGCATCGCCAATTTGGCTATCCAGACAGCCGAATCTTCCAATATCTCCTTCTTCAAAGCTGTAGATAATAACGTTGGCCGACTACTCTCAAAAGTTGGAGTCATTTGGACTTAATTATCAAAAGTTATGGCCGGTTGATTAAACAAAGTTAAACTGTACATTTCAATCCAGTCTTTTTGAAGTCCATAATGTGAAAGGGTTTTTTAGTATGAATATGCTTTCAAAGCCGAATGGTTTCTTCAACAAAGTATGCCTCCTATATCTCCTCTTTCACACTGAAAAATCGCAGATCTATCGGATGCTTACATCATGAGATATGTCATGCATACTATAATGATTTTAATTCTCGGCCAGAATGGTGGGTTGGACTTGAAATCTTTATTTGGGCCCCTTGTACTTGAATTTGGGCCTTGAAATTTTTATCCAAGATGACATGTAGTGTCCCCAGAATTTTGGTGGAGATTTAATGTTTTTTTACTTCTGTATTGAGCCCAGTAAATCAATCTTCAAGGCTGGTCCAATTTGTTCACAGATTCTTTGGTCTTGTTTGTGAGGACCATATGACCCTTCAAATGGCAAAATTGGATCATAGTTCCTTCTAATGAAATGTTGTGTATTGAAAGGAGAATACTACAAAACAAGAACCACACAATTTCAATAAGTATAGTGATAGTTATTATTAAAACATTAAACTAACTCAATTGGACAACTTCTAAAAATGCTCAAAAAATTTACTTAATATTAAAACAATAATATTTCACACAAATTATGCACTTTTCATATAAAATCAGTAAAGGGGGAATATAATAAGTCATGAAAATATTAATAACATCACTCGTGTCGTGACTACCCCAAGCCCGCCTTCCATAGGACAGGGGCTGGAGACTAGCACCAAAGGCATAAATCCCGATAACTGGGAAGACATTGCCTTATAAAAGTAACAAAACAGCACAGAGTACAAGCGAAAGTAAAACAAAAAGTACAAAAAGGAAGTACTGAAAAGTAAATGGGCCAGAATACAAACCCAATCTAAATTAAAGCTACAACTGAAAGAAAGTACAACAAATACAAGCAGCTGGAAGAAGATAGAAGCAGCTCTTGGGTCATCCTCCTCGGATCCTACCTGAAGGGTAGGTACAGATAGCGCAGCTCCTGGATCGTCCACCAAAGATCCTACCTGAAGGGAAGGTACAAATAGCCTCCACAACGCTCTCGCCCATCAACCTCCTCCGAGTGTCACCTCTTCATGAAGTCCACTACCAGATACTGTCTCATTGTGAGGTCCACCTCCGGGTACCGTCGAGTCCTCGAACACTCGGCCTTTGTCTGTGATGCCCGTCGTCTGCAACCAACACAACGAGGTGTGGGCATAGCCCGTGCCTGGATGAGTATAACGATACTCAGTAGGGACCCCGAGACCCTCAAGGTCTCACTAAATCCAACAAGGATAACCACAAGGAAGACCTTAACAGATACTCTCTACTTAGGTATATGCCCATACATATACCCAAGTTATCAAGTAAACCATATCAATCATGAGGAAACACAAAGATTGTGAAATCAACGGATAACCACTACCCAGGTATATGCCCATACATATACCTAAGTTATCAAGTGACCCATCACAATCATGAGGTAAACACAAAGATCATTGACTCAGCTCAAACCAGGATTTTATTCACGATAACGAAACCACGGCTACTGGAGAACTCCTCCTCTGTCGAGTACAGTGGCCCTGCCGCTACAACCAAGCGTGCCCCGCTAACCTTGGACTACTTTAGTACTCCACCTGTCGAGTAATGTGAGCCTGCTGCTACAACCAAGCGCTTCCCACCATGGGTCTGCCGCTACAACCAAGAACTCCCCCTCATAGGCTCCAAAGGTACTCTTTCTGTTGAGTACCGCGGGTCTGCCGCTACAACCAAGCGCTCCTCCACCGTGGGTCTGCCGCTACAACCAAGCGCCCCCCCTCATAGCCTCCAGAGGTACTCCTTCTGTTGAGTACCGCGGGTCTGCCACTACTACCAAGCGCTCCTCCGCTGTGGGTCTGCCGCTACAACCAAGCGCTCCCCACTGGGCTATCTGAAACACACCGAGTCGATAGATCAGCATTCGTCAAGTCTCAACCAGCTACTAGGTCTCTGCACTCTGTTGGCTCGTCACCGGGAGGGTCTGCTCCATGAGATAATATTCGATACTCCAAGTATCACGAATTTCCATGAAGAAGTATCTCAAAGGACCGCCTCTTCATAGGGGTCTCAACGCAATAGACGGCGCGTTAGTCGGACGCCCGGTCTGTGAATTACTGGCCTTTTCATCCTAGGGGCCCAGTTGGTTTCGTGTGCGAACCAACCCGGCCGTATCTCGACTGTACCCCAAACTCTCATAGGTTATGCTCATATGGACTGTTTCTCAACGTGATCACCAACGCCGCTGACGGTTCATCAAATGGATGTCTGGTCTGAAAGTTATCAGCTTTTCCGTTCTAGGGGTCTGGTTGGATTTTGGGTACAATCCAACCAGGACATTATCCTAATGCATCCAAAACTCAGGATAAGCATGCCAAAAGTTCCTTCTCATCAATAGGAATCCAACAAAGTCGACGGCATGTCAATCAGACGTCTGGAGCTTGAGATATAAGTGTTTCCGCTCCGAGGGCCCGGTTGGTTACGTATCCGAACCAACCCGGCCATACTAAAAGTTCCTTGAAACCTTGAGTGTAATATACCAGAATGACCGTATTGATCCAAGTATCTCATCGCAATTGACGGTGCGTTGATCGGGGGGTCCGTAGCCCAAGATATGGGCGTTTGAACGAAAAATGCCCGAGAATAGGGGGTTTGGGCCCAGACCGACCCGGCCCGAGACCCCCCCCCCCCCCCCGAGTCGGCCCGAACCGGGTCGACCCGAACCGGGTCGACCCGAACCGGGTCCAATTCTGGCCCAATAGGGCGCAGCCCGGCCCGGCCTGGGAAGCCCAACCGGTTGGCCTGCGGCGCTGGCGCGGCCGCGTGGCCGCTCGGCTGAGCGGAACAGGGGGGTGCGGTTGCCCCCCTTGAATGAAGCCGCAGACCCCGCGTGGGGGCCGCTCCCTGCCAGTGAAGTAGCGGCCAGTGCTGTGTCTCCCTTGGTCCTGTGCGGCCACGGGACCAGCAGCCTGCCGTCGCGGCTTCAGCCGCGGCGGCCCTTCCCGGCGGCGCGCCGGCGGGATCTTCCGCGGACCGCCGAACGCGCTCCGGTGGTCCCTTTGGCCTGTCGTCTTCGCCTAAGGCCCTCTCGGGACCAGTAGGTCAATGAGAAGGGTCTAAAATTTCCTTTTCGGCCCGCTTCATCATCGCCTGTCGATCTGCATGTCAAATAAACAATTACGGAGTCTTCGATTCGCCTCTGCAGCCCCGACTCTGGCCACGGTTTGGTTCGGCCTCAACGACGCCGCGTGACGGCGCCGCACTCCTTCTTCGCATTCCTTCTTGTTTTCACGCAGTTCCATTGCACCACGCCAGCTTTGTTTGAGCCGCAACAAACACACAACAAAGGGGGAGGAGGATCGGCCATGTTCGGGCGGTCCGACCTCCTCCCGTTAAATTGATAACAGGCGGCCCGAATATTTAACGAAGAACGCAAGGAAAATATTCACGAATAAAACCAAACCCCTACCTCGAGCGTAGCTAAACGAAGGCTCGTCGTGGAATTGCACGTTGAGGAAGGAGGACTGTCACGTCATGGAGAAAAGATTCGTTGGCGTCGCATCGTCAATCTCCGAGGATCCAGTGATCTTGTCAAACTTCGTCGGAGGTCGGCGTTCTTCGTGTTCTTCGCGTTCTTCGTCGAGGAAGAAGAACTTCAAGAACTTGAGAAAAATCTCCCCCGCCTCACACAACCCAAACCCTCTAATAATATAAGAGTTTGTCTTATTTTATTTCTCAAGCCATGCGTTTTGAAAATCAAAAACGAAACAATCAATTGCAACGTTTAAACCGCCCAAATTAATAGAGGCATTTCATAAACAGAAAAACACAAGGGTTGACTTCTACTTAATAGGGGTGTGGGTGCATTACCTTAATTAAGGAGGGGGTGAAGAAAAGAAACGGTGGGGCTCGTGTGGCCCCCACATCACAAATATCCTACCTAGTGGGTAGGATATTGTGGGTCCTACTCTAATCACTTAGCTTAGGTTAAACAACTTTAAGTAAAATAAAAATTGGTCGCACCATTTTTATTTTAATTCTTTACTTAACCCAAAAAAAAATTAAAAACCACACCCGAGAAAACGCAACTCCGGAAAAGGTGTTTCTAAGCAATTACCGGCGTTTCGATTCCATCGGTTCCCTCGGATTTCGATTTCGACAACCGATTCAAAAGTTAGAAAAACCTGCTTGTTCGTTCACTGAACATACCCGAGCTAAACTTCGGAAATTGATTCCGGGCACACCGGGCCTCGGAATCAGGCACTGTCAAAAATTGCGTACTCGTAAAATCCCAAAAAAAATTCAGAGAAAAAAAAATTTCCTTGAAATTTCCTAGTCTTTACATTACTCACTCCTCAGGGCTTTATGTCCTCGTAAAGCTATAACACAACTAGGGAAACAGAAGCGGTACTGAGCACGCATCTGAGCCTTCCGCTCCCATGTGCTCACCTGGAGGTTCCCATACTGCCATCAAATGCGCACTAGAGGAATCGACCATCCACGTAGGACCCGCTCCTGTCGATCCTCGATCTCCACTGGAACTTCCTCAAAACATGCTCCATCATCAGTGTCCAGCTCCCCATGGTTGATGAAATGCAAAGGGTAGAGCTCGTATCTTCTCATTTGAGATACATGGAAGTCGCCGTGCACCTGGTGCAACTGGGTGGGTGGGTCAAGCGGTAAACCACCTCGCCAACCCTACTGAGGACCTAAAAGGGTCTGTTGAACCTCAGAGATAACTTGTCGCCTTAGCCACATCTCCGTAACTCACGTCGAGGTGAGACCCGTACGGAAACGTGGTCGCCATCCTCGAACTCTAGTGGTCTCTGCCTTCTGTCAGCACAAGACTTTTGCCGGCTCTAAGATGTCCTCATTCGCTCTGGGATGACTTGGACCTTTCCTGGTCCTACAAGAGCTGCTGAGATTTCTTCTTTGCTGATAAGAGAAATCTGGTCTCATCCCCTGGATGAACCATGTTCTTCACCTAATATAGTCAATCCCGACATGGATGATACTAATCCATACCAAGGATGACGTCGTAAGGCCTCGACGCTACTTCCAAGAGATCCAACCATTACTCTCGCCTCCAAGGGTTGAGTCACACTGTCGGCATCAGTGTGTGGTCATTGGGTCTCCTCCATTAGGTATCTCAAAGTGAGGGTCAAGTCAACGGTTTTTAAACCGGAACCTCTTAGTAACAACATAAAGAGAGGACAGGAAGGTAAACGCCACAAGAAAGGTGTCTTTTATTACTGCAGCTCAAAGTACAAAGACACAAAGCATCTACAAACAAACATTAACAAAGCTAGAAGCAACATGAACAAAAGTCTCCAGGTCTGGAGCTAGTTCCGCTCCTGTCCATCTGCTCCCGAAACTCCATGATCGTAGGCCTCAGCTACCTAAAGCTGAGCTCTCCCATGTCCACCTATTCCCTGTGGTTGGGGTGGACCTCCTGGTGGTGGTGGTGGCAACACTTCGAAGCGTCGTCCACTTCCAGCTGCACGGACAGCTCCCCTGCCACGGTCTCCTACTCCATGCGGTCCACCTCGATCGAACCTCTGCCTCTGCCTGGGAGGTACTTCATTCATCTTCTGGTCATTTTTATGGCGGGTCGGACAGTCATGAGCCATGTGACCAACCCCGCCGCAGGAGTAACACTGTCCGCTCATGGTAATTCATTGTCCACCCCGGGTGCCTCGCACAAATGATCATGTGTCATGCGGTCAACCACCTGCTGGTCTAGTCCTCTTGGACCTCTACGTCATCTGTCTATTGACCGCTGCAGAAGACTCTGCCGCATGCCGGCTAGTGGTGGGTCCTACTGCTGGATAATGCTCAGCAAGGAAACTGTCCACTAAGAGGGCTCACTCCAACACCCCTGTCTGTGTCCGAATGCTGTGAGAAACAATTGAAGCTCTGATCTCTCGATTGATCCCCTGCTCGAAGGTTCGGGCCCTGTAGAATGTGTCTCGTACCATGTCTGTGGAATAGCGCAAGAGATCGGTAAACCTCGCCGTGTACTGGGCTACTATCATGCTACCCTGCCGCAGCTGTAGTAGCTCCTGGATGCGCACCGCACGGAGGGTGGTTGGGATGAACTCTGAGTGGAAAAGGCTCTCAAAGTCCATCCAAAGGAGAGATGCCTCGTCGTGCACCTGGAGCATCAAGACCCACCATCTGCCTGCTGCCGCATGCAGGAGGCTCGTTGCAAGGACCACCATAAGGTCAGCTGGTGTCCCTACCAAACGGAAAACTCGAACAACTGCCTCCAGCCAATCCTCGGCTTCCTGAGGGCCCATCTCCCTGCGGAACCTGGGCTGTCGCTGACGCTGAAACTCGTGCAGTGCACTAAGGCGATGTGCACCGTCAGCGGCTGGGGCTGGTAGCATCGGTGGCTCGGCGGGTAGAGGTACTGTCGGTGCCTCTGCTGTTAAAGGGCCTTGTACCGAGGCCTCATCGCTCGGTGGGTTGTCGTCCCGCACAACGCTCGTAACCCTAGCTGGCTACCGTCATGGGGTCACCCTGAAAAGAAACAGGTGCACCACGGTCAAACAGTATACCTGGTGAGCTGACACAAAGTAATCACAAAGAAAACTTGAACACACATGCAATCAATGTTTTAGTGCATTAAGTCGGAAATCAGAAGTCAGGGTCCTGGTGTACGGATACGTCAGCTGCCGCACCAACACTGGACTCCCTGGACTGATAACCACACTCAATACCCTTAACACTATTTCTTCACATAGAAAAAGATCAGAGTCTGGAGTTCTATGGTAGAACTGAACTCCTCTGATACCAATTTGTCACGACCCGTCCTCAGGGCCCGTGTCGTGACTACCCCAAGCCCGCCTTCCATAGGCCAGGGGCTGGCGACTAGCACCAAAGGCGTAAATCCCGATAACTGGGAAGGAATTTCCTTATAAAAGTAACAAAACACCACAGAGTACAAGCAGAAGTAAAACACTAAGTACAAAAAGGAAGTACTGAAAAGTAAATGGGCTAGAATACAAACCCAATCGAAAGTAAAGCTACAATTGAAAGAAAGTACAACAAAGACAAGCAGCTGGAAGAAGATAGAAGCAGCTCCTGGGTCGTCCTCCTTGGATCCTACCTGAAGGGTAGGTACAGATAGCGCAGCTCCTAGATCATCCACCACAGATCCTACCTGAAGGGTAGGTAGAGATAGCCTCCACAACGCTCTTGCCCGTCAACCTCCGCCGAGTATCGCCTCGTCGTGAAGTCCACTACCAGATACTGTCTCGTCGTGAGTTCCACCTCTGGGTACCATCCAGTCCTCGAACACTTGGCCTTTGTCTGTGCTACCCGTCATCTGCAACCAACACAACGAGGTGCGGGCATAGCCCGTATAGGGGTGAGTATAACGATACTCAGTAGGGACCCTGAGACCCTTAAGGTCTCACTAAATCCAACAAGGATAACCACAAGGAAGTCCTCAATAGATAAACTCTACTTAGGTATATGCCCATACATATACCCAAGTTATCAAGTAACCCATCTCAATCATGAGGAAACAAATGATTATGAAATCAACGGATAACCACTACCCAGGTATATGCCCATATATATACCTAAGTTATCAAGTGAACCATCTCAATCATGAGGTAAACGCAAAGGTCATTAACTCAGCTCAAACCAGGATTTTATTCACGATAACGAAACCACGGCTACTGGAGAACTCCTCCTCTGTCGAGTACAGTGGGCCCGCCGCTACAACCAAGTGTGCCCCACTAACCTTGGACTGCTGTAGTACTCCACTTGTCAAGTACTGTGGGCCTGCTGCTACAACCAAGCGCTTCCCACCATGGGTCTGCCGCTACAACCAAGTGCTCCCCCTCATAGGCTCCAGAGGTACTCCTTCTGTTGAGTATCGTGGGTCTGCCGCTACAGCCAAGCGCTCCTCCACTGTGGGTTTGCTGCTACAACCAAGCGCTACCCCTAATAGCCTCCAGAGGTACTCCTTCTGTTGAGTACTGCAGGTCTGCCGCTACTACCAAGAGCTCCTTTGTCGTGGGTCTGCCGCTACAACCAAGCGCTCCCCACTGGGCTATCTGAAACACACTGAGTCGATATATCAGTAGTCGTCAAGTCTCAGCCAGCTACTAGGTCTCTGCACTCTGCTAGCTCGTCACCGGGAGGGTCCGCTCCACGAGCTACTGGTTGATACTCCAAGTATCACGAAGTTTCACGAAGAAGCATCTCAAAGGACCGCTTCGTCATAGGGGTCTCAACGCAACAGACGGCGCGTCAGTCGGACACCCGGTCTGTGAGTTACTAGCCTTTTTGTCCTAGGGGCCCGGTTGGTTTCGTGTGCGAACCAACCCAACCGTATCTCGACTGTACCCCGAACTCTCATAGGGTATGCTCATAGGGACCGTTTCTCAACGTGATCACCAACGCCGCTGACGGTTCGTCAAACAGATGTCCGGTCTGAAAGTTATCAGCTTTTCCGTTCCAGGGGCCCGGTTGGATTTCGGGTACAATCCAACCCGGCCATTATCCAACTGCATCCAAAACTCAGGTGAAGCATTCCAAATGTTTCATCTCATCAAGTGGAATCCAACAAAATCGACGTCACGTCAATCAGACGTCCGGAGCTCGAGATATAAACGTTTCTGCTCCGAGGGCCCGGTTGGTTTCGTATCCGAACCAACCCGGCCATACTCAAAGTTCTCCTAAACCTTTAGTTTAATATACCAAAACAACCGTCTCAATCCAAGGATCTTATCGCAACTGACGGTGCATCGATCAGGGGTCCGTAGCCCAAGACATGGGCGTTTAAACGAAAACTGCCCGAGAATAGGGGGTTCGGGCCCGGACCGACCTGGCCCGAGACCCCCCCGGGGTCGGCCCGAACCGGGTCCACCCAAATTAGGTCCAGGTCCGGCCCAATAGGGCATGGCCCAGCCCGGTGGGCATGGCCCTGCCCGGCCTGGGCGCGGCCTGGCCGGTTGGCCTGCCGCACTGGCGCGACCGCATGGCCGCTCGGCTGTCCGGCTGAGCGGAACAGGGGTGTGCGGTTTCCCCCCTTGAATAAAGTCGTAGCCCCTGCATGGGGGCCGCTCCCTGCCAGCGACGCGGCGGCTAGCTCCACGTCTCCCTTGGTCGCGCGCGGCCGCAGGACCAACCACCTGCTGTCGCGGCTGAAGCCGCGGCGACCCTTCCCGGCGGCGTGCCGGTAGGATCTTCCGCGGACCACTGGATGCGTTCCGGTGGTCTGTTTGGCCTGCCGTCTTTGCCTAAGGCCCTACCGGGACCCATAGGATACTGCGAAGGCTCCAAAATCGCCTTTGAGACCCGCTTCATCATTGCCCTTCGATCCGCACGTCAAATAAACAATTGCGGAGTCTTCGATTTGCCTCTGCAGCCCCGACTCCGGTCGTGGTTTGGTTCGGCCTCAACGGCGCGACGCGATGGCACCGCACTCCTTCGTCACATTCCTTCTTGTTTTCGCGCAGTGTCGTTGCACCACGCTGCCTTTGTTCGAGCCGCAATGAACACACAACAAAGGGGGAGGAGGATCAGCCGTGTTCGGGTGGTCCGACCTCCTCCCGTTAAATTGATAACAGGCGGACCCAATATTTAATGAAGAACACAAGGAAAATATTCACAAATAAAACCACACCCCTACCTCAAGCGTAGCTGAATGAAGGCTCGTCGCAGAATTTCACATCGTGGAAGGAGGATCGTCGCGTCTCGGAGAAAAGATTTATTGGCGTCACGTCGTCGATCTCCGAGGATTCGGCATTCTTGTCGACCTTCGTCGGAGGTCGGCGTTCTTCGGATTCTTCGCGTTCTTCGTCGAGGAAGAAGAACTTCAAGAACTTGAGAAAAATCTCCCCTTCCTCACACAACCCAACCCCTCTAATAAAATAAGAGTTTTTCTTATTTTATTTCTCAAGCCATGCGTTTTGAAAATCAAAAACGAAACAATCAATTAAATGAATTAATTGCAATGTTTAAACAGCCCAAATTAATAGAGGCATTTCATAAACAGAAAAACGCAAGGGTTGACTTCCACTTAATAGGGGTGCAGGTGCGTTACCTTAATTAAGGAGGGGGGTGAAGAAAAGAAACGGTGGGGCCCGTGTGGGCCCCACCTCACAAATATCCAGCCTAGTGGGTAGGATATTGTGGGTCCTACTCCAATCACTTAGCTTAGGTTAAACAACTTTAAGTAAAATAAAAATTGGTCATACCATTTTTATTTTAATTCTTTACTTAACCCAAAAAAAAATTAAAAACCACACCCGAGCAAACACAACTCTGGAAAAGGTGTTTCTAAGCCATTACCGGCGCTGTGATTCCATCGGTGCCCTCAGATTTCGATTCCGAGCACCAGTTCAAAAGTTAGAAAAACCCGCTCGTTCGTTCACTGAACTTACCCAAGCTAAACTTTGGAAATTGATTCTGGGCACATCGGGCCTCGGAATCAGGTGCTATCAGAAACTACATACTCATAAAATCCCAAAGAAAATTCAGGGAAAAAAATTTTCCTTGAAATTTCCGGGTCTTTACAAAAGAGTAATGTTTAACCTCTGAGTACAAAACATGTTAAAATTTAGAAATTTTCACAATAAATGTAATAAATTAACCCCTTATAGAGTGTATCACTTCCAACTCACTCTCACCATTGTTCCTTTTGTGTGGTTCACATCCAAAAATTTAATAATAATGAGTATAATTCCTCTTTTCTCCATTTATTTTTCTTTAGTTCTATTGTTTCAATATACAGAACTATTTTTCTTTTTATATATAATTTTATTTGGAGATAAAGAGGGGAAAATGTGTAAATCAATGATATATTATGGCTTGTGAACCCACTAACAAATAGAATGTAGGAATCCTTTCACTCAACCCATAACAATGAATTTTTTCCCATAATTCCCATGGAAACACCCTCTCCCCCACACTTACTAAAAATAAAACAAGAATATACACAAGAGATGGGTAGTTTGGGATAAATTATCTTTTGATTTGGATACTTGACATGAATTTTATGGTCTCTAAATATGAAGAAGGTTTAGATATCAAGGTTTCCCAAAATAAGAGTTACTTGTATTAAGGGATTTTCAATTAAATGATTGCCCAAATAATGGGTCTAGAACACTATAATCCTATGGTTTTAAAGAGAATCAATGAAAGTTAAAGGTTCCCTAAATGACCCAAGACTCTCAATAAAGTTATTAAAAGGTAAAATATAAAATAAAAGGCTTATAATGTCTCTTCAGTAATGGATTTAAAATATTGTTTTATACTAATGAGTCATGGGTTTAAAAAATACATTAAACTCCTAAGAATAATTTGAAAATACAAATTCTAGAAAAATATTCCATATCAGCATTCATTTAAATTTATTTTTCTAATTATAAATGAATTTTACACACTATAAACTCATGCATGAAAAATAATTTTGTATATTCTATTTAAGATCAAATTTAATCTAAAAACACCTTAAAAATAATGAATTGGATAAATAAATAAATAATGGAAACAAAATAATATGTTTGTGTGTGTGTGTTTTTCATTGTTTTGTTTTTTTAAACTCAAATACTAAATACCCTATGACTCAATCCCCATCACCTAAAAATTACATTGTCCATGATGTATGAAATTTTAAATAAATATCCATATAAATAACAGTAAGGAGAAGGAATAACCTATTAAGTGGTGTCATAGGTGGAATGAATTAGATGTAATTCCTTCATCAGATGCTTTGGAATATCCTCATAGAAGTTTTTAAGTTTTTTCCAATTAATGGTGAATCTCCAGCCACTCTTCTCATGAAAGAACTATATTTCACCAAAAGTATAAATGTTAGTAACTATATGTGGACTAAGTCATTGGGAACAATGTTTACCTAGGTAGAGATTTAGCCTAGAATTGTACTTGAGTACCTTCTCACTAATATGAAACTTCTACTGATGGATCATTTTATAATGGATATCCTTTATCTTATCTTTATAGATTTAGGAGTTCTCATATACATCACATCGAATTTCTTCCGACTCTTGAATTTGTAACTTCCTATTCTCACCATCATCTGAGAGATACATATTATATTGTTTAACAACCCAATATTATTGGTGATCTACATCCATACAGAAGTGATAAAACTTTCCAAACACAATATAATATGGTGACATTCAGATTATAGTTTTAAAATATGTATGGTATTCCCAAATTTCATCATCCAAGAAAAAACTTTAATCCTTCTTATCTGGTTGTGTTATTTTTTCGATGACTCACTTAACTTCCTAATTTAAAATTTCATCTTCTCCATTATTTTTGGGGTGATATGAAGTATAAAATTCATTAAAAAACTTTTAAATATAGATAAAGGTTTTCATTTTTATATGAAAAAATGTGAACCATAGTTTCTAATGATGAACCTTAGTAAACCAAACCTAATGAAAATATAAGATCTCAAAAATTCGAAAACTACTTGAGAGTCATCATTCCTAGCTCCCTTTTCCTTTACCCATTTAGAGATAAAATACAAAAATAACAAAATAGACACAAATCCAAATTAATACATGAAAGACCCATGAATTCAATGCACCATGTATTGAAGATCTCTCAAAATAACATGAGTTTTTCATGCATTTTATTCCTCTTAGATATATTCCCTATAAATTTACAGCATGTGAATGCTTTAAAAACCGATGGGAATTTATATAAAATGTTGGATAATGAAATTCATATTCAAGGAAATTTATAGATGTACATTGAGATCAAAAGTGACCCCAATAATCCAGAGTGTGGGGGAAGATCAAAACAAAGTTGAACTCATGGTTAGGGATACACTAATGAACAACTTAGTCACTAAAAAATCTCTACAAGTATGGGTCATCCCAAATGTACCACCATGGATAATTCTTAATAAATTGGGTTTGTGAAGTTCTAAAATATGTGGGGACCCTATATGTTGCTGAAAAAATTATAATTTCCACATACCAAAGGTTAAGTTCCATAAAATCACAAAGGTGCTCATCCAGGAAGAACTCTCTAATGGGGAGGGATGAGTCAACATAGTGGTCTAATGGTGCAGAAATCCTACTAATATAGTAAGCTACAAATTTTTAACTCCTTGCTTATCTCAAATAAATAGGTAAAACTTATAGAGTAGGATAATATAATGGATTAGGTGGGACATAACTTCGGGTTTCTTAAGAAGAAACTAAAGGTAAACATGTTTAGAAAACACAATGACTTTTGACCTGAGAAGATAAGAATAGAATTTTTCCAAGTTGAAAATAGAGGAAAGAAATTAGTTTTTAGCATTAATTTAGAATAACTAGGTAGTGTAAAGGGTACGTGAGGAATACATAATGACATGATGAGACCACTCAACCCTTTTTGATAAAACTTATCCAACTACAAAGTTATAATAATCACACATGAGTTCGAAGGGGAGATCCCACCTTGGTGGTTAGAGGATGGGAGATGATGTTAGAGTATTTTTTAGTGAGTTAAATTAAAACATAAAATTTCTATAAAAAATAAACAAGAAAACTTTTTGTAACAATAAAGATAAGGTAAGTGTGATCTTACTAAAGGATTTAATGAATCGTTGGTAAAAACCAGAATTTCCCAAGAAAGATATCACCTCACTAACACATTTTGGAAGAGGAGGGGGGAAAATTATTTCAATTATATATTTATCAACATGAATTCACTTACTCAAAATAATATTCCCAAGAACTACCTATATCTCTATCATGAAATTAAATTTATCACAATTTAATACAATACCTATTTCAATGCAATGATAGAAGAAAAAACCTAGGTGTTCCAAATAATCATAAAAGTAATATCCATAAACTTTGAAATGTCCATAAAAACATCTCGGAAGGTACTCAAAAAATATATTCAACATATAAATGGAATCAAAATGTATGGAAATGTGTCAAATGTATAGGTAAATGTTGTATTTTCTTGATTCACATGGGATATATGGATTTAAAAAAACCCAAATAACTATCAAGGAAACAATAATGGCACTTACCAGCCAATATTTCTAACATTTGGTCAAAGAAAGGTAAAAGAAAGTTTCCATTTCTTGTGTCTTGATTTAGTTTAAGGTGTTCAATACATAATATCCAATTATTTTTCATAGGTGTTTTAACCAATTAATTTCTTTCAATTGACACTACCATTTTTTTAGTTTTGTTAGAAACAAATTTCACAGGGCTAACCCATTTACTATCAGATATGGGATAGATGATCTTGGTAGTAATAAATTTATTAACTTCCATTCTTACCAATTTAAGAAGGGTGGGATTTATCTATCATTGATCCTACCTTATGTGTTTATACTCATCCTCTAAAATTTTATGGTGCATATAGATAGATGGGATAATCTTTGGAATATCATCCAATTTATGTCCTAATTCCTTTTTATACTCTCTCAAAAGGTCTAATAGTTTTGATTCCTATCTTGGAGATATATTATTGGAAATAATGATGGTAAATTGGTAAATAACTTCAAGATATGTATATTTTAAATGAGATATAAGTCGTTTTAATTATAACACTGGTGGGTTTGGATTGAAGGAATGGGTTTAGGGTGAGTGAGGTCCATAAAACTATCTATATGCCCATGTTTATTCTATATTGAAATAGAATCAATGTAATTGATATTTGGAGAACCATTGATAGTCATGGTTACTTTAGAATGAACACACTAATTAATTAAAACAGAAAAAAACACACTTTCCCAAACCGAAAAAACATTCAAAACATGATTTATAGCCCAAATCATTAAAGAGTAAAGAAGAGGAAGACAAATTGGAATATGGGTCAAGAAGAGACTATTGTGTGTGTTTCATTAACATGAACTTACATAAAATATATAGGAATAGTGGAGTTCTATTAAATATGGTGTTTCATAGTATCATAGATATTAATACTTACATTTTCTCCATAAAACTCCATGGACAGTGTACCAATGTGAATGTTGCTGATTGTCTTTTCCATTTTAATGAAAGGCCTACCAAGTATGAGAGGAGAATGACCCTGGGTCTAGGTATATTCTATATCAATAATATAGGAGTCTCTAGGGAAGATGATATTATTATCTATCATGACGATATCCCTGGTCACTCATGTTTAGTGTGTTGTGTTCTGGTTAGAAATTTACATGATGATTCATGTTGATTTAAGATATCCAGTCTATAGAGAAGTATAAATGGATTGAGGCATCACATTAATCAAATAACCAAAACTAAGTATTTAATAAAAAAATAAATTCTCTCCTATTGTGAAAGGAATCATAAATATTATCAAATCAAATCATTTAGTTGGAATCACTAGTTTTATCAAGGTTGAGATATTCCTTCCAAGGTTGACTCCCTCGTTTTCCCATAATTAGTGCCTATGGGGGAAAATAGCTTTTATAAATTTGTCATGTAAAGGGATCTATTTAAATGCATCCAAGAGATTAAATTTAACCTATAACTTTTTAAATATCTCCCTAATATATTTATAAATTTCATTATCAAATGTTTTATTAGACTGAGAGAGTCTTTGTGAAAATGGAAGAGGAATGGATTGTTTATAGGAATCCTCAATGATAACGTTTTTACCCTTTTTATTTTATTTTTCTTTACTTTAATCTTTTAAGGGTTGAGAAAGATATTTTTCAAGAGGTGTACATACTTTTTGTGTAGAATCATTAGAAGTATAAATTTATTTACCACTATAAAGTGTGATGGAACATATATTACCTTTTTTATTTGGGATTGAAAATAGTTTGGGATTGTATTTTGTCCAAATCCTTGTATCTTTGTCTTTACAATTGTGTTTTCAAATTGTCCCAATTTAATATATAGGTATTGAATTTATTATTGTGTAATCTTTTGGAACTATAGGTTCTAGGATTCCATTTTTCACCATATCCTCAAGGCTTGGTTTATATTTGGGAGGAGAAAGAGGGTTTTTTAGAGATTGTGAAGGATAATAAGGTTTCATGCCTTTTTCTTATTAATACCAATTCTATTTGAGATAGCATGATTTTCCTCTTTGTTGGTAATGTGGTTGTGCTTTCCAACCTAGGACTAGATTTGGAATTAATGATTATTTCATGAAGGGTGGTGCTTTTTGAAATAGATTCCCCGGAAATATTTTTACAAAATACTTAGATGAATCCCGAAGTTGGGGAAACTGATAATAGAAATGGTTGTTATCAAAACAAATACCATAATTAAAAGTAATGGGTGGAGAGTTTGAATTTCCTTTATCCTGAGGTAATTTCCTTAAAAGGGTATGTATTTCATCAAGTTTATTTTTTACCTTTTGTTCTAGGGATGAATGATTTGCATCAGGAACCCATCAAGTGGATGTCATCACTCGTATACCAAACTGGTGTGCATTTTAATCCATGTTCATATAAATATTGAATTAGCAGTTGTTCCTTAATTTGTTGATGGGGGGAACTATATTAAAGAATTTTTAATCTCACCTAATATTCATAAAGGATCTAACCTTGTGATTTACTAATGCTATAAATTTCTTTCCTAATTTATGTAGTTTGGGTGTTTGGGAATATCTTTTCAAGAAAGAGTCATTTACTTTCATTTTGGCCACCAATTGTTGTATTGAGATTTTATACCCAATATTTTACTACAACATCAATGTATAAAGGGAAATACCTAAACTTTATGAGGTCCTAAGACACATTTTGGGGTTTCATGGTGGAGCACACTATATGAAACTCTTTTAGATGTTTATGAGGGTCCTCACCTGGATGACTATGGAATATAGGAATGTGGTTTATGAGACCCGATCTCAACTCAAAGTTGGTTATTTTCTCAGGATACTGCATGTTCACAAGTTGGTACACCACATAAGGAATGGTTAATTCGTTAAGGGACTTATTAGTTGTAGCCATTTTTTAAGTATTTTAATTGGTTCACTCTTAGATTATTTGGATACCTCTTGGGGATCCACAATAGATTACTTAGTGTTACTTGATTCCCCTAATCTATAATACCTAATGTTTAAGTGTATAGTCCTTTCAATTTTTGGGTTTATTTCATGAATTTTTTATTTTTCAAATTAGGTCATTCAAATTGGGTTGAATATTTTTTCTGTTTTTTAATAAAAGTAAAAATAACTTGGGAAAATAAAATATATTATAAAAATATAGTGAAGGGGAAAATAAAAATAAAGAGATAAAGAAAAAAATCAAATCAAATCAAAAAACAAAACATGATGGGGTAAATAAAGAAAGGAAAATAAAAGAGAAAAAAATGAAAGAAAGAAAAAATTGATTAAGGATTCCCAGTAATGGTTTTAAAATTTGATCACATTTTCGAGTACATAAAATTAGATATTTTTTTACTAGAATTTCTATAGTATATTAATAACCCTAGTTCATCTCTCAATAAAGAAATAGATAATTAATTTTAAAAAATTTTATAATTTGGAGATAGAAATATGGGTTTTAAATGAGTAAGGGTTTTGGGATCACTTTAGAAAACATGTGTGAGTAAATATTTATGAATTAAAAGAGTAGGATTACAAAACATTTATGAAATTATGATCACCTCAGGTAATTACTTTGATTCTAATCCTTTATTTCTTTAATGGAAAGGGATAAGTGTATTAATAATTTATTTTTAACTTGTAAAAAAATATTTTTAATTGATTTCTTACTAGGTTAACACCTAGTATTTTATCAATCATTTGATATTGATTATCAGAGACCACTCAAAATCCATGTAGTTGTGTTGATGTGAGATCCAAACTCATAAAGGAATCATATCAAGGATGTAATGTGATGAACAGGTTGAGTTCATTTTCTAAGTTTTTCCCATAACTAAAAAATATATATTCATGAGTTATAATTCTAGATTTGATCTACTAATTCAATCTGATATATTACTCAATAAAGAGAAAGGGTGAGGAAATAGGCAACCACACTCAAATAATCACATGATCTAGGTTATGCATAGAATCATGAGGATATGTTCTCATTTTATTCATATGTGTGCATACCAGAAGAAACATAGAAATAAGAGATAAAAATGGATAATAAATTAATTAAAATATGTAATTAAAAGATATTTTAAATTATTATAATTCAAATATCTGAAATACTTCAATGTTTCTCCAAGGGTGATCACAAGGAGTTTATCACTCCATAGAAATGGTGGAAGACAAAATGAAACTTATAGAATCATATAATCCCACCCTTTGGTAGAACATTACTTTTTAATGAAGTAGGGGAGTCTTTTTATTAACAAATTAAAAAATGAGGTGAAAAAATAAGTCAAGTGTCTAAGGGACTAGGTGATTATTCAAGTAAAACTTCCTAAATACACTTGTTTCAACTTACTGGATGAATAAATAATTATTATAGAATTGAAATTGTGTGGGGAGGTGGGCCTTTTAGTTATCCATCAAATGGAATTAGAATCAATCCAATTAATGGTATGAATCACAATATATGGAATAAATAATGAAGGGTTGTCCAATCTACCTTTCCCATGTTTTATTCTCAATATGGGATAAATTGAACCTCTTGTGATGAGATCTAGATCTAGGTCCAGTATAATAAATTATAGACTAGTGAATTTTTAACCTATAAAAAACAAATTTTCATATTGGGATTACTATACATAATTATATTATAAAAATACCAATATGATTTACAAATGGGTCAATGTGTAATTGTAACTTTTTGTGTACGATTTCAAAAAATGAATTCAAAAAATAAATTGGGTGCAGAAGGATTTAATAATGGGGTAATAAAACCCCTAAATAATGTAATTCACAAGTATAATAGTGTTAATATATGATATAACACTGTGTAATCATGGATCCTTGGATTTATCAATTCCTATCTTTCTCTCACTATATTAACTGGAAATGTTCTCCCCTATCATATAAATATAGTATTTTTATTGACTATAAAATTTTTATGTTAAGGATAGTATATGTAATATATTATTATAAAATTAAGATAATTTAAAAAGATTCACTTTTTTTCTTGATATAATATTATTTCTATAATTATCCTTAGAAAACACTTTACATCTTAGTAAATTAATTTATAAAATTATTCCCACACTATAACTTTTATGATATTTATTTTTTCATTTTAGTTTCCACACAGTTAGGTGTTTGTGTCTTTATTTTCAAAGGATAACCCTAAAAGGATAATAAAACACTCACAAGACACATCACCAATTTCATCTTATCAATAAAGGTGTGTTTTATCCTTTTAATAACACCATTACACTTATGTGTATAAGGAAGAGTGGGTTTAAGAAACATTTCCATTGTTTTGTAAATGACCAACGAATGCTTGGTTAAGATATTTTACTCCTTAGTTTGAGTAAAGTCTCTTTATATTTTTACCAATATCATTATCTAATTCATAGTAATATTACTTAACTATCTTAAATAAATCTCATTGAAGACTCAAAAAGTAGATATGTATATATCTACTAATGATATCAGTAAAAGTAGTCATGAATTATGAGAATTTAATTATAGAATCTACTTGAAAATGGTTCACATAAATCATTGTGAAGTAATTATATAATAATTTTGGATGTTAAAACTTTGATGACAAATGGTATCTTGGTTATGATACCTAATAATAAATCATTAAAACAATACCCAAATGGTTTCATCTTAAAAGAGTCAAAATTCCCTTCTTTGTGTACTTTTGAAATTTTCTTTTGATTTTCTTTAACCTAGTATTATATTTACACAATTGGGTATAATAAGATTCATGTGCATTATATTCATAAATTATTTCCAATATAAGATTTTTTTTATTCAAGTACGTATATAAATTATTATTCAAGTGTTTTATACCATATAATATGTTGTTTTTTAGAGAAAAAACTTTTATTTTCATAAATAAAATAAAATCTCATTATGACTAAACTATAAATTAATAGTATTATATTATCAAAACTCATTACATAATGATAGTTTTCAAATATGATAATAATTAAACTAGGAAAATTAATATGAATCTATTTTATAGATAATATAGGAGTTATACTCCATCAGTAACTCAAAGATCCACTTTATCTCTTGTGATCTTCCTAAAATCTCTTGGAACCTTTTTTTATACAAATGTATGAAAGTTATATCTAATACCCAAGAAGTGAAAAAAATATTACATGAAATGATAAATATACTTGAACTAGAAGTTTATGATTTCTTCTTCTTTACTTCATTGCAAATTTTACTCAAGTTACCTTTCTTTACACATGCAAAGAAACTTTTCACCCACTCAATGATCTTCCAATAAATATTTGGTTTCTTAAAAGGATATTTCAAAGGTTTTTTTCTTATAATTGTAATTTTCACCTTGAATTTACTCTTATTAAGTTTAAGTATTTAATATTTGTATTTATTATTTTCATAATAAACTTGAAAAACCATATCGAAAAGATATTGATGCGTAATATCCATTTCATTTATTTTATAGTCCTAAATAAAATTTGTGAAACTTTTTGGTAAGGACAAAAAAATGAAATATATAGAAATATACTAATTTAGCTTAAATCCTAATTTTTTTAATACTTTTTTTCACCGATTCATCTTGAATACTTAAGTAAAATCCTATATTCTTTCCTTAAACTTACACATAAATAGTGTAGCAAAGGTACTATCTCTTTCTTTCTTTACTTAATCCTGGTAGAGTTTTTTGAGAAGTGACAACATGGTTTAACCATCCATGTAGACATGTTTCTTTTGAAAATCATTCAACAATGGTTGTTAAATGATGATATAGTTATAAAATTAATTATTTATGTGTCTCCTATAAACATATTTCTCACCCTTACTAGAATATTGAGGTATCTCATCAGGTAGAGGGGATCCACCAATTAAAATTTAATCTCTTTTTATAGTATTTTGGACAAGAATATATACAACTCCAAAAAAAATTATGCTGGTGGGGACATTTTTTTCTCTAAACTTGATCATAGTGAATCTATTTTATTACTTTCCATTTTCTATAACAAATAAAACTCAACATGTTAGTAATTTTATCTTCATTATTGATTATTTATACCCTATGGATTTATTATTCTTTCAGGTCTCACACTATTTCTTAAAAACCCAATAACCGTCAACCATTATATTTGGAATATTTAGTCATTTGAATATTCTAGTATACAAGGATCCTTCACCCTTTATTTATTTTCTTAGTTATGAATATCTCACTAAATAGAGATCTTAAGGTAGGATTTTGTATGGAATGTTGTATTAACTCGTATATCCTTAATATGTCGAGTGGATTCCTAGATTATGTAAATCCTATGGTTTGATTTACTTAATAATTTCCTCTAAAATTTCACCAAGATATCTATGACTACTTTTATTCCAAATTTAGTTAAGTCAAACCACTACCCTTATAATAACTTTCTAATAGATGGAGGCCCCATCATCTATGAAGGATGAGTACCCTGAACTATGAGTTTTTTCCTAACTTGAGTGATGGAAGGTGTTAATAATGTAATATTATTTTTATGGGTCTAGTTAATTATTTACTAGAAAAATAAATTTGATTCTATTTATCTTGATTTTTAATTTAAACTATTAATTTATTTTCTAAATATTAACTATAAATAAATAGAAAATATCCATTACCGAGTAATCCATTTTTATCTGTACATATTTATTAAGTAACCTATATTATCATGTTTCATCTACATATTCACATAATAAAAAAATAACTTTTTCAAATAAAATTTTAATGTTGACTTTATCATTAGTTTTAAACTAAGGATTATTTTACTGAGTTTAAGATAAACCAACTAAGACCCATAGGTAACACCTAAAGATATAAACCAACTCAAGTTGAAGCATCGACATTCTCTCTTGTATTTTTACTTGTTTAGGTTTATGTCGATTCTCATCTTAAACCATCTCATTGTAAGGATTTCCATTTTTTACAATCATATACTCATGTGAAAATGAGGAGAAAATGGAAAGAAGTATTACATTTAATAATTTAAATATGGATTTCTAGAATCATATACAATTTAAATAGAGAAGTATAATGTGAAAATAAATAAATAAATATTAAATAATTAATTATTAAAAATAATACATATTATCATATTTAAATTAAATAAATAATAAAATTAAACATACATAGTTTGGTATCAACCCATGATCAATCAATATTCATATGCATTGAATAATTAATGAAAAATAATAAATTTTAATGCAATTTAATGTTTAGTAACAATAATATTGTGGAAATCTAAGGGTTTTAATGCCCTTATAGGGATCTCATTTCTCAGTCAATGATTAGGGTACTGGTGGAAATGCCCCATGTGGGGTTGAGGGGAATAACCCCTAGTTTTCCAATAAAATTAATTTTCAAAAGTTTTAAAGAATTAAAAAATCATTAAAATGATTTTAATTCCTAAATGAAAAGTCAAACAATAATTGAGATAACAAATCTAAATTCTTAATATTTTTTAAAAAATTTTGAAATTTATTAGGAATTTTGAAAGAAAAATATACAAGTTTTTACCATAAAAGGCCTCTCTATGCCTAATTGGTTGGGTTGGGGTTGGTCGGGTCAAAGTCCAGCCTAGTGTAAGATATCACCTTTGTTCAGGTTGTAAATTTCCAAAGGAATTTTAATTTTTCAATTTATTGAATGGCTTATAATTTGAACTGTGATTTGGAATAGAATTACGAAGGTCATAATATCTCAAAAAAATAATTTGGATGAGGAATGAGGCTCAGGTGGTGCCCCATGGGCTTAAAGAAGCCTTATAATAAGTCAGGGTGGCTGATGTAGCCAAAAGATCAACAAACCAATATCCAAGCCAATAATCACCACTAGAGAGTCAGTGGTGTCTAGTAGTAACAGGTGCCACTACTAATGGCCATGGCCATCTGGTGAAGATTTTCAGGGGGAAATTTCTATTTTTATCCTCAAATATTAAGAGGTTCATTCCATATTCTCCCCTCTTCATCCTTCATGTGAAATGGACACCCTTACCCTATCTTTTCCCCATAAATCCCCTTTAATAGAGTTATTTAAAGGGTTATTCTTGGCCAATTAAGGTAGGTATCCAGCTCCATTTATCTTAGCTCTCATTTTTCTTTGATCTTAATTAATTTTGTTTTTTGAGTTTAGGAATTTGACTTCAATTCCACAAAATCATGGTTGAATCAGTTGATTATCATGGAGCTTTGGTTCTTTCTAGTAAAGGGATGCCCCAAGACAATGTATTCTCATCACCACTCATCGTTTCAATAAAGTTACTTCATTATATAGATTTTACTATAATTTACCCTTAAAAGTAAATTAAATTAATGATATAAATAGTGGTGTGTGTTGGGGATTTGGATAGATGTGGATTTGGGGGTGTTCTAAGGGTGATTGTAACCTTATTGCTCAAAGATTCGATGATCATTGGATTCTGGTGAGATTTTGAGGCTTTATACCCTTTTTAAATTAAATTTTTTTATTATGAATAAATATTATAAATAATTGTTTAGGGTTGTTTTGATTGAGTTAGTATAATGGATCACTGAAATTATCATGGCTCTTTATGGATGAGGCAGGATGGTCTTGGGCAGTAGCTATCAGCCTTTGAAAAATAAATGGAAAAGCTTTAGGATAAGGTAGGTGCTCCTTGATACATTACCTATCAATTAGTAAATGTTATTTATGACAAATGTGATGATTAGTACCTATACCGAGGAAATTGAACCATTTAATTAATTAATTGAATTCCTTTTTATAAATTAAATGTTTAATTTTAATGGTCATGCCTTAATGAACTAGACAAAGTTCCATGGCCACATTAGCCAAATGTAATGGATTTTTATCCTCGGACACTAATGGTTGAGGTCATGATGAAAATGGTTCTCCTTTAGAATTTGTAACCCCTTGATTGGTGTTCCTAAATTTATGTGAGGAAGATGAGACTTAGTTTACCTTGCCTAGGGACCTTTGGAAACCTCCAAGTTGAGGGGTGACTTGAGTTGGAAAACCCTTGTAGACTGGGATATTATATTTATGATACCTTAGAGTTGTTGAGATTAGTAGGATTGATCACAGTATGAGTGAAATTTACCTTGATATGTGTTTCCTTGGTTATTAGACCTTGAGAAGGATGAGTGGGAATAGTGGGAATACTGGCATAGATGACCTTGGACTTATGGTGGTGCATGATCCATCTCTCTAGACTGTAGACTATGAGGCTTATCTAGGAGTCCCATGAGGTCATTCCATGTTTATGAAACTTATAGGGAGAATTAATTAATTTGAGAATCAAGTGAAAACCCATGAGACCAAACTAAGACCAAATAGACCCCCAAGTAGGGTGTTCATGTTATATAGTGACCTAGAGAACTCATGTATGGTTCCCTATTATGATATGACCTAGGGGGGCTAGTAGGTTCCAAAAGTGTTATACCAAGATTATTGGGAGGATTTAGACTCAATAAGAGATGATGGAAGGTGTCACCTTAGAACCCGTATTCAACATGTGAACCTTAGGGGCTATGGATAGTAGTGATGGGTTTTGGTGTTTATTCAACCCCTACCCTTCCATCTATGATTTCATTAATTTATCTTTGATGAAGCTAGGGATACCAAGATGTGATTCCTAGGATCATACCTATAGGACCAATGTGACGTGATACCGATGTGATATGACTAATGATACGACTTCATCATGGATTCCTAGAGGTTCTTCATGTGATCCGGATTTAGATACTCATGTGATATGATGCAGATTCCTAGATGTGTTTCCTGGGATCTGGTGATTGGGCCACATAAATAATTTCTAAGACATCAGGATTTGACCATAGGTCTATATTTGATACCTTGGAAACCAAGGGTCTCTATGATTCCTAGAATTTCTAGGATCTAATCATTAATTATTGAGAGATACTTCTAATTTAGTGATTTCTTAAGATCCCGTGGAATCAGTTTTAAGCAATTCATTATACCTAGAGTTTGGAGAGATTCCCAGGATTCTTGGGATCTTAATGATGAGTCGTTCATGATGATATACTTGGTTTTTTATCCATACATTTATATATTTTATAGGGAATTCTCTTAGGAATTGTCCTAGGTTCTTATATGGTTTCTACGATATTGTGACATTTTTAGAGACATTCTATCACTATCTAAAGTAGGTATGGTTATTTGGGGTCATAGACCTGAGGATTAATGAGGTTTATTGATATTGGACAAGGTTTTCTATATACCCCCTTAGGGAATTTGCGGTACTATGTTTGTAATGGTACCTATGACATGATCAGAGACATTCTATCATTGGATGAAGTAGGTATTGTTGATGGTTTTATTTATTTTTTAGCAGTTTATTTATTTATTTATTATAAGAATATCTCATGAGCATATCACCACATTACTGGTATAGTACGAGACCACATTGGTGGTTCCCTGTAGAGTTATTTACTCTATAAAACCTTGAAATGTAATTTTAATTACTTTATTATGTGTTTTATTTCTCCCTATGGTTTGAGGTGTCTCAGGTTGAAATTTGGAATTTTTGAGTTTTTCAAAGGGATGCATGGTTAGAATTATGGTTTGGGAAACTGTGCAATTGAGATCATGCACCATATTTAGTTATGGATTTAGGAAATCGCATGGTCTACAAATGGTTTATTAAACCATTTCAGACAACCATGTGACCTATTAGGATCTGGGGTAGTGGATTTCCCAAGGTTTGTGCACAGTTTAGTAAATCATGTGAGACAACTATACGACCTACTCAGGTTGGGGTATTTTATCATTTTGGATTATTTTTAATTGGGGATTCCCACATAATAAACCTTATTAAATATCCCCCAACCTATATTCCTCCAAAGGGAATCTCTCCCTATTCTAATACCCTTCATGGTATATTTTTGATTATTTCTTAATAGTATCTCATCTAGATCGAAGGGTAAGGGCTTCCCCTTCATTCTCTTACAAGTTATTCTCTTTTCCAATATTTTCCTATAAACTTAATGGTCATGTGGGACTATTGTCCACATTAGGGTAATTTTAAATTGGTAATTTTTTTAAAGGTTTTAATCCATCCTAGGAGACCTATTTTGTTGGTTTCTATTAAAGGAGAGATGGTTTCATCTCTCGAGGTAAGTGTTTCTATACTGGTTCCTTTCAATAAAGAGTTCCTTGGTTTCTTGGTGCTCTAAAAGTGTTTTTGAACTATATTGATGATATTTATGACACCTAATATTGTGTTATCTAATGATCACCGTGTTTTTTTGGATTTTACTTTACAAAAAATCGGCAAATTTTTAGTGCAATGGAACTTTTTTTATAAATGGTATTTTATGCATTCAAGGTGTTTGATAAAATTCCATTGATGGTTTTTTCCTAACCTGACCCAATTTTGCTCGAATCACGACTCTCTAATCCCACCTTCAATAGGATAGGGGTTGGTGACCAGCACCGAGTAGGCTATCACACACATGGGAGGCCTTAGCCTAAAGTACCTGTACAAATGCACCCACATACACCTACATGAAACATTGTAGATATATATAAAAACTAAAAGGAAATGCATGCATACATCTATCCCACAACCAGAGTACAACAACAGTACAAAAGGGAAAATGCATGTCCCACCAAAAGAAAACTACAAAAGCATCTAACCTGCTCATAAGGAGGGGATCGCTGACAAAATCCCCCTGGTAAGCTCATCAGCCCATCTCCAGTAAACACCCCAGTCGGTCAATCTCATTATGATCTACCTACTCTGGGTCCTCATGGGACTCCACTGAAAGGAATGTGGTCTGCATAAGACACAAAAAAATGTTTGGAAAAAGACCATGTATAGGTGGGTATAAAGATACTCAGTAGCTTCCCCAAAAACCCTAAAAGAAAACATAGAAATTGAAAGGAATAATTCCACTCATCCCAACAAGAGGGAACCCAAATGAGAGAGAAACTCTATCTCGTGACCATCCTCGACTAAACTCAACCATTCAACTCAAACCATAGGGTATGTCATCGAAGATGTTACAACACCCCAAGGTAAACCCATAAAACACCATACCTAATCGTCTTAGGAACCAATCCTCATGAGGTTCCAACCTCATAGACAATGTCAAATTATACATGAGGCTCTAAGGAAACTAATAACCAAGAGAAAATGCTCATCGGATATCGACACAAATCATGACACACTAAAACTCAGTGGTTCTTGATCCTTATATAGGGGATCCCTCCTAAGATCCACTTGGGGATACTATGAACCCTATTGGAAAATATTAATCCAAAACTCCTAAAATATGTTATCACTCCTAGGATCCACTGGGGGATACCATGAACCTAACAGATATCCCATAATCTATCAAATAGAGGATCACACCCTGGAACTACTGGGGGATACCACAACACAAATCTGACATCCCGGAGATCACCTCACTCAGATAGAGGATCTTTTCCCATGTAATGTTGGTCACGGTGATACAGTAAACTCCATCTGGGATAACTCGTGTAGTAGGTAATTGTACACCCGACGATACCATAAACCCTGCCTAAAACATCTTCTGAGTAGGGGTCGTATACCTAACAATGTCGCAACGCTACTAAAACTGCCTGCTACGTAGGTGATCATATACCCAATGGTAACAAAATCCCTATAGGGATATTATGATAGATAGGAAATTTTCTCTCATTTAGTGTTGGTTAAATAAATTTTGAGAACTCGATCTAGGTTAAATGATACTCTAGAGGATCATACCCCAGCCACTTTGGAGGGATACCAGAACTCTATCTAGCTCATCTTACCAAGGGGATTACAAACCTGTAATGAGATTGTAATGCCACGTGAACCCTCATAGGAATGAACCAAGGGATTTCACTCAACCATTTCTCATCCAAACTTCTATAACCCATGTGACTAGTAACATTGCCTCACCCCACACCTCTTAGGCCAAAACTAAGGTCGTTATCGCGTTTTATGTAGAAAAACAAGAAGGATAGGCTATTTACTCACCAAAATGGATGACCAGTGAAAAGTATAATATTCACCACACCAAGACCAAACGGGTCTTTTTGGGCCCCACGTCTCGATCCTGGAACACATCAGATGGATTGCACCATTGCAATCTTCTCATAAAAACACACAAGATCGACTACTCACTCATCCAAAACAAACACCCAGTGAAAAGGTCACATTTCACCGCAAACGCCCAAACCAGGCATCATGGGTCCCACACCATGATTTCAGTTTAAGCACTCGATATCAGCCTTGAAACTTCCTCCTTGAATTCAGGGTCACAAATCCACTAATAGTGCCTCAATCGGACATTGGACGCAGAAGATACCTCTGATTCAAGGAGATCCAAATAATAATAATTAAAATATTATTATTATTTTTGGATGTCTCACTCCACCACATCTTAATTCCAAAATAAAAATTCCTAAAAGTGGCCTCAAAATGTTCTCCTCGAAGCGAGGGTTGTGTCGCCATAAATGGATTGCAAAACGGGCCTCTGGTTTGCAAGATACGGGGTTTTAAATAAAACCCTTTCCCCTCCAGCCCTCCGCCGCACTGCCTCATTCCCCTCCAGACTCTGCCATGACTAGATTCCCTCCATCATTCCACCACCATATTCCTCCATTTCCACTACTAGAATCTTCCCTCACCATCTAAAAACTTATGCTAACCACTGGGAACAATCTGGTGGTCCAAAAATCGATCTAGAAGATGATTCGGAAATCTTGAGACCCGGTCTACACATACTCAGCCTCCAAACAATGATATGATAGAAAAATTTAACAAAAAAAAGATTAAAGAGGGTAATGGGCTTAAAACTCAAATCACCTACCATTTGCTGGATCTTCGATGCTTTGTGTGCTTTTTTGTTGCCACTACTTGATCCAAGAGTGACCGTCGTCAAAATCAGATCTCAGCGGCACCTCGTTTGCTTGATTTGGAAGGTTTTTCACTGGGAGGAAGAGTGGGATGTTTGGGTGCATCAAAGGGGTAATAAGGGGTATGGAGAGTATATTTTTTAACAAATATCTTCTTAACTCCCCAGCCAGACACACCCTTGATGTGACACACCCCCGACCCGACACCCAGTGCCTACAAAGATTATGTTGCGCCTAGGGTAAACACAGCATTCTAAACCCAACTGTTTTCTCAAAAATTCAATTTGAGACTCCATTAAGAATTTATTCGAGTCAATTCCCATAAAAAATTAATTTATTTATTTATGAAAACACACTCGATAACTTTTTCCACAGAAGGTCTGTACCCACAAAAGTTATACCCCACCTAGGGTAAACGACACACTCTGAATGCAACTCTACCCTTGTATTTCTGATCCAACCTACCATTTGAGAGATAACCCATATCCACCATGTGAATAGTACAAAAATACATCATATTTTTATAAAATTAAATTTGGGAACACTGGGCCTCATAATCGCATGTCGTCTTCATTCCTAGCTCTAAAATTATTTGTAAGAATATACTAAATTCTGACAAGGACAAACCTCAGTCGCTAAATCCTCCCCACCTTAAGACTTTTCTTCCTAAAAAATTCAAATTCTAGACACAAAGGAAAGGAACTAAACTCTAAACTAGGTATCCTACACTAGTGAGTTCACCAAAACACCACAAAGCCACCAAGGGTCTCGTTCTTCCAACTAGCACATGCACTAGGGAACCCAAAGCCTTCCGTACAAACTCCCCAACCCTCAACCCTACCTCGAACACACAAGTTAGTGGGACTCATACACCACACCTTGACTATATATTCTCTGGGTAGCACTTTCTCTCCCTCATGGTTATAATCATGTCACAAAAACACATCTCGATCGGGGAAGGATCCCTCTTCCTTGTGCATTCAAAGCACGTCGAACAACACCGACACAGGGTCTTACCAATGCCCTAAAAAAACCTCGAGTACAAAATGGAACGAAAAGAGTACTACCTAACAGTGTGTATCAAAACTACTATAGAAAATATAAAGGAAAAAAGCATACTTTTGTCCATCCACAGAGCCTCTAAATCAACAGCCTCTTAGGTCTGTACTTTCCCTCTCCTCCATGCTCCAGCTCCCTAAACCCAGTGTGGACCACCTGGGGGTGGCGGTGGTGAAAACTCATATCGCCTGCCACCTCTGGTTGTTGCACCAACTCAGTCGCCATGTCTTCCACCCTACTAACCTTCATACTTGAGACACTGCCTATACCAAGGCAGCCTGTCGACCGGCTCCCTCTCAGCTGCATGAAGCTTTGGACAATCTCTAGCAAGATGTCCCTATCCATTTCATGTGTAACACCACCTCTCCTACGATTACCTAAAACTATCCTGATATAAGTGAGAACCCTAAGACTCATATCCTCCATCCTAGGGTCTCCTCCTGAAATTTTGATCACGTCCGGACCCCTGAGCATGTCATCAGATACTAGCTACCAAACCAGCTACTGAGGTCTTAGCTCTCGCGTGCCTAGCACTAATGGTCAGAGTCTGCTTATCCAAAAATCTCTTCACCACCATGGCCCGCACTAGTGAATCATCATAGGTGGTTAGTCACAAGGAAACCACACCTACTTGGATGTCTTTGTGTAGGCCCTACTCGAAAGTTGATCCCTAAAGAGTGGGTCTCAAACCATATCCAGGGAGTAGCGTGAGAGGTCTGTAAACCTTGCTGAGTACTTCGACACAGTCATTCCCTCTTGCCGAAGCTAAAGAATTCCCTAGATCCACATTGATCTTAGAATGACTGAGTATAACTCTTCCCTGAAGAGCTACTCAAACTCTATCCATGTGATCATCTCCTCATCATTGGACTGCATCAGCAGACTCCACTGTTGCTCGGTCGAACAGTGCAGAAGGATTTCAACTAGGACCACCATATCATATAGAGGTGTCCCCACTAATTAGAAAACTTGGGTGACTACTTAGAGCTTGTCCTCAGCAGCCTAGGGGTTTGGATCACCCTAGTACCTCAGAGGTCGCTGCCTATGGAACTCGTGCAGTGCACTCATCCTGTGTGCATCCTTATCCTGCTCTTCCAGCATAATCATCTGCTCGATAGGTGGTGTCTCGACAAGTGGACCACCTAGAGGTCCATCCTCAAAACTCGTTCCCTTTTTTAAATCTTCAAATCAAGTCGAATCTTCACCACAGTCCTACTACAGAACCCTCACTGGCTGTCATCGTGGAGTCATCTTGAAATACAATCAAGACGCACCATGGTCAAAGAGTATATTTGGGGAGATGACTCAAAAAGGATAAGGAAAACCCAAAACCCAGTTCTATATGATTCATGTACCATCATTTCCATACAACTAGTATCCTAATGTATCGATCCAAAAGGTAGGTTATCAGAGTCCTGATGAATGGTTACGATGGTTACAAGACCAACACTAGAGTCCCAAGCCTGAAATCCAAACATGAAACATTCTAACATTGGTGATATGCAAACCAAACCAAGATCACAGCTAGAAAAACTACAATATGAGGTCCCATAGGTGTAACCTTCTCTGATACCACTCTGTCACAACCCAACCTAATGAGGCTTGAGACGTAACTCCCCAAGACCGCCTCCAATAGGCTAGGGGATGGCAACCAGTGCTGAGTAGGCTATCACACACATGGGAGGCCTTAGCCTAAGGTACCTATACACACACACCCCCACATAATTCTCCATGAAACAGTGCAGAGATATATAAAAACTAAAAATAAATACATGATTACACCTATCCCACAACCATAGTACAATAGTAGTATAAAAGGGAAAATACAGGGGACACAAAAAGAAAACTGCAGAAGTGTCCAACCTTCTCAGAAGGAGGGGATCGCTGACAAACTCCCATCGGTAATATCCTAAACAAAACTTTTTTAAACACCCTAGTCATTCAATCTCACTATTCTCCTCCTTCTCTAGGTCCTCTTGGGACTCCATCGAAAGGAATGTGGTCTATACAAGATGAAAAATATGTGTGGGCAAAGCCCATGCAGGGGTGAGTATAAAGATACTCATTAGGCACCCCAAAAACCCCAGAAGAAAAGGGAGCAAATGAAAGGCATCATTATGCTCATCCCCGCCAGAGGGAACCCAAACGAGAGAGAAAATATATCTCGTGACCATCCTTAGATAAACTCAACCAGTCAGCTCAAACCACAAGGTATGTCATCAAAGATGTGACAACACCCCAAGTAAAACCTAGAAAACACCAGACATACTCGTCTCAATGACCAAACCTCATGAGGGTTCGCCCGCAAAGAAAATGTAAAATTTTACATGCGGCTCCAAGGAAACACATAACCAAGAAAAAAACTCTCATCGGATATCGCCACAAAGCATGACACGCTGAAACTCAGTGGTTCGTGATCCTCAGATAGGGGATCCCTCCCAAGATCCACTAGGGGATACTACAAACCCTACTAAAAAATTGTAATCTACGAATCCCCATATAGGGGATCACTACTAGGATACTCTAAGGGATACCAAGAACCTAACCGATAGCCCATAATTTCTTAGAGAGAGGATTTCACCGAGGAACCACTGGGGGATAACACAACCCAATCTGACATCCTGGAGATCACCTCACTAAAATGGAGGATAGTCTCCCATGTAATTTTGGTCACGATGATACTGAAAACTTTATCTAGGATAACTCATGAAGTATGGAATTGTAAACCCAATGATACCATAAACCCTACCTAAAACATCTGCTGAGTAGGGGATTGTATACCTAGCGATGTCTCAACCCAACTAAAAATGCCTGCTACATAGGGGATCATATACCCAATGATACCAAAAACCCTACAAGGCTATTCTGCAAGATAAGAGATCATTTCCCATGTAGTGTTGGTCATGGAAATTCTGAGATCCTAATCTAGGGTAAACGATACGCTAGAGGATCTTACCCCTACCACACCATAGGGATACCAAAACTCTATCCATCACATTTTACCAAGGCTATTACAAACCTTTACTGAGGTTATAATGCCATGAACACCCTCATAAGAATGAACCAAGGGATTTTACTCAATCGATGCTGGTCTAAACGTCACTAACCCAAGCGATCTGCAACATCTCCTCACCCCGCATCACCTGGGACCAAACTGAGGCCACCATCGCATTCTACACAGAAAAACATTTAGGATAGGATATGTACTCACACACAATGGAAAACTAGTGAAAATGAAACTATTCACTGCACCAAGATTGAAAGGGTCTTCATGGGGCCCACTTCTTGATCCCAGAACACATTGAACAGCTTGATCCATTTCGATCCTCTCATAAAAACACGCACGATCGACTACTCACTCATATAAAATAGACACCCGGTGAAAAGGGAACACTTCACCGCAAATTCCCAAACCGGGCCTCATGGGGTCCACTCCATGATTTCATTTTAAGCACCCAAGATCAGCCTCAAAATATCCTCCTTGAATTATAAGTCACAATTCCAATAATGGTGCATCAATTGGACATCAGACACAAAAGATACGTCTGATTCATGGAGCTCCAAATAATAATAATTAAAATATTATTATTATTATTGGACATTTCATGCCAGCACATCTCAATCCTACAATAAAAAATCCTCAAAGTTTTCTCAAAAGGTTTTCCTCAAAGCGAGGGTCACTTCACCACAAATTTCTCAAAAAATGGACCCCTAGTATGTAAGATACAGGGTATTAAATAAAAACCTGGTTCGCTGGTCTTACTGGAGCCGCCATGCCACCTTGATCCCCACTGGACTCTGCCATGGCCATCCTCCCTCCAATGTTCCGCCACCAAATTCTTCCATTACAGCCACTAGAATCCACCCTCACCATCAGAAAACTTCTGCGGACCATCGGGAACAATCTGGTGCTCGAAAAATCAATTCGGAAGATGTTTCACAAAGCTTGAGACCCGATCTACAAAGAATCGGCCTCCAAATGATGATCTAATGAAACAATTGAAAAAAAAACAAAGTTAAATATGGGAATGGGTTTAAAACTCAAATCACCTACCTTTTGGAAGATTGTCGATGCTTTGTGCGCTCTGTTGCTGCCACTGCTCGATCCAAGAGTGACCATCATCAAAATTAGAGCTCAACAGCACCTCATTTGCTTTATTTGGTCAGTTCATCATGAAGAGAAGGAGGGAGATGTATGTGCACATCAAAGGGGAATGAATGTGGAGATATAGGATATTTATTTTAACAAATATCCTATTAACTCCTCATCCAACACACCCTCGACCCAACACTCGACACTGACAAATATTATATCATTCCTAGGGTAAACACGGCATTCTGAACCCAAACAAGGTCTTAGAAATTCAATCTGAGACTCTATTAAAAAGTTATTTGAGATAACACCCATAAATAAATTACTCAATTTATTTACTAAAATCCTCTGGATAACTTTTCCCACAGAAGGTCTGTGCCAACAAAAGTTATACCCCACTAGGGTAAACAGCACGCTCCGGACACAACTGTACCCTCATATATCTGATACAAGCTATTGTTTGAGATATAACCCATATATTCCACATGCATGGTATAAAAATACATAATATTTTTATAAAATTAATTCAAACAACATCGGGCCTTGGAATCACACATCACCTTCTCGCCTAGCTCTGGAATTATTTGTAGGAATATTCCAAAGTCTGATAGGGCCAAACATGATTCACTGCAAGTTTTCTAAGTAAAAATTATTGTTTCATGGTGGTTTGGACCAAATAAAATTTATAAATAGATTTTTAATTATTTTAAAATTTGTTTATATATTTTTATAGGTTCCCAGATACTAAAACTATATTTCCTTATTTATAAAGGGTTTTTATTATTTTTATAAAACGGTTTCCCTTACTTTAAAGAAACTACCTTGTTTAAAGAAATTAGAGTGAGAAATTTAAATTCTGTAAAAAAAATTAAAATAGGTGTTTCTGTGTTATCTTGAGTTGGTTATTTTGGTTGAAGCCTTTTTTGATTGGTCATGTTTATTTTTTGGTGTAGTTCATGTTTTTTCTAGAATTTACCTTACTTAAAGGTGATTTTGAAAGAACATTTTCAAATTTGTGTTTTGATTATGCTTTGTTGTTTTTTTATTTACCTTGGAACTAAATTTTTTCTTAAACTGTATTTTAAATAGGTATTTCCAAAGAATGTCTTTTTTAGGTGTAAAGAGATGGACCATTTAAAAATTTTATGGAAGGTGGTTTAATAACTTATGTTTACACCCAAGTTGAGCCCCATTATTATCATTTTATTATTATTTTGTACATTTTTTAATGTTATATGATTGGTGATTAATGGTTAGGAAGTTTTCATAAGAGATATTCATTGAAAAGGGTGTATTTGAGGTGGAAATTATATTATTAATGTGTGGTATTGAATTTAGGATTTATGTATGTTATGTGATTAACATTGGTTCTATAGTGGCCCCCCTCCATTATCTAATACATAATAAACTCTAAGCTACTAATTTTGGATTAAATGGATATTGGATATTCTATTTCAGAGTTAAGAACTAGCTAGTATCCCCTAGTTTAATGTTATGATCTGGATAGGGGGTATTCGCTGATGAGACTAGTTGAGAGTGACTCAGGGGATGTGTTATGTGGAAATTAACTCGTGGGTAGTTGGTTACACTTCTACATTCCTAGTACTCATTCCATTATTCCCTAGATTGTTACCTCATGTTATGTATCATGTGTTATGCCTTTTTATTATTTATTGGCATGTGAGTTACTTATAAATTACTTGATCATTATTTTTATGAGTTTTTTATTACGTTATTATTTTCATTAATTTATGACTCATTATGAATTTTTATTTTGTAATGTTTTCCCTTACTTAAACACCTATTGAGTTTGTGTGTGTGTTGAGTATTTTTAAATTATGGAAATTTTTTGATTTAAATACAAACCTTTTAAAACATTTCATTTGAAATGAATTTTTAATCCATGTTATGGATTGTTTTTAAGAAAGGAATTTTTAAGAGAAAAGAGTATGGTTAACTTGTTCCTTTTTTTATGAAATTTATTTTTCTTTAAAGGGAAATGGCTAGTATTTGAAATGGAATTACCTTAGTAATTACTCTTTGTGTCATGTTTTATAAATGGTGTGTTTTTATAAATGATGTTTGGAAAGGTATGTTTAATTATGTTTTGTATAAAGGAAACAAAAAACTATGTTATTATTATTTTTAAACTAGTAAACATGGTTTCCTTATAGAAAAATAATGTAATGAACTCAATGTGGTATCCTACAGGCCTTTGGATCAAATCCTTCATACTCACATCGATGGTTATATAGTCTTCATTTTTTCTACTGGTTCTCAATTTATGACTTTTAGGTTTTTTTTCTACCCTCCTTTGGGAAGTGGGTATCATTTAGGTTATGGTTTTGACTAGGGAGTCACATGGAGATGTTGGGATTTATAGCCTTGTTTCATCAACCAGTTTTAGATCATGTGGTGTATCCCCCTTTTAGGCCACCTAATTTTACTTAATTTTAGTTTTATTTCTTTATTTTTTATATTTAAAATATTTATATAAAATTGGTTTCATTTATATGGACAATGTTTTGTAAAATACTATGTTTGTATTAACCCTTATACAATTTTGGTGGGTGTTTATTTTAGTTTTTATTATTTATTTTGGTGTGTCCATCCAATATAAGGAGTCCTAATGTTAGGTTTCTAGTTAGAACAGCTATTAATCCCCATTTTAATAAGGGTGAAATCATTCCCACACCCTCACTTTTGATTTCTTGGTACTTGTTTCCATCCCAAGGAAATCAAGAACACACCTCAGACATTTTGGTAGATTAACCTGGGTGATGTTTTAGGTCATCTCAGTCTGGTTCACTACAAAATGGTATCATTTCCTCTCTAGTTATTTGGGGATAAAGGTATAATATATCAAGAACTATTAGAGCTCGAATGGTGAGTGTGAATTATTGATTGTCCAACTCATACTTATACCACACATCAAGTTTCCATGGGTGGTTGGGAGTTTTCTTTAAATTTTGGATTTATAGTAGTTCGTTCTTAGTATATTTTGATGTGGGGTACTGCTACTATTAGTGGCAGGAAGACCCCTATATATGTATTAGAAAATTCCTAATTTCAAAGTGAAACTGGAGGTGATTCAGGGGAGGCATTAGCAAGGTTTTAATTTTATCAATTTATTAGAATGGGTTGTGTGAACTGTTCTGGAAAACTCCAATTCCACTCACATGTTTGACACCCAGTCTGGAAAACAATGTGTCCAAACCATTCATAGTGGATAAAGTTGGTAGTTTTTGTGGTTTTCCCTCTTTTAGTTCTTTTAACCATTTTATGATTGATGGTTCTTATTTTTGAATAATCAAGTATATATTTTAGGGTTTTAAATATTGTTTGATAAAATTTTAAAGATATGTTTTATTCTTTGGAATCTAAGTTTGTTTTGAAACCCAATTTTTTTATAATTAAGTTGATTTGGTAAAAACATTGAACTTGAGAACAAGTTATTTAAGTGGATGGAATTTTTTTTTGTAATTATTTTCAAGGAAATAATTCCATGGGTTTTTAGTGATGGGATTATTGAAACGTTTTTGAATGTGTGATTTAAATGGAAATTGGATTCTAAGAAATGAGTTTCTTTTATTGATGGATTTGAACTATTTTTAATGTTTTGAACCTGTCTGGTGTTTTTAAATTGAAAGAATATTTTGTTAATCATTTTTAAAATGAGTTTCCAAAGGGTGTGTTGTAATATCATTTTGTTTCATATTTTTCTTTCATCCCTTATGTTGGAATTTGTGGTGATTTTATTAAATTATGTGTTTTTGTGGTGCTTTTTTGTGTTTTATAATGTAAAACATATAAAAGAGTTTTAGTTTATATAATGGAATCCCTTGGTTAGTCTCCATAGTCTCATAATCTACCTAGACTCGTGATGGAGTGGTAGGGCCTGGTTATTCTAAATTTTTGGATCATGAGTGAGAGTTTCTAACAATATAGATTGGTTAGATAATAATTAATAGATCATAAAGTCTCCAAGAACTCCATAATCCTATAAGCTGACGTAAAACACTCTTTTGTTAAGGATCAAATTTAGATTAGTGGGAACACACTATCCATGCCCAAATGTTTGAATATTTGTATTGGGGATATTTCATATCTTCCTTTATTCAATGGTTTTGTCCAGAGGAAGTTAGAGTTTAGAATATGATAGAATTATTTGGTGTTCAACAAGTTAATAAATTATTGAAATATTATATTGAATGGTTTATTACACTATCCCCTATCTCTCCTGAGTTGACTGCTAATAATTTGAAGAAGGCTTAGTTATTTTCTATAGGCCTTAATCCAAATCTCATTTCTATGGTGTTTCAGGATGTCTTGAATACCTTCCTGGAAGTGGTGTATAATTCCATATTTGTTGAGTCATTTTCATGGGAAACCTATGATAATTTATACTTCAAACCAGCTGGGTGTTAGTAAAATTGATCCAGATATTGAGAAGTTGAATCCAGTTGTGTGCTTCAAGGGTGGGAATCCCATGCATTTTATGACCTCTTATCTAATATATCTGAGGAAATATCATCATTGTGGTCATCCTTGTCACCTATAAAAGTTTTTAAAGATGAATGGACATCATAAGAATAAAAAGTATCAAATCCATCTTTGAACTGAACGGTGATTTGCAGTGATGGTTCCACTTAAAGTATCAGGAGTTGTTTTATGGTATTGATAGATTCCTCTTTTGTAATATTGTTTTTTTACCTTGCTCTATCTTTTTTTACAACCTATTTCTTTTTATTTAATGTATTATAGAGATATTTTCTCATGTTCTTCTCTTGTGAAATGTTTATGCCTCATTTCTTTTAATTATTATTATCATTGTGAATGTATTTGACTATGGTTTGAGGTTTTATGGATTAAATTGGAATGGATTGGGTGAAGACTAGGGTAATAGAGATAATATTTTGGTTTCTAGGTTGACCTTGAGATCTATATAGTTGAGGTTTTCTTTCAGATTCATTGAGAGTATGTGTTCCATGAGTTTGACTCCGAGTTACCCTTTATGTAGTTCTTGACTCAATTTTAGAGTCATGTAAATCCTTATTGATTCATGTTCATTTTTGGGGGTTTTATTTTATTATAGAAGAGTGAAATTCATGGGTGTTTTAGATTGATGATCTTTGGTTGTGCTATTTTTGGTTCTCAAAGATTGTTGCTTGTTGTTGGTGGATCATGTATGCTAGGAAAGTATTATTCTTATGGGTTTTTTCCTTTCATGTTTATCCATTTTATATTAATTATAAATGGTCGGGAGACATAATTTCAATTTCTATTTGTTTGTTTTATTCATGGGAATTTTATTCTAGATGTTTTAGATTACAACCTGGAGTCTTATGTGGCACTTATATCCTTAGAAGTTCTAAATGTGTTGGTGTTGTCGGTCCTTTGGTCTAGTCCAAGATTTGGAAATAACTTCAGGTATTTATTATGTGCATTAGGAGTAGTTTCCAAATTAAAATTAGATAATGGGATTGTTCAGACCAACATTTTGTTCTATTAAGAATGAATTATTAGGATTTGTGATGTTTTAGTGGTTGTAAAATCACTATTTGTTAGGGTTATCTTGAGAAACAGGAGGTTAGATCCCAGTGTTTTTGGTTCCAAGTTATAGAGTTAGCCTCTTAGTTCGATACTTCTCATTTTTTGACTTGGTATAGACCTTTACCCTTGACTTAAGTTATCAATGACTTTATAGGAGTAGAATTTATGGGGGAATAAAGTGACATGATGAGGAGAATTATGACACCCCAAAATTTTTCATTCTTTATTTTATTTATGTGGTTTATTTATCCTTGGTGTTTAGGTTGTATCAAGGTTTACATTTAGATTTTTTGAATCTTCTCTAGGTTTTCACAGTTATGCACATAGTTTTGAAAACCATGCAGTGGAGACCGTACACCATCTACAGTTTTGGGTAGAGTAAATTGCACGGTCTATGCACATCTTGGTAAACTATGGGACATATGAGCTTATGGGGTAGTGTTTATCACATGTTATATAAACATTTTGGTAAATTTTGTGATATAATCATGTGACCTACTCAGGAATGGGTATTTTTTCATTTTGGATTCATTTTAATTTGGGATTCCCCCATAATCCACCCCATTCAATCTCCCTTGATCAAGGTGCCACCCAAGGGGCTCCCTTCATCTTCCAAACCCATCCATAGTATATTCTTGGTGATATATTGGTTGGATCTCATATTTATCAAAGGGTAAGAGCTTCTCCATCCTTGTCTTGAATGTTCTTCTCTATTCCCCTCTTTTCATCTAACCCTAATTTCCATGTGGGATGATTTTCATGCTCATGGTTATTTTAAATTGAGGATTTTGGTTTTTAAATTTTCTGATCTATCCTAGGAGACCTAATCTAGTGTTTTTCATTGAAGGTGATATGGTTTCGTCTCTTTAGGTAGGTATTTCTATTTTTATTCCTTTTAATAAAGAGTTCCTTGGTTTCTTGGTTTTTTAAAAGTTTTTTGAACTAGAATGGTGATATGTATTATAATTAATTTTATGTTATCAAAGGTTCTCCATGATTTTTGGGATTATCCTTTGGAAAAAGTAATAATAAGCAAAAAATTAATTTTTGTTATTAATATAATTACTTCTTATTTTATACTGACTATTTTAAAATAGAAGTACACATAAATACAATTACATTATAACATTTAACATAGTGCATAGATATAGAATAATAAAAATAAGAACAATAAAGATATATACCCATTAAATAATATTAAATTCACTAAAATAAACTCCATAGGACTTAAATCCCCTAATAAGATCACCTCTTTCATAAAGATCATAAAAAATGAAGAGAAATTTCAGAAAACAATAGATATTATGAAAGGATGAGTAAGGACGCCTTCAAGAAAATTACTGAGTGATGAAGAGAAGATGATGGTGTATTTATAGGGAAATATGATTTTAAAAAATTAGGAATTTTGTTTAATATATCCAATGTTCACTATGACCATTAACCAATAAGACAGATAGTCGTTATTATTGTTGTTGGTGCAATACAGTGGCCAATGGGATTATTTTATGATTGTATTTTCAGAAACTATAAAAATATTTAATTTCAACAGAAATAATTTTTTATGATAAATTTATATTCCTTAAAAATCATTTAAATTATCTTATAAAACATGTTTATATGAAAATATAAATTAATGAATCCCTAAATAATTTTTATAACGGTCAGAATGTTCTTAATCTCATAAAAAATTGTTAATTTTCAATAAATATGGATTTTTAATTAAAATATAAAATTATAATAGTTAGAGTATTATTTTGATAAAATAAATATCATTTTTTATTTATAAAATATAAATTATCTTATGGAGAAGTTGTGTTAAATTTCTAAAAAATTAATTTTTTGGGAAAAAAGTAAAAATTCCATTTTTATGAAATACCAAAATTTTATGAGATAATCATGATATTATCATTATTTAAAAATTATTAATCCTTAATATTGATAAAAATTTATTTAAGGAATAACATAATACATAATTTTTTACTTTTAGAAACACATTCTTAGCATTTTGAAAACTATGATTTTATCTTTTCTAAAAAAATTGTTTTTATGAGTTATACATGTATCATATTAGAATTTATTTTTATCAATTTTATTAATTTAATAAAGTAAAATGGGTTTCATATTTGGAATTAAAAGTTTCAAATTAGGTAATAAGTTCAATTTCAATTTTATGCACAAAAAAATTATCATAGTAAAAAAAAGATTATTTACAGTGTAAGAAAAATAATGTTATTGGTTAAAATTAAAAGGTAATGAAATAATACAAATAAAAATTTAAAATTTTATTGTGTATTTTAGGTTTTTAATTTCTTTAACCAAAATTTAAAACATTAATTATCAACCAAATTATTCTAAATTATTTCCACCCAAAACTAATCAGCTTTAACAACAAAATAATCATTATTTAATCACTTAAAACCACCTCTCCTCAAGTATAAATACCCCATTACCTCCTCACTCTCAATAAAAAAACATTATGCATTAATAATATCTCAATTAACATATAAATAGTATTTAAAAGGTGGTTTTAATGTTTTAATGAGTCTCTCTCTATCTTTAAGAAGCTTCCTCTCATGGTAAGGGATCTCTTCCTCCACTTTTTAAATTCAAATACTTATTTCATATAAGTCTTTTAATTACCAATTTATTATGATGTAAAGTGTTTATAAACACCTCAATTATTGTTTATATGATTTTTTTTAATTGATATATTTCATTTTTCTCTCATTAAACATATTCCAAGATTCCTTTTGTGTACCCTTTACGCTGCTGAAAAAATGGTTCCTCCTCATTTCCATTGAGATCCCTTTTAAATTTATTTTTATTTCAACATGAAATGTAATTATAAGTCATTGTAATAATTTCATTAATATGTTATCAATTAGATATCACTATTACCTCTCATTATACCACCTCCATAAGTCATTATAATTCTCAAGAATTCGTGTATCAATAGAATCATCTGAAATTGGGTAAAGAAGAGTGTGTGTAGTTTTTCTAGAAATGGCATTCCTATCTGGATACTAAATGTATATGTGGATCTAGAATTATTATAACCAGATTTAATAACCCCTAAATTTTCACATTGTGTTTTAATATGATTTCCACCTTGTGGAAGACAACATGCCTTTTTTCACACCTGATTTGACACTCTCAGGGGATCTACTTTGGAAAATTCACAAACACATTATGAGCCATAATAAATGGTCATAATATATGGATTGAGATACACATTTAATTGATATCCCTATTCCATGAATGTACCCTCCATCACTTATTTTTATCATTCCTTAAATAGGGTTACTACCTTCTACATTGCTAACATCCTATAGTTTCTAAACATAATTCTTGGATATTCACTAAGATGACTACATGAATCCATTTAAAGGGTTTATTTCCCTTGAAATATATAAACAATATTCATGTTATCTTTTACTATACATATTTCCCATTTATTTTACCTTTCTTCTCCATCTTTATGTTCTAATTTATATGTGGTATGGTGGCAATATAATCTCTATGGAGAATGATCCATCACTTTTTCTAGATTTATAATCATCCATGAATAACTTTTATTCCAATACCTTTCCCTTGTGTATTACCTTGAATGATTCTTCTTATTAAAGGGTGTTCACTTAGAAACTCGTCCATAAATTGATTGGGTTAATTATTGAATAAATTGCATACCCTTTATTCTATATGGTATAGATACCCTATAATTCATTATCTTGATTGAAGGGTGTATACATAGAGAGATACTTACTTTCATTGTATACCCATATATTTTACACTGGTTCATTATAGATTTATGTATGTTTTCCTTATGTGGAATTAATGAATTAAGTATTATGAAGGGTGTACCCTGATAACGCTCTAATGAATTGAGTAAAAAATTAATCTCTAGAGATTACATGTTCATGATACCTTGGTCGCATGTAACATTCCAGACCTAGTTCACTCATAAGTAACCAAACTCAATCAGTCACATGGCCTCAAGCATGACTACCATTACACCAGAGGTTGTTGACTATCAACAAGGGTCCATGGTGGTATAGTGGTGGAATTTTACCCTCATAATTAGAGTATCATAACGGATAAATAAATGAATAAATAGCATAAACATAATACAAACCAACAAAAAAATTAAATCATTTAGATAAAATAACAAGTCATCAATAAAAATATCCAGTACCATATAAAAATGATTTAATGTCATGCCTCTATAAAAAAAAGAACAAGAAAACATGGTATTAGTCACAAATAAAAATAGGTATATCAAATGAACCAATAAGACCAAAAGACTATGTCTAGATAGAATCACAAATTATATCTCAGTCCTATTCTCCCTCACTCTCATGCTACAATAAACTTAGGTATCGAAAATTGAGCACTTTTTTGTATCCCTACCTCTATTCATGAATTTTTTTCAGGTACCAAATAGAGGCCCAAACAGGGTATGAGATATACTCAGTAGGCTACCACCAATGGTGTCTATAAGTATCTAGCCATTTCATATAATATAATCAGTGTGTAGATATAATAATAATAAAGTAATAAGTAAATTGTAAATGGTTGGATCTGGTTCTAGATCAATACATAGATGACCTGAAATCCCAAAGGCCTTATATTTTTTATTTATTTTTGGATAATACCATCTTTAATTGGGTTGAGTGGGATCCTTACATGACCCATAGGGACAGTACGTATATGGCCTAATACATATACACTAGGATGACACTACATACTTTGACCTGTTCCAGGATAACCTCTGATCAGATATCACTATGAACATATATTTATGAGATTATATTATTTTATGTATATATATGATTTATATATATAGTGATGTCTATAGCCATATGTATACATACGTAGTGCTATCCAGGACCTAAGGCGTGACTTAATCATCAGTGTCTAGTCACTAGAGTCTCATAAAGATATAATTGATTCCATGCTCGAGTATCATAAGTAATAAGGGTATTTATTCCCATATATCACAAGTATAATAGATTACATTCCTTTGTATCATGATTGTAAGGGATGTCATGCTCGAATATCACAAGTATAAGGGATTCCATTCCCGAGTATCACAAGTATAAGGGACTTCATTCCCAAGTATCACAAATATAAGGGACTCCATGGCATAGTATCGTAAGTATAATGGACTCCATCCCAGAGTATCATAAGTATGAGGTACTCTATGTCTGAGTATCACAAGTATAAGGGACACCATGCTCAAGTATCAAAAGTATAAGGTACTCCTTTCATGAGTATCACAAGTATAAGGGACTTAATTCCCTTGTATCACAACAATAAGGGATGTCATTACCATGTATCATTAGCATAAGGAACTCTATTCCCATGTAACACAAGTATAAGGAACCAAATAGGATTTATAAACTATTAACATTTCACTTTAACAAGGTTGTAGCCATTTTATCCTTTTAATCATGTGATGTGGTCATATCACTCAATTCTTAATAAAATACTTATAGTCATTATATTTATAATTTAATCCATAACCATATAAAATATGGTTTGGTCACATAATCAGTTATAATATTAAGGGGAAGTTCTATAGGCATGCCTCAAAGGGTGTAAATAGTCGACAAGAACCTGTACCAACATGAATAAGGGGATTCTAGGTCATATTTATCAATTATATCAATTTTAATGAAGTTTAAGTGTATTTTTAATTCAACGCATGTAAGATTAGGTTTGTGGCATCACAACGGGTAATATAGAGAAACCAGAGTTGATGGATAAATACTAGACCGCCTAACTTATTCTTGTGGAGGAACACTCATCTAGTATCGACTTTTCGTTTAGTACATATCAGAGGAAAATAGAAAAATATACAAACACCCTGAAAATAGGGCATATGATATCATACCAAAATAAATCCATTTATGGAAAGATAAATGATGAAATGAATTGAAGGAATAGATATATTATAGGTGTCTATCCAAAGTGATAGATGGATCTCAAAACAAAGTTTGTACGAACTAATGGGATCAAAGCCTGGATTTTGGCTAAAAGAGGAGCTTTAAGGGAGGGATTCATTGTTTAATATAAAATAGAGGGCTTCTATAAAAAATAAGAGGCCATGCCACCTTTAAAAAATAGACCCACAACATTTAAACAGTATGTAAACTTTACACACTGTGTAATTCTTGGGTTTTTTCCTCCATAGAAAAACCATTAAAAATCGTGAAAATGGAATGGAAATTACAATACACATCATGTATTTAATATATGTCATGTATTTAAATACCTCATGTATTTTTCCTACAGCTAGGCTCCACCCCCCCTACAACCTTCCTTCCAATGACAAACCAACTAACCTTAAAGAATGGTTCCCAGATTTAAGCTCAAAGAGAAATGAAACAAGGGTCCAACCATAAATTAAAGGATCTTTACATGATATGAAAAACTGGTTTCTTACTTTCTTCACCCCATAAAACAACTCATCCCTAATTTTCCCTTATTTGGGTGGTAAAATATCTCCTGAGAATAACTTCAGTCATTGAGAACATATATCAGCCTCTCACTCTAAGGTCTCATCTTGTACATGACCATTCTAACATATCACTCATACCATAGGAATTGATCTGACTCATAGATACTTCATTCTCTTTTCCATAATATAGATAGGATGATACTCAAAGGATGCATCTACCTCTAACTCAGCCTCATCAGGTCGAAATATATGTGATAAATATGGATAGTACTGGTGAAGCTGTGAAACATGGAAGACATTGTGCATAGCCTAGTACATATGAGGTAACTGAAACTAATAAGTTACAAGATCTACACTTTACAGTGCCTTAAAAGGTTCAATGAACTAAGAATAAATCATCCCTTTCTATCTAAACCATTGATTCCTCAGTCTTGTAAAAACATATTAGAATACCTGATCTCTGACCTCAAACTCTAGTGGTCGACGGTGACGATCATCATATGAATTATTCATAGAATGAGTTGTATCCATTTATTTCATGATCAAATAAACCTACTCTAATTTCTCTTAAACAATACGAGTTCCATGTAAGGTAGCCTCACCTACCTCTAACTATCCCAAGGATGAACGGCATGGCCTACTATATAAACCCTTATAGGGAGACGTTTGTATCATTGCCTGAAAGTTATTATTTTAGGCAAACTCAACAAGAGTTATATGTTTCTCCCAAGAACCTCTAAAATAAAGGAAACATACTCAGATCATGTCCTCTAGTACCTATATCATCTATTCTGATTGATCTTTAGTCTGAGGGTGAAAGGTTGTGATCAAATGTACCTGCATACCAAAATATTTCTATAGACCCTTCCAAAACCACGATATAAAATGATAATCCCTATATAAAATGATAGTTTTAGGGACCCCATATAGGATTATAATATTATGGATATACAGTCTCCAATGTTCATCTGCTGAGAAGGTCTCTCTAATAGGTAAAAAATGAGTAACCTTTGTGATTCTGTCGAGGATCACCCATACGACATCACTACCTCGAGGGATATCAGTAATCCAGTCACAAAATATATCATGAAATCACCCCATTTACACTCTGGGGAGGGTAAAAATTTTAAAATCCATACTATCCACTAGTGATCTACCTTTACCTACTAATAGGTGTAACACCATGTAACAAAACCATATAACTCTAACTCCCATTTCATACCAATACACAATTATTGGCGATGTAGATTACAATACATATTTGTAATCCTAGGGTGTACCACCCAAGTAAAAGAATGATACTCTCGTATCAACTCCTCCTAAATGTATGTAGGAACCCAGACACATTCTTGGATGCATAATATCTCATCCCTATCCACAACCCAACTAGGAGGTGGGACATCACCTAAAACACTCTCTCTTAGGACTATGATCTCAGGATTCGATAACCACCACATCTTCACTCTCTCCAGAAGTTAAGAGTTCACCAATAACAATGCAAGTACAAATTATCCATGATTCTCTTAAACCTTAAATTTTATCTCATAAAATAGTCTTATAAGTTGCCACTCATCAGTGTCCTCTTGAACTACTTATGTCTGAGTTATTCAGTTTAGAGCATCCTATTGGGAAAAATCCCTCATGGTAACATTTCAATGTTTTTTGTGATAATTTTATTTGTTGAAAAATACATATGACTATGAATAAATATGGTTTGTGTTTTATGAGTAGATGTTTTAAGGTGGCACAGTTTTTTAGTGTTTGCCAAATTTTTGGGCTTCAAAATCAGGAGATTTTTTTATGGAAAATGAAGGTTTTCTACAAAGGAGGTCGTAGACCACAGTTCAAAAACCACAAAATATAGGGTTCAAAGACTAAATATTTGCATAGCTTCACTCTGCAGACCATAAAGGAGGTATGTAGAATATTGAGGGAAAATTGGAAAATTAAGATTTTTCACATAAAAGTACTATAAAGACCGTGAAGTGTGCTACACAAACTGCACAGGGAAATCAGTTCACGAGAGGCTCATCATTTTCGGGAGGATCATCATTCATTGGATGATTTTCATTTTCATAATTTAGGCAAATATTTATGGATCTGAAAAGGTTTTTTTGTGGATGACAATGAACGTCGCAAAGGATTAAGGCACTATGCGAACTACATAGCAGTTCTTGGTGAAGGTTGTACCACATCAAAGTTTTTGATATTTGTGATTAGTGGGTTTTTTGGGGATTTATTTTCTTATATAAAGTACCATAATAACATAATTAAGGAGAGAAAATTTCATTATAGAATATCATCCTTGGAAGAATTTGGGGAAGTTTGAATTAGTTCGTGAAGGAGGATTCTGTGAAGAAGGAAGCAGTTCATGGGTATCAATTCCATGAAGGAGGCAGTTTGTGAGAATATTTCACAAAAGGGGTTTCTAGTGGTCGGTATATTTCAAAAGAAAAGGGACCACATATAAGAGGTATTCCTCAAGGAATCATTTGTATGTGAAGCATGGGTATTCTATGAAGAAAAAGGTAACTGTAAAGCACTCATCCCACATGTAGTGATGTAGTTCATAGAGGATGAAATACGGTTCATGGTAAGTTAAAGGAATTTAAAAAAGGGACTAAAACATTTATCCAAAGCAATTTCCACAAACTAAAAGTACATGTAAAATATGATTTCACCTACCAGGTGAAAACATGACTTCAATAGAGAATCTACCTACAGTTGTGGATGCATTCATTTTTTATTATTAAGAGACCTACATGTCCATAAAATATGTTTGGATCATTTATAGAGTAGTGAGAAAAGGAAGAGGAATAAGGTGATCCTTTCAACTGGTAGTGAGATATTAAAATAGAGTTAGGAAGTGACCCTTGGGAAAGTAGTGAGCTAACCCTAAACATTTTAAAGGTAGTGATCCTTGTCATAGAAGTGATCTAGCATGAAATATGTAATTTGGAAGTGATCCTTAGTGGATTTGTTCCATTAGAACATTTCCATTGTATTATACTTGGACATATCCAAGTGAGGGTGAACCAATTAAAATCATTGTGCCTCATACATGATTTTATTTTTGTTCATACACATATATGAGAAAGAGAGGGAAGAGTGTTTTGTTTAACAATGAAATAAGATCTGAAGGGGTAGTTTTTCTAATCTGTCATACCCTGATTCACCCCCCCCCCCCACACCTATTAGGATATTTAACCTCTTTGGGATAATAATTGGTATCAGATCTAAAGGTTAAAATTAATTGGTTCTCTCTCATTTGAAGAAATAGAAGCTATTAATAAAAAATGGATTCTGATCTTTTATGGAAAAAAATTTCAATTATGGAAGAATTGGATGTAGTACTACTTTCGATCTTTAGGAATGTATATCTTTATAGTATTGATGTATATAATTTCAGCTAGTATTAATAGTGGTTCCTTATCAGAAGCTGAATTAAGGGAATTGGATGCTGACACAAGAGGAATCAATACTTTAGGGGGAGTCCTATCCAATTCAATCTATACAAAGGTGGTGTCATGTAAGTCATCATATGCTATGTGTAAAAAGTTGCTAAATATTTATGAGGGTGACTGAAAAGTGAGAGAAGAAAAATTGTAGGTTCTATGGAACATGTATGAGGATCTGATAATGCACCCTAATGAATCTATTGATGCATTCTTTGACCAGGTGAATATTTTTGTGGAAGACATGAATAGTCTCGAAGAAATTATCGAATATATAAATATTGTTAAGCGCATATTGATAAAACCATCACTATAGTTTAATATGAAAGTTTCTATATTTCAAGATAAATATCTGAAGGAGATAATGTTGGATAGATTGCACAATACTCTTGTTTCATATGATATGAGAAATGATGATAAAGATGTTGTGGAAAATGTGAAGTCCAAATAAGTGTCATTGAAGGCCATGAATAAGCTCACTGTTGAAGATAGTGAAGAGGAAGACAATGTAGATGATTTCATGTCATTACTCTCCTCAAATATGTAGAGAGGAAGAATAAATTTCAAATGTAAACTTAAACATGTATACTTTTGATGTGGATAGATTGGACATATTGTAGAAAAGTTTCCTAAGAAGTTTCAAGTTAATGATAAAGATAATGATTAAATTTACAGGAAAAATTGATCATCCAATGTGAAAGGTAGCAGGAGTACCAAGAGAAATTTCATCAAAAAAAGATATGCTTTCAAAAGAATATGACATTTTAGAAGAATAAGGTGTAGAATAATTGGAGGATTGAAAATATCATGAAGAATATGCTATGGTGGCAGTTGTTAGAAATTCACAAACAAAGTAATATAGTGACAATGATAAAGGATAATTCTAAGTAATAGTTGACCTTCAGACCAAATTAGAAGTTGTGATTTAAGATATATATGTTTTAGATCCAAAATAAATAAATCCAATAGGGCTGTTAATGATGAAAAATTATATGTTAAATAGTAAGAAGAATAAAATTATGATCTAGAGGATGAAATTGAAAGGATTAAATCATAAATTATAGAGAACTAAGAAAAGGATGCTGAATATAAGCTCAAAGTTTAAGAATAGGTGAGATGGATTGATAGTTTGACTAATACTTCAAAAGATAAAATCAAACTTATCAAAGAACTTGAAGAGAATTTTTTTATTATGTGAAGGAAAGTGATAGATTAGGAAAAAATCTTGATTATGGAAAAATAGGATACAATGGAAATTGAAAAGGTAAAATTAGAATTTAGATTTTCAGTGAAATAGACAAAGGAGTTTCCGAAGAGAAAAACAATTGATCATAACAATATAGCTGGTATGGGCATTGATCACAAATAGAAAGCAGTAATGGTTTAAGTTATAGCACAATCTCTCACTCTAAGGTTGGAGATTGATTTGGGTACAAATCAGAAAAAAAAATATTTATAGAACCCAAGGTAAAACTAGTGGTGTGATAATGACACACAAGAATGTGCCCTATATTAGATGTTACTATTGTGAAAATATATGACACTTAAAAAATGTCTATTGCATAGCCAAAGGTACCAAATGGAATAAGAAAAATAAAAACAACCTTATGGAGATCAATTCTCCAGGAAATCATTCGATGGATACAATTTTATGTGTGGAGGATTTGGACACATGGAAAGATATTTCTCATCATCAATGCATAAAAATGTGCTGAAGTAGACTTAATGTTGTCATAAGAAGTAACTGAATTTGTCATCAATTGAGATGAAAATAAAAAATTGATTTACAGCATTACAAGATGAAATTGGTCCATCATTCACTGAAAATAATCAAGAATATCAATCAAAGACATGGATCAAAAAGAAAAGAGAAGAACATGTAGTGGTTTTAGATATTTCTTTCAAAGCATCAGATCGCATTGGAATATGGATCATTGATAGTGGATTCACCTCCCATATGACATGAAACAAGGAGATAGTGATAGGAATAAATTACTATAAGGAAGTTATTTTTAGATTTGGTATTGATGAAGGCCTAAAAATTATTGGCTTATGAAAAGCCATGTGTGGGGGAAAATACATGAGAGGTGTAGATGTATTTTTTGTTTAATATCTCAATCGCAACTTGCTAAGTGTAAGTCAACTATTTGACTCAGTACATTCCATAATATTTTCAAATAAATTATGTATCATTAAGAAAAAATATGGTGCAATTGTTTTGAAGGGAAAGATTACAAATGGGAATATCTACCTTATAAGGTGAGAAGATGATATGTTATTTTTTTCAAGGAATAAGAAAATAAGTTATGGAATATATTACTTGGTCATTTGATCCTAATTTTATTAGAAGATTAGGTGAAATTTTTTGTTTCTCCAGACCTCCCTAGGTTATCACGTGATCATGCTCATATGTGTGATGCTTTTCTATAATGGAAGATCATTATAAAGACATATAAGGAAAAAGAGAAAAGGTCAAGAAAAGGTTCTTGAGTTGGTGCATATTGATGTGTATAGACCTATTTCACCAAGAGATATTGATAGGAAGATATATTATGTTCCCTTCATTGATGATTTTAGTAGAATGGAATGGGTTTCAATCATCACCTGCAAGTCTGAGGTGTTTAGTTGCATAACAACTTATCCAAGGGAATTTGAAAAGATTATAGGTTAAAAAATACAAAATATCTGAACTAATAATGGAACAGAGTTTAGAAATAGCCAAGTGGATGATTATCTTGAGAAACATGGGATAAGGCACCAAGTTTAAATAGTAAGAACTCCATATAAAAATGTAGTAATTGAGAGAAGAAATAAAATTATCAACAACATAGAAAGAATAATTATCATTGAGAAAGTCCTTATAGAGAAGTTTTGGAAATAAGTAGTGATGAAATCGGTCTACACATAAAATAGAGCATTATTATGTCCAAAAGAATAGAATACACCATATGAGGTATGGTATGGAAAGAATCCAACGTTGAAGTAATTTTGAATCTTCAAAGTAAGTGTTTCATTCTCAATAAGGATAAATATAGGAAGTATAAATCCTGTGGAGATGAAGGGGTATTACTTGGATACTCAAAGAAAAGAAAAGCATATAAATGCTTCAATATGCAGATGGAAAATGTAGTTGAAAGAAATTATGTAACTTTAGTATATATGAGAATAATCTTCATCAAATACATAATCAGTCTCAGGAGGATAATGATGAAGGAATATGGCATAGTGATTCGAAATAATGTAATATTAGTGTGTAAAGGGTACTCCCAAATAAAGGGTATTGATGTTGATGAATTTTTTTAACCTATTATGAGGCTAGAGACAATCAAATTATTCTTGGCCATAATAGTACAGAGAAGGTTCAAAGTTTTCTAGTTGGATGTCAAGTCAGTATTTCTGAATGGGGTTCTAGAAGAGGAATTTTATATTGAGCATCTAGATGTTTTTTTCATTCATGAAGATTATAATAGATGTTTTCAGCTGAGGAAGGCACTATATGGGTTAAAACAATCAACGAGAGTGCAGTATTCAAGACATGATCAATTTTTGAAGAAACTAGGTTTTCAGTATGGTGGAGTTGATTGCAATCTCTATGTCAAAAATGAAAGTAATAAAAGTATGATGGTGTTTTTATATGTTGATGAAATAATATTTGGTGGATGAAATGAAGAAAAGTGCAAAAAATTCATAGAATTCATGAAAAGTGGATTCAAAATGTCAAGGATTAGTGAACTAAAAATTTTCCTTGGTTTACAGGTGGAATTAGAAAATAATGGAACATTCATTTCTTGATATAAATATTCCAATGAGGTTTTTAGAATATTTGGAATGGATAATTTCAAGGAGATGAAAACTTCGGTGGATGCCCAGATGAAACTATCATGGGATGATGAAGGAAATGCAGTTAATTTCATAGAATACAGGAAAATCAATAGTAGTCTACTATACTTGACAACAAAAAGACCTAATATTGTTATTTCCAAATGAAAAGAAACTATATATAAAATAAATCCCAATGAAACCCACTTACTTGTAGTAAAAATTATTTTTCAGTATATCAAGGGGACGATGGATTTCGTTTTGATGTACAATGCCAAATCCCAACTAGAGTTATTGGGTTTTAAAGATGTGGACTGAGCCAGTTCATAAAATGATAAAAAAACCAGAATCAAGTGGTTAATTATATCTCAGTGGGTTCTGTCTTTCTTGGATGAGAAGGAAATAAGATTTTATTTCATTTACCACCTTAGAAGCTGAGTATATTGTGTCAACTCAAGATTGCATGCAGTTATTGTAGATAAAGTAGCAGCTTAATGATATGAGAGTTGAAGTGAAGTATATGATTTGAATCCATTGTGATAATTCAAGTGCTATAAATCTTATAAAAAATCCATTCCATCAACCAAGGATAAATAAAATTGAAATAAAGTATCATTTTATCAAGGAAAATGTGGGTCAAGGTCTTGTGAAGTTGGAATATGTTCCTACATAACAACAAGTTTCAGAAATTATGATGAAGTACTTACCCAAAGAAGTGTTTGAATGACATAGAATGGATCTTGGATTTCATTAAACTCCCCTAATTTTAAAAAGTGTGGATGTTAGACCCCCTCTCTCTAAGGTATGGTGTGCTTTTCCTTAATTTGATGATTTGTATTCTTTACCCTATTACAGACCACAACGAAATGACATTCGGTTTCATTGACAAAGGGTGAGAAATTGTGGCTATAAAATGGGAGCAAATGTATTAATTAAGAAAGAGTGAGAATATGATATGGGAGTTTTAAATATGATGATGCTAAAGATAATCGATTAAAGGTTAAATATCATGACAAATGAGGTTCATGATGAAATCAGCTGAGTGGATTTTGAATGAAGTGATTCATTGATGAAATTTTCATGATACTCTTGTTTCTCACACCGAACATGGATAATGTGAGATTAACGTATGTGTTGATTAAATCATTGATTACTATCTAAATTGTAGGAACCGAATCTTGGAATAATATGGAAGAAGCTTTAATGAGGTATCAAAATGTGAAGAGTTTTCAAAAAAACCCAAAGGGGATATTGTTGGGAAAAAATACCTCAAAGTTACATTGAACTAATTTTTGGGGTGATTTTGTTTTTTGAAAAATCCATATGAATATGAATTAGTATGGTTGGTGTTGTAGAATCATATGTTTTAAGGTGGCGTAGTTTCCCAGTGTTTTCAAATTTTTTGGACCTCAAAATCGGCAGATTGTTATATAGGAAAGAATTGTTATCCGTAAAGGAGTTTTTGGACCGTAGTTTTTGGACCATGAATCATGGAGTTCAAAAACCAAATATTAGCATAGATTCACTATTTGGACCACAAAGGAGGTATGAAGAATATAAAAGTAAAATCGGAAAATGAATATTTTCTATATAAAAGCGCTATATGGACTATGAAGTGCACTGCATGAACCACATGTAAAATCAGTTCGTGAAAGGATGATAATTCACAAAAGGCTCATCTTTTTTAAGAGGCTCATAATCTTTGGAATTTAGGTGGTGATTTAAGGATCCCAAAGGTTTTTTTCAGATGAAAACGGTCACCGTAAAGGATTAAGGTGCTATGAGGACCGCATAGCAGTTCACAGTGAAGGATGTACCACATCGAAGTTTTGTGTATTTGTGGTTAGTGGGTTTTTGGGGATATATTTTTCTATATAAAGGACCCTAATAACATCATTAATTAAAGATAATTACATTAGATAAGATCAATATAGGAATAATTTGGAGAACTATGAAGTAGTTTTCAAGGGAGGATTCCGTGAAGGAGGAAGTAGTTCATGGGGATCAATTTGACAAAGGAGGTGGTTTATGATAAATATTTGAGAATGGTTTTTTTGGGGCTCAGTAGATCGCAAAGGAAAAGGGACCTTGTAGAAAATTTAGTTCGTAATGCATCGTCCATCCGCAAAGTAGGGGAGGTCCATGAAGAAAAAGGCGACTGCAAAGCACCCATTCCATGTGGTGCAACATAGTTCGCAGAGGATGAAAGACAGTTCACAGTGAGTGAAAGGAAGTTCAAGAAGGGACTAAAATAGTTTTCGAAATAAATTTACACAAACTAATGTCACACAAAAAAGACTATTTCATCTACCAGGTGAAGATAGGACTTCAACAGAGCATCTACCTATAGTTGAGGATACATTCATTATTGATAATGAAGGGACCTACATGACCATAAACTGTGTGTGGATCCTTTTTAGAGTATTAAGATAAAGAAGAGGAAGAATGTTATCCTTTCTAAAGTAGTGATCCATCGAAATAGAGTTAGGGATTGGCCCTTGGGAAATAAGTGAGATGACTCTAAACATTGTGAATGAATTGATCCTGGGCATAGAACTGATCTATCCTAAACCTTGTAATTTGGCTCTGAATCTTAGTGGATTTGGTACATTGGCACGTTATCACTATATTCTCCTTATACATATCCCAATGAGGGTGAACCAAGTAAAATAGATGTGTCTTATGCATGATTTCATTTTTTTTCATAAATTGTTATGGGGAAGAGAGAGAAGAGTGTTTTGTTTAACCACAAAGAAAGATCTGAAGGGGAAGTTGTTATAATCTGTCATGCCCTAATTCACCCCCCCCCCCAGGGTATTTAACTTATTTAGGATAACACATATTTTATAGAATTACCTTTACCAAGCTTATAAGAAATATCAAAATTGAAGTATCAATGATTCAAGTGACACTGCATGAAAATATACCTGAGGATTTTGTGGTCCATGAACACCATAAAACACTCTCCCATTAGGTAATTCCTTAAATGATGTAATTCTTGAACCACTTATTCCAATTTAAGATCATGTTTCAAGTAATTCATCTCTTTTGATCTCAACTGATGAGGCTCGTACACCAAAAATCAATCATCGTGAATCATAAATACTCCTAGATTGATATCTAATTCATCATAATAGACTGTATAGATTCTACCCAACTCTGGAAGAATCAAGATCGGCACTGAATTAAATATACCTTATAGCTCCTAAAAAGTTTTTCTTCAGGCCTTAGGACATATAAACTTCACAGCATTTTTATTCAAACCCATGAGAGGTGTTGCAAGGCATGAGAGGTCTGGAATAAATTGATTGTAATGGATATCCATCTCCTAGAAACAACATCTACCAGAAAATCTTGGGTTTCTCCTAGGTAACAATGACACTCACCTTCTATGGGTTAATAGAAACTCTAGCCTCTGAAATAATATGACCTAATAAGTACACCTGATCAATCCAAAAGTGGGATTTTCTGATCTTAGCATACATTTGGTACTCTATTAGTTTATTGAAAATGATCTCAATGTGTTTAGCATGGTCATGTTGAGTACGATAATATACTATGATATTTTACAAGAAGACTACCACAAATGTATCCAACAATGGGTGGAAAATAGGATTCATCAAGGCCATAAAAATAGTTGGCACATTCATAAGACTGAACGACATAACAAGATACTCATAAATATTGTACCTTATATGAAACATTATATGATGTATTTTTAAAGGTCTTACATACCAAATGATAGCTTTACCTCAAATTGATCTTAGAGAAAACCATATCTCCTCAAAGCTGGTTGAAGAGGTTAATGATATGAGGTAGTGGATACTGATTTTTAACCGTAAGCTAGTTCAACCAATGGTGATCCATGAAAATATGTAGGGTACCATTTTCCTTCTTGGAGAAAAGGGCTGGTGAACCCTGTGGTGAAGTGTTGGGTCATATAAAACCCTTAGCCTCTAAATCCTCTAGCTGCCTCTTGAGCTCTTACAACTCAATAGTATCCCTCTTATAGAGAGGAATGGATACCGGTGTAGAACCTGGAACTATCTCAATAGATAAATCAACCTCTTTCTCATGAGGTAAATCAGATAATCTTTTAGGGAATACATCCCTGAAACAATCTACAACATAAGGAAAATCAGTCTAATACATTCCTTGATCCTCCATATATTGGCTATCAATATGAAATTTTACTCCACCTAGCCCATGATTATATGGTACTTCTCTACATTCCTGGACATCCCATTCACCCTTGTGAATGTAACTACCACCCTCTTGTGATATAAAAGATACTTTGCAGTGATAGCATTCCACATAATCCTGATAGTGTACCAACTAGTCCATTATTAGTAGGAAAAAAAGTCTGTCATATCGAGGATGAAGAGGTCCCATAATAAACAATAACTTCCTACCTCAAGGGGTAATTCCTTTCACTTTCATACACTCCCTGATCAAATCCCCAACAGAGTATCAAGTGTCATCATGCCACATTAAAACTCAATATCAATCCCAAGGATTTACAAAATAGCCATAGAGGTAAAAAAATGTGAAACACCCATATCAAATAAGGAATATATGGTAATAGACACTAATAGAATAGTAACTGCAATTGTAGATGGTCATGTACCCTGCTCCATAAGTATAGGATGCATTGAATAAATCCTGCCTGATCTATGGACATGTACTTTTACCTAACTACCCTAAGTGGGTATGCTCTACTAGAACTATGTATCTATATATTGGATACCTTTTCCATGAATTCCTCCTCTACCTAAATAGTTGATATTACTCCAACTACCTTCCTAGATAGGTTCTACTAGTCTTTCCCCTAGAGGTGAAGCTAATATGGATCATATCCCACTAGACATAGATTGGAAGGTCCTACAAAAATGATAAAGATGACCCAACTTGTTTCATACTCGACATTCAATGGGGTATCTAGGATTCTGGGGCCTTCTATTACCTAGCTTTCCATACTGGTGAAAACCCACATAACTATTAGTGGGTGTCATCTAGTTTCCATCGCTCCTGCATGTAGTCTCAAAGTGATGCTTTTGATCGCCAGTCGAATCACTTTCCTATCTAGGTTCTGAACCACCCTGGAACACATCATCAACTTCCCTTGGATTTCTCTTGGGGATGAGGGTCTAGTTTACTATTTTATAAATTTTGTTCAACCAAAAACATTTACTTGATATTGGATGGTGTATATATGACCATCCTAAAAAATTCTTGTTGTCGCCAACGCATCACTAGTAAGAGTCAGTGTGAAGCACTAGAGATTTTTGAACCAAGAAGAATAGTCCATCATAGAAATGGTACCCTAATGTAGATTCATAATCTCTCTAGCTTATTCCACTCTCATCATTTGAGGAAAGAAATATTCATAAAATACTAACTATAAATCATCCCAGACCATACCCTAATGTCGATCTACCTGGGTAATAACATCCCACCATCTCTTGGTATAATATCAAATCATATACATAGAAATATTTACTATCCTCTTATTAGGTGCCTGAAGGTTCTCAAAGATAGTCATCATGCCCTCTATCCATGACTCTGTAGCTTGAGGGCCACCGTCCTGTGAAAACTTAGGTGGATTCTACTATTGAAACTCTCGTTTCAACTCTTCCATAGAAGGGGAAAGACATGGATCTCCCTAAATGGTCTTCATAATTCAAATAAAAGCCTCACAAAACTAGGCATCCATACCCATATAACTTATAACATCATGTGCTACAGGAGTAACTATTGGAGATAACATTAGTGCCCAAGGTCCCACCACCTCTGAAGCAAAGTCATCACCACCCTCCTGGTGAACAACTCAAGGATTTCATGGTGGAATAGCTCTATAAATTCCAATAACATACCTTAGGTATAATTGGATAATGGAATAATAAATAGGTATAAGAACAGAATAGGTAACAATTCATTCTATATAAAAATCACGCCCCTCTTCCTAGTCCTAAAGCTAAGTCTAAGAAATGAACAAATCATAAGTACAAGAGAGATACTTCCGACTACCCACTAATAAGGTTGTGTCGGTTTCAAGTTCTCTACAATAATTTAGGAGTCTCGTTATATGTGGTTTCATTTTCAAGTTATAGAGAAAACACCCATTAAATTTCAATTGGCATCTCTATTTAATGGTGACCATTTCATTTCATAATTTAAATTTATTCAAACTCATGTTTACTTTAATAGAAACATTTTAATTGTTGAATTATATAGATAACCACTTCCAATTTATAAAGGCCCATAAACTTTAGAAGTTAAAATATGGAATCCATTTAATCTCAATCATAAACACATTCCATCTCATGCAACCGATGTTCTATGAATCAATGTTTCATAATTGACTACTTAAGGTGTCAGCATCAAGCTATATGGGAAAACAATGTTAGTTGTATGCATGAACGTTACGTAACCAATTATGTTTCTCATTCCCCTAAAATGAATATTAGTACAATTTTATTTATATCAATTAAGGAACTCATAGAAATTATAAGAAATAAAAGCAATGAGATGCATCTATATGGCAAGGCATAATGCATGACATGTGAATATCTATGTGCCTATAATGATGCATGAGTCAACACTCCCTTTCCAGACCGACCTAGGATAAAATTGAATCCTCAATCAAAATAATAAACATCAAAAATCATGTGTATCACCCAATGGTAGAATCAAATCAACTATAATAGGAGGAATCCAAAACAGCAATTTCCATCCTTAGAAATTTGGATTCTCTCTATACATGGGTTAGCTACTCTCAAGAAAAGTCTCATTATAAAATTCTGAATCATCTTAGTCTCCTTTCTACCATACCAAAATAGTAAGGCAAAGAAAAAATCTTATGATTCCAATTTGTAACATCTTGGACCTAGTTAATTCATAAATAACCAAACTCGGTTGGTCATATGGCCTCAAGCGCACCTCCCCGATGCCAGAGGCTATTGACTAGAAGCGAGGTTCCATGGTTATACATTGGGGAGATTATACTCTCATAATCCAAGTATTATAGTGGTGAAATAAATGAATATATAGTAGAAGAAAAATACCAACCAATGGAAAAAAATAAATCATCTATACAAAATAAACAGTCATCAATAGAAATATCCAGTACCATATACAAAATGAGGTAATTCCATGCCTCTAACAAAAAGGAACGGGAAAACATGGTTGTTGGAACACATAAAAATAGTTTTATCAAAAGAACCAATAAGACCAAAATATTATCTTCGAATAACATCACCTACCATATATCGATCCTATTCTCACCCACTCCCATGCTACAAGAAACTCAAGTTTTAAGAATCAGGTACTTTCTCAATCCCTACCTGCATCCATGAAGTTTGTTTGGGTTCCAAACGGCAACTTGAATATGTTGTGAGATATACATAGTAGGCCAATAGAAATAGTGTCTAGAATTATCCATCCAGTTCATATAATATGAGCAGTGTGTAGATATAATAATAGTAATTAAGTGAGTAAACTATAAAGGTTTAGATATAGTTCCAAATAGACATCAGGCTAACACTACCTAATTCAGCCCATGCCAAGTTGACCTCTAAACATATATCACCTTAAACATATATTTATTAGATTGTATTCTTGTATTTATATATATGTGTCATATATGTAGTTATGTTTATATCCATATATATACATACGTAGTTTTATCCATAACTCTTGGAATAAATCAAGCATTTGTGTCTAGTCACTAGAGTTTCATAAAGACATAGGGGATATTGTTACTGAGTATCATAAGTCATAAGGGTCTTCATGCCCATATGTCACAAGTATATGGGATTTCATTCCCCATTATCACAAGTATAAGGGACTCCATGCCTGAGTATCAAAAGTATAAGGGACTCTATGCCCGAGTATCATAAGTATAAGGGACACCATGTCCAAGTATCACAACTATAAGGGATGTCATGCTTGGGTATCACAAGTATAAGGGAGTCCATGCCTGAGTATCAAAATTATAATGGACACTATGCTTGATTATAACAAGTATAAGGGACTCCATGTCTGGGTATCACTAGTATAAGGGACTTTATTCCCAAGTATCACAAGTGTAAGGGATGACATTCCCTAGTATCATAAGTATAACGGATGCCATTCCCAAGTATCACAAGTATAAGGGATTCCATTCCCATGTATCACAAGTATAAGGGATTCGATGTCCTTGTATCTTAAGCTTAAGGGACACCATTGCAATGTATCATAGGTATAAGGGACCAAATAGGCTTTATAAACTATTAACATTTCACTTTAATAAGGGTGTAACCATTTTATCCATTTAATCACATGACATGGTTGTACCACCCAATTATCAGTCAAATACTTATAGTAATTACATTTATGAGTCAATATATAACCATATAGAAGATTTTTTGGCCACATAATCAGTTATAATACCAAGGGGTGGTAATGTGGGCACACCTCAAAGGGTATAAATAGTTAAAAGGAGCTTATCCCAACATGAATAAGGGGATTCTAGGTCATATGTATCAATTCTATCAATTTAAATAAAGGTTAAGTGTATTTTTAAGGAAATGAATTGATGATTTGGTGTGTGGTATCACAAAACATAATATAGAGAAACAAGACATTAGGGATAAATACTAGACCACATACCTTTTGCCTATGAATGAACACTCATCCAGTATCGACTTTTGGTTTGGCCTAGATCGGAATAAAATGAAAAAGTGTACAAACTCCCTGAAAATAGGGAATACAATATCACACCAAAATAACTCCATCGGTATTAAGAAAAACAATTAAATAAGATAAAGAAATGAAGATCTTACCGGTATCTATCCAACGTGATAGACAGATATTGAATTGGAATTTAGATGGAAATATGGGATCAAATCCTAGATGTAGTCCAAAAGAGGAGATTCAAGGGAGGGAGGAAATGTGTGAGTTAAAGTAAAGGGATTCTCTCTAAAAAAATATTCCCTACCTTTATTAAAAAATCATGCCCATGGAATTTACATGGAATGTAAACTTTACACATTATGTAATTCTTGGGATTTTTCCTCCAAGGAGAAAACCATTACTTGCTATGAAAAGGGTCTTTCCAGACCAATACATGTCATGTATTTGATACACATCATGTATTTTCCCTATATCTAGGCTCCATCCCCACTAAAATTTTCCTTCTAAAGAAAAACTAACTAGAATTAATGAATGGTTTCTGGATTTAATATTAAATAGAACACCAATAATAGTTTAAAGAAAATTAAAGGATTTATATAAGATATGAAAAACTGGGTTCTTACATAGAATCGCATGGTAGAGTTTTATGATTCCATGGTCAAAATCCTTAGTAATATGTTTTACGACACCTTAGTGATGATCTATAGTGACATTTTTAATAATTTATCAATGTTTATATTGTCACCACATTTCAATGTTATTCCTCATGTATTTATGATCATGTTATGAGTCATGTGCATAAGATCATGTTATGCATCAAATACGTATGATCATGTTATGTCTCATAAAATTATGATCATTTCATTTTTCCTGTTCTTATGATCATTATATAACTCTTTTCCTCATGTTAATAATCTCATATTGTGTCTCATGTTTTACACATGATGTTCATTTAAGATTTGTTTTCATTGTTAATCCCTTATTGGGATTTTTAGATCACCATTTTATTATGTTTTCCCATTTCCCCAAGAAGTGCAATGAAAGGGATCTATATAAGTAAATTACATGTGTGGAGAATATTTGTGGAAGAAATTTGTATTATACCATGTGTTTATTTGTAAATATACTTATTTCCTAATGACACTAAACTTTTGACCTTGGGATTTTGTTGTAATTCATGTAATGTATTAATAAGTATGTATGTTTAGAACCAGATCCAAAAGTGAGGGTATGGGGAATCATAGTCGGTATCAGTGAAAATTTTGGTTATTTTTTGTAATTTTGATTTAGAATATTCTTTTATATATCCTTAGGTAAATATTTTTTTCATAAGATAACTAGATTAAGTATGACTAGTATTCCCCTGTAAGACTAATTTTTCCCAGGTATTCATAATATTTCCTTTCTATATGTAACATTTAAGTGAACAATTGGGTTCAGTAAGTATAATTCAACGGGTAAAATTGTCAGGATGAAATTTCTATAAGGAAGTAGAATGTAACAAGTTGGAAATTCCTTTATGTTATTAATAGAAGCACTTTTTATTTTATGATGAATGTTTTATAATAGAATCACATATAAAGACTATTATATTTAAACATTAAACATCATGCATAGATATGAACTAATAAAACAAGGAACAATAATGGTATATACACATTAAATAATAGTACATTTTCTAAAAAAATCCATAGGTTTGAAATCCCCCAAGAATATTTCCCCTACCATAAAGATTGTAAAAAGAAAGATATGCATTAAAAAAATAATAGACATTATCAAAGATATGTAAGAAATTTTATAAGAAGTTTAATGAGTGATAAAGAGATAATTGTGGTTTATTTATAAGGAAATATGATTGTTATGCATGTGGAATTCTAGATAATATAGATGAGGGGCATTATGACCATTAATCAATAAGACGAATGGTCATTATTATTGTTGTTGGTATAATGAAGTGACTATTTGGATTATTTTATGATTGTATTTTTGGAAACTATAAAAATATTTAATTTCAATTAAAATTTTGTTTTATGATAAATTTATATGTTTTAAATAAATTTTATTTTCACTAAAATTTTCTTATAAAACACATTTAGATGATAATATAAATTAACAAAGCCCTAAATAATTTTTATAATGGTCATAAAGTTATTTATGTCATAAAAACTATTAAATTCCAATAAATATGGAATTTTATTAAAAAGATAAAATTATCATCATTAGAGTGTTATTTTAATAAAATAAATATCATTTTGGGATTCATCAAATCAAAATTAGCTTAATGAGAATTTATGGTAATTTTCTAAAAAAGTTTATTTTTTGAGTAAAAAGTGAAAATGAAGTTTTTAAGAAATCCCATAAATTTTATGATATAATCATGATTTAAAAAATATTAATCCTTAATATTGATCAAGATTTATTTAATTAATAACATAATACATAATTTTTTTCTTTTATAAAAACATTCTAAGAATTTTGAAAACCATGATTTTATCTTTTCTAGAAAATTGTTTTTATGAGTTATACCTGTATCATATTAGAATTGATTTTTATCAATTTTTTTAATTGAATAAAGTAAAATGGATTTAATTTTTGGAATTATAATTTCCAAATTATGTACTAAGGTAAATTTTATTTTTAGACACAAAAAAATTATTGTGGTAAAAAAAGAGTTTCCATGGTATAGATAAAATAATATAAATGGTTAGAATTAAAAGGTAAAGACATAATAAAAATAAAAATGACAACATTAAATGGGGGTTAATGTCATAAATTAAAGTTTATAGTGTTAATTATAAACCAAATTCATTGAATTTAATTCCACACAAAATTGGTTAGATTAAAATAAAAAATAATCATTATTTAATATCTTAAAACCACCCCTCCTCAAGTATAAATACCCATCATTACCTAATCACTCTAAAAAAAGCCATTGGTCATGAATATTATCTGAATTCCCCTCTTAATATTCTATCCAAGGTTTTTTTAAAAGTTCTAAGGAGTATTTCTCTGGCTTTAAGAAACTTTCTCCTAAGGTAAGGGATTTCCTCCTCTACTTTTTTTATTCAAGTACTTATTTCATATAATACATTTTATTCCCAATTTATTATGATATAAAGTGTTTATAAGCACCCCCATTTTTATTTATATGATTTATTTTTAATGATATATTTATTTTACCTCTCATTAAACTTGTAACATGATTCCTTTTGTGTACCCTTTACGCTGTTGAAAAAATGGTTCCTCATAATTTCTATTGAGATCCCTTTTAAATTTCTTTTCATTTAAACATGAAATGATATTATGCATCATTTTTATAATTTAATTAATATTTTATCAATGGTATATCATAATTACTTGTCATTATACTACATTCACAAGCCGTTATAATGCTCAATATTTCCCATAGCCATAAAATCATCCTAAATTTGATAAAGAAAAGTGTGTGGTTTTCCTAGCAATGACATCCCTATCTAGATACTACAAGTGGATGTGGATATAGAATGGTTATACCTATGGATAATAACCCTAAAAATTTTACATTTTATTTTAATATAATCGTCACCTGGTGCACGATAATGGTCCTTGTTTCACACCTGGTTTGACACTCCCAGAAGTTTTATTTAGATAATTCACATGCGCTTTATGAGCCATAATGAAGGATTAGAATATATGGATTAATATACACCTTTAATTGATATATATATTCCATGAATGTAACCTCCAATATTTATTTTCATTTTTTCATTAAATAGGGGTATTACCCTCTACATTATTAACATCCTATAATTTATAAAGCTGATTGTTAGATATTCACCAAGATAACTGCATGAATCCATTTAAAGGGTTTCGTTCCCTACCAATTTGTAAAAAAATATTCATGTTATATTTCACTCTCTATATTTCCCATGGATTTTTCCTTTATTATCCATGTACATATTCTTATTTATACATGGTATTGTGGAAATGTGATATCTATAGAGAATGATCCATCAATGCCTTTATCTTTCCTTATAATCATCTATGAATAATTTTTCTCCCAATTCTTTTCCCTTGTGGATAATCTTTCATGATTTATCTGATTAATTGGTTTTCACCAATAAACTCATTCACTTATTAACTAGTGAAATTATTGACTAAATTGAATACCATTTATTATATATGGTGTAAATACCCTATGATTCATTATCTTGATTTAAGGGTATTTGAATAGAGATACTTAGTTTCATTAGACTCCCATTTATTTTCCACAGGTTTATTATAGATATATGTATTTTTCTTTATATGGAACACATGAATTAAGGCATGTGAAGGGTGAAACCTAATAGTGCTCTAATACACAAGGTAAATAATTAATCTCTATAGATGACATGTTTATGATACCTTGGAAGCATTCTGTGGTAATTTTTTATGATACCTTGGTCAAAATCCTTGTTAATACGTTTTATGACACCATAGTGATCATTTATGGTGATATGTTTATAAATTTATCAATGTTTATATTGTCCCCACATTTCCATGTTATGTATCATGTATTTATGATCATGTTATGCCTTATATACTTATGATCATGTAGTACATCATGTAATTATGATCATGTTATTCCTCGTGTGCTTATGATCATGTTATACCTCATGATCTTATGATCATGTTATGACTCGTGTACTCATGTTTATATTCTCATATCATGTCTTATGTTTTACTCATAGTTTTTTTAAGATTTGTTTTAATTTTATGTCCTTTATTGGTCTTTTTAGCTCGCCATTTTCTTATGTTTACATATTTTCCCAAGAATTTCAATGAACGGGATATGTATAAGTAAATTACATGTGTGGATAATATTTTTGGAATAAATTTTTATTGTACCATGTGTTTATTTATAAATGTACCTAGTTCCCAAAGATGCCAAAATTTTGATCTTGGGAGTATTTTTTAATCCATATGATGTATTAAAAAGTATGTATGTCTAGAACCAGACCCGGAAGTGTGGGTCATGGGTGTCTCAAAGATGGGTAAATCACTTAGTTCAATGGTGCTTTGTTTATAAATGTTATTTTATATGTTCAAGGTGTTTGATAAAATTACATTGATGGTTTTCAAAATAAAAATGATCGGTTCATGGTGGTTTATGCCAAATAAAATTTATAAAGTGAATGGTTCTTTATTTAAAAATGGGTTTTTATATTTTAAGAGGTTCCCATGTAATAAAAATAAGCTTCCTTATTTATAAAGGGTTTTCCTTATTTTTATAAAAGTGGTTACTTTGATTTAAAGAAACCACATTGTTTAAAAAATGTGATCTTCACATTTTAAAATATTTTCAAGTTTTTGAAAAGAGGTGTGTGTGTCCTATGGATTTTGTTGTTTTGGGTTAATCCTTTGTTTGATTGGGATTGTTGATCCTTTAGTGTGGTTTATGTGTTTTCAAGAATTTACCTTTTTTGAAGATGGTTTTGAAATAGGATATTTAAAGTTTTATTTTAATTTTTATTTAGTTTTATGCATGATTTACTTTGGAATTTCATTTAAGTTTAAAATGGAATGTAAAAAGGGTTTTCAAAAGCATGTATTTTATAGGTATAAAGAGAAGGCTCATTTCTAACCTTGAGTAAATGTGGTTTAATGATTTATGGTTACACCCTGGTTGAGCTCCATTGTTATCCTTTGATTATACTTATGTGCATGTGTTAATGTTATATTAATAGTGATCCATGGTTATGTGGTTTTAATGAGAGATGATTATTGAAAAGGATATATTGGAAGTGGAAAATATATGATTAATGTGTTGTAAAACCTTTAGGATTTATGTTTATCATGTGATTAATTTTTTTTTTAGAGTGGTACACCTCTGTTATCTCTGACATGAGGAACTCTAGGCTACTAAGTGTGGATTCAAGGTATTTTGGACATGCTAGTTGAGAGTAACACACTATCTATTATCTCTTAGTTGAATGTTATGACCTGGATAAGGGGGTTGTCACTAATTATACTAGTTTAGAGTGATTTGGGGGATGAGTTATGTGACTATTAACCTATTGACAGTTGGTTCTATAACACCCCTATATTTTGAGAATTTTTTTTCATATTAATTTAATCTTTTGATATAATTCAATTCACATAACACTGAAAATAGCTTTTCACTAAGTAAAAAATTCCTTCCATATGCAACACCGAACTTTAATACATTACATGAAACATCAGAATGGCATATGTTACACTCAACATTGAGTAGTAATATGATACATGCAACACCTACTTGGCGTATGTTACACGTAACACTGAGTTAGCATATGATACATGCAACACTGAGTTTCTAAGAAACATCATTTTATTGTCTAAATAAGATAATAATAACCTAGCCATTAAACATAGTTATATTAATAGTAATAAGTACTTTTCAAATATTTTTTATAATCAATTTATATAAAAAAACATATTGATAATGAAAGATAATATTTTTGGTGAAGTCTTCTTTATGTTAAAAATATCGTTCTCTTGAATGGGCCACTTTTAATAATAAAATTAATTTTAGACACATTTATAAATTTAATTTGATAAAATAAGATTTATTTTTTTAATTAATAATTTCAAAATTATCCTAGGGTTAATTTTTGGTATTTTTAGAGAAACTTCATTTTTTTATGAATAGTGAAAATACTGTTTTTTAGTTAAAACTGCCTTTTGTATAATTAATTATTAATGATAAATGATATTTTAAATGTGTTTTAAGGTACCATTATATAAATATTAAATATAATAATAAAATTAAATTCATTATAATCAATTTCACTTTGAAACTGAATATAAAATCTTAACAAACTTTTGAACTTTTTCTTACTTTAAAACCCTGTTATTTCATCCCGTCTGCGGGATTAGCAATAATCTTAATGTTTCCACTTCTGTAAAGTGAATTTAAAAAATCTTAAATACACAATTATATTAAATATAATATTTATATTCTAACAATACCATGTTAATTTTTGACCAACATGATTAGTAAAAGTGATTAAAATTAATCACAGCGGTTAAGGCCAAATAAAGCTTAATTAGCGACTAAACCTTAAATTTAAGGGCCCAAATCACCTATAAAGTTGTCCAACACCCATTTTATGTCCATATATTGTCTATATACCTTCTATTATTTAGTGTTTTTGGTTTTTTATGACTTTTTTTTAATGTAATAACATGTTCACACCAACCTTGTTTTTAGAAATTCCAAATGAGTCATTTTCCTTCCCTATAAAAGGCCACCGCCTATACCCATTTATCACACCTATAAAACCTTTTAATTTTATCCAAGATCTGAAAAATTATCCTCCAAAAAATCATAACTTTACCTTAAATCATACCTTTGTTCAAAAATCATCTCAAGGAATCATTTTGGCATTAAAAAAAGGAGTTACCCGATTTAGAGGTAACGTCTTCTCTCAAGATTCTTTGCATTATTTTCCTTATCCACCCCTCCACTATATTTATTACATTATTATGTGAAAAAACCAGTATCCTCTATATAATAGTATTTTTTTATAAAAAAATTATGACATACACTTACACACACCTCCATCTAATGGATGTTGAACATACTGTTTCTATGTACAGTGAACTACTGCCTCATCAAACGATGATTGTCCATTTCTCTTTTACCACCAATTATAGTGTCCATTATGATAAAAATTTTATTTATATATGTAATATATTATATGTATTATTTATTTAATATTATTTATTCATTTTACAATGAATTTTTTTTTTACCTTCCAGTTGGTGTTAATATGATAATCTCGTTTGAGGAAGTATGGAATGTCGCCCCCTCAAAGTGATGTGATTCAATCACACTCCATGTGGAATGTATTAAGGATGGGTTTAGTAAAATTATATGATATATATAATATATTAATTCTAATTTAATAAATATATATATATACATATATATATGTCAATTACATACTTTCATTTAATACGATAATAAAAAACGGAAAATAGTGTTCATGCGTACGTATGGCTTACCATCTCCATGAACAGTGTATTCGATTTCATAATTCTTTATGATATAAATTATTATAATGTTAATATAATAAATATATATGATATTTATATAATTATTTACATTATTTAATCATGATATAATTTTAAGGACCAATGATATAACAAATTAAGACACATGCGAAGAATAAAGCGAATATTACCTGAAGTAAAACATTAACATAGGATCATTAAGAATCGGGTAATATAAGTTCATAATAAAAAAATGTATGGTATTATGTATAATAATATTATTCTATGAAATATTTATAATAAACATATATTTATTATATAGGAATCTTGTATGAGTACGATGAGATTCAAGACACAAGGTAAAAGAATTTCATCTCACTTTAAATTTTCAGGAGATAAATTTTATGTTTTCCACTCTATAAATTTGTGTGGTGTATGTACTTCCTATGATTTTATTATTTGTATATTTTACTTAAATTTATGTGTATTTACATTCCCATTTTATGATATTTATTTTATGGGGTATAAGTTTCAAAAGTTACCAAATTGGTAAAAATGTTTTGTCTCAATTTTCATTCTTTGAGACTCATGTTTTGTTATGACCATAAAATCTTTTTTGAAGTTCATATACTTCCATTTTACAATACATATAATTAATATCAATATTTTTATGATATTATATACTTAATTTAATTTAATTTCCTTACATATAGAGCATGATCCCAAGATACGAAGTTATAAGAGTTTTTTTAGATAATCTCACTACTTTTCGAGATTGTTTATGTTTATGATTCCTTTGATGAAATAATATGATCCATATCTCAATAATATTCATGATTTTACTTATCCTATATTATTTCATGATATAATAATGTATTGGTACCATTCTCTACTCTTTGTTACATAAGATAGTTAAGAAAGTGTTATTAGTAAAGTTTGACTTTACCCTTTCTTCGGTCGGAAATCTAGGTTTTCTAAAAAGGGTTTCCAAGATTATTTTACCATTATACGATAAGATTTAAAAGAAATTTTTACCCTTTTTATTTTACCAATCTCTTCAAGGGAATCTTCTTTTAAATTTCTAAACAAGGCACTTTTCTATTCTTTTTACCATGTAAAAAGAATGTTCTTTTTACATTGTACGGCATGTATGGATTTACCCGCCTCCATTACTTGAAGCTCACTTTGCATTTTTTTAAAGGTTTATATTTAAGAAAGAAATTTAAAAGTTATCTCAAAGTAAAAATGTTTTCAAAATGGTTTCCAACTTATTTTAAATGTTTTAATGGAAAACTATTTTCAAAATGTTTTCAAGACTTATTTATAAGTTTTCAAGGTCTTTTCAAAGAAATGTATTTCAAAAAATTTTGAAGATTATTTCATAAGATCTCAAGAAAATTGATTTTCAAAATGTTTTCAAGATTCTTTTATAAGTTTTAAAATTATTTTAAAATAACTTTTTTCAATACTTTTTTAAGCTTCTTTTATAATTTTTCAAGAGAAATGGTTTTTAAAAAGCTTTCAAGCTATTTTTATAAGTTTTGAAATTATTTTCAAAGAAAAACGTTTTAAAATGTTTTGAATCTTATTTTATAAGTTTTCATGGAAAAATGTTTTCAAAATGATTTCACAAGTTTCAATTTACTTTTTAAGAAAATAATTTTCACATGGTTTTATGTATTAAAAATCCTTATTCAAACAAGAAAGGATATTTTCCTCAAGAAATATTTTTAGAGTATATTTCAAAATTATTTTCCATATAAGATTTTATATATTGATGTTACCCATGCCTTTATAGGAAATGATATAAAGGTTAAATTCATATCCTTTCTATGTTTGAGTAATGCTTAATTCCACGGTCTTTATGAAACCCATTTATTATTCATTGGTAATATGTTTATAAAACTCGTTTCTCTTTCATGGGTTATATGCTTTTGAAACTCGCTTCTTTTCACAGGTTATGTTTATGATAAAATGATTATGAAACCTATCTCTTTCCATAGGTTATGATATGTTTACATGTTTATGATACCCATTTCTTTTCATGGGTTATGATATGTTTATTTATGATCTCGTGTAACATGTATGTATGATTTCATTATGTGAAGGGTGGTACCTATATCTCTCTCCAATACATTGGGCAAAGATTTATATCTCATGAGATAAAATAGGGTTGGAATGAGTGTTACTCAGTTCAGTAATATAGGGCTGGAATGTGGGTTACTTAGTTTAGTAATATAGGTCTAGAACGAGGGTTACTCAATTCAGTAATATAGGGTTGGAATGGGGGTTACCCGGTTTAGTAAAGGAATTTTTACAGTAATATGGTCTTGGAAATGATTCCTGGGATACTATGGAAGTCATTATATGCTTATGTTTTTCCAAAATTCCTTATTTTATTCCTATGTTATGCTTTCATATATTATGTTCTTTATTTCATTACGATTCATGTCTTATGAACTGCCAATATTTATGTCATGATATCTATTATGTTCTTTCATATGTAGGGTATGATCTTATATCTTCATGATCATGTTTTCATGCCCTTATTCTCATGTTTATGCTTACATGTCTCCCTTGTTTACCCTTACTGATTATTTGAGCTCACCCATTTATGTTTCCTTTCCCCCAGGTTATAAAGATATGTACTATATTTGTTATGTCTGAGAAGGATTCTAGTTAAGAAGAACCTAATGGGAGATGATGTATCTCACTTATGTACCAGTGTTTGTGTTTCCATGTTTCCAAAGGAACTATACAAACTACGGTATTTGGGTTTCTATTTGTATAATGTTTAACTATTTTACAAATGTAATGTAATGTTAATGTTTGAAAAGATAGGGTTGATATAGTTAGTATAAAATCAAAGGTATATTTCACATTTTGAAACTATGATAAGAAAACCATAGTGATATCCCTATGTATATTTCTAAGTATATGTCTAAGGATATCTCTAAGGATAAGTATAAGGATGAGTTAACATTCAGGAAAATTTCCAAGAATGTTTTTGAAGGATAAAGTGAGTTTTCCAAAAAATGCATCCCTATATAGATACTACAAGTAGATGTGGCTCTCAAACAGATGTTATTAGGTGTATTAACTCTAACAAGATGTTCTAGTCTTGAATTAGGGTAATCTGGTACATGACAATGGTCCTTGATGCACACCTAGTTTGACACTCCCAGGGGATATTCTTTGGTAATTCCCAAACTCTTCATGAACCATCATGATGGATTTAGATATAAGTTATCTATGAATAACCTAGGATAAACCTAATTTGTCATAGATTATGGAAGGTTTAATGATTTAGACTTCCTGTAAGTAATTATTTTTATAACTATGTGGTTTTTTTATGATAATCAATGCACATACTATGCTTCTGGTTTTATTCAGTGGAGGGAACTGAAATGAATTGGTTTAATATTGAATGTGATGGATTATTTTCTGATGAGAAGTCTGGTGGAACGATCACTGGAGTGAAAGATATTGTGATCATGCCTAATTAGTTTTCAAATAATATGATTAACAATGTTTCCCTTAACCAACTCTTGGACTCACCAGGGAAGATAAAGAAGGAGTTCACAGAGGGTTAGGGTAATGGAGACCATATAAGAAAGAAGTTTTGATTTAATTTATGTCAAGAATGTGGAAAGAATCACCTAAGTGAATGTCTTAGAGGAACAATAAGGTGTTTTGAATGTGGAAAAGAAGGACAAAAATCAAGTGATTTCAAGTTAAAAATTAAGAGTTCTATTAACTAAATGGATGGGAATTTTGGTCTCCCTAAGTCTTTATCAAAGGTTAAGTGTTTTAAGTATGAATAAAATGGTCATTATACAATACAATGTCATGAGAGGGAAGGTCCTAAAGATAATAAACAAGGTGGTGCAAGTAATGGTTACATTGTTGATAATGAAGAGACTATGGATTAAATGTTAAGGAATAAAAATTATTGTGTAATTGGATGAGGTAGCCTTATTAATGGAATAAGGATGAAGTGGAATAATCAATGTTTTTATGTATTTGGATTCAACAATTATAAATTATGAAATATAGAAGGATTTTTCTACTTACATTTTCACTTAGTATTTACAAGTTTATGTTTGAATGGTGAAGGGAATTAATGATAAGGTGATATATTGACTAAGGAAAGGTAACCCTTGATATGTTATTTATGTTAAGATAATGTTGTACATATATAGATATGTGTGATTTGGATGAGTAAATTGGATAGTATTGATTACCTTAGAACTAATTAAGGACTTTTTTATAGGTGATTTATGCTCTCACTGATTAAGTTTACAAAATTTTTGTATTTTATGAGTAACTCCAATAGACATTGTAATGAGGAAACATACATGTTTTCCAAAAGGATTTATGGTAATTTAGGTTATTACCATGTTTCAAGAGAATATGTGATGAGGTTATTCACATGTTTGGAATATGACAACCAAGAGATACTTTTTGATATACAAGGTAGTCAATGTTAATCTTATTTAGTGACTCTTTTTATTAATTTTGGATTTTCACCTTTGATAAAGGCTTATAAGGTCAACCATCTATGAAAAGTTTATGTAAAACTTCAAAGGAATTATATGTGCACTGAGTTTGTATTGAAAACCTTGGTTAAAAGGATAATTAGTGATTAAAATTATATAAAGGATTTCCATCTTATATATTATATTATTTTGGTTTTAAAAATAGTACATCATGTATGTCGGGTGATAAAAAATAAAGTCTGGCAAGGCCGCAGGTCTTGAACCCATGACTGAAGGATGATAAGGGTTTCAATCCAACCACTAGTCTATGTGATTTCCTAGTTAATGTATATTTATTTGTAATGAATAAATATTTATAATGAACTATTAGTGTTACTTTTTATTTAAATTCATGTTAATAGACAAATAGTTGGACTTTTCATTCTTTTATGGACCTTAAGATTCGGTAAAGGAGTATTTTAGTTTTTTATGCATAAAAGATAATTTTTGGACATTAATTCCATGCGGTAATGGATGTATTATAATTTTTTCAAATAAAATTCCAAGAATGAAATTTTTTATATAAATTTATCAATAATTACTCAACATTCTGAAAGTGATCAAAAAATTGTTGTCTTAATACCTTAATTTTCATTGAGCTGGTGGCCTTTTAAATCATCACAGATTTATGACTTAGAGAACCCCAACTTTCCCTTGATCATTCACTTGTTTGTGATTGATGACCTCAATAGATCCCTTTAAATAATTTTTTTTTCCTCCATATCCAATAATAACTCCTAATCTATGTTCTCCTATGTGAAAACCCAATTATATGTTACTTTGGGTAACCGTTATGGTTCCAAATTTACTTTTTTAAAGGAAATTTTAGTAATCATTTTTACGATGTGGGTTTCTATGAATGAAACTTCAAATTATTAAAACTTTGATAAACCAAAATAATTTTTAGGGAAAAATTCATTTCAATGGGGGTAGAATTTTACACCGTAAGATTTGGAGAATTTTTTTCGAATTAATTTAATCATTTGATATATTTTATTTCACATAACACTGAAAGTATAATTTAACTAAGTCAAAAATTCCTTTCACATTCAACACCAACTTGTAATACATTACACACAACACCTACATGTCATATGTTATATGAATCATTGATTTATCATATGATACATGTAACACCGACTTGGCGTATGTTACACGTAACACTGAGTTGGTTATGATATACGCAACAGTGAGTTTCTACAAAACATCATTTTATTGTCTAAATAATATAATCATAACCTATCCATTAAACATAGTTATATTAATAGTAATAAATACTTTTCAAATAATTTTTATAATCAATTTATATAAATAAAACATATTTACAATGAAAGATAATATTTTTGGTAAAGTCTTTTTATGTTAAAAATATTGTTCTCTTGAATGGGCCACTTTTAATAATAAAATTAATTTTAAATACATTTAGAAATTTAATTTGATAAAAAAAGATTCATTTTTAATTCATAACATTAAAATTAGACTAGGGTGAATTTTTGGGATTTTTCTGAGAAACTTTATTTTTGATGAATAGTGAAAAATACTGCTTTTTAGTTAAAAACTTCCTTTTGTATAATTAATTATTAATTATAAATGATATTATAAATATTTTTTAAGGTAAAATTAGATAAATATTATATATAATAATAAAATGAAATTAATTATAATAAATTTCACATTGAAACTGAATATAAAATCTTAATAAACTTTTGATATAAGGCCCCAGCCTTAAACCTTACTTAATCTTGAGTTATTACAAGATTACACATTAAGGATCTTTTCGGGTTTAGTGTTTTAGAGAATTAGATCATAAAACTTTCATTACATTCCACATATAAACAAAGTGGTTACATAAATATAGTATTCTTATTTCCCATCAATGGAAACATATTTAAAATAAAACATGGATTCTTTCATGAAACTTCCTTGACACTATCATCATATCATGTACCTTTCCCTTGACCTGTGAAAAACATTTCAAAAAAACTTGGGATGAGCATAAAAAGCTCAGTAAGGGATATAGAAATATGGAAAGGAAACATGGGTATATATATACATAATAATGAAATCATACTTTACCCATAAAACATAAGCACTTTAACATACCTCATCAAATCATGAATAAATCATAAAAATCATAAGACATAAAGGTAACTTGAGGCATTCATAACATTCTTACGTAGGAGTAACCCTCTTGGTTACGTTTGGAATACCCATCACAGTATATTCCCTAAATCTCTTCAGAGAAACCTTAACGTTACACTCCTTCGCATTACCCAATGCATTGGAGAGCTATATCGGGCTCACCCGCCCTTAGTTTATCACGGAACCACCCATATTCATAATAATTCCCAAGAACCTCAACATAATCGTATCACATAAAACATGCATAAAGGAAACATAACATTTCCACCTTTCAATCACAAGATATCAATACAACACATTGATATAAAAATATTATGAAAACCATTTTCAATACCAAAATAAAAGAAAATTAAAACATGGTATTTATTTTTCTTTTAAAAAGAAGGTATGGCTTGTAGAGGAAGCCTAAACTCAAATAACGGTCACAGCAGCGGAGAAGTCGTTGTCGCCGCATACGTACGACAAAAACATTCCCTTTTGTCGTTTAGTAAAATGTTTCGTATAAAAAAGATGCCTTTTGGATAAACGTAAAAGTCAAATGGGTTTATACACCGTATAAAAGAAGTTTGTGTATAAAACAAAATATGCCTCAATGAAAGGAGATTGAGAAGAAGTCCCATACAAAGACAGTATCCTTGGATTAAGGATAAATCAGTTACATAACTATGTGTGACAAACGAATACACGAAATATAAGTGGGTATTAAGTGTAAAACAATCAGAGGACATTCACACATAATCATAGGATGACATATTCAAGGTTTACAAGTTTATACCAAAGAATCGAAATTGGGTTAAGAAGTTCCCTTGCAAAAATTAGACAGCCTAACGGCGTCACTTCAAAATTCAGAAAAAGAGTTTATGAGAGATAAAAAGGGTATCTCATCACTTGGACATAAAATTTACATCAATAAGGATATAGAAGAACATATCCCAAAATAATATTATGTCAATTAAAAGACATAACAAAATAAGTCTTTTAAAAAGAGGAGGGTGAAAGGTTCCCTTACCGACATGGGTATCTTTCGAAACATATGCCCCATGAAAGAAGGACAATACAACATTGATGTAAATACTCATAAAAGAAAGAATATTAAACAATGAGTAAAATAATAGTCAGTACATACACCACTCAAAGGAAATTGTGGCAAATGTAGCATAAATATCACGGGAATAAAAGTGAGATGAAAAATCCCTTACGAAAACTCGGCAGCCTAACGGCGCCACTTAAAACTTCCAAAAACGGATTGATGAGATTAAATAGGGTATCTCATCACATTACAGTAAAATGTACAGAAAGAGGAATATAAAAGAACATCCCCCATCATAACAAAGAGGATCTTAAAAGAAGTGACATAAAGGAGAGTACTTAAAGAGAAAGAGAGAGGTTAGATCTCTTACGAAAATTCAGCAGCCTAACGGCGCCACTCAAAACTTCCAAAATGAATTGATGAGAGAGAATAGGGTCTCTCATCATATGAACATAAAAATTACAGTAATAGTGATATAAAAGAACATCCCAATAACAAGAAATATGAGCTTAGAAGGAATGACATAAAAGAGTGTACTTAAAAAGAAAGAGAGGAGTAGGATCCCTTACCTCAGGTCCGACTTGACTCGGTCGTTCTTTAACGTCCTGAATAATAAACTTGAGTTAATTTCCACTTTATTAAGAACCTTTTTCTAGTTAATTATTCTTTTTAGATCACTTATTTCCATGTTATAATCATAATGTAATCATTTAAGTTAATAATGTTTGTTTTGTCGATATTTGGTTCTTAAGTCGAAAGTGGACTTCTTACAATTACATGTTGTTCGTGTGGTCAAATGTTCATTATATCCAGAATTATATTCATGATTTGGATATCATATATATCATATATATCCATAATATACATGTATTTATAATATTACATAATCATTTAGAGGTAATAAATGAAATGCACCGTTCATGGAGACGGTAAGTCGTACATACGCATGAACGCTACTTTCATTTCTTTGTCATGTTAATGAAATTAAAACTAAATGAGAGGTATGTATATTTTAATTCCAGAATTATATTCATCATCTATATGTATCATTAATCATATATATCCATTATATACATGTACTTATAATAGTACATTACATTTGGGGATAAGTAATGCACCGTTCATGGAGACGGTAAGTCGTTCGTACGCATGAACGCTACATTCATTTCTATCTCATACTTTAATGGAAAGAAATAATAATGATATAGAGTTATATTATAATTCCAGTATAAAATCATATATAATAACATTAAATCCATCCTTTATACATCCCACGTATGGCATTAACGAATCACATCACTTTGAGGGGGCGGTAGTCCGCACTTCCTAAAATGAAGATATCGCGTATACCCATAATGGAAACCATAAAGGTATGTCATAAATGGAAAATACAGAAGCTTAAGTAAAACATAAACATATTATATATCATATATAAATATAGTGAAATCTTAATGGCCACCTTTGAAGGTTTTATATGAGTGTTGAACAATCATCGTTTCGTGAGGCAGAAATTTGCCATCCACGGAAACAGTATGTTCTTTAACCATTAGATATAGGTGTGTGTAAGTGTAGCTCGAATACTTCTTATAAAAACATCCTAGTATATTTAAGATACAGGATTTGTTACAAAAGAAATGAATAAAAAGAGTTTAGGGGGTTGGAGAGGAAAAATAAAACAAAAGGACTCAAAAGAAGACATTACCTTAAAATCAGGTAACTCCCTTTGGTTTGAGCTCAAAGGATTCCTTGGGAAGACTTCTAACCAAAGTGAGGCTTCAAGGAGTAAGATAGGGAAGTGGAGAGACAAAATTGGCAGGGTTTTGGCCGAGCCAAAGGCTTTGGAAGTGTGAGTAAGGAGGTAGAGGTGGGGGCCTTTTATAAGAGGAGAGGAGGGGCACTCTTGGAAAGTAAAGATAAGTTACTTTATTTTAAAATGAGTTTTGGATTAAAAAGGTCCCACATTGATATAATTCTAGGATACTGTGATAGGGGTTCTAAATCCACTCATCCAATTGATTTTTTCCATGTTTAGGTCTTAGATTTTACATTATCTTTCCATTTTATTTAAATCGTTAAATAATGAGGTCATCGCTGCATCATCATGATGTCATAAATAATTTAATTTATTTAATGTCTAAAAATTATAAAAAAAATACTATGATGTAGGAAATATTTTTAGCTTTCTAATTAATATTTATAGTCAAAAATCTGACTTGTATAACCCCATGTAAAAATTATTTAGTAAAATAACTCATGTTTGTGTCATTTTTACTTTAACATTAAATAAAAAGTTATTTATGTCATTTCCCAACCAAAGTGGCTCCATGGGGTCCCCAAGTTGACCCATGGCTTTTCTTGGTCGGCCATGACACATCCAATAAGGGTAGGACATGTGTCTAGGTCGTTTCATTTTATTAAAACATTATTCTTACCTTAAACTACACTAATTACCTCTAATCGCGATTAAAAACTTAATAAGTTACTATTCACCAAAAAAATTATTATAATCTCATTGAACCACATTTTACTTCTTAATAAAAACCATGTATGTCAGATTTTTGAAATTCAAAACACAAAGATGGAAAAATTTCATTTAAATGAAAAATCAGTTTTTATAAGTACCACTTAGTGGTTTCACTATTCATCAAAAATTGAAGTTTTTTTACCAAAAATTCACCCTAATCTATATTTGATACTCCGAATTAAAAAATGATGTCTATTTTAAAAAATTCAAATCATATAAGTTACATTAATTAATTTAATAAATAATTCCCATTGTCATGACAAATAGCGTGTTTTTATGAAACAATAAGTATCAAAAGATTGATACTAGTTTAAGTCCAATTTCAAAGTGAAATTGATTCCAACGACCACCATTGGATTAAATGGTAAAAATATATTCTAATTTCAATTTAAAACCAATTCAAAATATAATCTAATCATATAAATAAATTATATTAAAAAGTAGTTTTGATGTAAAATGCAGTATTTTTCACTATTCATAAAAAAATGAACATTGTCAGAAAAATACCAAAAATTCACACAAAGTAAATTTTGATGTCCCAATCATAAAGAATAAGTTTATTTTGACAAACATAGCTTATAAAATTTTCAAAAGATATATTTAAAAATGGTTTTCCATCAAAAGGCAGTAAAACAATCTTTTAAAAAATATTAGTGTATTCCATGCTTAAGATTGTATTTATTTTCATTTTAAGCCTCTAAAACACTATCTTAATCATTAATAGACATAGATAAAAATATCTATTATTCATTACTTACTTGGGATGTTACATCCTTCCCCCCTTTAGAAAATTGTGTCCCCACAATTTATTTACTTATCGAATAAATGGGGGTACTTATCCCTCATTGCATTTTCAGATTCCCATGTTGCCTCTTCCATCATGTGGTTTTTTCAAAAAACCTTTACCTGATTAATCACCTTATTTTGTAACACATGCTCCCTATGGTCAAGAATCTGGACCGGTTGTTCCTCATAAGATAGGTTCTCTTCCAGCTAAACTACCTCTGGACTCAAAACATGAGATGGGTCTGGCATATACTTTCTCAACATCGAAACGTGAAAAACATTGTGTACCTGAGATAAACTCAGAGGTAAAGCCACCCGGTATGCAACTGATCCAAATCTCTCCAGAATTTCATATAGTCCAATGAACCTTGGACTCAGCTTTCCTTTCTTACCAAATCTCATCACACTTTTCCATGGTGAGACTTTGAGAAAAACATGATCACCTACCTCAAAAGTTAGATCCTTCCTCTTGTTGTCTGCATAACTCTTCTACCTACTCTGAGCTGTTCTCATGTGTTTCTGAATCAGCTGAACTTCTTCTGCCATCTCTTCTACCAATTCTGGTCCCATCAACTTCCTTTCACCCACTTCATCCCAGAAATCTAGAGTTCGACACTGCTTCCCATATAATTCCTGAAATGGTGCCATCTGTATACTGGAATGAAAACTGTTATTATATGAAAATTCAACCAAAGAAAGATGTTGGTCCCAACTTCCCTGATAATCCATCGAACAAGCTCGTAGAATATCCTCCAATGTCTGAATTGTTTGTTCTAACTGCCCATCTGATTGAAGATGAAAAGTTGTACTAAAATTTAATTCAGTACCCAACGACTTCTGAAGGCCTTTCCAAAAGTTAGAAGTGAACCTGGGATCACGATCAGATACAATGGAGAGGGGAACTCCATGTAATCTGACTATCTCTTTAAGATACAAACAGCAAAGTTGATCTAGGGAAAAAGTATCTCGTATAGAAAGGAAATGATCTGATTTATTCAAGCGATCAACAATAACCCAGATTGCATTATTACCTCGAGATGTCTTCGGTAATCCCACAACAAAGTCCATGGATATATTCTCCCATTTCCACTATGGCACTGGTAAAGGCTGAAGCATCCCTTTCGGTAACTGCCGCTCTACTTTAACCTATTGACATGTCAAACACTTCACAGTAAAATCAGCAATATCTCTTTTCATTCCATCCCATCAGTAATACTCCCGCAGATCTCTGTACATCTTAGTACTTCCAGGATGAACTGAAAACGGAGAACTATGAGCTTCACATAACAACTCTCTCTTCAACTGTGAATCACAAGGCACACACAATCTCTTCCCAAATATCAAAACACAATCATTATCAATGTTAAATTCAGGTAACTTACCTTTCTGAACCAGCTCTACCTTTTTCTGCAACTCACTGTCTTGCTTCTATGATTGCTTGATTCTATCTGATAGAGATGATCTCACTGATACCTGAAACAAAACAGAAGAACTTCCTGTACCAACAACTTCTATGCCAAAGTTCATCAAATCCTTAACCAAAGGATCATGTTCCAAATGCAGCATTGCTAATGAAGCATTACTTTTTCGACTCAAAGCATCAGCCAGTTTATTTACTTTTCCCGGATGGTAATGAATTGTACAATCATAATCCTTGATTAATTCCAGCCATCTCCTCTGTCTCATGCTTAACTCTTTCTGAGTGAATATATACTTTAAACTTTTGTGATCAGTATATATTTCACACTTTACTCCATACAAATGATGCCTCCAAATTTTTAAAGCGAAAACAACAGCAGCTAATTCCAAATCATGTGTAGGGTAATTTACCTCATGAGTTTTGAACTGTCATGAAGCATAAGCAATTACCTGATCATTCTGCATTAGGACGCAACCAAGTCCTTTCAATGAATCATCACTGTATATAACAAACTTACCATTCCTGGAAGGTAGTGCCAAAACTGGAGCATTCACCAATCTTCTTTTCAATTCCTGAAAAAAATCATCACATTCCTTTGTCCAGATAAACTTAACAGCCTTTCGAGTTAGCTTAGTCATTGGACTAGATAACCGTGAAAAATTTCTAACAAACCTTCGGTAATAGCCTGCCAAACCAAGGAAGCTATGAATCTCAGTTACATTTGTGGGTCTTGGCCATTCTTCAACAACCTTTGTTTTTGCAGGATCAACAGTTATCCCATCTTTAGAAACAATATGACCAAGGAAAGAAATTTGTTACAACCAAAACTCACACTTGCTGAATTTTCCATACAGTTTCTTTTCTTTTAAGGTTTGAAAGATAACCCTTAAATGTCTTTCATGCTCCTCTTTACTTTTAGAAAACACCAAAATATCATCAATGAAAACCACCACAAACTTATCCAAGAACTCATGGAAAAATCTATTCATTAAGTCCATGAATACAGCAGGTACATTGGTTTTCCCAAAAGGCATTACTACAAATTCATAATGTCCATATCTTGTACAGAACGCGGTCTTTGGAACATCTTCTTCCTTTACCTTCAGCTGATGGTACCCCGATCTCAAGTCAATCTTTGAAAAATACTGAGCTCCCTGGAGCTGATCAAACAAATCATCGATATGAGGCAAAGGATATTTGTTCTTAACAGTGATGTTATTCAAGGATCTATAATCAATGCAAAGTTTCATTCAACCATCTTTATTTTTAACAAATAAAACAGGAGCACCCCATGGTGATGTGCTAGGTCAAATGAAACCTTTCTCTAATAAATCTTGCAATTGCTCCTTCAACTCTAAAAGTTCAATTAGAGCCATTCAATAAGGGGGTTTTGAAATTGGATTAGCATCAGAAACTAAGTCAACAGTAAACTCAACTTCCCGATCTGGTATTATTCCAGGAAACTCATCAGGAAAAACATCAGGATACTCATTTACCACTGGCACATCATTAATCTGAACAGTTCCTTTATTTTCAACGATGTGTGCAAGGTAACATTCATTTCCATCTTTTACAAGTTTCTTGGCCTCTTGATAAGTTATCAACATTAAGGGTTCATTCTTGTACACAAACTGAAAGTCTTTTTGAAAAGAAACTTCTTTATCTCTACAGTCAATCTTAGCATGGTAAATAGAGAGCCAATCCATACCCAGGATAACATCAAACTCTACTAGAGGTAGAACAATAAGGTTTGCAAGTAGGTTCTTTCCACGGATAAGAATAGGAAGATTCTTATAAATTCTTTTTGCCTCAATATTTCCCCCAGGTGTTTTTACCAAAAGTTCAGGAGTCATTTCTTGAGATGGTATTCCCATTTTACTAGAAAAGGTTTCAGAGATGAAAGAATGTGTAGACCCCGAATCAAACAACACACTGGCATAATCTGAAAGAACAAACAATGTACCTGATACAACTTCATTTGATGGCCCGACATCTACTGAAGTAGTTGCAAAGGATTTCACCACCCCTTTCTGCTTGTAGTCTAACTGCTTCCCATCACCCAAGCTCTTTGTCGGACACTCATTTGCATAGTGACCCATCTCATTGCACTTATAACATTTCACTAACTGTAAATCAAATTTGGTCTTACCATCACCCTAATCTTTTTTAGTGCAATCACGAGCCTTATGTACCATCTTACCACATCTATAGCACTTTACAGAATTCAGAAGACATTCCCCAGCATGCCTTTTTCCACATTTATCACAAACTGGAAACTTAGTTTTCTTACCATCAGACTTTTTTGAAGAATTCTTACCTTTCTCCTACCACCTCGGTCTCTTCTTCTGTTGGTTGTTATAGAACACTTGATCATCGGCAAACTCCATTTCCACCTTCTCATCACATCGAAAAATATTTTCATAACTTTTAAACTCACAAGAAGCTAATGCCCTTCGATATTTTGGCTTTAATCTTGAGTAAAAACGATTGATTTTACAATCAAGGTCTCGGATAAAATTTGGAGCATACCTTGCCAATCGATTGAACCTTTCTTCATAGGTAGCCACTAAGTCTTCCTCTTGCCTCAATTCCAAGAATTGCTTTTCCATCCTAAGTCAAACAGCATTAGGAAAATACTTCTTAAGAAACATACCTTTGAATTCATCCCAGTCGAGAGCATCAATCTCATCAGCGTCCCTGATATTTTTAACCATCGACCACCACTGATCTGCTTCACCCTCCAAATGATAAATAGCAAGACTAAACTTTTGATTTTCTGAACACCCCATGACATCAAAAATCTTCTCCAGTGCTTTAATCCACCCTTCAGCTAGCACAGGGTCAGATGATCCTCTGAATGATAGGGGATGTTGCCTCATGAAATGTTCCACCACTAACATGTTCCTCTACGGTTGATCTGGCTGATCTCGTGTATGGATACCACCGCCATTTATAGCTTGAGTCAACTGCACCATTACTGCAACAAACTATTCAGTTCCAATTCCGACCATCTCAGGATGCTGATTCGGAAGGTTATTTCCTTCTGCATGCCTTCCTAGCACTGCTTCCCTGTTTCCTCTATGGAAAACCATTCTGAACAAACATTTCTTCGATGAAGCAACATGGTAATCTTCAAATACTATATCACTTCAATTTGACCATAAAAAAAATATTTTTGGATAATCATTTAATAGAATTCTAACTCCTAAATTTATCTAAATCGACCTCTGATACCAACTATAAGGCCCCAGCCTTAAACCTTACTTAATCTTGAGTTATTACAAGATTACACATTGAGGATCTTTTCGGGTTTAGAGTTTTAGAGAATTAGATCATAAAACTTGCATTACATTCCACATATAAACAAAGTGGTTACATAAAGATAGTATTCTTCTTTCCCATAAATGGAAACATATTTAAAATAAAACATGGATTCTTTCATGACACTTCCTTGACACTATCATCATATCATGTACCTTTCCCTTGACCTGTGAAAAACATTTCAAAAAAACTTGGGATGAGCATAAAAAGCTCAGTAAGGGATATAGAAATATGGAAAAGAAAAATGGGTACATATATACATAAGAATGAAATCATACTTTACCCATAAAACATAAGCAATTTAACATACCTCATCAAATCATGAATAAATCATAAAAATCATAAGACATAAAGGTAACTTGAGGCATCCATAACATTCTTACGTAGGGAGTAACCTTCTTGGTTACGTTTGGAATACCCATCACAGTATATTCCCTAAATCTCTTCGGAGAAACCTTAACGTTACACTCCTTCACGTTACCCAATGCATTGGAGAGCTATATCGTGCTTACCCGCCCTTAGTTTATCATGGAACCACCCATCTTCATAATAATTCCCAATAACCTCAACATAATCATATCACATAAAACATGCATAAAGGAAACATAACATTTCCACCTTTCAATCACAAGATATCAATACGACACATTGATATAAAAACATTATGAAAACCATTTTCAATACCAAAATAAAAGAAAATTAAAACATGGTATTTATTTTTCTTTTAAAAAGAAGGTATGGCTTGTAGAGGAAGCTGAAACTCAAATAACGGTCACGGCGGCAGAGAAGTCATTGTCACCACATACGTACGACAAAAACATTCCCTTTTGTCGTTTAGTGAAATGCTTCATATAAAAAAGATTCCTTTTGGATAAACGTAAAAGTCAAAGGGGTTAATACACCGTATAAAAGAAGGCTGTGTATAAAACAAAATATGCCTCAATGAAAGGATATTGAGACGAAGTCCCATACAAAGACGGTATCCTTGGATTAAGGATAAATCAGTTACATAACTATGTGTGACAAACGAATACACGAAATATAAGTGGGTATTAAGTGTAAAACAATCAGATTAAATTCAAACATAATCATAGAACAACATATTCAAGGTGTACAATTTTATCCCAAAGAATCGAAATTGGGTTAAGAAGTTCCCTTGCAAAAATTAGACAGCCTAACGGCGTCGCTTCAAAATTCAGAAAAAGAGTTGATGAGAGATAAAAAGGGTATCTCATCACTTGGACATAAAATTTACATCAATAAGGATATAGAAGAACATATCCCAAAATAATATTATGTGAATTAAAATAAATAACAAAATAAGTCTTTTAAAAAGAGGAGGGTGAAAGGTTCCCTTACCGACATGGGTATCTTTCGAAACATACGCCCCGTGAAAGAAGGACAATACAACATTGATGTAAATACTCATAAAAGAAATAATATTACACAATGAGTAAAATAATGATCAGTACATACACCACTCAAAGGAAATTGTGGCAAATGTAGCATAAATCTCACGGGAATAAAAGTGAGATGAAAAATCCCTTACGAAAACTCGGCAGCCTAACAGCGCCACTTAAAACTTCCAAAAATGGATTGATGAGATCAAATAGGGTATCTCATCACATTACAATAAAATGTACAGCAAGAGTAATATAAAAGAACATCCCCCATCATAACAAATAGGAGCTTAAAAGAACTGACATAAAGTAGAGTACTTAAAGAGAAAGAGAGAGGTTAGATCTCTTACGAAAATTCGGCAGCCTAACGGCGCCACTCAAAACATAAAAAATGGATTGATGAGAGAGAATAGGGTCTCTCATCATATGAACATAAAAATTAAAGTAAGAGTAATATAAAATAACATCCCAATAACAAGAAATATGAGCTTAGAAGGAATGACATAAAAGAGTGTACTTAAAAAGAAAGAGAGCAGTAGGATCCCTTACCTCGGGTTCGACTTGACTCGATCGTTCTTTAACGTCCTGAATAATAAACTTGAGTTAATTTCCACTTTATTAAGAACCTTTTTCTAGTTAATTATTCCTTTTAGATCACTTATTTCCATGTTATAAACATTATGTAATCATTTAAGTTAATAATGTTTGTTTTGTCGATATTTGGTTCTTAAGTCGAAAGTGGACTTCTTACAATTACATGTTATTCGTGTGGTTAAATGTTCATTATATCCAGAATTATATTCATGATTTGGATATCATATATATCATATATATCCAGAATATACATGTATTTATAATATTACATAATCATTTAGAGGTAATAAATGAAATGCACCGTTCATGGAGACAGTAAGCCGTACGTACGCATGAACGCTACTTTCATTTCTTTGTCATATTAATGGAATTAAAACTAAATGAGAGGTATGTATATTTTAATTTAAGAATTATATTCATCATTTAGATTTATCATTCATCATATATATCCATTATATACATGTACTTATAATAGTACATTACATTTGGGGATAAGTAATGCACCGTTCATGGAGACGGTAAGCCGTTCGTACGCATGAACGCTACATTCATTTCTATCTCATACTTTAATGGAAATAAATAATAATGATATAGAGTTATATTATAATTCCAGTATAACATCATATATAATAACATTAAATCCATCCTTTATATGTCCCACGTATGGCATTAACGAATCACATCACTTTGAGGGGGTGGTAGTCCGCACTTCCTAAAATGAAGATATCGCGTATACCCATAATGGAAACCATAAAGGTATGACATAAATGAAAAATACAGAAGCTTAAGTAAAAAATAAACATATTATATATCATATATAAATATAGTGACATATTAATGGCCACCTTTGAAGGTGTTATATGAGTGTTGAACAATCATCGTTTCGTGAGGCAGAAATTTTCCATCCATGGAAACGGTATGTTCTTTAACCATTAGATGTAGGTGTGTGTAAGTGTAGCTCTAATCCTTATTATAACAACATCATATTATATTTAAGATACTTTAGTTGTTACAAAAGAAATGAATAAAAAGATTTAAGGGGGTTGGAGAGGAAAAATAAAACAAAAGGACTCAAAAGAAGGCATTACCTTAAAATCGGGTAACTCCATTTGGTTTGAGCTCAAAGGCTTCCTTGGGAAGAATTATGCCCAAAGTGAGGCTTCAAGTAGTAAGAGAGGGAAGTGGAGAGACAAAATGGGCAGGGTTTGGCCGAGCCAAATGCTTTGGAAGTGTGGGTAAGGAGGTAGAGGTGGGGGCCTTTTATAAGTGGAGAGGAGGGGCACTCTTGGAAAGTAAAGATAAGTTACTTTATTTTAAAATGATTTTCGGATTCAAAAGGTCCCAAATTGATATAATTCGAGGATAAGGTGATAGGGGTTCGAAATCCACTCATCCAATTGGTTTTGGCCATTTGTAGGTCTTATATTTTACATTATATTTCCATTTTATTTAAATCGTTAAATAATGAGGTCATCGCTGCATCATCATGATGTCATAAATAATTTAATTTATTTAATGTCTAAAAATTATAAAAAAAATACTATGATGTAGGAAATCTTTTTATATTTCTAATTAATATTTATAGTCAAAAATATGACTTGTATAACCCCATGTAAAAAAATTTTAGTAAAATAACTCATGTTTGTGTCATTTTTACTTTAACATTAAATAAAAAGTTATTTATGTCATTTCCCAACCAAAGTGGCTCCATGGGGTCCCCATGATGACCCATGGCTTGTCTTGGTCGTCCATGACACATCCACTAAGGGTAGGACATGTGTCTAGGTCATTTCATTTTATTAAAACATTATTCTTACCTTAAACTACACTAATTACCTCTAATCGCGATTAAAAACTTAATAAGTTACTATTCAACAAAAAATTATTATAATCTCATTGAACCACATTTTACTTCTTAATGACAACCATGTATGTCGGATTTTTGAAATTCAAAACACAAATATGGCAAAATTTCATTTAAACGAAAAATCAATTTTTATAAGTACCACTTAGTGGTTTCACTATTCATCAAAAATTGAAGTTTTTTTACCAAAAATTCACCCTAAGCTATATTTGATACTCCGAATTCAAAACTAATTTATATTTTACAAAATTCAAATCATATAAATTACATTAATTAATTTAATAAATAATTCCCGTTGTCATGACAAATAGCGTGTTTTTATGAAACAATAAGTATCAAAAGATTGATACTAGTTTAAGTCCAATTTCAAAGTGAAATTGATTCCAACGACCACCATTGGATTAAATGGTAAAAATATATTCTAATTTCACTTTAAAACCAATTCAAAATATAATCTAATCATATAAATAAATTAGATTAAAAAGTAGTTTTGATGTAAAATGCAGTATTTTTCACTATTCATAAAAAATGAACATTGTCAGAAAAATACCAAAAATTCACACAAAGTAAATTTTGATGTCCCAATCATAAAGAATAAGTTTATTTTGACAAAAATAGCTTATAAAATTGTCAAAAGATAGATTTAAAAATGGTTTTCCATCAAAAGGCAGTAAAACAATCTTTTAAAAAATATTAGTGTATTCCATGCTTAAGATTGTATTTATTTTCATTTTAAGCCTCTAAAACACTATCTTAATCATTAATAGACATAGATAAAAATATCTATTATTCATTAATTACTTGGGATGTTACATTTGAACTTTTTCCTACATTAAAACCTCGTTATTTCGTCCCATCTGCGAGATGAGCATTATTCTTAATTTTTTCATTGATGTGAATTGAATTTTAAAAATCCTAAATAAAAAATTATATTCAATATAATATTTAGATTCTAATAAGACCATGTTAATTTTTTACCAAAATTATTAGTAAAAGTGATAAAAATTAATCACAACGGTTAAGGCCAAATTAAGTTAAATTAGGGACTAAACCTTAAAATTAAGGGCCCAAATGACCTAGAAACTTGTCCAGAACCCATTTTATGTCCATATATCGGCCATAAAACTTAAATTATTTAGTTTTTTGGGTTTTATATGACTTATTTTAGGTAATAACTTTTTCACACCTAACTTTATTTTAGAAATTCAAAAATGAGTCCTTTTCCTTTACTATAAAAGGCCACCACCTCTACCCATTTCTCACATATCTCAAATCTTTTAAGTTCATAAAATTTATGACCAAGTAGCCTCCCAAAAATCATCCCTTAAACATTAAATCCTCCCTTTGGGTATAAATCCTCTCAAAGAAACCTTTTGGCATTAACCAAAAGGAATTACCCGATTAAGAGGTAATATCTTCTCTCAATCTCATTTCCCTTATTTTCCTTATCCACGCCCTACACTATATTTATTCCATTATTTTGTGAAAAAAAATATATATTCCACATACTATGATGTTTTTATGAAAATTTTATTACCTAAACTTACATTCACCTCCATCTAAGGGATTTTGAACATATTATTTTTGTGTATGGTGAACTACTACCTCACAAAATGATGATTGTTCATTTCTCCTTTACCACCAATCACGGTGTCTATTGTTATGGGAAATATATTTATATATTTAATATATTGTATTTATTATGTCTTTAATATTATGTATTAATTTTAAAACACACATATTTTTACCTTCCATTTGGTGTTAAAATGATAATCACATTTGAGGAAATGTGGACTACCACCCCCTTAAAGCGATGTGATTTGTTCACACACCACATAGAATGTATTAACAGATGGGTTTAGTAAAATTATATTATATATATAATATATTCATTCCACTTATATAATTATATATATACATACATATATATATTTCATTTACATAATTTCTTTCAATATGATAATAAAAAATGGAAAACAGTGTTCATGCATACGTACGGCTTACCGTATCCATAAACGGTGTATTCCATTTCATAATTATTTATGATATAAATTATTATAATATGAATATAATGGATATACATGATATTTATATCATTATTTAAATTCTGGAATCATGATATAAGTATAAGGACCAATGATATAAAAAATTAAGACACATGTGAAGAACAAAGTGAATATTACCCGAAGTGAAACTTTAACATAGGATCGTTAAAAAGAGGGTAATATAAGGTTATAATAAACAAATTTATGGTATTATGTATAATAATATTCTTATTTGAAATATTCATAATAAATATATATTTATTATACATTAATCTTTTAGGAGTATAATGAGAGTCAAGACATAAGTTAAGGGGATTTCATATCATTTTTATTTTTCATGAGATAAATGTTATGTTCACCACTCTTTCATTTTGTGTGGTGTATATACTTCCTATGATTGTAATAAATTTATCTTGTACTTAAATTTATGGGTATTGACATGCCCATTTTATGATCCTTTTTTCATGGGGTTTAAGTTTCAATAGTTACCAAATCGGTAAAAATGTTTTGTCTCAATTTTCCTTCATTGAGACTCGTGTTTTATTATGCACCTAAAATATTTTTCAAAGTGAATATAAATTAATTTTAAATTCCATATCATGAATCTCAATATTTTTATTATATTATATTCTTAATTTAATTTCCTTTCCTTGCATGGAGATCATGATCCCAAGATACCAAGTTATAATATTTTATTGAGACAATCTCATTGCTTTTTGAGATTTTTATATTTATGATTACTTTGATGAAATATTATGATCCATATCTCAAGAATATTCATGAGTTTCCTTATAATCTATTATTTCATGATATAATCATATATTGTTACCATTCACTACTCTTTGGTACATAAGATAGTCAAGAAATTATGATTATGAAAGCCCGACTTTACCATTTCATCGATAAAAAATCTATGTTTACTAAAAAGGGTTTCCAAGAATGTTCTACCATTATAAAAAAAGATTTAAAATACATTTTTACCCTTTTTTCTTTTACCAATATTATAAATTGAATCTTCTTGTCTCTTTACACAAAAGGCACTTTTCTATCCTTTTTACCATGCAAAAGGAATGTTCTTTCTACCTTTTATGACATGTACATATTAACCCTTCATCATTCCTTTGAAGCTTAATTTGTGTTTTTTTTAAGTTTCCTCTTTAAAAAAATGTTTTTTAAAAAAATCATGAAAATTTATTTTTAAAAAATTTTCAAACTTCTTTTATATGTTTTTATTGAAAAATGTTTTCAAAATGTTTTCATGTCTTATTTACAAGTTTTCAAAGTGTTTTCAAAGAAATAGTTTTCAAAACATTTTCAAGATTCTTTTATAAGTTTTTAGGAAAAATGATTTTCAAAAAGTTTAAAAGATTATTTTATATGTTTTCAAGAAAAATTATTTTCAAAACGTTTTCAAGATTTATTTATAAGTTTTCAAAATAGTTTCAGAGAAATTGTTTTTAAAACGTTTTCAAGCTTCTTTTATAAGTTTTCAAGAAAAATGGTTTTCAAAAAGGTTTTCAAGATTCTTTTATAAGTTTTCAAGTAAAATGGTTTTCAAAAAACTTTCAATATATTTTTATAATTTTTCAAAGTGTTTTCAAATAAAAAGGTTTTTCAAATGTTTTTAAGATTATTTTATATGTTTTCAAGGGAAAAGGTTTTCAAAATGAATTCATAAGTTTCAATGTATTTTCTAAGAAAATTATTTTCAAATATTTTTATGTAGTAAAAATCCTTTTTCAAACAATAAAACATATTTTCCTCAAGAAAAAATATTAGAGTATATTTAAAACTTATTTTCCATCTAAGATGACATCTATTGATGTTACTCATGCCTTTATCAGAAATGATCTAAAGGTTTCTTTTATATCTTTCATACGTTTGAGTTATGATTAATTCCATGGTCTTTATGAAACCCATTTCTCCTTCCTGGGTAATATGTTTATGAAACTCGTTTTTATTTCATGGGTTATATGATTTTGAAACACACTTCTTTTCATGGGTTATTTTTATGATGAAATAATTATTAAACCGGTCAATTTCCCCAGTTTATGATATGTTTACATGTTTATGATACCCATTTCATTTCATGGGTTATGATATATTTATTTATGATTTTGTGGCACATGTATGTATGATTTCATTATGTGATAGGTGGGACCTATATCTCTCTACAATGCATTGGGTAAAGATTTATATCTCATTGGATAAAACATGACTAGAATGAGGGTTGCTCAATTCAGTAATATAGTGCTAGAATGAGGGTTACTCACTTCAGTAATACAGGGCTGGAATGAGGGTTACATAGTTCAGTAATATAGGGATGGAACGAGGGTTACCGAGTTCAGTAAAGGAATTTTTCCACTAATATAGTCTTGGAAGTCATGCCTTGGATACTATGTAAATCATTATATTCTTATGTGTTGCCACAATTCCATGTTTTATTCTAATATTTTGCTTTCATGGATTATGCGCTTTATTTCATTATGATTCCTTTCTTATGAACTACTAATCTTTATGCCATGATATTTGTTATGATCTTTCATATTTAGGGTATGATCTTCTATCTTCATGATCATGTTCTCATACCCTTATGCTCATGATTATTCTTACATGTCTCCCTTGTTTACCCTTATTGATCATTTGAACTCTCTTCATTATGCTTCCTTTCCACCAAGTTATGATTATATGTACTGTGTTTTTTATGTCTAAGAAGGGTTCTAGTCAAGAAGAACCTAGTGGGAGATGATTTAACTCACTTGTGTACCAGTGTTTGTGTTTCCATGTTTCCAAAGTCAATATACCAACTATGGTATATGGGCGTCTATTTTTATAATGTTTAAGTATTCTGCAAATGTAATTTAATGTTAATATTTGAAAATTAAGGGTTTTTATAGGTTCCACTTTAGAATACCTAGTACTTGAACCATTAGTCCTTAGGTTGTTTCCTCATGCTGTGTAACATATATTATGTACTTTTATTTTGTATTCGAATTTGAGTTTCTTATCTATTTCTTTGGCATTAATATTTTGAGGTTTATCTTACGTTATTATTATAATTTTTATATAAATCATTATGGATTTGTATTTTGTTACGTTTTCTCTAGATTACACTCATGTTTAGTGTGTGTGTGTGTGTGTGTTTATATTTTTTAAGGGACAATAAATGTTTTATTTAAATTAAATCCCTATAAAATGTTACCTTTGAAATGAATTATTAATCCATGTGATATATATTTTTCAAGAAATGATATTTTAAGAGAAAATATAAGGGTTAAATTGTTTCTTGTAAGATGCAAGTTTTTTTATTTTAAAAATGGAAATGGTTGGCCTTTAAAATCACATTACCTTGGTAAGTCCTATTTTAGACATTTTTTATAAATAGGGTATTTTGATAAAGGACATGTGGAATGGTATATTAATTTCTATTTTGTATAAAGGAAATGAAAATATATTTTCTATTACTATTAAACCATTAAACATTATATATTTATAGAAAAGGAATATAATGGACTCTGGGTGATATCCTACCTGCCTTTGGCTCACACCCTGCATACCCACATCTAGGTATGCAATATTTATGTTTTATATAGTTTCTCAAGTTATATCTTGAAATATTGTTTTTTATCCCCTTTGGAAAGTGATTTTTATTCATGTTATGGTGGTTACTTGGGAGTCACATTGAGGTGTTTGGGTTTTTAGCTTAGTTTCATCGACCAATTTTATATCCTCAAGTGTATCATCTTTTTTGGACTCTTGTTTTTTGTTACAATTTAGTTTTATTTAATTGTTTTGAAAATGTAAAATATTTATATAAAAATGGTTTCATTTATATGGAATTTTTTTTAAAAGCCTATATTTATATTCCATCGTATGACTTGTTCGATGGGACTTTTTTTTGTTTTACTTATTTACTATGGAGTGATTATCCAATATAAGGGGACCTCATGTCGGGTTTTAGTTGGAACCATTGTTCATCCTGGTTTTAATGAGGTTTAAATCAGTAGCACATACTCACTTATGATATCCCTGTGATCTTCACCCACCTAAGGTGATCAAAAACAAACCTTAGGACTTATGATATATTAAACTAGGTGGATTTTCATGTCAAACTGGGCTATTTTTCTACATACCCACACCCTTCTCGAGTAGCCATGGTACTTGGGTACCCAAGAATCTCTCACTTGTTACAGGTTCAGGTTTTTATAAGGCCCGATATTTCATGATTGGGTAAGATATATAAGATTTTATTGGATATTAGAGTGTGGTATGGCTTAGTGATATTGTAGGGTGTAATGTCCCAGAACCAGTGCACTCATAAGAAACTGAATCTAGTTGGCCACATGGCCTCAAGCATGCCTCTCTATACATTAGGGGCTACCAAATAGTAGTTAGGATCTAAGATGGAATATTGGGGAGACTATACCCCCGTAGTCAGAGTGTATCATAGTAGTATAATGAATAATATCATTGGAAACATAATAGATCATCAGTAATGAAAGTGAAACATCCAAATATAATTAACATGAAGAAGAAATATTAAGAATTTTATATTCAATGATGATAAATTCATGATTCTATACAAAAAAAACTATCATACATGGTAGGAGGAATCCAATATAGTACATGTATAAGAAAATATGAAAAGAAAAAAAATTTATCACTAATCATCATGAAACAAGGCTCGGTCATATTCTTTTAAGCACCCATACTATGCACAAATCAAGAATCTATGACTGGGCACTTTCCCTTATCCCTAACTACAACCATGAAGTCTATATAGGAAAGAAATGGTAGCCTAAATAGGGTATTAGATAAACTTAGTAGACCATCACCAATAGTTTCTATAACAAATCTTGCCTATGTATACAAACTACAACTATGTGTAGGTATAATAGGTAAATCTGTAATATGAAAGAAAGATTTGATCAAGCCCATGAACAGAATCTAAAAACTAATAGTAGGCTATAAATGGTATGTTTAATTTTATAAATATGAGATATGGAAGTAATCACTAGCATGAACATGTACTACATAAATAAAAAGTATCAAACCTACATGGCCCAGGACCCAAGGAAAATACCAAGGTGTCCTCCTCGAGACCAAGGAACTCGTCCAAGGTGATCTTGGAATAATACAAACCTACAGGGGATAGGAACCCATGGCACATGATAAAGGCATCCTAATATCTGAATATATATATATATATATATGTGGGGGGGGTTGTAGGTTCAATACCTTAATCCCCCTTCTCGGTTCCATATCGGTAATCAAGTCAGTTCCATACAAATAATCAAGCCTGTGTCGTATCGAATTACCCATCGACAGTTCCATACCATAATGTACAATATAATAAAGTAATATGAATGATAAATAGGGATGTCAATTTCCATTACTAAGTCCAAGAAACCATAAAAAAGGTATAATCCTAGAGATCATCCATCTCATTACAATTTCCTTATTTAATCCATTCCTTTAATCAATTTTTTTACATTTAAATTTATTCTCAATAGTTCATAAACCCTTTACAATCAATTTTAATTTACAAAAAAACTTACACTAACAAGTTTCAAGCACAGACACACCCATGGGGTGGTTTTATTTTATAGGTATATAAAGGAACCCCCCATATAGGTGGTTCGGGTTGAGGGTGATAGCCTCCAACTAAGGTGAGGTTTCACAAGGGATTTAAATTCATGTTCAATAATTAATTTAAGACATTCCTCAATTTAAGGGAAATATCTAGAAGGTCCGGTGTGTGGAATGATGGTGAATAATTATTAAAAAAATTAATTTTATGTAAATATGAATATACCACCAACCTTGTGGTATTAGAGGAGTACTCTTCCAGTTTCGGCTTCCAATTCAGAGAAGAATGAGATAAATAGATAAATACCATAAAAATAGGGGAAAGGATTCTATATGAATATTTCATGATGGATGGTGAGAGAAACTATGGAAATATGGTAATGGATCAAAGATATTACTAGTGACTAACCAACATGATATATAGCACTTGTTTCACACTTTGATCAAATAAGAGGGATCAAAACCTTGGTGAGGATTTTAAGAGCTCTATAATGGGGATAAGGTGGCATGTATGGTGGAAAAGGAAGAGGAGGGTGAGGACTATAAAGATCGGATGTAAGAATTGTAAATTCACCCTACTTTAAAGGGGTCACATGGTTTGGACACACAGTTGGACAAACTGTGTTCTAACCATGTGAAAGCCATTATCCATGGCACCCCCTCTTATGGGATAGATGAAAAGTTAGACTAACCATGTGCAGCATGTGAAAAATACCTCTACAAATATTTCTGCAACATTTTCATGGTTGTACACCCAAGATTATATGTTTATAAAAAACTATGTGTCCCTCTACAGTTCACCGGAGCACCCTGAATGTTTTAAACAAACTATTCAGATTGGGCTACATCGGTTAAACTAACTATGCGGTCAACTTGTTTCCTCCAAAATTTGGGGATCTAGCTCTGAAAAAGCTTCAGATACCCCAAAAATGTTCCTTAACTCACTATGAATTCATATTAGGATAAATCCAAAGAAACAAACATGAATTAGAAATGTTTTTACCTTAGAGAAAAACTAGGGTGTTACCTCTCCCACTTAAGACAACTCATTCCCAAGCTACCCTTTCAAGGGTAGTATAACATCATCTGAAAAAATATTAAGCCTTTGGGAATGTACATCAAACTCTATCTACCATGTCTTGTATTGTACATGTCCATGATACCATGTCACTTGTATTAAAAGAACTGGACTTCATTGGAGAGACTTTATAGTATGGTCCATGATATGAATAGGGTTCTCCTCAAAAGGAGCATCAACATCCATTTCCACCCCATCGGGCTAGAAAATATGAGATAGGTTTGAGTAGTAGTGATGTAACTGAGAAACATGAAATATTTCATGAATATCCTTGTATCTTTGAGGGACAACTATCTGATAATCCACTAATCTGGACCTATTTGGAAACTAAAATGGTCTAATAAAATGATGAAACACTTACCTTGCTACCTAAACTATCGATTCCCCAGACTATTTGAAACATGTAAGAATACCATATCCCCAACCTCGAACTCTAGGGGGTATAGATGGTTGTCGGTATATGATTTATGTTGATACTATCCATATCCATTCGCTTCCTGGTCAGCTAAACCTACTCTGAAGTATCCTGAATGAGATGATATCTCAGTGTCACTACCTCCCCTACCTCTAACCAGTACAGAGGTGATCAATATGGCCTATCATATAAAGACTCATAAGGATCCATCTATATAGTCACTTGAAATCAATTATTGTAATCGAATTTGGATAGAGGTAGATTTTTCTCCCATGAACCTCCAAAATCAAGGAAACATGCTCTAATAATTTCCACTAACAACATTATTTTGTGCTCAGACTTCCCTTCGGTCTAAGGGTGGTATGTTGTACTCAATAGTACTTGTGTACCTAAGACCCTCTACAACCCTTGTTGGGAATGAGAATTGAAATGAGTATATCTATCTGATATAATAGTCTTTGGAACTCTATGATTTCAGATAATCTCTTATACATAGATCCTTCCAAGATCATCTACTGGAAAGGTGTCCTTTATAGGTAAAAAGTGCGATACTTTTGTGAGTATGTCGATGATCACCCATACCGCATCATTTCCTCAAGGGGATCTCGGTAATCTAGGAAAAAAATCCATTGTGACATCATCCCATTTCCACTCCAAAATGGGAAATGGATGTAAAATAGTAACTGGTCACTGGTGTTCCACCTTCACCTATTAATAGGTGGAACGCAGAGTAACAAACCTAGTTATCTTTCTTTCCATACTAGGACACTAGTACTAGTTGTGTAAGTTATAGTACATCTCTATAATACTAGGGTATACCACCCAACTAAAATCATGAATTTATCTCATCAATTCCTATCATATGTCTCTAGGAACCCATACATGTCTATGAATGTTCAAGGTCTCATCCTCATCAATAACCCAACCAGATGGTGGGTCCTCAACTGAAACACTTTCCCATAGGACTAAGCCCTCAAGGTCTAAAAGTTGTCTCATCATCACTCTCTTCAGAAGTGAATAAGTCACTATTAAATCTATAAGAATTGGTTATCTATGATTCACCTGTATCTATAAGTAAATATCATAAAATAATTCCATCAACTACCACTCATTATAGGATTCTTGAACTATCTATGTCTAAGTCTTCCAACTCAAATCATCAACTATAGTATTTCCCTTACCATACATATGGGAAATATGAAAGTCTAAATATTTTAGGTATTCAAATCACCTTCTCTACATGATATTTAAATCACGCTTCATAAAAATATACTTTAGGATATTCTAGTTAGTTTACACCAAAAACCACTCTCTAAACAAGTAATTCCTCTAAAAATGAAAGGCGTGGACTATAGATACTGACTTGAGATCGTGCATAGGGTAATTATTATCATGTGGCCTCAACTGATGAGACCCCTATGTCGTTAATATCTCTCCCAACATCAGAACATCCCCTATCCTGATGCCTGATACATAATAATAAATTGTATAGAATCTTCCTGGCTTTAGAAGAATCAATATTGGTGCTAAATTCAATCTCCTTGTCATCTCCTCAAAGGCAGTATCACATGCATTAGAACATATGAAATTCATACCCTTATTTTTCAAACCATAATAACTTATTCTAGGTATGAAAATTCTTTTATAAAGTTCCTATAATATCTAGATATCCCCAAGAAACTATATATGTCAAAAACATTATTGGGATGCTCCTAGGTAACTATCTCTCTCACCTTCTATGGGTCAACTGATACTTCTACCTTTGACATAATGTGACCCATGAAGAGAACCTTATTGATCCAAAAGTTTCATTTGGAAATCTTAGCATACAGTTGGTTCTCTCTCAGTGTATTAAAAATTATCTCAATATGTTTGTCATAGTCCCTTTGAGTGTAAGAAACCACTAAGATGACATCCATGAATACTACCATAAATGAGTCTAGATACGGATCAAAAACTCAATTTATCAGATCCATGAATATTTTTGGTTCATTTGTAATAACAAATAACATCCCCAGATACTCATAAAGGACATACCTTCTACAAAATGTTGTACAAGGTATGTCCAATGGTCTCACATGCACCTGGTGGTAACCCAAACTCAGATAAATCTTGCAGAAAACCCAATCTCCTTAGAGTTGATCAAAGAGGTCATCTATGTGAGGTAATGGATATAATTTATTCATAGTAATATGATTCATTTTATGGTAATCTATGCAAATCTTGAGGGTTCCATATGCCTTCTCAGAAAAAAGGATGAGTGAACCCTTGGGAGAAGTGTTGGGTCATATAAACCCCTTAGATTTGAAGTTCTATTGCTAACTCTCGAGCTCTTATTACTTGGTAGTATCCATACTATAAGGAGTATTATATACTGGTACTACTCCTGGAACTATCTTATTTCTAAACTCTACCACTCTCTTTGGAGGTAGTATAAAAAATCATGAGGGAAAAAGTTGTTGAACTGATCTATACATGGAGGCAAATCATCCTCATGCATTCCCTAGTCATCTATAAAAAGGATACTAATCTGGGATGTCACTCCACCTAACCCATAATGATCTGTTCCATCTCTACTTTCCTAGACATCCCACTCACCCTTGTGAAAATAAGTACTTCCCTTGGGTGGTGTGAAATACACCCTATGATGACAACTATCAACATGCGCATGATACAGAACCAACCAGCCCATCCCGATAATTATGTCAAATCCCATCATATAAAGGATAAAGAGGAACCATAAGAAATGATAATTTTCAACCTCAAGAGGAAACTCCTTACATTAGCATACACTTTTTGAATGCACTCCCAGTTAAGTATCAAGCTTTATCACTCCACAGAAATACTAAATCTCAAGACCAATTATTTCCATGATAGTCACAGTAATAAAATAGTGGGAAGAACATGTATCAAAAAAACTGATACCAAGGTAGATGATACTAAAATTGTACCTCAAACTATAGATGTTCCCATACTCTAATCCTTAGGTATCAACTATACTGTATATATATGGCCCAACCTGTGACCCTGTGATAGAGAAATAAAACCCTAAGAAATCCCACTATGCTAGCACTATATAACTGGTGTCTGAAATCAAATGGCCATGACTACCCCCTTGTCCTAATCAATTGGTCGTTCTCTAACTCTCTACCTAACTTGGAATTGTTGATCTTACTCCAAGACTCAGAGTCTGTTTAGATCCTCTCTCACTAACTATAGGAGGGAAGGTTCTGGAAAACCACTATAGATGGATCACTCTGTTGTAGGCTTGACACCCAATTGGGGCCCTATCACACTATGATTTCATGTGTTCCTACTCTCCACACTGGTGAAAAAATAAAAACTACCAGTTTTTATAATTTTACTTGTATTTACCTCATAAGAACTCTTTAAATTATGCTTCCTTCCAGCAGCCACTGCACCAATTGGTCGAGAAGCTGATCCACTCTGATCTATACCTACAACTTCCCTCATGTTATGCTCTATAATAAGGGTCTGGCTTACTATCTCATAATTGGTATTCGATCAGAAAAAATTTACCAGATGTCGAATAGGATTCCTGAGCCCATCCTCAAAGCGTCTCACCTTGGAAATCTCATTTCTAGTATATATTGGTGTGTTGAATCTCTATAAAGAGATATGAATAATCCATTATAAACATGGTACCCTACTCAAGGTGAATAAGAAACCTATATTGATTATACCTCAAAATCTTAGGGAAATGTATTCATAGAAGATATATTGGAAATCACTCCATATAATTTCCTAGTACCAATATGCCTGGTTCTGGATATCCCACCAACATTTGGTGGATCCATGAATCATATACATTGTGAGCTTGAACCTCCTTTATAGAGGCATCTTCAAATGCTTGAAGATAAATAAAATGTTCTCAATCCATAACTCAATAGCCTAAGGGCCACCATCCCTCAAGCAAGTTGGTGGATGTTTCTGTAGAAACTTGTGTTTCAACTCTTCCATAGAAGAGATAGGTTACGTAACTCCCTGTATAGTCTTTATAAATTGTAAGAATCCCACTTGAATCTAGGAATCATTGCTTGTGTCAGGAATAGAATGAGGTGCTACATGTGGAGCTATTGGAGGTAACAATGGTGACTTAGGGACTACCACCTCTGAAGCATGGTTTTTTCCACCCTCTTGGCACATGAATCAAGGATATTATTGATGGATAGATCTAAAAATTATAGGTAAACACCTAATATATTATTTTATAGAAAACTATTATAGATATAAAAATAGTATAGGTACTAGTCTTCCTATAAGTAAGTTACACCCCTCTGTTTGCTCTTAAATCTAGTTCTGGGTAACGTATTAGACCACAAATAATCATAAGAGAGACTGCCTATTGACCAATACTAAGGTCAGTTCTGGGTTAAGTTCTCTATTTTTTTCAAGGTCCCAATACATGGAGTTTAAATTACAAGTTATAGAGAAAAAAACATATTAATTTTCATTTGTAATTTCCATTTAACAAAAACCATATTTTGAATTTAATATTTAAACATTATTATATTTACATATTATACCAGTTAGATGAAGTACAATTCCTAATTTATACAAGTACCTAGTTTATAAATTATAATTGGTAGTTCAGGTAACTGCATCTAGACCTTTAAATTCAGTAGTATATTATAACCAAACATATAGGATGATTTGACTATATGAATATTTATTCCCAACTTATAGTGGAAAACATGCTCTTTAAATTAAAATTGGAATTCATGTATTCAAAATTAATTAATGTCTCAATATATGTAACCATAGTTACACAAATCTAACATATAATAATTGGTTAATTAAGGTTCCACCCTCAATCTAGGAAAGAAAAACACCATTTTGGTTATGACAGACACTTTAACAACAAACTATTTAATCCCACTTTTTCTTGATAAAACATTAGTTTCATGACAAATACATCACTCACGGAACGTAAAATAGATATCACGCAGTCAAATAATGCAACCAACAGGTCATGGAATAATGAATGACATATTAATACTCTAAGTTTCCTATAATGATGAATTAGACACCACCTCCTTTCCATACTGGTCCAAGGATAAAGATGAAATCAACAATAGTAATAAAATCCATAATCCATGTGCATCACCCAATGGTGAAATCAATGAAACCACAATAGGTATAAACCAAAACATCATATTCTATCCTAGGTAATTTGGATATTTTTTCCTATATGTGGGTTAGATACTCTTAGACACAGAAACATTATCAAACTCCAATGCTTTCCTAGTCCCCTATCTACCAACCAAAAATAGTAAGACATAGGAAAAATACTTCTTTGATGCCAATTTGTAACATCCAAAACCTATTTCACGCATAAATAACCGAATCTAGTTGGTCACATGGACTCAAGCACACCTCCCTGTACCGAAAAGGTTATTGACTAGTAGTGAGGGACTAAGATGGTACAGTGGGGAGACTATACCCTCATTATTAGAGTGTGTAATAGCATTATAATAAATAATAGTAGTGAAAACATAATGCATCATCAAAAATGTAAGTGTAAAATCCAAATATAATAAACACATAGAAGCAATAGTCATAGTTATATATAAAATGATGATAATTTCATGGTGCTATACAAAAATAAAGTACAATACATGGTAGTAGAAATACAATAAAGTACATGTATAAAAAAGAGAAAAGAAAAAAACATATCTCTAAGAATCACGATCCAAGGCTCGGCCCTATGCTCCTAAGCTCTCATGCTATACACAAATCAATCATCCATGACTAGGAACTTCCCCATATCCCTACCTATATCCACGAAGCCTATCCTGGTACCAAAAAGTATCCCATATAGGGTGTGAGATAAACTTAGTAGTCCACCAACAATTGTGTCTATAACAAATCTGGCATGTATATAAAAACTGAAATCATGTGCAAGTATAACATGTAATGTTGTAAAATGAAAGACAAATATGATCAAGCCCATGAATAGAAGATGAAACTAAGAGAATGTTATAATTGTTAAGTATTTTTTTATAAATGTTATATATGGATTTAATTACTAGCATCAACATGTGATACATAAATAAAAAGTGTCAGACCTACATAGACCAGGACCCAAGGAAAAGTCCAAGGTATCCTCCTAAAGACTGAGGAACATGTCTAAGGTGACCTTAGAATAGTGTATAACTACATGAACCAAGAACACAAGGCCCATGGTTATGGTATCCTAATATCTAAAGATATATATATATATAGGTGTTAAAGGTTCTTTACCTTGATCCCCCTTATTGGGGTTATACCAGTAATCAAGTTGGTGCTATACTGATAATAAAGTCGGTTCCATACCAAATTACCCATCATTGGTTCCATACCATGATGTATAATATCTCATAAGTGATATGAAAGTAAAATAGTAATTGTTACTGTCCATGCCTAACTCCAACCAACCATAATAAATGGTAAAATCCTAGAGATCATTTATCTCATTACAATGTCCTTATTTAAACCATTCATTTAATCACTTTGTTTACATTTAAATTTATGCTCAATAGTTAATCAACCCTTCACTATCTCATTTAAATTACAAAATGAATTATACTAATAAGAGAAAATCTTAGACACGCCCAATGGGTGGTTTTAATTTAGAGGCAGTTAAAAAAACCCACCACGGAGGTGGTTTAGGTTGAGTCTGATAACCTTCAACCAAGAAGAGGTGTTATAAGAGCTTTAAATTCAAGTTCAATAATTAATTTAAGAAATTAGTCAATTTAAGGGAAACATCTAGAAGTTCTGGTGTGCAGCACAATGGGAAATAATTATTAAATGACATTAATTTTATGTAAATAGGCATAGACCCCCTGCTATATGGAGGTAGAGGAGAACTCATCTAGTATCAGCTTCTGATTTAGGCAGAATGAGAGAAAATAGAGAAATATAAGAATACTATAAAAATAGGGAAAAAGATCCTGTATGAAGATTGTACGATGGATAGTGAGAGAAAAAATGGAAATAAGGTAATGGATCAAATCTCTTCCCAATGGCTAACCAATGTGATATATGGAACTTGATTCAGACCTCTGTTAAAAAAGAGGGATCAAAGCCTAGGTGAGTAGGTTGAGATCTCTCTAATGGGTATGAGTTGTTGTGTATTGAGGAAAAGTAAAAGGAGGGTAAGAATTATAAATAATGGAGGGAAAATTTTAAATTCACCCTACTTTAAATAGGTCTCATAGTTTGGCTACATGATTGGAAAAAACATGTGCCAACCCTGAGACTGTCACTGTCCATGGAACCCCCTCACATGGGATAGGTTCACAGTTAGACTAACCATGTGCATCCCATGAAAAATTCCCCTAAAACAATTTCTACATCATTTTCATAGTCTTTCATATTGGGATGAATGGTTATAACAAACTGTGTGGCCTTTTGAAGTGCACTAGAGCACCCAAAATAGTTTAAAAAACTTATGGGAACTGGGATTCATGGGTTAAACTAACAATTTGTCTCACCTATTTCCTCCAAAATTTGGGGATCTAGCTCCAAAAAATCCTAATATACCCCTAAAACATTCCTTAACCCACTATGAATTCAACTTAGGAAAAACTCAAATAATTAAACCTGAACTAAAATTTTTATTACCTTAGAGAAAAACGGGGCTGTTATATAGGGACAAGTTTGTATTTATATTATTATTTTTTATTCTACATATGTAATCAGTGTATGGGACAATGGGAATTGTATAACCATATGTCATCATCTAAATTTATTATAGCATTGTTCCATTTATTTATTTTTTATGTGTACTCTGATGTGTATGATTCTTGGTTATTTTATTCTTACTATGCACTCTAATATAGGGGGTATAGTCTCCCCACAGTGCCTTATTAGACCCCAACTGTTAGTCATCAGCCTATGGAATATGGGGAGGCATGTTTGAGGTCACATAGTGAACCAAACTAGTTGTTATTTAAAGTTAGTCAGGTTGGGACATTAAAAATTTCTATCAGATGTTTCTTTTTATTTTGTCTTACTATTTGGGATATATAATCTAGGAGATATAGGAATGTGTCAAATCTTGCAATATTCCTTAGACTAATGCATCATGAACACAATTTCTAATGGGAAGTCCATATTACAAGGTACTCTGGATTATTTTTCTTGATATATAATGTTATGGTTTTATTATTTTCCATTTGTGTGATGCTCATGAAGTTTTATGGTATTATGAATTAAATTTGATTTCATCTCTTATCCTATATAGGAAACAGTCATCTCATGAATCAGGATTAGGCTTGTAGGACTCACATGACAAGTATATTTCTTCCTATGTGTTCTTATCACTGATGAGAGGCACATCTATTTAAAGTGTTAGCAATATCTCTTACAATGTTTTTCTATATAATTTATTGTTGGAATTAAACTCGGATGGATCACTATATATATATATATATATATATTCTTTCTTATGTAATTTCATGTGGATCTATGGAGAGACACTCATTGACGATGATGAAACAGTGCCTATATTAGTGGGCATGTAGTAACCCTCGTAGGTTAGTAAGTCACATGGTTCTTTAGTGAGAAACCCCTAGTGGATAGTTAGTATTTGGGTTTGGTTATTTAAAATTACATTAACAACTTATATGTTATTTTCTCCATATATCTTGAATTGGAATTATACTTAACTGATCTAGTGACTATGATTCCTTTAATATAGATCCTCTAGGATGGAACAGTTATATATATACCATGATTGGTGAAATTTTGATTCTTGAGGGGGTGGTCTCATAAAATTAAATTAAATTAATGATGTAAATAGTGGTGTGTGTTCGGTATTTGGCTTGGTGTAGGTTCAGGGGGTGTTGAGGATGGTCAACAACCTTTTTCTTGGAGATTCGATGATCATTAGACATCGGTGAGATTTTGAGGCTTTATTACCTTTTAAAATTAAATAGTTTTACTATTTATAAATGTTTTAAATGATTTTTTAGTGTCATTTGGATTGAGTTAGGAGTTTGGGTCATTGATATGAGCTTGGTTGTTCATAGACAAGGACAGAAAGTCTTGGGAAGTAGCTTTTATCCATTGTAAATTAAATATAAAATCTTCAGGATGAGGTAGTTGTACTTCAGTACTTTACCTATGGATTAGTGCATGTTATTTATGAATCATGTGATGAGTAGTAATACCACCGAGGGTGTTTACCCATTTGATTAATTAATGTAATTGGTTATTATAAATTAAATGTTTAATTTTAAATTTTATGCCTTAACAAACTAGAAAATGTGCCAATTCCACTTTGGCCTAGTACACTGGCTTGTTGGTCTCAACTTTCAATGGTTGGGGTTGTGATGAAAATGGTTATCCCTTGTAACATGTACCTCCTTTAGGGGTGTACCTAGATTTAAGTGAGGTATATGAGACTTAGTATCCCTTTTCTAGGGTCCCCAGACACCTCCAAGAGGGGGTTTGGGATGACTAGAATTGGATGACCCTTGTAGACTATGATATGATCTTTATGATTCCTTAGAGCTGTTAAAAGCAGTGATCTTGATTACGAGATAATAGAACTTTCCCATGAGATGTGTTTCCTAGGTGGTTAGACCTTGAGCAGGATGAGTGGGTTGAGTGAGAAGACAAACCCAGATGACCTTAGACTTGAGGTGGTCCATGAGACATCTCTCTAGACCATAGATATGAGGATTATATAGGATTCCCATGAGTTTATTCCATGTTTATTATACTACTAAAGAGCATGACATCCTTTGAGAATCGAGTGATGACCCATGAGACCAGACTGAGAACAAAGGGACCCCAGGTAGGGTGTCTATGTTATATGGTGACCTAGAGAACCCGTGTAGGGTGAATCTACTATGATATGACTTAAGGAATCCTAGAATGTGCCCCAGTGTTAGAAAAACATGAATGGGTGCATTTGGACTTGGGTAGAGATGGTGTTGGGTGTCACCATAGAACATGTACTAAACATGTGAGCTCAGGGGATGTGGATAGTGGTGGTGGTTTTAGGTGTTTAGACAACCCATACCCTTATATTTATGTTATAATTTATTTATTTTTTATGCATATAGGGATGTCCATACATGATTTCTTGGACCCGACCTATGGGCTTGATGCAATGTTATATCGGTTATACAACTAATGATATGATTTCATCATGGATGCCTAAATGTGATTATTAGAATATATATTTTGATCCTTATATGATATGAATATATTTATATGGATACCCATGGGTTATTATTAGGGTCCATCTTTAGAGCCTAATGTGATATGTGGTGGATGCCTGGATGTGCATCCTAGGATCCGTTAATTGGGTTATGTAAAAAAATGTCTGAGACACAAGGATTCAACCTTGAGTTTATATGAAAATCCATAGACTCCAAGGGTCCCTAGGATTATTAGAATATCTATTATATATTGATTCAATCTTGATAAATACTTCTAATTCAGTGATTACCTAGGATACTCAGGGATTTTCTTTAATTCATTCATTATACCTAGAATTTAGATAGATGCTCAGGATGCATGAGATCTATTTTTCAATTCATTCATGATGAGATGCTTAGCTATTGATCCATATTTTACTCAATTTCCACAGATAAGCTCGTAGGAATCAACCATAGGTATGATATGGTTGGCATGATACTGTGACATGCTCTATACATTCTGACACTGTCTGAAGAGGGTTTGGTCGATCGGGCTCATGATCTTAAGGATTGATGATGGTTATTGGGCTTGACCCATGATTTATGTATGCACCATTATGGTAGTTATGATGTTTTGGTTGGGAAAATACTCATCGAATGATTAGAAACATTCCATCACTGGCCAAATTAGGTATTGTGGATGGTTTTATTTATTTTTTAAATGGTTTATTTATTTATTATGATCATTTAAAAAGCATAAATAACTGAATTGTTGTTATAGTATGAGACAATGTTGGTGGTTCCCTATTGAGTAATGTACTCAATCCTGGATCAGGTGTCCATAACCCTTGGGTACCTAAGTATCTCTCACTTTTTGTAGGTTCAGGTTGGGTTGAGGCCTAGTATTACATGATCGAGCAAGATAACTCAAATGGGATTGGAGACTGGAGTCTAGTATGGCTCAATAATATAGTAGGTCCTAGTTTTTATTTAATTTCTTCTATTTATTTTTTATATGTGATCGAATCAGTGGGTGATTTTCCTTGTATGTCCATATGTTAGCACTTCATTTTATTTCAGCACTATTCTGTTTATTTATTCTCTCTATGTACTCTAATATGTATGATTCTAGGTTATTTTATTATTGTTTCACACTCTAATATAGGGATTATAGTCTCCCTATAGTACCTCCTTATACCCCTACTACTAGTTGGTAGCCTTTGTCATGCGGGAAGGTGTTCCTAAGGTCACATGGTGAACTAGACCAGTTACTATTTAGAGTGAGTCGATTCGGGATATTACACCTAGACCTACCTCATTCAGGCCTTCTATGGAGTTTTTTGAACACTATTTGACATTGTACCTAGTCAATATAGGTGGTTTTGAATCTTATCATGTCAATGTGGTATTAATTAAAATTGGGATATTTAGTTTTTCAGAAGCCCTGGGATGGTATTTTAAATTTTTGGAAAAAATAGTATTGTGAACGGGTTGTGAATGGTTAGTAGTAACTGTGCGAAAACTGTGTGAGGATTCTAGTGAATCTAGGGTTTGGTGCATGAATTTTTCATACTTAGGTAAACTACATGGATAGTGAGCAGATCAGATCTTTCATTTGATAGTTCCAATTGGCATGGTTAGATCACGGTTATTCCAACCATGTGGTTCCTAGGAGAAACCATGTGGGAAGGATTTTAGCTAGGTAGTGCCTCTCGTACAGTTGGTGTATAGTTAGGGAACCCATGCTTCCTAACCATGTGGTCAGTCTAGATTTTAAAATTTTGGTTTTTTATTTTATTTTTTTAAACCACTAAAATCTAAATCCCTCAAACTCACCCCTCAAATCCAACATGTGAAATCCCCCCAACCTTCCTTCCTTGATCTCATGATGTATCCCCCCTATAGCTTCCTCCTCCTCACACACCAATATGCCCTCCCTCCACTTATCCTCCTTCCTTTACTGATTTCGGTCATTCCTCTTGTTATCCTCTATGGTAAGCCTCTCCTTCCCCCCTCTCCCTTATTCCTTTCCATTCTCTCACCCAATTTTCTTCCTCCCATGAACTCTAACCATTTTCATGGTTCGATTCAGGGTTACATATGGTTCTAAAATTGTGATTTTGGGTGTTTAGGGTTTGTAGATATGTGTTCTTTCATATGGGATCCTCCTCCTTTAAAGGTGATGTGTTTTGGATCACTTTATCTTGCTTCTAGCTTGATTTCCTTTAGTCCAAGTTTAGTTATTCTTTTTTATCACTTTCTATTACACACCTTTAATTTTTTTATGTTTGGAAATTATTTTTCTTTTAAGTTATTCCTATATTAATGGCCCATGAGTGGCCAATTTATTATGAAAGTGATTTTAAACCTTGGAATGGGATGTAAATTTATACCAAGTGGTTATGAAAATGATATATTGGATTTTAAGGAATTATTTTGGTTTATTAAGTTGTGGAGAGCTCTAACTTAAATTTTTAAATAATATTAATGATTTAAAGTATGTTTCAAAGTAAGTGATTTTGGTTTTTTTTTCAAAGGGATGTGATAACCTTTTTTGGGTGTTTAACGATTGTGATAATTTATAAGTGAGTTGGGTGATTCAAAACAATGTGTTATCCCTAGGGGTTTTATTTTTAAACTCATGTGTCTTTGAATATTTTCAAAGGTGATTTAAAAATGGGAATATCTAGTTCCCACTTGAGTTTCAAATATAATTTGATGAAATGGACTAGAATTACAATCTTGATTTAAAGTGATAGTCTATTTTGAATTTTATGGAAATGAATTTTCATAAATGATTGATACCCTCTTGATCCCCTCTATGATTATTGTGTCCTATAGTGGCATGTGACCCCCTTGTGGGGATGTTTGTTTTATTTAATTACATATTTTTGTTATATTTTTGGGTATGGGGATTCCTTTGTGAGTTTAAGAGGTGATTCATGTGTTATTTTAAAATATATATCCTTGAGTTAAGGAATACTTGACCATGCTCACCTCTATATTTATTGTACATGGGAACCTAGGTATCTAAGTGAGAGTCTATAATTATGTACCACTAGGGATATTCACACTACTAGTGTCCCCTCTAGTTGGTGATAGGGTGAGATGGGTGTTCCATTCTGATGAGGTTGGGCGTGGAGTAGTTGAATGGCTGGTATTAGGATGCCAAAATATGCCAGTAGGTTGGTCCCTTGAGTGAATTTTATTATGGTATCACATTAGGACCTATGGTGTATCCCATGACATTATGATCCTTCTTGGGATTTTTTAGTTAATTTTCTTTTGTGTATCAATTGAATACCTTGATTCTATTTTATTTATTAGCACATATATACTTTTCATTTGTTTCTTATTATTGTATTAATTAATATAGTGGTGCTTTATTGTTTGATTTATTCCTTATTTGTATGGTATTCTTTTCAAATTATTTGAAAATGGATTTTGAAATATTTTTAAAGAAGGAAGATGAAATCTTTAATTTAAAGTGTCTTCAAACTGTTTTTATAAATTGAGTTTGAAAGGTGTTATCTTGTGAGAAAAGTGTAAAATTGTTTATTTTGAAACTCTAAGTGTGTGTGAGTTTTTAAAGGGTTATTTATGTTGTTGTGCCTCATTTTATAAATATTTGGTTTTCAAACATGTTTTGGAAAACTGGTATTTTTTCCAAGTAGTTTAGGGTGGTAAAAATATGTTTTCCAAGGGATTGTTTTCATTTAAGAAAAATCTTGGGAAAGAATTTGTATCACACTTATGATGTATTGTTTCTTATTTATAAAACTATATAGAAAATGGTTGTTTTTATATTTTATTTCAAATTATCATGCTTAGGATGTAATATTAAAGTGACTTCTTGAATTTTGCAGGTTGTGGTGGCCTACTGAGTGTTTATGTTATCACACCTATATTATCATCTTTATTATAGGTTATTGATTCTTCTTCAGAACACTCATTAAGCTTAATTTATTGAGGTATATTTTTATTTTAACACATTCAGTATATGGTACCTATTCCATGATTTTTTAGGACCTACTTTTACTTTTGATAGAATGTTCGGTGAGTGGCCTTTTATATGATTTACTTTGTCCATTTAGGATTTTATAACTTTCTATAGATATAGGTTATAAATATATAATTTTGGGAGAATCAAATCCATTAGAGTGGAATCTATTCCTTGTAGGATAGAGAGATCAGGTTGGTGAGGTAGATTTTTGGTTTTCAAAGCAGTGGTGTGCATTGAGTTAACATTTTAAAAAGTATTATTTATTTAATATGGGTTTAAAACTAAGTCTTTTGGGTTATTTTCTTTCAAAGGTATGTGATAACCTTTATTTTGGGTTTTTAAATATTTTGATAATTTCCAAATGATTTGGGTGATTTAAAAAGGTTGTGTTATCCATGGGGATTTAATTTTGAAAATCATGTAACTTTGAATATTTTTTAAAGGTGATTGAAAATGGGGAAGAGTGAGTTACCATTTTTATTTTCAAATGTGTTTTGATAAAATAGAAAGGAATTCCAGGATTTTTTAAAATTGTTGGACCATTTAGAATTTTATGGAAATTAGTTTTCATAAATGATGTGATACCCTCTTGATCCCCTTTGTGATTATTGTGGCCCATAGTGCCATGTGACCTCCTTGTGGAGATATTTTTTTAATTAAATTTCATATGATATTTAGGTTTATTGGATATGGGGTTTACTTTGTGAAGGTACAAGTTGAGGCATTCATTTTTTTTAAAAAATTATCCTTGAGTGAATTCATGATTGCTTGTGCTCACCTACATCTTGATTGGTCATGGGAACCCATTTAGCTAAGTGGGAGTCTAGATTTATGCTAAACTAAAGATATTAACACTACTAGTGTCTCCTTTAGTTAGTGAAAGGGCTATATAGGGTGTTCCATTCGGATGAGGTTGGATGAAGGCTAGTCAGATAGCTAGTATTATGACGCAATATATGCTAGTAGGTTGTTCCATTGAGAAAAGTCTAGGAAGGTCTCACATAAGGACCTAGGGTAGATCCCATGAAACTATGATCCATATTAGGATCATTTAGGTGGTTTACCTTTTTATATCTATTGCATCCCCTGTTTTTATTTTATTTCTTGGAATATATGTACATGTAATTTATTACTTCTTATTGTATGAATTGACACAGTGGTGCCTGATTTTGTGCTTTCTTCTATATTTGTGTGGTTTTATTTTCAAATGATTTGAAAAGTGATTTTGAAATAGTTTTAAAGAATTAAGATGAAATATTGAATTTAAATTATTTTCAAACAATTTTTAGATATGATTTTGAAAGGTTTTCTCTTATGAGAAAATTGGAAAGTGGTTTGTTTTGAAACTCCAAGTGTGTATGAGTTTTTAAATGGATTTTTAGGGTTTTTTTCATGGTTTTATAAATAGTTAGTATTAAAACATATCTTATAAAACTATTATTTTGGGAAAGTGGTTTTGGTTAGGAAAAAGATGTCTTCCAAGTGAATATTTTCATTTAAGAAAAATATTTTATAAGAATTTTTAGCACACTTTTTATGTATTGTAACTTATTTGTAAAACTATATAGAAAATATTTAATTTTATAATGTATTTTAAACTAACATACTTAGGATATAATATGAAAGTGACTACTTAGTTTTGGTAGTTCATGGTTTCCTAATGAGTGTTTATGTGTCCATGCCTATATTATCATCTTAGTTATAGGTTCCTAATTCTTTTTTAGATTTCTCATAGAGCGTTGATTTATTGAGGTCAGTTTTTATTTTAGCTCATTTGGCCTATGGTGCGTATTCCATGATTTTGTATGACCAGCTTTTACTTTTGATTGAATGACCGACAAGTAATCATTTATATGATTTACTTTTTCCACTTAGGTTTTTATTTCTTTCTATGGATAGAGGGTAGATATATTTACTAGGGGAAAAGAAAATCCATTGGAGGTGTTTATTTTCCATGTAGGATAGGGAGACTAGGGTAGTGAGGGATATTTTTGGTGCTCACTACTATTTACATATTTCCTAGTTTAGATATTAGGTTTTTTTTCTATTTATTTTTATCAAACATAGAAATTATATATATGGACGTTCCATGATGGATTTTTACTCTATTTATAATTGTTATTTTAATCTGATTATTAGAAAATATATATTTTCAAGTGTGTTCCTGTGATGCCCAGGCACTAATTTCCAGACTATGGGAATCGAGAATGCCCTTCAGGATAGTGGCGGGTAGTTCTAGGCATCCATCTGAGGGATAGCCCAAACTGGTTCGTTATAGTGACAGAGTTTGAAAGACTATATGACACATATAACCCATGTTTTTTTAAATGTTCCATGAGTGGTGTGCAACCCCCCCCCCCCCAATGTGTGTCCTTAGGAACCAAACTATCCAAGCACATTTTTGTGTCTTTCACTTCTTTAAGTGGTTGTATCTTGGCAATCTGAGCTCTGATTTTTTATTTATCTTTTAATTTAAGACTATATTGATCTATTCTACTAAAATTATTATAAATTTAATTGAAATTATAAACTAACGATGTGTACAACTAGTAACACACCTTGATTTTAGTATTTTATTTTTAATAAATACTATATTGAAAAACTGATATCACACACACCACCAAACTAAAATGAACCATGATATATTAAAATGTAAGATAAAAATTAATACATTATGAGAATAAACTATGAAATATAATTATTAAAATTACAAGAAGAGAAAATCCATAAGTGAATAAAAACATAGTAATTAATTAAAATGATTTATTATAAAAAATATTTTTTTTATTCCTTACATATTATTAATATTATTTTAAAGAATAATTTAAGGTATTATAATACCAATGATCTAAAAAAACATAATGGTTAGAATATTAATAACTAATTTTAAAGGGATGTTATAAAAATCATTTGTTAAAAATTGATATTTTTTCAAAGAACTATTTTTAAATTGTTTTTTATTTTTATCAAATTGATCACTTTTAAATTATTATTCTAAAAATATAATATAAAAAATAGATTAAAACTCATTTAATTATTAAGTCATATGAAATAAAATTAAGAAAAATTAATGTTTAAAAAATCATTTTTTAATAAAATTTATTTTTCATTATATTTTAATTTTTTATTTTAAAGTTAAATTCCTAAATTTTATATTTTTATTTTATAAAATTAAATTAATTTTTTTATTCATCATGTAAAAATTATCTTAAGAGAATTTTTTTGGGATTTTCTCAAATTTTTTATTTTTTTGTGAATAATAAATAATATAATTTTTAAAAATACTGTGAATTTTATGACATAATCAGGATATAATAATGACTTAAAATTTTATGAAAAATTTTGAATCATCCAAATATGTATTTAATTTGTAAAATAATTAATTTAAAAATAATATTCTAATTTTAGAAACCTATGTTGGACATTTTTAAACCTGAGTTATATTTTAATCTAATAAAAAACTTTTTTTGATTCTTTTCCTTTAATTAAGTATTCATGAGATACTATTTGATTTTAGTTTGGTTTAAAAGAAAAATAAAACTCATTTATTTAATAATAAATCAAAAAAATTCATGGGAATCAATCCCATTCTTAATATTTGGCCTAAATAAGTATAAATTCATTTTTATGTTTAAAAATACATCTTTTCTAAAAATTAATTTTTTGATTTTTTCATTTTGATATTAAATTTAATTTTTATCACTTTTATAAATGAAATTAAATAAAATGGATATCATATTTTGAATCATCATTTCCAAATTATGTAATTAAGTAAATTTCATTTTTTAGTCACAAAAATAAGTTACTGAGGTAAAAATGGTCACCGTGATAAATACTAAAATATGGTAGAATTGTTAAATCAAGGTTGTTAATGCCCAAAAAATGAGCATTGGAAAAATCACAGTGAATTAAATACCTAAATATGGGTTTTACCTTTCTTGTAAAATAAAGGATAAGGTGGCCAAATATTTGTGGATCATGTAAGCCTACAAGAGACACGCAATCGCATGACCATCATGAGGTCATGTGAAGGAGACGTGAGCATCGTATAACCTATGTAAGGGCCCATGATGTCCCATAAACAAGTAGTTTTATCTTTTTCAAAGTCTCCTTGTACAATGAGTGATCACACAACGGCTTCTAGGCAAGACCCCCAAGATATGAGAATTATCAACTGGAAGATGCCTGACAAACCATACAAAAGTCCTTGGAAAATAGGAGGGAAATATCTAAAAGGTGAATGCCTCTTGTGGTTGTAAATCTCAAATGATTCATCACTGATGGTGATTATCCTAGAAATCATTTAGTAAAACTTTCATGATCCCCAACCTTTGTAAAATAAACAAAGTAAATACAAAGTATAGGAGTTGAGAGCCTCCTGCCATCATAAAATTCACATGATGTGCCCCTAGTGATTTTCAAGGCATCGAAAACCCCAATGACATGCCCACCTCATCTTGAAAAAGTCCGCTGTAAAGTCATCCTCATCACACGAAGAGCCTCAAGTATGTCTAGGTAACCTCACACTCTCTTTTTGTCTCCATAATGACAAATATATGGAATTATCCATGAAATGCTCATGCATCTCCATAGGAAAACTTATTGGTCACATGATGCATCACCAAGAGGAAGTGTTATTTTCTTCAACAACATTCATATATCCTCATTAAATCCCGTACCTTTGTAAAATAAGAAATGAAAATAAAAAAAAATTAAAGGAGCTGGGAGCCTTTCATATCCATAAAACTCAAGTGACACACCTAGGTTGTCCGCAACATGGTCTCACAAGACCCCTCATTAAGCCAAATGTATCTCATGAAGGCTCCCTAATAAGTCATCTTTGTCTCATGGAAAGTCCCATATAAGCCACCCAAGATCATTTAAATGCCTTTCAACGGGCATCTTAATCTCTTGAAGGCACCTGGACATGTCAAACTTAAAATATGAAAGTCCCTCATCGTGTCTATAAGATTAAATAGGACCCCATTAATTAGAAATAATACAATAAAGGAGGCAGTGATGGAATGGTCTTGTGGTGGATTAAAGACATGCAACACCCCTAGAGATTCATGGCAGGACCTTATAAAGACAAATGATGTTGAGGCCCTCCAACCGACTCCATCCTGGAGTCACACGATACGCACCATGAAAAGTGAAGAAAATCCACTTTGGGAAGGCCTATAAATATCCCACACTAGACTCAAAGAAGGGGTTGTAATTTTTACATCTAGATGCACCAGCACACCCAATAACCAGAGCAGATTTCTCAGAGTGGATGATCTCACGGCTGGGAAGCTTTCCTTTGGGTAAGATCTAGCGAATAGTTAGAGTGATCATGCATCATGCATAAAGCACTATGTGTGATCACTAATAGATCATATAAAGGACTTATAGAAGGAAACACGAATAACATACCACACATCATCTAGATCACGTGAGACTTAGAATAAGTTAACACTGAACAAATCTAAGACATTCACAATAAAAGGTAAGAACAAAGACAAAGATATGAAATAATTAAGTGAAGAACATATACGTTGATCCTTAGGCACTTCACATGAACCACCCAGAACATGTCGTAGAACTCATACATTTCTCCCTAGCCTCGCGGTGCTCCATTGTTATACCATTTGGATTAGGTGAAGTCCCCTGGATGTGTCAAAATCAAGTCACATGGAACCCCTCAGGCATGCCACTCAAGTCTTTATAATACCTCTGAGCACTCTATCTAAACCTTGCAATGTCCTTAAAACATGTTTAGTGACCCATATAATGGCATCATTACATGTTATCTGAGTCTCGTGATAGCACTCGATCATGACAACAAGCTCTTGCGATTCCTACGGGCATGTCATCCAGGTCTCACGATGTCCTTCATACATGTCAGCCTGGGCATATATCTCCCTCTGAGACATTTCACCCTAAATCTCATGACGCCCTCCAAGAATTTCATCCAAATATCACAATGACACCAGGGAAAGTTAGTTGGATCATGGTATTCTCTCTAGAAATTTCATTTAGGTTCATTCAATGTATCCTAGGACAAACTATCTAGGTCTTGTGATGTCTTCCAGACAAGTTTGTCGTGATCATGAGAAAACCCTCAAACATTCCATCCAGGACATGCATCATCCCTCAGATGAGTTAGTTGGGTCACATGATTTCCTTAAGACATTCTTGGAAGACATCCACTGACATTCCAAGAATACAATCAAAGAATGTTGAGTGGACAATCAATGTGTATTGGGTAGGCAAGCATGTGAGATTATAAGGGAAATATTAGTGTGTAAGTCCCAACCAGTGGCATAATATTATATGTTCTGATCATAAGAGAAATGTCAATGTGTAAACCCCATCCAGTAGAATAATATGATATGTCCTGATTGAAAAGGAAACCTTAGTGCGTAAGCCCCTATGAAATGAACTATGAGAACTCTGATTCCTGCCACAACCAGAATACATAGGACGCCTCTCTAAAGCTTGAGCTCCATATCAACTATCCTAAGGGTTTTCCCAATATGTAATTCTTACATCCATAATAAATGATATTGGTTATTTTCCATCCCTTTTTTCTCACACCAATAATATATCATGTGGGATTAGGGAGTTGTAATGATCATATCATTTTCATCATAAGCCTCTACAAAGGCAAGGGCAATGTCAATGTGTAATCCCCAATCAATTGAACTATATGTACACTGATTCCTTCCATAATTAGGATACATAGGATGAATTCCTAAGGCCTGATCTCAAAAAAAAAAATGGGTATCCACATTAGTTTAAGTCACACCATGTCTTTAACATTTCAACCATCGTGACCCAATCATTACCATGGGTTGATCATTCTGCCTCATCTGTCAGTTAACTAAGAAACCAATTGAACTACGAGGACTTCGATTCCTACCATAATCAAGATAAATAGGATTCCTTTGTAAGTCTTAATCCCAAACAAAAATGGATATCCACATCAGTGTCATTCCTTCCATGTCTCCAAAATTTCAACCATCAGGACCCAATCATTCCCATGGTTTGATCATTCTTCCTCATCTATAAAAAAACTAAAAAACCAATTAAACTATAAGGACTTTAATTCATTTCTTAAATTTGATGTATAGGATTCCTTCCTATGGAATGATCCTAAAAAAATGGGAATCCTCGTTATTGTAAATCATTCCATGTCTCTAATAGTCCAACCATCAGGACCCAATCATTTCTATAGGTTGATCATTCTACTACATCTGTCAGTGAACTGAGAACCCAATTAAACTATGGGGACTCGGATTCCTGCCATATTCAAGATATGTAGGATGTCTTCCTAATGTTTGAGCCCAAACACAAATGGGAATCCATATCAGTGTAATTCCATCCATGTCTCTAACATTTAAACCATCATGGCCTAATCATTCCCATGGTCTAATCATTCTCTCTCATCCATCAGCAGACTGAGAAATCAATTGAACTGTGAGGACTTTAATTCCTAACATATCAGGATACATAGGATGCCTTCCTAAGGTCCAATCCTAAAAAAATGGGCATCCACCTAGGATTAGGACCCACTATGTCTTTGACATTTCAATTATTGGGACCCAATCATTCCTATGGGATAATCATTCTACCTCATCTTTCAACAAACTAAGAAACCAATTGAACTATGATGAATCTGATTCCTTCCATAATACGGATATATAGGATTCCTTCTTAAGGACGGATCCCAAACACATATGGGCTTCCACATTAGTATAAGTCCCTCTATGTCTCTTACATTTCAACCTTTAGGACCCAATCATTCCCATGGGATAATCATTCTATCTCATCCTTCAATAGACTGAGAAACCAATTAAACTATGGGGACTCTGATTCTTTCCATAACTAGGATATCTCATATTCCTTCTCAAGTCCTAATAAACATGTTAAATATCTCAAGGTATATCCTATTACATAAGTCTCACATCCATATGCAATGAGGTTGATTACTTGTTATACCTTGTTTCCCACATCGAGCATAGCTCACGTGGGATTAGGGAGTTATAATGTTCATCTCATTTTCATCATGAATATTAATCATATAATGAAATCCTGGCACGTAATCTATGATGAGTGGCATGATATAAATATCCCTTGTATAAGGGTATCTACCTTGGGGCTAGTCCTAAGGACGTGATCAAACTATGATAACTCCAATTCCTTCTATAACCAGGATATGTAGGACGTCTCCTTGTGACTCAAGATCAAATATATTTTGCCTTAGTTCCCGCACATGTTTCCTCTCCACATGATGTTAAAACTGCATGGTTTTAATGAAATGCATGGGTTTTGATTCCTATAATAAATAAGATACGTAGGACACCTCATAATGGATTAATTCACTACTTAGAATATTAAATGCCTCCATTCATGGAAGAAAATTATTAAGTACTCGGTTATACATCTTTAGAATATAAGAAGCTACTTATCATAAGAAAATAGATGAAGAACCTCAGATACATATAGACGGATACACCCATGAGATCACCTTCTTTTTTACATAAAGAGAATTAACCTATGATCGTTTTGTTAGGGTGACCAGTACCGTATCGGGATTAGTAAGAGGTTTATGAACATATCTTAAATATATAAGAGAGTACCATAGTATAAAAAAATCCCCCCAAAAGGTTTCAATGAGCCAGACCTCCCATCCTCCCAACCAATGTGAGTCCCTAAGTTTCATTAGGTCTAAACCCCCAACTAACCACCTGCCTTTGGAAAGCAGTTCTGTAGCCAGTTATGAATGAAGAAACCATTGGGAGTTTCCATTAAGAATGACAATAGTGACCTGATGTTAATGGTTTTTCCAAAAATCAAACCCCTCAAAATCAACCATCTGGACCAAATGAATCCAACTCGAATGAGGGGTTCTTGGTCATCTTTTACCCATTGAAACAGAAATGGTAAACCCAATGTGAATATCTCAAATAAAAAAATGGTTTAGTTATTATCCATTGGACTATTTTTTTCATACTATATACAAATAGAAATTTTTAACTCGATGTGAAACTCTCAAATAAAAAAAATGATCAGGTTATTATCCATTGGGAAATTTTGTTTATACACTATAAGAAAACAAAAATAATGGACCCAATGCAAAATTATCAAATAAATGGATGGTTGGTTTTATATATGTCATGTTGCTTTGTTGGTATATCAAACATAGATGATAATCCTAGAATAAATCTTATATTTGATCCTCTATAAGCTGGGGTTATCATGAAATAAGTCAATCCTTACATTGAAAATTCCACACAAGCAGAATGGATGGATAGGGAATAAAAGAACAATTATGATAACCATCTATGTCTGATTGAGCACATCATACCTATGATATTGTATTAATCGGTGACCTTGGTACTTATTATCTACATGATTTTTGATAATTATCACATAAACAGAATCCTAATCCTAGATAATTCTATCATCTGGCGACTATTTTTTAAAGTCGGATTTGGCTGCTACCCCCGCAGGTTGCAAAATGATCTCACCTTTCTAATAGCTTCAACATTGGGTGGTGAACATGATGGTCCAGGAGTACCATCTATGTGGTACAATCCCAAACCTTGAGACCACTTTTTAGGGTCTCCAAGCACTGAAGCTAACGAGTCTATATCATCCATGGTAATCTTCCTCTAATCCAGTAGTCATCATTTCCATAGCTAACTGCTTCAGGAGATTATTCTCAAAGCATAAAAATCACCACAGTTAGTCTCTGATGAAGTTGAACTAGGGATTTAAATAAAACTCTCTTACAGTTCAGGTTCCACCGAGGAGGGCTCATGTCAACTTCTGTCACTAGTACCATCCCACTGAAACCCACTAGGAACCTTCTGAGGGTACTATCAGACACACTGCCACATCTGACGCCCATGCATTGGAAATAAGTAAGACACATCAGGAAAGGAAGGTTTTGGATAACCATGAGTAGTATCATATCCCCACTCCTAATGAAAATTTCTATTGGCACATTCTAGAAGAAACCAGTAAGCAGGATCATATCCTCGGTCACTATAAATATGTCTATAGGCATATTCTCACAGTAGGCATGGGGTAGGCATATATCCCTACCCTTGTGCATGATGTTCATCAGCATATTCTATTGTAACAAGGAATACATAATTGGTTTAATATCCTTGCTTCAATTGAAGATATCTTTTGGTACATATTGTAGATAGAATGTGCAGTCTTATACCCCTACACAAACTTTGCTAAAATTCCAATACATCTTCGAAACAGCTGAAGAAATCCGTCGGCATATTTAGAACCGGTACAGATACATGGACAGGTGCATATTATTATTCCTACAGCCAGGGTATCTCAATACTCTGATCATTATGAAAAAGTGGTTTCTTCAGAGCAAGAACATATCCTTTCTCCCATCCAGGAGGATTATCGACATATTTCGGTAAAGAACAAGGCATCAGACTAGGCTCATGTTCTCATTCCAACCAGGGCTCACCAGGTGAGAGCAGCACATACCTTTGGATAGAGGTACATGCCTATTGGAAATATCTAATGGCACATTCCAAAGGCCCTAGATCATGCTCATATCACTATTTTGGATGGGGTTCACTAGGTGAGAGGGGAACATGCCTTAGAAAAATATCATATTCCTATTCGAGAAGACTAAATACATACTCCAAAGGCCCTAGATCAGGCATATTTTCCTATTCTAGCTAAGGATAACCAAGTGATAATGGAACATGCCTCAGGTTAGGCTCATATTTCTATTAGTTAATATTACTAGCATATTATAATAGATCACAGAAGTTAGGAACTTATTCCTACTACCAAAGAATGACTACACCAGCATCATTTTAAGGAAATACAGAAGGATTCTCATATCCCTTCTCACATTTTGGAGGTCTGTTGGCATATTCTGGCATGTAATGACTATACAGATCATGGTCATATTCATGTTCCAACCAGGACTCACCAAGTGAGAGAATCACATGCCTCGGGGAAGGCTTATACTTCTACCAAGAAAGACTAGAAGCATATTCCAAAGGCTCGGGATTAGGCACATACTCCCGTTCTGACTGAGTCTAACCAAGTGAGAATGGAACAATCCTTGGGGCAGGCTCATATTATTGTCAATAATGAGGGATCTCATTGGAATATCCCAGAAACTTCTTAGAAGTAGGATCATACTCCAGCAACATCATATGGTTATAAAAAAGTTTTGGAAACCATCATACAGTAGGCACATATCCCTACAAAATTTCAAAAGGCAAGTCAATATATTCTGACCACAATGAAAAATGTGATCCATATTACTAATCTACTAAATTCTAGTGTTTTTTAAGCCATTCGAGAAACATTATCAACACCACAAGGGTCTGTAAACTCTTTAACCAAAGTATAATATGATCATTACTATGATAGTCCTCCTCATGGTTGTATGTATATGGATTGTAGGGACTCCACTCCTAACATCCACCATGGTTAAAAACCCCATGGTGATATCTCCCTCGAACAAGGAAAACCTCCCCTTTCCTAGACACCTTCATATATAGAGGTGTCCAAAACTCATACGCCTTTTTATAGAGAGGTGATTAAAACATAGGGGCCAGTCCTATGTACTTCCTCATCTACATCCAGCAGCACTCAACTCTAGTCACAAGGTGACCCTCAGAATCATCTTCTATGGTCTGATCAAATGGAGGCATGTAAGTCTGATAAAGAGGAGGATGAAATTAAAATATGTAGAGAGTTATCTAGAAACAACCTCTCTATCATGTTCTATACCCTCACCACTTCTGACTATGAGATCCTAGGTGAGCTAAAAAAATAGTGCATACCTTCTCTATTCCAAAATATGTGGGCTAGTCATTAGCGACTAAAGGCTATGCACCTCCCTTATTCAGGGTATGAGGATCACCTTTAGACCATCAAGATACTCTATTATCATCTGGACTTGAACACTATCTCCATGGCTTGGGCTCCAAAACCATAAAATCACAGCGCAAATCTGTAACACGCTTGCCGCTATTGCAACACAACTCTTTAGAAGTTGATCATTGAAGTCACGTCATGCATCCATATTCAAGGATGGGGAATTTATGGACCATTACACTTTTCCACACCCTTAGAATAGTACAACCCCTTAGATACAACATCCTATAATTTCATAACCTCCAGAAAATTAGGGGAATGGGGAATGGTTAGGCCAGTTGGTCACTACAACAGAATTTACCACTTTAATGGTTCCCAGACATCATGAATGGAGGTATAGGATAGCTACAAGATATTTGAAATTGGCTCCTCAAAGAAATGGGAATGCATTTCCAACAAGGTATATGAATTTTTGATCAACCAAACAACTTCCCATAAAGAATGATTCCCATCATGGGTTGTCATCACACCCAACTCTTGCACGAGCACAGCTATGCCACATAAAACAGGATGTAGCAGTAGCTTCTATATAATCCATCTAGGAGTGAACTCAACATGTCAGTTTGGGGGGATATATACCACCACCTCTACCTCTATGATCATTAGTTTCTGAGAGGATTTGGTCTATATCAAAATCAAATATGAAAAAACCCCATCTCGTTGGGATGAGGGAATTTATATCTCAATCATCACCACCAATTTCCTCATCCCCTGATAGCATATTACGAAAATAAATGGTGATTATAGATCGAACTCATCCTGCTAGGTTGGGGGAATTTATATATAAATATCAGTCCTGGGAATTATAAAATCCCCAACTGAAATCATTGGATCCTCAATAATAGGATCAATCAATACCAATTGTGGCCCCGAATAACCCCCATCCCACATGGTTGGGGAAATTTTCATCATCACCACCATAGAGAAATTAGTCTTCTCTTGGTTGGGAGGTAAAAATCAATGGTCAACATCCCATCAGTTCCTCTTTCCACAAGGCAAACCTCTTCTATCTGGGGATCATTTAGAAAACATGATTGGAAACTCCCTAAAAGTAAATGTTCATAGACCAAGATGGGAGGAATTTATGGTGAAGGTGATCAGACCCTACTGGGGTCATAAGAAAAAATATCCCTATATGGCCAAGGGATTAAATAATGACCCTTAAGAAGGAAGTATAGAATCAACATGTTGTTTCAAAAGCAATGGTATAACCACCATTTCCGATATGACTCTGTAAATGTATTCACTATCAATACAATAGATATTTTCGATCAAGATGAAAATATAGAGGGCCATAACATGGAAAACCTACCCCAAGAGGAGGGTGAATTAGATGCACCAATCTAGGCTACATGCACCTGAAACTATAGGAGGCTTTGAAACCTAGCACCTCTAAATTCTGAGTTTCCACCTCTTCGACAAAGAACTGCCAAAGAAAAAGGGAATGGTATGGATACATCTCAATCACCACCTAGAATAATTGTGGATCCTTCTATGGAGGAATAGTTGTCACAATATGGGAGTGAGATACAAGATGTTAAAAAACTCAATGAGGAGATACTCCGGGGGGATATTCCCATTGGTTATTATCTTCATACTAAGATGAATATTCTCCCTACCATAGACAATCCTCTGGAAATATCTATATCTAAGAATTAAACTTTCTCCGGATATAGGTAACCAATCTACATGAATGAGGAAGTCAAAAATGATCATGACTTACCTTTTTTTCATTGAAAGCCTCTCCCCTTTCAAGTTCATTATTTAGTCTTATGATGAATCGAGAATAAGTGGGAGATGAAGTTGGGGCCACATCATTAACCCCTTCCCACTCCCTATAGATGAAAAGGATCAAACAATAGTTCCCATGGAACTACTCAATGGCATAGAGTCTGTGGCTAGTCAAATGGAATCCATGGAAGGTTGATGCAGACTTGTGAAACCTGAGAGGAATCCATATCCTAATTGGGTATATGACACCTTACATCCACCAAATTTCGACAATCATATCTTATCTACCTTTAACAGTGAAGGAGACCCTGAATTGTATCTCACACACTTCATATCTCAATGTAGACCGATGATGGGCTCCCAAGATCAATAAGAGGTGAACAAGAAGAGGTTTTTTGTACATACTCTGATAGGTCCAACATTTGTTTGGTACAGTAGTCTACCAAAAGGATCCATTATAGGATAGGGAGATATATATCATTAGATCCTTTATTGGTTAATCCCCACACTGAGGAAAATGATAATCACCAGCCTGATGAATTGAAAACAACATGAAAATGAGAGGGTGATGAGTGAATAGGTTAAACCATTCTACTTTGATATGAAGTCAAACACCCTCTCATTTTTATGTTGTTTTCAATTCATCCCCACACTGAGGAAAATTATAATCATCGACCTGATGAATTGAAAACAACATGAAAATGAGAGGGTTTCTAACTTCATATCCAAGTGCAATGGTTTAACCTATTCACTAATAATCCCTATCTCATAGGAACAACTACTATAACTCTATGCTGAAAATCTTTGGGATGGGTTGTAGACACCTATGATCCCAATAAAGTTTCTAGGTGGGTTCTGTGATTTCAAAAAAATGGCACAATGTCTTGAGGGTGTCATTTAGTGAACCCAATATAAAACTTGACTCATTACCTTAGTAATGGTGAAAAGGGTAGGAAAATAAATGGCTACATATATCACTCTCAAGCTAGTAGCAGTGCCCATCCAAGAACCTAGGCATGTCCCGAACCACCCATCACCTCTTGTCAAGTAGTGACAACCACAGAATCACCCTCAGCTAGAATCATAGAGAAATCAGGGCCGATCGGGATTTGAGGAATGGATGAATAAAACATACTCCTTATGAAATGAACAAGTCCATGGTTATTTCTTGGTAGTCATGGATAATAATTTCTCAAGGTATCATAGTCCAAGAAGCCTGATGAGTTCCACCTCACTAATCATCCTGACTACTGCCTTTTCCATAGAAGGATAGGTCATAATATGTAGGAATTCTTTGTATACAAATACATCCTTCAAGGGATGGTTTATTTCAGACAAGTGGTGTTAGATAAGTACTCAAAGAAAGTGACCTACATAACCATTTCCCAATCATAAGAATAGGGTGATTCGAAGAAAGTTTTGTCTAGGCATGAATAAAAGTTAAACAATTGGATGACACGAAAAATAGTTGATCAAGATCATGTCATTCTGAGAGAACAACTGTTTATACCCACAATATCTCCACCACCCAAGGAGGTAACATCAAATATGCCTCCCTAACATGGGAGTGACCATCAGAATTAGGAATAAATAGAATAGGAGGAGTTATATTCTTCTCCAATGCAAGCTCTAATTCTTGCAGATTTCTTCCTTACAACATATACAGCACAAGAACCACCCCACCAAAAAAACCCTCATTGGATTAATATATCATATTTGGTTATTTCAACATGACACACCTGGAATACCCCTTATCTTATTATGAATATGCCTCTAAATAAAAGTTTCTCTCACATAACTGGGGAATCAGAGGCCAAATGCGCTAAAACTGAGGATATATGGGACAATGCGGGCGTGGTCAAACCCAATATTTCAGTCACATACCTACAAATGAAATATATGAAGCTAAGAACCATGTTAAATAACTCCATCATGCCTAAAATGGGCAGGAAGGTGTCTCAGAACCCTCCAATGGTCATCCTAGAAAATGAGTAAGGTCGGCGCAACCCATACAACTTGCAACAGACGCCCCCATCGACCTATGAATAAGAACTAGGCCCATCCACCTCAAATTCTATGTATCATAATCCACATATTAAGAAGAAACACCATAGTGGGAAGAATGGCCTCTGGAAAAAAAATTATGACATTCTGAAGCAGCTGGAAGTTTTTTTAACCAAGCTCTCAATCCTAGATGTGCTCAATATTTTAAAAGAACTCAGAGAGGCACTTGTTAAATACCTATGAATCCCAAAAAAGACCAAGATAGAAGTTATTTTAGGAAAGGTTTATCAAGTGGATAATGTTCCATTAGAATTCCATGATTCCATCTCATTCACTGACCAGGATTAAGAAGAGGTCATCCAAGGGCACATCAAGCCCCTATATGTTTCGGGAAGACTTGATAATGTTGATGTCCAAATGGATTTGATTTATAATGGTCTTAATATAAAACTCATCCCAGTTCAAACCCTCCTATTTTTGGGATATATAGAGGGTGATTTTTCTCCCATAAAGCTGGTCATTCAAGGGTCTGAGAAGCGTTAGAAAAGACATCTCAGGAAGATCAAACTCAAGGCTCATTTTGGGGATCTCACATCTGATGTTGATTTTAATTTTATCTAACAAGAAACCACATACAATTTCCTTCTTGTAAGTACTTGGATCTATATCCATTTGGAGGTACCTTCAACATTCCATCAGTGTCTGAAATACCCCATCGATGGAAGGATCAGTATACTGCATGGCGATCACAGCCCCTTTGAGACTTGTGGAGCCACATATGCTGAAGCATATTTCTAAAAATAGAGATGCAAACAACCAATTATGGATGATGATATTTAGGTTTCATCCCCCAATGTATTGGGAAGAATCCATGAAAATCCGTGTACTATGCTTGACAGTGACTATGTGATCCCCATTAATCTAGTTGAGGTGATAGACATGACCCCAGAAGTCCAATCCCCTTTAGTCCCTAGTGACGATGTAAAATAAAATCAGCTTCGGAATATCTCTATAATGACTTGGGTAGTAGGGGGTGATAATGTCTCTTCTTATGACCTCTATCACCTCGATAGTGATAGAGAAGTCCCCATATTGACAACTTCATCTGGAAACATCTCCATATACTCAGAGGTGGAAGAGGATGAGGATGACCTCAGGAACACCCCTCCCACATTTGAGGAAGGAATATTCACCTCCATTGATGAGATTAGGTAGATAAATCTAGGAATATAAGAAGACCCAAATCCTACATTGATTAGTGATTCCATTCCCCTAGAAGAGTAAGATATTTACATCTCATTTCTGAAGCAACACTAATATGTGTTCTCTTAGAACTATACATTAATGCCCAGAATGAATCCAAATGTGGCTATGCACCATCTCATCTTACCTAAATACCATTAGGGCTTCAATAATGAATCCAAGAGGATTCACGCCTCTCATGACACCAATATAGAGGTAAAAGTTGACAGATTCATCAAATACAACTTTTTCAGAGAAGTGAAATACCCATGGTGGTTTGTTAACATCATCCCTAATAAGAAAAAGAACCAGAAGATTAGGGTCTGCATCAATTTCAGAGACCTTAATCAGAACTTCCCAAAAGATGATTTCACATTTCTGATCACAAAACAGTTGATCAATGAAACTAATGGATTCTAATCCCTTTCCTTCATGGATGGGTATTCAGGGTACATTCAGATAAAGATGGCCCCTAGAGATGAAGAATCTATTGCCTTTAGAGTACCTCGGGGGATCATTTTCTATCAGTTCATACCCTTTTTCTTAAAGAATGATGGATTCAATTATCAACATACCATTCATCATATATTTAATCCATTCTTGGAAAGAACAGTCAAATTTTATTTCAATGGCCTGGTGGTCAAATTCCAAAAGTGATTTGATCACTTCAAGAACCTTTAAATAGTATTTAAAAAGCTATGATAACATAGTATGAATATGAATCTACTAAAATGTGACTTTGAGGTAAAATCAGGAAATTTCCATGGCTTTGTGGCATGCAACCGTGACATCGAGGTCGACCCAGAGAAGACTGGTTCTATTTTAGCAATGTCACCCCCTCCCCAATCTCAAAGAACTAAGGGGGATCTAAAGGCACCTTGCCTGCATTTGAAGATTCACTACCAACTTGGATGAAAAATATCTCATCTTCACCAGGATAATAAATAAGGGAATCTCCCATCAATGGGATGTTTTCTACCAAGAATCCTTTGAAATTATCAAGTAATATTTACTGAACCCACTATTTTTAATTCCTCTAGTGGAAGAGAGGCCACTCATCTTGTATGTGGATACCATGGAATGCTCACTGGGAACCCTCCTCATATAGAAGAATGATTTGGGGAGTGATAACAATCTATACTACCTCATCTAAAAAATGTTAGGTATTGATAATTGATACTATGATGTTGTGAAGAACTTCCTTGCACTCATCTTCAGAGTGAAAAATCTAAGTCATTACTTACAGTACCATAAGATCCATCTGGTCTCTCATATTAATCTACTTAGTTACATCCTTGGTTGTTTGTTGTTAACTAGGAACTTGGACTGGTGGGTGGTCATTCTATAGAAATATAAAATTTATTTTGTATCATGGAAATTGGTGAAAGGGAAATCCCTGGCTGATTTCCTTACAACACATCCTGCCCTATAATATATAGTGGTGGACACTGAGCTTCTAGATGAGGAGTTCTTATATTCCCATGATGTTCCCCAGACATGGGAGATTTATTTTTATGGATCCTACCAAATTCCTATAGGAAAAATGTGATAGAAAATACAAAGATAAATCGGGTTTCCTTAGGGATTGTGTTTGTCTATCCTAACAAAGTAGTTTTGTCCTACTCTTTCTCACTATTCGAAGGTTGCATGAATAACAAGGAAGAATACCAATACCTCATCATTGGGTTGGAATTGGTCCTACAGCTATAGATATCCTACCTACATATCAAAGTGGATTCAGAACTAGTGATAAAGAAGATCAATAGAGAATAAGCCATCAAAAAGGAAGAATTGGCCCCTCTCACTAATCGAGTCAGGGAACTAATGTCAGAATTCCCTTTTAATCACTTGTTGAATCATGTTCCCCGAGCATATAATTCTCACACCGATGCACTGGCTAATGCAGTCACCATCCTGGCCAACCCTTATCGGGAGGAAGTGATCTTCTATATGGTCTCAATGATCATAATTTGTGATATGGAAAAAATAAATCATGTCAAAACCAACCTAGAGCATGATGAATTAGTATCCATCCCTATATGGATGGAGACCATAATCACTTATCTTCAAAATTGGACTCTCCTGACAAATATAGCCAAAAGAGAATAGATTTTTCACCATGAAGTGAATTTTACCCTATAGAGTTGTCCAAATAAACATAAATCCATATACAAGAATAGCTTAGATGGAATCATCTTTAGATGCATAGTAGAAGGATAGATTCTCACTGTCAGGGAAGAAGTCCATGTGGGATCTTGCTGTGCTCATAAATCTGAAACCAGGCTCTCCCACCAAATATGAAGGCTCGGTTACTACTGGAAAACCATGATACAAGACTATGTGAAATTCACCAAGAAATTTAATGCATGTAAGATCAATGAAAACTTCATCCCTCAACCACTAGAATTTATACATAAAGGTAAAAATTCTTGGACTTTTTCCATCTAGGGAATAGATATTTAAGGTCCATATCCCCCATCCACAACCAAGCAGTTTAATTACATCCTTACTATGACTGACCTATTTTCCAAATAGACTAATTAAATACACTTTAATGAATTTGGAATGAAGAACATATTCAACTTCATAAATTTCAATATAATCACTAGGTTCGGGGTCCCTCACACAATATTAATGGATAATGAAACCAACTTCTATTCTATAGATATGATGAAACTATACCAGGAGTACAATATTGAGTCCAATCACTCATCTTTCTATCATGTAGTGGAAAATGGATAGATGCAGGCCTTAAATAAGACTTTGTCAAATATACTTTAGAATATGGTGAACAAGGATATGAATTCATAGCCATATAAGCTCTTTCATTCTTTGTGGGCCTACTGTACCACCACGTGTACTGCTACATAAGAAATTCCATAGTTATTAGTGTACATGATTGAGGCAGTGTTACCCATTGAATTTGAACTACCTTCAATATGAATATATATTTTTGGATAGCTCTCAGATAATGATAAGTTGAAAAAGTGGCTGGATAAATTAGATTGGATCGATGAGAATAGGTTGCGTACACTATAAAACCTTGAATTCCATCAAAATTGGATCACATGGGCCTTTAATAAGAAGGTTTTTATCTATTAATTACTCCAATGAGAATTAGTGTTGTCTCTAAGGACCCTAATGATATCAGGGAAAAGGCCTCCAAAGCTAGAACCCAAATGGGAGGGTACTTACATTATATATAAGGTCTATCATAATGAAGCCTACTCATTATCCATAATATATGGGGAGCATGTCATACCCCCCACCAATGTAAGTTTTCTCAAGAAATACTTTGCATAGATGTCATCAAGCACCGCTCGTTAGGATTACATGATATTAAACTGTATGAACTCATCCTAACCACATGATGTTAAACTGTACAAAGAAGTCATGAGAGCAAGACATTAAACTATATGGTGTCTCCAGTCCTAGTAGAAAGATGATAAACTGCACAGTATCGGAGGTCCTGGCAGTAAGACTTCAAACTGCATGGTACCTTGCATCCTAACCATATGATAATAAACTATATGGATACATCCTATCAGAAAAATGTTAAACCACGTAGCATCTCTCACTCTTACCATATGACGTAAAATTTCATAGATACATGACATCCATCTTCATTAACTTTAGATGATCCATGTACTATCAACATGAAATTAAACTATACAGGTTGTCTAAAACTATGTTTGGATTGATTCTTTCTATCATAGGATATGTAGTGATGCTTGAACCTCTAGTCTTGGGTCTAGTTTCAATATTCCTTTCCATTCATGTCGGTTGATCCACATCCTTACCATATGACATTAATCTACAAGGAAATATTCTTTCTAAATGACATTAAACTACACGGGCTTTATAGAAATATGTATGGATTCATTCTCATTTTCAATGAGATACATAGGGACAACTCGATCCTATATCATGGTCTAACCACCACATAATGCAAAATACCCCTATCTTATCTTTAATTTCCTATGCATGATAAGAGAAATCATTATTGTTCCTTGCTTCCCACACCGATCATAGCTCATGTGGTCTTATGAATTTTGGTAAGGGTTCCCACCACACAAGCAAGGCATATCAATTCAAGATAGGATCATCATGGTCTTTAATGAAAGACTTTAAAATCCATGCCATGAGTCCTTGGTTCATGACATTCAACTGCATGGTTTATGTCCTTTGTAAGACATAAACTTGAAAATTCATGTGAACCTCACCCAAGAGGACCATTATTATTAGTGTTGGTCTCCTACCACACCTTCTCTCAAGAACTACGTACGGATTGATTACTATCATTATATGGTACACAGTGATGCCCATATTTCTATCCTTAGTTCTATCCACAATACCCCTTTTCACATCAAGAATACCATTTCCTCACTGCATGATGTTAAACTGCACATCCCCTTAAAAACTATGTGTGCCTTGATTACTTTCATCACAGGATACGCAGTGATTCCCATATCTCCAATCCTAGGCCTAACTACAAAAATCAATGGAAATAATTCCCACATCTATGTATGGGTTAAACATATATAGAGAGTTTCTCATTCATGAACTATGTGTGACTTCATTCTTAACATCATAGGATACATAGTGACACCTGAATCTCCAACTTCGAGTCTAGTCACAACAAACAAGTAAAGAAATTCCCACCTCTATGTATACAGGTCGGACCTGTGTAGGGATATTTCTTAAGAACTACATGTGTCTTGATTACTATCACTATGGGATATATAGTGACACCTAGAGTTTCATTCATGTTCCCAACTACAGCATTACCATTTAATGTCAGGAAGCCCGCATCATCACCACATGAAGTTAAACTACATGGACCATTAGGAACTACGTGTGGATTGATTCCTTCTATCATAGGATATATAGTGATGCATGCATCTCCAATACTAAGACCAGATACAATAGCCAATAAGAAGAAATAAACCCCAATGGCATGGGGGATGATCTATACAGGACCACTTTTCCTACATACGAGTCACGTCTACATATGGATTTCTTATGCATGTATTACATCTTGAATAATTTTTTATGTCGGTTCCCATAACCTTTTAGAATAATGTTAAACTGAAAGGTAAACGTCCTGGTCACATGAAATTAAAACTACATAATAAAAAATTTCATGGTCGCATTACATTAAAACTTTACAAAACAAAAATTTCCTTACTACATGATGATAAACTGCACAGAAAATGTCCTTACCGCAGATGTTAAAACTGCATGGAAGAAATTATGTCCCTACTACATGAAATTAAACTATGTATTACATTACCCATTTATCATTAGCCATTTTCAAAGGACCACATGATCCTTACCCCCAATCAACCAGAGTATGGGCTGTTTCTATCATCTTTCAGAGAACCTCAGTCTATAAATAATACTTCATGTATCAAGCACCTCAGTTTTCCAAAAACCTTCCATGGAACTTGAAAAAGATACCCATATTCAATTTACCCTTTCATTGGATATTCATGTATGCCTATGTCTCTTGCATATGCACCTATGGATGTCAACCAAATGTTTCACTCTATAGAAAGGGATTTCCAATCCTTGTGAGCCCTAACATCACTATGGCTGAACCCATCACCTCAATGCGTTTTGGGTCATTCCTGGTATGATTTTTCTATATCCTAACTCATGACCTGAGGACCTCGGCCCATGATTTACAATATTTTCATCTCTCTCTTAGAAGGGTATTGTGGTACTCTTGACCCTAGGTATCCTATTTTGGTTCTTTTGTATCATCCTCTATATTAGGTCTATGTGTGTCATCGCCTTAAACTACATACACATTGGTCAAATAAGTATGACCTTAAACTCTAGCCTATAATGTTCCAAATTTAAAGAACGTAAACAACAATAAAAATAGACACAAAACTTATCAGGTTGAAAACTCAAAAAGGGTGGCCTAAGAAAAAGTGAAGTCTTCTCTCATTAAAATCTTTATCTCCGGAGTTTAGGAAAAAATTGGGCACAAATAAATAAGGCATAAAGATCATATGGTCAAATATGTAGCCCTAGTAAAATAAAAGCTATGCTCATTGGACCCTCTAGTTCAGGAAAAAGTTAGAGTAATGATTTGTCACATCTCCTCGCCACGATAATATGTTTTCTAAGTAGTGAAACAACTTTTAGGGTGCTCAAACCCTTCTCGGATATTAAACTTTCCACAAATCACACTTCATGATTTGAGTTCCTTGGATCACGACAACCTTCCATAGCCCTTAGAAAAGATACTTGACTTCAAGGGACCATTTTCTTGACTATGCATGTATTCCTATATCTCATGTATATGCACCTATTTTCATCAACCAAATGTGTCCCTCTTCAAAAAAGGTATTTTTGATCCTTATGATCCCTAACATCACTATTGAAGAACCGAGCACCTAAGTGTGTGTTTGAGTCATTCCTGGTATGATTGTCCCATATTATCCTCCTAACATGAACATGTTAGACCATGATTTTCAATCCCCTTACCAAACTATCTGAGTGTATTTGACATCCTTGATGTTACATCACCATTCTTTGTACCATTTCTCAAGGCTGAAATGAGACACTCCATTCACGAACCTTTTATGGTCCACACCTTGTGATTTGAAACCACCAGGTATAGGGATCGAGCTTCACAATTTAAGAACTGAACTACCTAGGGTTCTAAAACCCCTCCTGTATATCTCTCCTCACATACCCAACCACATCCTCTAATGGCCCGAAGGCCTTCAGTTTTTATTGATTTTTGATAATCCACCTTTCAACGGGTGAGGTTGAACCCTTACAAGGCCTATAGGCATAAGTATTACATGGCCCATAGCCCTTAGAAGAATTCATTTTCCCGTAGGCTTCAAAAATTATATACAAACCAGACTAACTACTTGGAACTGCTCCTCCCTAGCATCTTCATCATGAAATCATCTCTCCACCTTCGCATTGTTGTTCGGCTAGGCATTCTCGTGCATGCACAGGCTTGTCTCGATGGTAGGAGTCGTACCCTCTCATTCTTGCAATCTATTTAGCTTCTGTTGTGGTGAAATCTCCTTGCTCATCCTCCTTGTAGAGCTTTTTCCTCGTAGGTTGTCTGGTTTTCATCTACACTAAAGGTGGCCCGAAGGCCTTGAGGTGGCCCGAAGGCCTTACTGACCCGAAGGCCTGGGTGGCCCGAAGGCCTTAAAGGACTCGGGGACCAAATCGGTGTCCTGAAGGCCCAAATGGGGCATATTCCCGACTGCTATAGTGCTAAATAGTACCTTCTACAGTACTGCACAGTTCCCACTACAGTGCTGCTATAGTGCTACTACAGTACCTGGAAATAATGTCTCCACCTGGATTTGATCTCGGGTCTCCCGGATGCACTTGCAGAGTCCTTACTAACTGGGCTAAGGCTCATGTTCCCCAACCACATCATCTGGACATTTGTCTCTTCAAAAATCTAGCATGGCCCTTGGAAAGGAGTGTAGATCATCTTTTCTTTTTCATGCTACTAACACATAAGGGTTTTGACCCACCGACTAAAGGAATCTCCTCCTTTCCAGAAAAGAGATTCAATCCTTGTGAGCCTTGGAAACACCACAGTGAAACCTGGCACCCCAGGGTGTTACTGGTCATCCCCATCATTTTTTCCCCACTCCATTTTCATGGGTTCAAACTTTTGTTTTATGAATTATATCACCCATATTCCAACTATCTAGGAGGTCCTAGCATCTCTATTATTTCACCCTCAACCAATATTCCCCCATGAACCTTCTATGACCCTTGTAAAAGAGTGGAGACACATCTGTTTAACAATAAAATCAACACATAAGGTCATTGACCCACCAACCAAAGGCACCTCCTCCTTGCAGGAAAGGAGATATGATCCTCATGAGCCTTGGAAACGCCATGGAAGAACCCAACACCCTAGAGTGTTTTGGGTCATTCCAGGCATATCTTCACCACATTCCATCAATTCCGAGCTAAAATACCCTAAACTAAAGTGATATAAGTTATAAGATAAAAGACTCTAAACTAAAACGATAGAAGATCTGAGCTAAAAGACCCTAAAATATAATGATATAAGGTTTGATCTAGAATACTATAAACTAAATTGATGGAAGGTTTGATCTAAAAGACTATAAACTATAATGATAGAAGGTCCAATCTAAATAATTCTAAACTATATCACAACATTTATTTAGTCTAAAAGAATAAAAAATCTTTTAATACCTATCATATGGCCTTAGAAAAATCAAGATATGCTCACCAAGAATATCATATTTGGAAAAATAAAGAGAACTCTTCCTTTGAGACAAATATTCTACCCAATTATCATTTTGTGAATCAAGTGATCTCAAGATAACTAGAGTAGATGTATCTGTAAGTAATCTCATGTTGGTGTAAATTAATTAGTACTTCTATAAAAGAATATATTATGATTTAAATATTCAAATATAGACATTTAGATTTACTTAATATTATGAAAATGATGGGTATCATTGGTGATTCACATAATATCATATCAGTGAAGAATCATGTACATCATGAATGAAAGAAAAATGGATGAGAATATAAAAAGTTTAGAAAATCCATTCATTGATACCAGGTGATAGGAGAAATCTTTAAAATTCAAAGTCTCTCCAAGAATCTCATCAAAAATGGGGTTTATATCAATGATAAAACTAAAATAATATTTCGTTAGATGAGTTGGCCAAGTCGATAATAGTTTGGAGAGAAGCATCAATTGAACGCTAAAGTGCCGCTCGCCCCACCTCTTATGCTTCTACCCTAGGACGGAGAGTATCAACCAAAGAAGTAAGCTCCTCAACTCTCTTTCAAGTATTTTTCAATGAGGAAGATGATTTTGAAGGTTCATATATCAGGTGAGATATGATTTCCTAATATCTTAATATTTTCATGGTTCAAGCATCCATATGATCTTATAGATTAGATATCAATTGGGGACCCAACTCTAATGCCTCTAACACCTTGTTCATCTACACATCAAGGGGAGACACATCTTCAAAATCATGGAAGTCCCTCGCATTGGTGACCAAATCTCTCAGAATCAGGATTATCTACTTCATGAATTCATATAGTGGTCTTCAATCAAAACTACCTACCCCCAAGTCATGAAATAGATAATAAAGGTTTTATCCTTGGTTATAAAATGTTTCTAATGGATTCTCAATAATAATGGTGTGAATATTCTTCCATGTCATCTGAATTCATGTCTTATCCTCTGTGACTGATGAGATGGGAATTCTAAAAGATGGAATAACCGATTGAGCTGGCAGCAAAACAGAATAGGAAACCTCATGTATTATCCTCTCAGTATAATCATCACTCGTCTCTTCTATCAAAGGGATAATTTCCTTGATGGATTTAATCCCACTATTGGGATGGTCATCATCAAAAATGAGGGTGATTCCTCAAAGTCTCTCCCAAATCTTTAATCAACTTTATTGTTTCCTATGAAAGAGGGGTTTATGAGGGAAATGTATTGTCCACAAGATGAACCAGTCGGCTTAGCACACCACTGAGATAGGCCACTAACCAAGACTAGGCATAATCTGGGTTAAGAAATGCAGGAGCATAAGTGGGCAGAAGAATTATCTCAGCATCAGTATCTTCATGTTCCAACATTATCCAAAACTGACAGATGATCCTGGGGTGTCTATCTCTTCATACACCAACCAAAGGAAGAGGGGATACCTATTGAGTGGAGTATAACTAATGAGAAAACTAATGAGGTGTATGTGGATCATAGATAATCAGCTCGTCCATCCTAGACATAAGAACCCCATCCTGAAGGGATATTATATAGGACCTTTCATCGAGGGAGCCACTACCACTGTCAATGATCGGTCCAATTGGTGTGAGATAAGGCATGAAATAAAAGCTTTAAAATCAACATAGCACATCTGTAACCTCATCAGATCTCGGTGACATAGCCCCAACCCTAGATATTTTCAGAAATATGGGATGAGATAAGGTCTTGGGGATCTTAGTGGGATTATAGTATTCATAGAAATGATAATTCTCCCCTAACCATCCAAATAGGAATTGGAAAGGGCCACTGATCCTATATGGGATGCTTCCTTATTGAATGTGGACCATGAGTTGATTAAGGTGTGAAAGAGTTGACACTACCAAATTGAGGAATTTTCCTTCTACTATCCATGCTGCCTTCACCAACATGTTGACATAGATTCCTAAACATGCATCCCAAGCTGGGAAAAGCCATCCACTCAAGAACATTTCCTTAAATCTTGTCAGCCTAAGGCTTAGAGAGATCTCTAACTTCACTCAATATCCCCATGGGGTATGTTTCACATCCTCTAGAATGGCCCCATACAAGCCCAAATTGTCACAAACTTTCTATTAAGGGCATCGATGGGGGCGTATGGCAGTTGGCCTAACTCTGTAGTGAAAAAGGAAGATTTTAATCTAGTCCTTGAAAGAGATAAGAGAGTACATATTCATATCCTTTCTTAGCTTCTCTTTCACAATGGTGAGAATCTCCCTCACCAGGAATGGATTCTGCAACGATCCACATGAAGGATTCATGAATTTCATGAATCTTGAATATCACATGGGTTGCATAAACCCAAAAGGAATCACACAATCACATGACCCCTTGAAGACTCACGATCACGCGACCTATACATGGTCACACGAGCTACATGATAACAAGAGGATCATGATATCAATCCAGAAGATCTTTTGAAACCCACAAGAAGATCAATAATCCTCATGGAAAAAGTTCAAACAATTAATGAAGTATAGTTTTTAGTTAATCTGAATGGGTGCCTGAGAAAAAGCATTCTTGTGAAGGAGTTCTCGTGAAATGGGCTCTCAATTGGGTCTTGTGGAAGATTATTGCAACAAGGACACATGATATAAGCATGGTGAGAGAGATATAAAATATCAAGTAGCTGATGAATAAATCCACCCTCTATAACCCTATATATAGGGAATTCCATAGAATGCCAAGCGTTTCCTGGTAAACCAAACATTGAACAAGATGTTGGTTCATGAAATAACTAAAGACTTAGGTGAGAATTTACTTTCTTCATAACCAAGACCTTTTCCCTGTGTATATCGCTCCTCAGGGGGGGCATTTTTTGATGCCTTCCAAATGAGAATTAGCAAAATAAAAGAGTAAATACATGAATATGGGTATTATATTTCTCACAAAACAAAGTAAGGATAATGAATCCAAATACTCAAAGACCACATAAGAATCAAATAGAAACATGATAATGTGAACATCATGAGGTCGCACAAAGGATCCATGGGTAGTACATAGCCTATGGAAGGCCCCATGAAGTCCCTTTGACAAGTCTTTTTTGATTTTATGAAGGCACCCTGGACAATCAGTGATCACATGACGACTACTAGGAAAACACACCCAAGACACGTGAATTCTCAACCAGTGAACTCCCTGCAAACCATCCAAAACTCCTTCGAAAATAGGAGGAAAATATCAAAAATGTGGGAGCCTCTTGTGATCCTAAATCTCGCGTGACACATCACCAATGTGGAGAATGATTGTCCTCGACAACATTAAAGAAAAATCACAAAATCCCAAGACTTTGTAAAATAAACAAAGGAAATATAAATTGGAGGATTATAAATCCTCTTTCAGTCATAAAAGTCACATGACATGCCCCTAGAAATCCGTAAGACACCAGAAGACCCCAACGACAAGCCCACCTCATCTCACAAAAGTCCGCTGGCAGGTCATCCTCATCATGAGAAGAGACTCAAGTATGTCCAGGAGACCTCACACTCTTCCTTTGGATCCATAAGTAAAAATAGATCAAATAATCCATGAAATGTCTGTGTATCTCCATAAAACCTATTATTGGTCATTCAATTCATCCCCAAATAGTTATTATTGCATTTTGTTACCTTGAGACTCATCCCCTATCTCTTTTATGTTTCTTCTGCTACTCTGAGAATTAGTCATCCCATGGATGACTACTGCTTAGAGTATTTATAGCAATATAGGTGCATGTCCATAAGAGATGGAGAATGTGTATCAAACAATAAAATGAAATGATAAATTTTTAGGAGACGAGCTGATGAGGATAACAATAGTACTTTAATGTTATTCTATGAAAGGGGAAATGATTCCCATTTGTGATAATTAAACCATTAGAACTAGTTATTAACTCGATGCCTCCATTTCCACCAACTCTCTATAGAGAAAATATCTACACAACCGAAGAAACAATAGATTGAAGGGAGGGAAAGAAATGTAGAGGTTAGAGATGAAAAAATCAGAATACATAACTGCAGTGCTACACAGCCCAAGGATATTGGGTTGCTAAATTTTAATTTCAGCTAATGAGTATATGTTACTAAAATTAATTTATTTTATTTTATGTGGATGATGAGTTAATGATGAATTACTTTCATTTTTATCCTTGAAATTATCCACAAGGATCTAAATAAAACTTTAATAAAATAACTGGTTAAGGATTTTTTTAGTTTTTTTATAAAACTTGGATTTTTTAATGGGTTTTATTTTAATAAAAAATTGATAGGGTTTTATATGATTGGAAAAAGAGGTCAATGGAGGCGTGTACTTCATTAACACTTACCTCAATAGGCAATAAACCTGAACGGTTTTCACGCCTTCCGCCATCAAAAACTATAAAATAGAGGTCACTCCTCATTCGATACATAGATAAATAAAGTGAATCTAGATAAATATTTTATATATATGTTATATATATATATATATAGGTGTGTTATATATATGTGTGTGTGTGTGTGTTATATTAGTAAATTTATTTGAATATAATTATATATAAATGTATATTATTTATCATATTTAAATTTATTTAAATATTTAATATATTATTCTATATATATATAATACTATTTTTTCAAATGAAACTAAAAAATACTATTAATAATAATTTTTTAATTATATTAATTTTAAATAATTATTATTATGGGTAATTATGTACGTTGTCAGTTTAAAATTGATAGTTTAGTTCAAAAAATGCCACTCACTGAAAACAAAGAAAACACGCTTGAATTGTCTTGATAATTTAGGACATTTATTCATAAGTCCTTTGTGACATGTAGGAATCATTCTCACATCAAACTGATACACATTGTGATCGATATAGGTCAAAGTGCGTGTTTCCAGATTAAATGAAATTTTAGTGCAAAAACAAATGACGTACTCAAAATTGATAAAATACATTAGGATTGTTTTGATTATTTTTTACAATGATCCATAAGTCATTTTAGACATGTATGAATCAATTGTACCTCAATCTGATGCACGGTGTAACCGGTATGACTCCAAGAGAATCTTTTTATTTAAAAATGACATCAATTTTAATAAAATGGAAAACTGGCCTACTAAAAACCAATAAAATTCATTCAGATTATTTTATACTTTATATAAATGATACATAAGTTATTTTTGATGTTTAGGAATCAGCTGCACCTCAATCTAACGTACGATGTGCCCGATATGACTCAATCTTTCCATTATCAAAATAAAATCGATAGTTTAGTTCAAAAAATGTCACTCACTAGAAACCATGAAAATTATCTTGTATTTTCTTAATAATTTAGGGAATTGATTAATAAGTCATTTATGACATGTAGGAATCTTTCTCACATCAAATCAATACACGATGTGATTGTTATGAGCCAAAGTGTGTGTTTCCAATTTAAAATAGAATTTTAGTAAAAAATGCATGTGATGTACTCAAAAATGAGTAAATGCATTAATATTGTTTTGATACTTTATTATAATTATCCATAAGCCATTTGGGACAAGTAAGAAATAGTTGTAGCTCAATCTGATACACAGTGTGACCGATATAACTCAAAGTGTATCTTTTATTTAAAATTGACATCATTTTTAGTAAAAAGGAAAACTCACCTACTCAAAACCGAGAAAAAAATTCATATTGTTTTGATACCTTAGGAAAATGACCCATAAGTCATTTGATATGTTTATGAATTAGTTGTACCTCAATCCCATGCATGTTGTGATCTGTATGACACCAATTGTATATTTTTATTTAAAAATTAAATCAATTTTAATAAAAAGGACAAGTGACCTACTCAAAACTAAGAAAACACATTCATATTGTTTTGATAATTTAGGGAAACAATCTATAATTCATTTTTTATTTTTAAAAATCAACTTCACCTCAATATGATGCACGATGTGCCCAGTATGACTCAATGTGTTCGTTATCGATTTAAAATCGACAGTTCAGTTCAAAAAATTTCACTCACTAAAAACTGAGAAAACATGATCATATTTTCTTGATAATCTAATACATTGATTCATAAGTCATTTTTTATGTGTATGAATTGTTCTCACATCAAACTGATACATGATGTGATTGGTATGAGTCAAAGTGTGTGTTTACAGTTTAAAATGACATTTTAGTAAAAAAGGCATGTAACCTACTCAAAACTGAGTAAATGCATTCAGATTATTTTTATACTTCATGAAAACAATACATAAGACATATGGGACGTGTAAGAATTATTTTCACCTCAATACGATGCAAAGTGTGACCGATATGACTCAAATTGAGTCTTATTATTTAAAATTGACATCAATTTTAGTAAAAAGGACAACTCACCTACTCAAAATCAATCAAACACATTCAGATTGTTTTGATACTTTTGGGAAATGATACATAAGTCTTTTTTTACATGTAAGAATCATACACCTCTCAATTTGATACATGATGTGTCTGGTATGACTCAATGTGTCTATAATCAGTTTAAAATCAACATTTTAGTTCAAAAAGTGTCACTCATTGAAAACTAAGAAAGCGCACTTGGATTGTATTTATAATTTAGGAAAATTATTCATAAGTAATTTTTTACATGCAGGAATCATTATCATTTCAATCTAGTACACAATATGACTGGTATGAGTCAAAGTACATGTTTCTTGTTTAAAATGACATTTTAGTAAAAAAGACAAGTGACATGCTGAAAATCGACTAAACACATTCGAGTTGTATTGATACTTTAGGAAAAGTATCCATAAGTTATTTGAGATGTATACAAATTAGATGCACCTCAATCCAACATACGGTGTGATCGGTATGACTCCAAGTGTTTTTCTCAATATATAAATATCATTTCAGTTTAAAATGCGCATCATATTTCCAAAACTGAGAAAAACAATCCTAGATTGTTTACTCTTTATTTAAATTATATATTCATACATTATTTTGTTTAGTTTTTGGTGTTTTTAGTGCTATGTTGTGTTGTTACAACACACTGCACTGGTGGGGTAGTGTTCTATAATAGCACACTGCAGTATGCCCCATTATCAGTGCTTTTAAAAGTGATGATAAATAAGTCCTTTATCAGTGCTTGAGGAAGATCTGATAAATCGGTCCTTTATTAGCGCTTATAGAATCTATGATAAAATAAAAGGGATTTTAACCTCACTCCAATAGTCAATGATTCTTAAACGCTAATAAAGTCCATTTTTAGAATTATTAAAGGCCTATTTTGTAGTATTGGTCAGTAAAGTTCCACCATGTCTCTGACATTTCAACCATCAGGACCTAATCATTCCCATGGGATAATCATTCTACCTAATCCTCCAACAGAATAAGAAACCAATTAAACTATTCGAACTCTGATTCCTATTATTACTAGGATACGTAGGATGCTTTCTCAAGGCATGAGCACCATATTAAACATCTCAAGGGTTTCCCAATACATTAGTCCCACATCTATATGCAATGAGGATGATTACTTTTTATTGCTTATTTCCCACATCGATCATAGATCATGTGGGGTTTGGGATTTATGATGTTTATCTGATTTTCATCATGAATCCCCACCAGTTAGGGAAATCCCAGTATGTAAGTCCCGATGAGTGGCATGATATAAATATCCCTCGTATAAGGGTATCTACCTTGGTTTCAGTCCCAAGTATGTGATCAAACTATGATAACTCTAATTCCTTCTATAAATAGGATATGTAGGATGTCTTCTTGAGACTCAAACTCAAATATCTAGTGACTCAGTGCTCACACATGTTTCCTCTATGCATTATGTTAAAACTGCACGGGTTTAACGAACTACGTGGGCTTTGATTCCTACAATAAAAAGATACATAAAAGGCATCATAATGGATCAATCCACTCCTAGAAATATTAACCACCTCAATACATGGAATTAAATTCTGAAGATCCTAGTTATACAGCTTTATCACATAATCAGCTATCCATCATTAGGAAATTGATGAAGAACCTTGGATATATATAGACAGATACACCCATGAGATCCCCTTATTTTTTACATAAAGATAATTAACCTATGATCATTTTTTAGGGTAACTGGTCTCTTATCGAGATTATAAAGAGTTTTATGAATATATATTAAAACTATAAGAGAGTCTCAAAGTATGAAACAATTCTTCCCAAAAGGGTGTGATGAGCTGGACCTCCCATCCTCTCGACCAATGTGAGTCCCCAAGTGTCATCAGGTCTGAACCCCCAACTGACCACCTGCCATTAGAAAGTATGTCTATACCCAGTTATAGATGAGGAAACCATTAGTATTTTCTATTAAGAACAAAAATGGTGACCTGATTTTAATGGTTTTGGAATAAATCAAACCCCCCACAATCAACCATCTGGCCCATCCAAATCTACCTCGAATGAGAGGTTCTCTGTCATCTTTTACCCATCAAAACAAAGGTGTAAAAACCTAAAATATCATTAAAAATTATATTTAAATGAGTTTATGAGGGTTTTATAATCTGGTCATTATTTTATATTCATTGTTTTTCAAAATTGGATCTAGTTTCCTTGAAAATGACTTTTCTTTTTATATTATGTAATAAGTATTTACAAAAATTCACTCCTCTCACTTATAAAAGGATCCATCCACCACAACTTCAAGTCCATAACTAAAATTTAAATTAACCTCCATAATCTACCATATTTTTATTTCTAATAATCATATCCCTCATTGGGAAGCTTTGGATCCCTATATATTTCCAAAATTCTTTCAAAATCAAGATGGTTTATAAGAGGGGATGTGATTTATTATTTGAAAGTAATAAATTATTATAATTTTTTTCATTTATTTTCTTTATACACCTATTCAAAATTATGATATATCTATTTAATAACATATAAATAATACCATTATGATTTTTTAATGATTTATTATAATAAAATCACTTCATAATCATACTCATCCATTGACTATAGCATGTTCTTGTTTGGGTCGGTTTAACCACCTACATAAATGATGCTATAAATTGTTATCATGGATGGTTAGGAAAACTTAATTATTGATAATATATAATATTAAAAGTAAATAATGTTTTCTATTTTTTATATAATTTTAATATTAATATCTGAATCATTATTAACATACCACATTTTATTCTTGGAAAAATACTTAGGCAAGAACGTTGCGGATTTCATCTTGAAGAACTATGTCTAAAAATCCCATAGAATGAGCCTAGAACTTAATAAAACATTATGGATCTTTTATTTTAGTACATTTACTATTATGGATATTATTAACTCATGAACATGTAATAATTACTAAAACTATTCTATCAAAATAGATATGGAACGATTGAAACTACTAAAAGATGATAATCAATATAAAATAAAAAATAAACAATAAATATGTAATAAATGAATATATATGATTTATATAAAAGGTAATAAACGTGAATAATATTTTTAAAAATATTATTAATGACACTTAGTTTATTATACAAGAATTTAAAGTATGCCCAAGCAAGCGGGAATCCAAGGTAAGGGTTCTTTGTCCCAATTTCCATTCATTAAGAGATATTTAATATTATTCACTTATTTTATCTATAATTAAATTAATATACATTGGATTATTTTACAAAAAATAACCTTATATTAATGTGATTTAAAATTCTATTTCATTATCTCTTTCTATTTTATTTTGATTCATATATTACCAAACCCGTAAAGAAATTCTTAACAAAATTTCCTTTCATTGAGTTATATATTTCTTCATTGAATATGTTACTATAAGATTATGTGAATTATAACCTATAATTTCTTTTTGTTTTATTTCCACTTGTTTTATGTATATTTACATTTCTTTCAAATAATATCTTCCCTTATATATTCTTAATTCATACGTTATGTTCTTGATAAGGGTTTCCTCTCCAAGTCACCACTAATTTGAAGTATTGTCCTTAAATTCAATAGTTTCTATTTTATGACACAAATTTAAACTGTTTAATGTTTACCATATTATTTAACTTTCATTTATAATAAATTTATGGTCTCTTTTCCTTTCCTATGTGTTTTTATACCATAATTTTTCATAAGGGTTTTCTTTTAAAGCTCATTTTAAATTAAAGATTATTTTTTACTATGTTTCCATATAGGGAAATTGTATAATTTTTCTCTCTAAAACCCCATTTATTTTATTATCCACTGGTAATTCTTGGGGTTTACATGTATTATTACCCTTTCACTTACTTTTTCTTCACAATTCAACCAAAAGGTTTATTGTTAGTGGAGCTGGATTTATCTATTTTTTGAGGTCAAGCATCATTTTCCTCTATATCCATACTCTTTATATTGTTTTATGAATTTTCATAACCCCCCCCCCACCCCTCCACCTTTATTGGTACCCCTCTAAGGATGGTAGTGAAGATGGGAATGACCTATAAATCCCACCTACAAAAGGTTTTGGATTGGATACTATCACTGGGGGTATATAATGAAAACAAATCAGAGGCATTACCCTGAATATATAAATTTAAGGACAATAGATAAGATGAGGTCTTATAATCAAATCCAAATCATAAATTAATAAACCATAATAATACATGAATTTAATGTAATACAATTGGAAACAACTAAAAATACCAAAACAAATCCTAGGCAGTGATCATGAAACTTCAACAGCTCTTGAATAATTCCACGAGCTAGTAATGCACAACTTGATCACCAACCAACTCCTATGGACCTGAAAAATATTTATATATATGTGGTGTGAGAATACAGGTATACTCAGTAGAATCTTCCCAAAAACCTCTTTTGAAAATTTAAAAAAAGTATAAAAAACCCCAGTGAATATGAAAATTCAACCAACTTGTCCTATAAGAAGGTAAAACTATATCTCAACCTCACCAAGGATTTCTCACCAAGTAATGTATAGAACTAGGTTACATAATATGAGAAGAATATATTTTTGAATGGTTACCTACATAAACTTCCCCAATTTTTTTTCACTCTCACGCCCCAATGATAAATTCCATGTTCTAAAATCCCTTATATAAGTCATCCTACCCTCTGGGAAGCCATATCACGTCTATATCTCATCCTTCACCCCATGTAAACATTTATATCTCATCCTGCACCTCATGCACACACATCTCAACCAGTAGTAAGTCCAAAAATAACTACAACTCGTGTATCATGCTATATACCCTAAGAAATCAAAACCCATGAAAATACACTTATAGTTACTGAAGCTAATACCATCAAAATACATATATGTGTTATAACCTCAAGCCTCTATAGCCCAAACATATATGTATATTGAAACTAAGATCCATCACATCCCATGTAGACACGTACCCTATACCTTAATCCATTATAGTCCAAATATGCTTACAAATCATTTCATGCTAGAAGGGAGAGTGGGGAATAGGGAGGAGTAATCCATTTACTCCCTCACCAACCTGGATGTTGGGGAAAACACCTAGAACCAAAAACATTTGAACATCGTCTTCTCACCCAACTCGAGTGGTAGAGCATATAAAATTAGAAAATATAATAAATATTATATCACACAACCAACTAAGAGAAACCACTTATCCTTAGATACAATCATCCCACATGATAATCATCTACCACCGATAAGGTCTTGGAAACCATATTTTATAAAAGTACACGAGCATCAATATTTAATCATCATTAATCATTTTCATATAGTAATTATCAATTATCATACATTCATTAATCCTACTAGAAATTATTATTTAATCATCTCATTCAATCAGTGAAAACATGATTTTCATAATGCATATTTAAATTTATAGATTCCATCATATGCTCTTAGAACACTAATCCAACCATCCCATGGTTCTTATTTAACATATATAATCACCATCATTAACACACATACCTTGAGTTATTTATAATTCATTTACTATTTCATAATACTGGTATTCTAAGACTCATCTTGAAATACCACATAGAATATTCACTTGTGGTGCATAGGCCAAATATAGTAGGCAATTAAAAATCACAAAAAAAAATAACCACTAGGAAACCCAAATTTCAAAAAGAAAACATCAAGATGAAACAAGGAAACTCAACTCTCAACCCATACCAATCTACTAACCAATGGCCTCAACACAACCATCTAGCAATAGGAAAGCCCTGCTCTCAACCTGACCCACCTATCCTGGACATACCAAATCCCACACATAAATTCATTGTAAGGCTCTACCATCCTAGTCATAAATAAAAATAAATAAAATGTATTTTCAGAAGAAAAAAAATCAAGGTAAACTAAGGCCATTACATCAAGAAAATAATCATAAGGATATGGAATAATAGCAAGGTTTGGCTCACATCAGCCCCAAAAATTTTATTTCATAAAAAAAATCCATTACTATCTTGAATTAATCGAATCATTATGAATGGGTTTTAGCAACAAGAAATGTAAAATCAATAGATAAAAATATCTAATAATCAATAATAAACATGCTTCAAGCAATACTTTCATATTAAATTTTTTCTAAGGAAGAACAGTAATTAATTACACATGCCTCATTCATTATCAAATTCATCTTACCATTTTTACATTGTTTATCCAATTTCAAGAATATCATCCATGCTAAGAAACAATAAGAATCATAGAAATCAATTACACACTATCTAGAAAATATCAAGAGGCATCCAAATATATCATAAACTACATATTATCATGGAATATCTTTCTATATTTAATTATTCCTTAAATTATGAATTACTATATTTATTATGATTAATCCCATTATTATTGAAAGAAGACAAATCATGTTAGTCCCACACTAAAACATTAAATAATGAGAATTAATGAATCCAACACCTCGAGATGAAACTTTAAACATTCTCCAAGAAAGAATTAAATAATGAGCACTAGTCTCTAATCACCTCCCCTATGAGGAACATAAAATATCTAAGGATATAATCCCACCATTGATCCACTATCAATAATCATTATAAAACCCCATGAAAATTGAAGGAAACAAACATCCATAGTATGGTAATAGAGAATGGGAGGGAACCGGGCCAACATAGAAGAAGAAAACTATCCTTGTATCACCGTGAAATAATACCTAGAATTTGGGGTTAAATCCAAGAAATGGAGCCTAAATCCTCTAAGATAGATCCTATATTAATATAGGTTTCTAAGGATAATTAAATAAATAAATAATTTGAAAGGAACACTTGAATTTATATAGGTTAGGTTTTTAATAGGACCATGCCACAACACACTCGATCATGTCGCTTCCTATAGGGTTTCCACTAAAATCACAATGTAGAAGGTATTCCCACATCATAGTGGTCCTGGTCAAAAATAACCTCTAGAATCTATGGAAAAATTCCATTCTAGATCTTATTAACATAGGGTAGGGCTTCAGCGCAACCCATGCACCACACTGTAGTGATCCCCTAAATAATAGAGACAAGGGTATCGATCTCTGGGACTCTATGTCATGATCCATGTTCTATGTGGTATCCATCCTCATGAAGGAATAAACGAGAAACCTAGACCCTCGAGCTCCATAGTGCATCCATGAGAACCATGCCATGGCTGCCTCAAAATAAGCAGAACCACCAAAACCTTCATACCGATCCTCCATGCTAAAAGGACCATGGTTATTCCATAAGGTTCATCTTAAAAACCACACCACATTGAAACCTAAATAATAATGAAGTTGCCTCCTCCTCTAGATGAATTCTCAGCACAAACCATACTACCACTCCTCCATCATTTCTCAAACACCTCTAACCACCCAAAAATGAGAGGATCCAGAAAACTAGGTCCCTTACATTAGATACCTATCAAAAAATTATCATCATGGATAATTTAAAATAAAACCTAGTGAAGAAAGGGAAACAGAACAACCACCCCACGATATACCTCTAAAGGATCTTATATAATAAGAACATAGCCAACCCATCATAGGATCAAGGTAAATAAACATGAAAAATCAACAATCAACTGATAAATCAATTAGATGTTATGAATATCATCCTAATAGAATCAATCAATAAATAACTTAGGATATTAGGCGTGCATCTGTGACTCACAGTCCCAAATGCTCACATTCAAACCACTATGTAACCATATGATATGAATCAACAGAATATCACACCCATGAAAAACATTCTCCTAATGGTCATGGTTCTCAACAGGTCATTCCTTGAATAACACGTCATCCTTTGCATCCAGATCTCCCTAATCAATGACATGGGAATCATCACGGAGATACCATTAAAGACAAGACACATGAAAGTCATCATGAATATGATCCATATTTGGGGGGATTACTAATCAATACAAAACCATACCAATATGCTCCAACACCTTGAAAGGTCCAATAAACCAGGGAGAAATCTTACTCTCATAACCATACCTTCATTTCCCATAATTAGGGGATATATTTAGAAACACGTGATCTATAATATCAAACTCTACAAGCCTTCTCCTATGATCAGTATGGGACTTATGATGATCTTATGATTCCTTTATCCACTCACAAATCACTTGCTCCTTCTATATAATTCTATGCACCAATTCTGGTCTCTAAGGATAGTTGAATCTCTTACCTTGGTCTAGCACAATGGATATATTCAAGGTTAGCCTTACAGTGCTTTGAAAGGGGTCATACCAATGGTAGAGTGATAACTATTATTATAAGATAACTCTTCCAATGGTGGTTGCCTCACCCATGAACTTAAAAAATTTATAACGCATACACACAACATATCCTCTAAAGTATGGATAGTATGTTCTATTTAACCATCCATTTGTAGATGAAAATTGGTGTTGACACATAGCTAAGAACCAAAAATATCTTGAAGCCTCTCCACACCTAGGAGGTAAAGTGAGGATCATGGTCAGATATTTTCAACTTTGGAACCCCATGAAGCCTCACTACATCTCCAAATACTTCCTCAATAAAATCTCTACTAAGCTCGAATACTTAATTACTATGTGAACTAACATCATAAAATGGTTCAAAATCACCCATATAGCATTACAACCTCCCTAAGATCAAGGAAAACTAGTGATGAAGTCTATTAAGATGTCCTCCCACTTCCATGAGGGAACATCAAGTAACAAAAACAACCCACTAGGAACAAGGTGCTCATCATTCACCCTCTAGAGAACCAAATATCAAAACATAAACTTGAAAATCGATCACTTCATCCCAAATCACCAAAACTAAACTTACAAGGTGTGATACATATTCTACACACTAGGATACACCACCAAAAGAAAACTATAGAACACATGGAGAACCACATCATGCATCGCCAAAGGAATGAAGAGCCTCCCTTGAAATAACACCATATTTTGATCATACTCATATCATCCCTCAAGGAAATCACTAAAAACAAACTAATCTCTCTAAATCATAGAATCCCCTATCTGGGACTCCTATGACAACTAAACCAAAGATAAATTCATCCTCATATGAAAAATAAACTCTCTTCCATAAAATACTTCCAAATCCAAGTTTGATACATCCAAATCCTCCATCACCCTCCAAGAGTCTCTAGATTCATGTATAGCATCACAATGTGACTTCTTATTCATAGAATTAGCTATAGAATTCCCATTTTCTTATGTATAGAAAATATCAATACTATAATAATTATATCCATAATCAATTTCATAAATTAAAAGTATGATGAGAGAATATATACATCAAAAATATGTGATTTATGAATACCACAAAGCGTTCACTGATGAGGTAATGCAACTAAAAATTCAGAACAAACACAATTTCCACCAACTAAAGATCATGGGTAGTGGAGTTACATTCATTATATTGTAACTATATAGACCTATAAGAGATAACTAATCCATTTAACATAAAAATGAAACCCAAAACATGAAATTAAGTGTTTCAATAAACCTGAAACACAACACCTTCCACTAGAAACCAAATAATAAGAGATCTGAATAGATTCTTGTTAAAATACTCAAAAGAATCCTTGAATTGGCCAGTCCATAAAAAATACAAATCCTTTTGGGTCAAAGATTTCATAATAGTCTCAATCTAAAAGAATTTAGGAATGAAACTCTTGTAATAGCTTTCAAGATCAAGGAAACTTCACACATATGAAACATTCTTAGGGGATACCTAAGAAACAACTTCATCAACCTTAAAAGTATATATGGATACTCCACAATAATACTTGAAATGTCCTAATAAATGAACTTCATGATCCTAGAACTTACACTTATATATCTTCCCAAATATCCAATGATGCTAAAGAACTCCCCAAACTTCTGCACAGACTCTGCATGATCCTCCTTAGGTACTGAATATATAATAATTTCATTGATGAAAACCACCACAAACTAGTCCAAAAACTCATGGAACACATAATTCATTAGTCCCATGAACACGGATGTAGCATTCATGACACTGAGTGGTGTTATAATGAACTCATAATGTTCTTAAAAACATCTTGAAGTAGTCTTCATATTATCCTCATCCTTCACCCATATCTGATGATATCCTAACTATAAATCAAACTTTGAGAACCAATTAGATCCCTTCATCTTATCAAACATGTCATAAATACAAGGAATAGGATAGTGGTTCTTCACTATCACCTAATTAAATCCATGATAAACGATACATAGATAAATATTGTTTTCCGATTTCTCTACAAATAGAACTAGATCACCCTGAGGCAATAAAATATGACAAATGAAACCTCAATATAGAAGATTGTCAATCTGAACTTGAAACTCCCAAAACTCAAAATCTATTCCATATGGGTACATCGATGTCAAAGATTCACCCATCTATAAATCTATCCCAAACTCAATCTTCTGCTGAGGGGGTAGAACCACAACCTCTCTCAAAAATATGTAAGTTTACTCTTCTATAACCATAGGAAACACCTATGGATGACCCTCTTCTAAACTCAAAATCATCTTAGTCAAAGAAATCAACATTAATCAAAACCATTTGGGGGTATTTCACACCCAAAAACACAGTCTTCTCTCCATCAGCATCATAGAAAATAACCTACCTCCTGAATAAATCTATAATATCCTGCAACAAATACTGCTAGTCTATATTGAAGATTTTGTCATATGTTTGTATCCTCAAACATAGAAAATATACCTAGGAGAAATGATACCCCAATATAATCTCAAAATATCTATAAACATCATACAACATAGCTCGGCCTCCAATTGGAATAATAAATGCCAAGTGAATTGGAAGCCTCTCCACCTTAAGTCTCAAAGAATGGACTAGGGTGGGTGAAATGAAGGAGTGTGTAGCTCCCAAATTAAACAAGACATAAAACCAAGTAAAATATAATTAAATAATACCTCGCATGATTTCTTGATCACCTAGAACTAGTAACTATAAAAAATGTATCTAACCATTACCTGCTCCACAGACTCTTTGAACCTAATGGTGGCCACCTCCATGTCCACACTTTGTTCATTGACCCTAAGGATAAGGTTTGTCATAGGACTATCCTATACATACCTCATCCCTTATTTGTTGATTTAAATTCCTAGAAACTTGATGTTTCTATTTTCTAAGAGGATAATGATGCAACAGATAAGCCTGAAGAGGGATTATAACTCCACGTTGACTGTCAAAGAAGGTCAGGCACTCAATCTTTTGATGACCATAATTTTTTCATGCAAAACAAACCATGATCAATCTGCTGGAAGGGGTATAAGAACTGACATACCTAGTAAAACAGGATAAAAGAGGTTGGAACTGACTTACTTCGGTCTAAGTACTTATCTTAATAGGAAAATGATAAATTTTGGCTACATCACTACTCTATGTAGAATCTTGACAAATCCCCTCTTAAGATGACCTGGTCCTATCTATCACACTCTCAATAACCTCTACCTTCACCAACACCATGAGATATGTAAGAAAAATTAATGGGGTGACCTAGAACTAGATCATTGTATGAAAATCCTACTTAAAAATAATCACCTTTTCCTCATCATATGGTATAAGGTTTAAATCATAACACCATAGGTTTTTATATGGGATACTAAACTCTTGCACACTATAATTTCCCTTGTGAAGAGTAAGGATCTACTTTAGTCAAGCTTCCTTAATGGTTTGTGAAAGAAACTTGACCAAAAATTGATCACAAAACTTTTCCCACAAGACATCCAACTCCTCACGATCCTTGAGGAATAAGAACCACCATTTTCAAGATACCCCATTTGGTATAGTAATAACCAATGGAACCTCATACTCCCTCTGAGCATGGTTCTAACTGAAATAAATATCTATCTCTTCCAACCAAGCCTCGGTCTCCTAATATTAAATGGAGCCATCATACTTATGTACACCATGGAACTAAAACTCATAGAGAGTCTTCCTCAAAGAATTATTTTCATTGATATCCACGCTATAGTGATCTAATGGAACTTTTTGTCAAATATCTTTGGTTAAAACTTTATGGGGATGTAACACGCTGAAATTCTAAAAGAATAACATTTTTTCAATAGTGTATATGACACGCAACACAAAGATTATAAGAGAATATAACACCCTAATAATTTAAAATATATTTATTTTATAATAAATTTAATTTATTTGATAACTTATGATAAACACAACAATGAGTTTCTTCAATAGCTTGTGTTACATGCAAGAGCAGGTTTTACCAAACAATAATATAATATTGATAATATTATTTAATATGAAGGTTATCGCCTAGCCATTGGAATGTGGGGTATGAATAGGATTAAATAAATTATAAAAATAAATATTTTACACACATTTATTAGCTGTCTATTGATTTTAAATAAAATAATAATCATTTAAAAGAAAAAAAATGTTTTATGAATAACCATATTTTTTCTAAAAGACGGTTTAGTTGCGCCTTGTGCACATAATTTAAAATTATTTTTTACCACTTTTAGAAAATTTATTTGAAAAATTAAACTTAATTTCTTTAAATTGGAATACCAAAATTATAATTTTTTTATTTTTTTGAGAAGTTTCATTTTTTGATGAATAGTGAAAAATACAAAATTCAATTGAAAACTGCCTTTTTGTTTAAATAATTTATAATTTTAAATTATATTATTAATTGGTTTTAAAGTAAAATTAGTTCAATTATATATCAATTAATCTAATTTAAGTAATTTTTAATCATTTTAATATTTAATTTTGATATAAAAATATTGTAAAATGTTGGACATTTTCACTTTAAAAACTTACTTTCTTATTGTATCTGCACGATTAATTTTAAATTAAAATTTTACACTTAAGTGAATTGAATTTGTAAAATTTGATTCCATATTTTGAATAATAATAATTTTTAATTTTTAATAAGTTTAAATTAATTTTTGGAAAAAATGAATAGTAAAAACAATAAAAATTAATTATTGTGATTAAGGTAAAAATGGATTTACTGGGGGTTAAACTAAGAAGATAAGGATTAAAATGACCTAAAAAATTTTAAAAAACCCTTTTTATTGACATATTTCAAACTTATATCTTATATGTTAAAAAAATTCCCATCTTTTAGGCTTGTTACATGAGAAAAACATGGTTATGATTGAATCTTTTCAAAAAATTATAAGTGTGCCACTCACTTCACTTATAAAAGGACACCCCCTATGATCTCTTCTTCACACATTAAAACCTATTTGGTTTATCCAATACCTTCCCAAATCACTTCCCAAATTCTCTAATATCATCCTAAATTCATTATTTTTTCATAAAGACAACCTAGGAAGGCCTTTGGTGTAAACCAATACCCAAAAAAGAGGTAACGTTCTTCAATGATCATTTTATTTTATTTCTTTATACACCTCCTTAAATTCTTATTGAAACATGATGATATAATAACCATAATATATTATATATACTAAGATTTTTTTATAATAATTTAATGACCTATAACCATCCCTACTTCCATCAAATGGGTTACAAAATCTTCGTTCGTGTGTGCGGTGGACTACCGCCTCGCGAATTGATGTCATTCATTTTTCCATTACCGCCACTCACGGTTGGGTATGATGATGGATATAAACTATATATATGATATTTATAACATAATTATACCTCTTTATTCATTATATAATATATAATATTTTAATTTACATTCCTTAGGGGATGTGATAACATCGCTCGTGTGTACAATGGACTACCGCCATACGAAGCGATGTGATTCGTCTTTCACTAATGTGTTACATGGAATGTAATAAAGATAAAATTAATAAATAAATTTTATATACATGGAATAATTATTATATTAAGGATATATTTATCATTATTAAAAGATAATATATATCATTTTAATTATTACCTTCTCACTCAATGAAAGATGATAATGTCGTTCATGTATATGTGGACTTCCATCTTCACGAAACGATGTGACTCTCTTTTCATCATCACACCACATGAATGATATATATAAGTATATTTAAAGAAATAATATGGTATTTATGATATTATTATAATTCTATAAATATAAAATATTACATACCTCTTTTCCATAATGATCATTGGAAAATTGAAACATTATTGATGTGTATGTATGGCCTACCATCTCCATGATCGCAATGTACTTAATTTTTCATAAACACATTTCATGATTGGTTTTAAAATAAAATTGATTTAAAAATATGATAATTATTTCATGATTATTATTCTGAATTTTTTGAAACTATATAATATTCACAAGAATCATAACTGTCATAACAAATCATGGATGAGAAAACATGGAAATTAACACCCGAAACAATGAAAATAACAAAATATTATTAATGAACAGGTGATAAGATGTTATAAAGTGATCATATGTGATATTATAAATATTAATATGGTTCTTTAATAAGTTTATAACAAGTTTAAAACCACTATACAGGATTTTAAATCACATTTAACCAAAAGTAAGTGTGAGGTAAGGGATTTCATCTTAATTTTGTTTCATTGAGGAATATTGAAAAGTTATGAACCTAATTTATTTTATATAGTGTATACATTTACCATTTCATATGTAATATCATTAATAATTCATAATTCATGGTATTTTATGTTTAAATTTGAATTATTTTATCTAAGGGGCTTAAATTGAAAATTACCTAGTGGAAAAGAATTTCATAACTCAATTTCCTTTCATTGGGTTATATTACTTCTTTGTTGTCATTATTATTCTATGATTATGTGTATAATGACATTTTATTGTTTTATGTTTTATTTACACTTTTTTATGTTTATTTATAGTTTATACACATAACTAATTCATTGATTAATTCTCACATCAACATTATGATCATTGTAATGGTTTATTTCAAAATATCATTCTAATAGAGATTGTTTATAATTTTATTTCCATTGAAATAAATTATTTGATAATTGTATAATAAAATCATTTATTTTTAAAATTATCTATTTAGAATTATATTTTCAAGTAATAATACCATTTTCCCACTTTTTGGTGCATAAATTTGTTGAGAAAATATTTTTAATAAAATACAAATTCGTTTCCCTCTTCGATTGGAAATCTGTTTTGTTCCAAAACCATATTTTCAAAAATGTTTCCAAATTTTTTTTAACATATTCCAAATTTATTGAAGAAATTTTTACCCATTTTTAGTTTTTAAAAAACATTTTGAAATTAATATTCATTTTTTTTTCTGAACAAGTCACTTTTATAACCTTTTATAGTGAAAAAAGAATCCTCTTTTTAACATGTATGGCATGTATAGAATTACCCACCATCATGACCATCAGTTATTAATATTTTGTGTGATTATTTAATTATTTATAATATTAATGGTTAAATTTTCAAGCTCATGTGATTATTTATATGGATTTACTTGATCATCATTTATTCCAACCATATTATGCCTAATTTATTTATTAAATTGAATGTTTTTTAGTTATTTACCTTTCCATATTGATTATTCCTTATTTATTCATAGCTTCTGCTATAAACTTAACCTTACTGAGAATCTAAGATCACCCCTTTATTATGTTATATTTTCCCCTAGGATATGATAAAGTATTTTTTTGATTGACATACAGGGATATTCTAAGGGGAATAATGGAATTCACAAAGAAAAATATTTGTTTATTTATTGTTTTAAAATGTAATATGAATTTCAAATATGTGTCTAGTTTACCAAGATTGATAAAATATTCACTCCTTCAGAATATGATTCATTATATTTGATGATAATGTAATAAATTAGACACCATCTCTAGGTTACTGTGGTCGGGGTTTCTATAGGGACATCAACCTAGATCCATTCCTACAAAAGAGAAAATGTTAGGGACTCCTAAACTTAGAATATGGAATATTTAAGGTTAATTAATTAAGATTTATCCTAGTTCCCATTTTATACCTAATTAAAACACAAGCATCAACAATCATGTTTCATGATCATTGTTTATGTATCTACCCCAAAACCAATATCACTTTGCTTATAATTTTTAGTAAACATGAAGGTCCTTGCATCGGATCATAGGGAAACCTAAAATCCTATGTCTCGGATAATCTCCCTTACTTACATCATGTGTTATGTCTAAATGATATTGTTTCCCTATTAACCCATGTAATCCTCACCAGTACCTATCTTTAAACTATATAATATCTATCAAACATCAACTTTGATAACACTCTATTATGACCCACCTCCACTGGTACCCTTACTAGTCTATAAATGAAGATGGGGATGACCTATAAAGCCTACCTCCAATAGGATATAGGTTGTAGACTATCAACAAGGGTATAGAATTCATAAAAATGGGTGGAATTACCCTCAATATATAAAATTAAGTATAAGAGATAAGATAATTTCCTCCAATAAACACCAAAGAATAAATGAATAAACCATCCAAATATATAAATGTAATTTCATAGAAGTGTAAATAACTAGAAATACCAAAACAAATCCTAGGCAGGGACCACAAAACTCTAACATCTCATAAACTACTCAATGAGTTAGTAAGTCCTAGCATAATCACCAAGCAACTCTTGCAGACCAGAATATATATATATATATATATATATATGGGGGGTGAGCATAAAATTATACTTGGTAGGATCCTCCTTGAAACCTCTCATGAAAATGTAAAAGAAGCATAATAAATCCCAATGAATAATAAAATGAAACCAAATCATCATATAAGAAGGTAAAACTATATCTAAACCTCACTAAGGCTCACTCACCAAGTAATGTATAGGTAACATAATATCATGAGCATATATAGGTGAAAGGTACCCTACATCCACTTCCACACTAGTTTGTTTCTATAACACCCAAATGAAAAACCTCCTATGATACAATCCCTTTTATAAGTCATTATACCCCCTAGGAAACCATATTATAGCCATATCCTATCCTACACCTCATGCACACACATCTCAAGCACATATCATAACCAGTAGTAAGTTTAGAAGCCACTATAATCCATGTATCATGCATTATACCTCATTATGTCACAAACCATGAAAGTACACCTCTAGTAACCATAGTTACTACCACCAGAATACATTAATATGATATAACCTAAATCTACTACAAACCACACATAAATGTATGGTGAAATTGAGATCCATCACAATTCATGTAGACACATACCCTATTCCTTAATCTGTTATATCCCAGATACACCTACACATCATTCCATGTATAAAGGGAGATCATGGAAGAAGATATTTCATACATTCATTCCATATCCAACCTAGAAGTTGGTTAAAACACCTAGAACCCAAAACATTTGAGCATCGAATACCCACCTAACTCAGGTGAGGGAGAGTATGAAATTAACAAATATAATTAATAGTATAACACGCAACCAACTAAGGGTAACTACAAAGACTTATATATAACTATATCGATCATCATATATGACACTCGAATGCCACTACTAAATTCCATGAAACTATATTTCATATAATAAAATAAAAATCAATATTTAATCATCATTAATCATTTTCAATTAGTAATTAGAATTTTTTTCATTAATTAAAATCATTATAAATTTTGGTTTAATTATCCTAATGCATCATAATACAGAATGATTTCATATTGCACATTTAAATTTCTATATTCCATATCATTATCTTAGAGGACTAATCAAACCATCCCATTATTTATATCTATATATAATATATCATTATCATCATCAACACCCATTCCCAGAGTCCATTTTAATCCATTTTATATTCCATAAATTATGCCTAAAATACCACATTAAAGATGCACTCATGGTGCATAGGCTATTTGTAGTGGGAAATTTTAAATCATAAAAAACAATCATCAAGAAACTAAACCATCAAAAATTAAACATCAATCTAAAATGAGAAATACCAACTCTCAGCTCATACCATTCAACCAATTAATATCCCCAACACCACCATTTAGAAATAGGCAATCCCCTCTCTAAACCTACACTACCTATCCCGACCATAAAAAATCTCACACATAAAATCATATAAATGATATACCATCTTATAGAATATATACATGTAAATAAAATGAATTATCATAATAATAAACTAAGGTTGAAACTAAGTCCATCATAATAAGAAAATAATCTTAACAACATAGCATAACACAAAGGTTGGATTCATATCATCCCCAACCATTTAATTTTAGAAAACAACCTTTTTCATTACCATCTCAAATTAATAAATTAATTATTAATATATTTCATCAATAATAAACATAAAATAAGAAGCTAGCAATAGATAATAATCAACCATAAACATTTTTTAAGCAATACTTTCATATTAAATTATTTCCAAGGACGAATTGTAATTAATTACACATGCCTCGTTTAATATACACTTATTCTTACTATCTTTAAATTTTTTATCCAATTTCAAGAATATAATTCATTAAAAGTAACAATAAGAAATATATTAATCAATTGTAAACTATATATAAAATATCAAGACTTATCCAACCATAGCATAAACCACATATGATCATGACAACCCATTCCAAATTTCATTATTCTTTATTTTTTATATTATTATATTCATTAAGGAAAATACCATAATTTCCTAAAGAAGATATATCATGAAAATACCACAATTTCACATAAAATAATAAGAAGTCGTGAAACCCCTACCTTGCGATGAAACTTTCAATGGTCTCTGAGAAAGAATGAAAGAATGGGCACTGATGTCCTATCACCTCTCATAATAGAAGATCATGATCCATAGGGATATCATCCCATCATATATCCACTAATAATCATTATCATAAAACCACAAAAAATCAAAGGAAACAAACAACCATTTCATGAAAAGAGAAAATGATAGATAATTCTGCAAACAAAGAGGAAGAAAACTAACCTCAGATCACCCTGAATTGATCCCTAGTTTTTGTGGGGTTAAATCAAATAAACGGGGCTTAAAATCCACTAAGAGACCTCCTATAGTCACTTAGGGATTGTAGGATAAGGAAATAATAGAATTATTAAGGCATGAATGAATTTATATAGGTAAGTTTTTAATAGGATCATAATGTAGAAGGTATGGCCACGTTGCAGTGGTCCTGGTAAAAAACACCCTCTAAAATCCATGGTGCAATTCCATTCAAGATCATATAAACATTGGGTAGGTTTATGGCGTAGTTCACACACCATGCCACAATGGTACCCCAAACAGTAGAGACAAGGGTCTCGACCTTTGGAACTCTTCAATACAAGTGATTCCATATGCCATAAAAATTATCAAAAATGAATAAATGAGAACCCTGAACCCTTGATCTCTATAATATATCCTAGATCACCATGCCGCAACTATCTCTAAAATGGAAGAACCACCAAATCCTTCATCATGAGCCTCCACATTACAAGGACCATGGCTACGCCATAAGGAATATCTCTGAAAACCACAACACACCACAACCTTAACAACTACACCACAACCTCCTCCTCTAGCTAAATTATCAACTCAAACTACACTATAACTCCACCATCTCTTCTTGGACACCTCTAACCACCTAAAAACACAAAGGAAATGATCAAGAAAAATTATACCCTAACATGAATGTTATTGTTTTTAATTAAATGATTTCTTACATTATTTTTCTATTAACTTTTAATTCCTTAGAAAGGTTTAAAAGTACTATTATTATCATTTTACACACGGGTTGTTTTTTATTTCTTTACAAAAGTTTGAAAATAATATCATTTTTAATGTTTTCCACATAAAAATTCCTCTTAATATTTTCATGTTTTTTCAAATTTATTTCTACACCCTTTTTTATTATTTGGTTTTAAAAATAAAGTTCAATGTTTTAGATGAATAAATAAAGATATTTTATTCCAATAATGTATATTTTTATCTTCCAATCCATATTTCTTATCATTAACCTAATTTATTTCCATGGTTTAAATATTTTTTTAATTATTTTATAATTAAGTTTCTCAATTCCTACTTTTTATCCCCTATAAATGGATTTTTGAAGTGACTTATAAGTTTTATGTTACAACCAGGTTACAAAAGATTTATGAAAATTATTCTTATAATTAAATTATATTTTCATCTCAAAATATAAAATATAAAACTATTTTGGAGTTATGTTTCATGTATTATCTTCTCAATTCACATATATTGTTTTTATTTGGGGATATTTAACTTGTGGTATCAATGATCCAATTATTGATCTCTTCTTATATGATACCATGGAAAAGTGTTAAGTAATTAACCTTCTTATAAAAGCGTTTTTCATATATTTTAATATCTCTTAATGTTACTTATGATTTTTTGGGGATATTATATAATGATACCATCCATATTATTTCTCTAGATGGAATATGATCATGTTTTGTGTAAATATTTATAAAAATAATTTATTTATCATATGTTAGATGTTCTATGATGAAATTATGAATGTTTCGTGTGTGACGCACATATAAATGTATATATTATGATGTGATGGCTAGAAATAGAAATATATAATCCCCTAATGAATTGGGTAATGTTTTATATCTCATGAGATGATATGTAAGGGACTAGGGAGTAAACTCAATACACAATGGGACTTTTTCCACTATGTTTTGTTGTCTTAGTAGTGAGCCTCAGCTTATGCTTATAATGCCATGTTTTATGTTGTTTCCATGTTCATATGATTCCATGATCCTGTGATATCTATTTATTTATGAAAAAATCCTTATGTTATGATTCATGACTTATGATCCATGTTTTATTAGGTATGATTTCTTTATGATGTGTCCATTAACCTTAATTAAATTTTAATACCCACATGTTTATATTGTGCTTACTTATGATATTTTATTATAATCACTTATGTTTACTCTTACTGAGCATTTGAGCTCACCCTTCTTATATTTCCATTTCCCTAGGTTATGACGAAGATAATTATGTATGATATGTCTAGAAAGGTATCATGTGTAGATAATTTTTTGCGATATTTTGAATCTTTATTATAAAATAAGGAATCCTTGGTCTAGAGGGTAAAATCACCATGTGATGAGAAAGATATAGTTTTTATTAGTTAAAGGTTTTTCTTAAATCTATAAAATCTATAAACCAAACATTTCTAGTGTAAGTGAATCAATATTTTTTATTGGTATTGTAATTATGGATGGTTAAGTTTGGGTTACTTCAGTTGGAATCAAGTTAGTTTATAAATAATATTTTTTTAGCAAAAAAAACTAGGATTGTGGGTTTGGGGAGTCTCATAATCACTATTATACCATCTAAAGGAAATCATGTGTGGTGGAAGTGTTTATTGTTGATATTTTAAAAAAATCAACTTGATCTTTTTCATGGAACTAGATCTTGTATACAAACACCTAGTTTTCAACATTTATCATGTAAAAAATATATAATCATGAAAAAAAAATGACACCTAAATTTTTTGGTTAGTCATTGAATTATTCTCATTTTCATATCATTTTAGAAAAAATTATTCAATCTAGAATCCCTATATATTGAATACACATGCTCTAAATTGCCCTAGTTTTTCAGTCTATAAAATTCATGTGTTAGCATGATAAAATCAAGTTATTTTTAGTGTATGTATGATTAATAAAACATGAAAAATAAAATCTATGAATAATAAATAAGATCCTAAATGTTCTTATCTCTTGATTTTATCTCTAAAAATTTATAGAGAAAGTGGGAGGGGTTTAAATTCATGTAAGCTTATGTCACACCCATTTTATGTTCTAAAATAAGTTTATACACTTAGGTTAAAACTTTATTTATTTTCAATTTAGTCTCTAAAAAGTTAATCTATATGAATGACCCCAAATTCCATTTATGACTTATTTAAATTTTCATAAGATTCATGCACATTTCAAAACTGAGTTTTAACACTATAAAATTTTACATGATGAAATGCATACTATTAACTTGGATCATTACCTCTAGTAATAATTTTAGAAACACAAAACACATAATGTTCATTCCAAAAACAATTTCCCTCATATTCATGTATCTAAACTTAAAAAAATATAAATTATTGGATAAATAAATTCTATTTACATTATTCTAAACTTGGATAAATTATAAATGAGTTTATATATTTATTTACTTGTGGTCATTCATACTCAGATAATCACATAACTATATATGCAGGGCTCACATCATTCTAAACTCCGATTCTTCTAAATTAGTGGATATTTTGAAAACACTATGTGTATGGACCTCCAAGTCCTAATATCAATAGAAGTGAGTCCTAATCACAGAAAAAAAAAGCTGAATCTAGTAAAATATCATGGACTCTACATAGATAAGGATAAGATAGAAAAATAATAACCTCATATGAACAAAAATTGTGTGATATAATATTTTTTTCAATCAATATCTCATAAAGAAGAATGAACACTTTTTTGACATCATACTTCTATATTTAATTTATCTTGATTTTACTATTATATAAATATTTTTAAATGTATATCGTAGCTATAGATATAATACAAGCACTAGCATATGAATCAAAGGTTCAGAGATATCTTCTTCCAACACTCAAAAGGGGAAAATTTTATTTTGATCATTCAATCAATAGAATAACACTAATAATGAACCTAACATAAGTTACTAAAAAAACATAAGTTTTTATAGTTTTTATTATTAATCATAGTTACATTAATAATGAAATCAATTCAAGTAAAAAATACAAATGATTATAGTTAGGAACATCTAATGACGCCTAAAATATGTGGTCTTTTTATTGGTGAGTCAGTACTCATGATCTCTTATATTTGAGATGTTAGTAAGATATCATTTATGGCCCTATATATTGACGTATTTAGACCATATTAAATACTTTAAGATTATTTTCACAGTATCATTAAGTTTTCATTACTTTTGAACAATTATGTAACCTTTTAATATGAAATATAATTTAAGTAAATTATCATATATAATATATGAAAAATAATTAATACTATTATAGTGAGATTAATACATGTATATATAAAAATGTATACATAAAATTATAGTTGAAAAGTACATGATTGATCTCCATATAGGGAACCCACTCTAATATAATTTAAAAATACTGATGATTACTTTCTAACTCAAAAAATGTTCAGTGGTTTAATATCTTTTTTCCTTCTGATGTGGTCTTTTATGAATTTTCAAAATTTTGGTTTTCAATTGATATTTAAGTGGCCTTTGGTTTGTGATTTTATTTTTTGGTAATGATTGTGTCATCATATATCTTATAGAACTTGGATGATGGATTGAGTATCCACCCAAAGGATATGAAGGAGCTTCCCAAATCTTGATAGAAAAGAGTTTAATTTTTTTGTCCATGAATAACTTATTGGATAGATTCATGATAGTAACTACCACATCTGATAGATTTAGATATGTTCCTCAATTCAAATACAAGAATAGAAGTGTGTGAATTTGATGTCTACTACACTCACAAATAGTGGAGAAGTTGGTTGCTGAACTGAAGTGTTGGAAAGATTGTATAGCTATAATTAAAAAGTATTTAGATCATTCAAAATCTAGATAAATCTAACTAATGTTGTGTAGAAACCATCCATTGATGAATTATCATATTGGATTATATATTTATTATTTAGAATCATTTAGATAAAGGTTGTAGATAATTGAGTTAAATCTAGAAATTAAGTGTAGTGAAGTTATATTAGAAATACTCTGTCTTGAGTCTATAATGTACTGCAAGACCATGTGAATAGTTCTAAAAAATTCTAAATTGGTTTTAATTATTCATAAAAGTGTTTTTAAGTTATGTGAATAAATTATGAGAATTCCTAAAATAATTTTTAAATAATATATATTAATTTTGTTCTTACAATATTTTATAAATTTACTGAAAGTATTGAACCCTATAAACTTTTTAAGGTATATATAGAATAAAATAAGGTTGGGAAATATGGTTATAAATTTCACACAAACATATATTAAGGCTAGGATAACCAGAGAATAATATTGATATATTTTCTTATAAGGTTCAAACATGTCTTCATAAATTTTATTTTTTTCTTATAAGGTTAGGAAAACCAATGTGTAAGGTTGAGACATGTCCTCATGAGGTTCGAACATATCACCATAAGGTTGATCCACTTTCATCATAATGTTAATAAATTATCACCATAAGGTTATTTCTAGTTCTTATAAAGTTTAAAACACTTTATAAGGTTTATTTTGGACTCTATAAGGTTCTATCCTTGTAAAAATAGAGAAATTATATAATTCAAGATTATGGAGTGGAAATTATTTTGGATGATTCCAAAGTTTTTATTTAATTTTCAAAACATAATGAATATACATTGATCCATAATTCAAGATTTGATTTAAATAAGATCAAATATGATATGTTTTTTAATAAAATAAGTGAAACTGAAATGATGAGAATTCTAGAATAGATAATTTTTAGGGAAGTTAAGATGTTATGATACTGAAGCTAAAATTAGTTAATTAAAATATCACAAAATTAATTATGATTCAATCTAAATAATTTATGAATTTAATCTTTGAGTTGAGTTTTTATTTTTTCTAGAAAGAAGAATAAGAAGTGTGTTGATTTGTTAGCTAGAGTGTAAAAATTAAAGATGGAATCTATATAGGTTTTTGATGAAGCTCTCGAGATAAGAATGAGAAGTATCTACACCATAGATGCTTTTTTTGTATATTTTTATAAAAAATTGGAATAATTTTTATTTCTGGTTACTATAGAAAGATTTTGAAACCTTATGTATACTATAGAACATCGGGAAGATTTATTCAGCAAGGATAAAATGGGAAAAAAATAAATAAGGTTATTTTTATAATACTCCTAGATATATAAGTTTAAATAAAAAAAGATTATAACATAGAAACAATCCCATTTGTATCCATTGAGATAAAGAAAGTGTAAAATAATGGGGCTGATTTATTTTCCTTACAATTAATGTGGTATTTTCATTTATAAAAATTGAAAATAGACCAAAAATAAAGTGGTTACCTATACAACTATGAATTGATGATAGAAAAATAAAACAAAAGAGATAGAGTTTTACACTAGTGCATGATGAGAAACTAAGATAACTAGATCTCTTGAGGAAGAAAAAGAAGTGTAGTCAATCTTGTGCTAAAGTAGAAAATTATCTAGGTATTGAAAAGGGAAAATAAAAGAGGATGGGTCAAGATAGAAGAACATACCTCTCAAAGAAGAAGTAGAAGAATAAGATACCAAAATGAATCTTATAAACAAATTCAGTTAAAGAGGATAATAAGAAAAAGAATCAGTCCTTCAATATTCAACATGAAATGAGAAAGAACATACTATAGTCCTTTGGTGTTTACTCATATGTTAAAATTTATAATAATTCGTTTCTTGAAGAATAAGTGAACAAGGACAATGTGTAGGGGTTATTATAGAATTTTATATGGAATTAGAGTTCCCTAGAGGTTTAGTGAGTAAATCTAGAAAATCTATTATAAACAATGTTTGGAAGATATACAAAAAACATAGATCGTGTTTTCATGTTTTTTTCTTGAACAATTAGAAAGTATTTGATGACTCTAGGTAAGTAAGTAGATAAAATTATTATATGTAGTGAAATCCTTAGATATATTAGTGTTCTACATTAATAAGTGGTTAAAGTTTGATACATGGTTATATTCTAGTATAAATAAGTGCAATAGGATTTTGTACTAGTTCACTTATTAAATATAGTAAACAACTCGTAATATGTTGAGATAATTTAACATGATAAATGTCCCTATCCACTTTTAAATTTATGATAATATTTATAGTTGAGAATATACAACTCAATGAAAACTGATCACAATAAGGAGTAGGTTTCCCACATTGGGGTTGAACCATATAAAAACACTTGTTCCATACTTCACTATTTTCTCACAATGCATGTAGTGTATGTGAATAGTGTAAAATGAACTAATATATTATTATCTTAACCAACAATAGTGTTCAATTACCAAAGGGGGTTAAAAAATAAAAGATGAATTTGAATTTGATAAAAATATTGTAACACCTGATCCCCCACCCCCCATTAAGTGTTTGAATCAGTCCACTGGATCTAAAAATTGGTATTAGAGCACAATTTTCCCTCTAATTGGATCTAAAATTTTCATTCCCAATTATTTATAATTTTAAACATGAAGTGGATATTTGAAATAGAATAGCCTCAAATATAAGAATTTGTATCCATTCATGTCAGTGCTAATTTATAGTTTTTGGAAAATAAATTGAAAAACTAGAATAAGAGAGAGGCCAAAAAGCTAAGGAATAAATCAAAAGAAAAATAGGAATAACCATTATATAAAGGTATTCATAACGGTAAGTGTATTAATAAATTTTTTGATTATGATACCTCTAAAGAATTAAGATAAATCGGCGAGGAAGATGAGTTCAATGAATCACTTAGTGATTTTTATTATGAAGTCAAGGATTGCTTGAATAAGATTATTTTGGAGTTTTACACTTATATATGTTCATATATCAAGATTCTACATGATGAAAAGTCACAACTGAAGTTGGAGTCTAATGTAATGGAAGATGCATCGAAAAAAATGTTATCAATTTTAACACCCACACACAACTTGTGAAAGTTAAGGAAGAACCTTTCATACTATTCAATGAAATATTTTCTATGGATGATGAAAAATTAAAAATCGTTTTTTATAAGAAATAGGTTTTTAAAATGTTTTTAAAAATTTAATCCATGCATTTGAAATGCTCCATAAAGTTTTAATAAATGTAAAAATTAATCGGATGGAAATAAAAAAACAAAGTTAAAGAGGTTGAATACCAATTACATGATGCAAATGGAATTCATGAGGATTAAATGAAGAAGCTAAAAAATATTTTGAAAAGATTTTGAAGACACTAGAACACTAAAAATATATTCTTAGTATGAAATTTTAAGATTTTTATGTGAAATTGAATAATTTTGAAAACACCCAAGATGGATCTTCATAATCTACAGAGAATATAAGTGTTACCACACAGACTCTTTAAGGAATTATTTGTTATAATAAGACTCATATAATTGTAGAGAAGAGTTTATAATCATCTATTTATTAACCTACAACCAGATCATGGAAGAAATAAACCCACTATCTAGTTAATTTTATGAGAAATAATTCTATTTTGATGACTAGTGTAGGATAAGAATCAAAATATTTAAAACAATTGGGTAAGTAAAAAAGGTAAAAAAACCACCACATCATAAAGGGTGGAAATATCAAATTCAAGAAGAGAATATATTCAAATAAAGCTTAAAATATTGGTGCAACTATCTAAAAACAACAATCATTTAATTCTAGATAGACTACTACAAAAGTAAAAAAGAAAGAGAATTTTGAGTTATTTTTGGTTCTTCCAAAGGCTTGGACATAAGGTCGATGAATTATTTCATAATATTCATGTAAATTGAAGATATAGAAAGCATATATTAAGGGGGGGAAATTTTGATCAAAATGAAAACCTACTGTATAAAATCAATTTTCACATAATGGGAATAATATTTCTATGAGAAATAGATTTGAAATCTTAGATAATTTGTATTATTATTGTAATATAAGTGAATAATTATATGAAGAATATTGATATATACCATTAAAAATAACTCTTACATTGATAAAAATAGGAGGATGAAATAGTAGGTCAAGAAACAAAGAATATATAAAAGAAATTCTTCCTTGGGAAGTGAATCAGTAAAGACAAAAAGTTGAACAGATCTCTCTCAAGAAGTCAAATAAGTTAAATGGGAAGGATTTCACACCATATGGAAGAATTTTTTTCTAATATGGTAATATAGGCCACATCATGGACCATTGCAAGATGTCCATATATTTCAATAAATAATGGATAAATATAAAAACTAAAAGGGAATCAATGCAATAAAGGAATAATAGGATTGTTTTAGTGATGGACATCCAAGATGAAGAATATGATTATCATGAGAGGTTTACAAATAAAGGAAATTTGGAGGCAGTTGAAGATGTTTTTGGAAGGTTCATGAAGGCGGTATATGTGGACATCAAATGAATTATTATTTTTCCAAGAAAATTCCCAAAAAGGGAATACACAAATGAATCCTTAAACTAATAAATATTTTATGAAGAATGGTTCTATAGATTAGAATAATACTGAGCATGTTCCCAAAGTGTGCTTAACGATATAGACAGATCATTTTAATTTTTCCAAGAAGATGGAGAAATATGAAAATTATTAGTATTCCCAAATAGGTTCAAATATGGAAAGCAAAATAAAATGCATCCATGGAAATCTCTGGATATTTTAGAGCTTTGAAGAAAATAGTTTTTTGGTTGATATACAAGTCTTAGCCCGATTTCTCACATTAATGATCTAATAAGGACCCAGATTATTCCCATATTTTTTTGGTTTTATATCATGGAAGAGTGTATTAAAGGTGAAGAATAAAATAAATCCATCCATCATGGTTATTCATATTTTTATTGGGTTGTATCCTTGAAACACATCATTTGAAATATTTTAATTAGTATTATAAATCAACTGGTATCAAGAATTCTTGGATCTTATTTCTAGAAGATAATCAATAATGGTAAAGTGTAGAGATTATATCTTATGGGAGGCTACCAAAATGGGTGAAGATTTCAAATTTTTAAAAGTTATTATTAAATCTATAATCAACTAAAGAAAAATAAATTTTTTGGTATGAATTTCACTATCCAACACTATTTTTATTCATGTTGAATATGGTTATCAAAAAGGATTGATTGTATAAAAATATTGGGGAGATAATGTAATGTGTACTTGAAGTTTTTGATGTTTTTGTTCATGTTTGTATGGGTTTATAAAATTTCATGAAAATATATTTGAAACATCCCCTAAAAAGGGAAAGATAAAGTTGGTATTGCATTGTGAATGTTTATGGGAAACTTTGTAGTCTAAATTAATTACTCTTGATTTCTACACCAGGTCGGACAAATTAGACTTAAAGTTGGTTAGGTGATGGAAATTTTCTAAAAGAAAATATGTCATCAACCTTATATCATGGAATTTATATAATCTATCAAGAAATGGGGGGATATTGAAAGAGGAAAAATAAGAGGGAGAATACATTTATGAAAAGACCCACCCTTATATTCATGGTCTCAAGGAAGAGAATTTGCCTCCATTTTATTTATTTTCAATAGGGGGAAAGAGTTAGGTTACAAATAAATATTTACATGCATATGTAGTGTCATAAATCTATAGTTTTTATAAGTTCAAGGTATTTAAAATAAATAAAAATGGGGAGATTGAAGTTTCCTTTGGTTTTTTGTTGTATTTGTTGTCAATGAGAATGTCAATATATGTCTTGGATAACTAGGGTGATGGATTTGGTATTAACCCAAACTATATAAATTAGTTTCCTATATCTAAATGGGTAAATATATTGATTTTTTGTCCTTAAGTAACTGGATGGACAGATTCATGGTGGTAGATACCATATCTGATGATTATAGAGTTGGTCCTCAAGTCAAAGACAAGTATTGAATTAGCATGTTGGTTATTATATTTAGTGATTGGAATCATTTGGATAAAGTATGGAGATAAATTAGTTAAATATGTAAATAAATTATAGTGAATCTATATTAGAAATACTCTATCTTGATTATTTAATATATTGAAAACCCTTGGAAATTGTGATGAAAAACTATAAAAAATTTTAACTTATTCCAATAAGTGTTTTGAAGTGATATGATGAGGTTCTGAAAAATTATGAATGCATTTGTAAGTGATATAGATTAATTTAATTCATATATAATTATAGAAATTTTCCTAAGTAGTAAACCTTATAAACTTCATAAGGTATGGTAGGAATAAAGTTAGGTTGAGACAAATTTATATAAATATTAGACAAATATCTCATAAGGTTGGAAAAACTAGAGTGTAAGGTTGAGACATGCCCTCATATGGTTTTTATATGTCTTTATAAATTTTATTCTATCCTTGTAAGGTTGGTATAACTATAGCATAAGTTTTATACATGTCTTCATGAGGTTTGGACATGTCATCATAAGGTTGAGAAACTATCAGCATAACATTGAGACATTTTCACTGTATGGTTGGTGATAGTTCCTCATAAGGTTCAGATACTTCATAAGTTTGAGAAAGGATTTCATAAGGTTCCTCCCATGTAAAAATTGAGAAATTATATAATTAAAGATTCTAAAGTGGAAATTATTTGGTATAATTACAAATTTTTTATTTAATGTTAAAAACATCAGGAAGTTATGTTGATCCATGATTCAAGATTTGATTTTAAAAAGATCAATGCTGATATGGGTTTTAAAAAAATAAGTGAAATTGAAATGATAATAAATCTATAATAATACATTCTGATGGATTTTAATATGTGTTGATGTTGGAGAACTTCATTGATTAATATATCACAAGATTAATTGTGATTCAAGATAAATAATTGAGAAAGATGGTATTCAAGATGGTAAGAGGAAGATTGAGTGAAGATAGAAGGCTAGGAAATTATCAATCCTAAAATAAAGAACTTCCAGATTGACTGAATCTAGAATTTAAATGAGAAGATACTTAGGATAAATTTTAGTGTTCTAAATTTCATAAATTTTATTTTAATTGTTTTTTAGAATAATAATAAGGGTGTTTAGTTGTTATTCAGAGTGCACAGATTCAAAATAGAAACCATACAAGTTTTTGATGAATCTATCAATCCAAGAAAGATAAATCTCTACACCACAGATGTTTCTGGTATATATTTTTATACAGTCTTATAAGAATTTTTATTTTTGGTAGCTGTGTAAATATTTTGAGTCCTAGTTCCTTCTATAGAAAATCATGTAAATTTATTCAACTAAGATAAAATGAGAAGAATAAAATATATAAGAGTATTTTTGTAATAATCCTAGAGATAGAGGTTTAAATAAAAAATAGGAGAGAATAGGAACACTACCATGTGCATCCATTGAGAAAATGAAAGTAGAAAATCATGGGGGTGATTTTTTTTACTTTCATGTAATGAGGTATTCTTATTTATGAAAATTAAAAGACACTAAAAATAAAGTGGAAACCTATAAAACTGTGAATTGATAAGAAAAAAATAAGATATAAAATATGGAACTAAACACAGGTGTGTGTGCTAAGAAACTGAGAGAATCATATCTCTCAAGGAAGGAGAATAAGTATAGTCGATCCTATGCTAAAGCATAAAATTATCATGGTATCAAAGAAGGAGAAGAAAAGAGGAGAGGCTGAGAGAGAAGAGCAGTCCTCTTGAAGAAGAATAATAATAAAATTTTAAACTGAAGCTACTGAATAGATTCATCCAAATAAAATAATAATAATAATAATACATTTAATATTATATATATACTGAGAAAGAAGGGACCTAATAATTTCAATGTTTACTAACTAAATAAAATTCTTGGGTTTGTGTTTCTTGATGAATAAGTGATTAGACGTGTAAGAGTTCCTACAAAAAAATTTATGGTTGTCGATTTCCTTGAAGGTTCAGTGAGTAAATACAACAAACAAATTATGAAGAAGATAAGGAATCTATAGATACTAGGTTTCATTTTTAGTTCTTAAAGAAATAAAATATGGAGTCTCACATTTTTATTACATAAACATTCAATTACATGGAACAAAACATGGGATCTTTTAAATTTTAGTTTCCTGAAAATTAGGAACACAATACAAGAATATATAAAACATTCTTATAATCCACATGAAAATATTATTCCTAGGTTCACCATAAGTTACTTTTACTATATCTCATATCCTAGGGATATACATCAAAAGAGATTGGTGAGCATGATCCCAATAAGGGAATAAAAAAGGATTCATTTAGCATGTGATCATGAGTCATATCAATAAGAATATGAGGTATAACAATATAACATGATCATGAGAACATGAGGCATTTTTTAATAAAAATAACATGAATAATAAAATGTAAATGTGGCTATAATATAAAAATGAGGCATTAATAAGCATATCACCATGGTTTATCACCAAGGTTTCATAAATGAAATTTACCAAGGTTATTCACCAAGGTATCGTAAAACTTGTCATATATAAAGATTAAGTATTTTAACCAATTAATTAGAGTGATATTAGGGAACACCCTTCATATTTATTAATTTCATGTGATCCAAATTGATCATAATAAATCATTTTGACAATAACCTAGGGAAAATAAAGTATGCATTTCATATAAAGGCATTGAGTGCATAAGTGTTTAAATCCTTGACCCTACCATCATTTTTAACCCATGAAAAGGGAATTTGGGTTTTGTATATGTAAATACCAAAATAATAAAATTATATTAAAATCTAGGTGAATACCCATGGATAAATAAATTTTTTGGGTATTCATAATATAATAATTTCCTATGTAAAAGAGAGAAATTGAGAAGTTAATTTGACAACATGACGGGTATAAAATGTAGATTTAGAAAAGGGTAAAATGAGAGATAATGAAGGTCGCCCATTCAGCAAAAAAAAATCAGTAAAGGTGTGATCAAAATAATAATAAAATAAAGTAACATACCCTTTAGAAGATGTACACGAAAGGAATTACTTGAATGGAAAAGAAGATGATGAGAATTCCCTTACCTTGAAGAGTCGATCCTAAATATAAAGGATGGAACCTTAGGGGATTAAGGAAACCATTAGGGGAATCTTTGGGAGGAAAAATGAAATTCATGGATTATGGATTGTGAATGAAGGTGAAGGGCGAAATTGGTGGGTATTTATAGCAAAAGCGGAGGGATTTTTTAATAATTTCTAAGTATAGGTCTTGGAAATCTAGGCTGGGGAAAATGAAAAACAATTGGCTTACGTAAGGTTTTTTATTATAGTTTTAGAAATTTGAGTCAAATTTTATGATATTGTAATCCATTAGAACCGAACACCATTATTTAATACTTCCTTGGACATGGAAAATTAAATTTTCCCCAAATTTTTTTTTTAAAATCAAACTTTCCATTTTAGACTTTGAAAAGTTACTTATAGGTTTTGAAATTGATTAAAATCTATTAAAATACTCAATATTAATAAAATAACATATTTTAGGTATTTTATTGTGGTTAATTAATTATTAAATCATTATTAAATAAATATGAAGTTATAAAACAAACTGAAAACCCAAAACTGTATTTTTTACTATTCATATAAAAATAAGGTATTTTATAAAATTCTCAAAAATTCACCCTAACCTAATTTCAATGTACTCATTTCAAATATAATATTTATTTTATCAAAATGATTATCTAAATATTATAATTTTAACTTTTAAATATAAAAATCCTTATCTATCGAAAAATAGCAGTTTTTAATGCATAGACAAATTTATGAAACTTATAAAAAATTCATAAGCCATTATAAAATTATTTTACCATTTCTATTTAAATAATAGTGTTTTAAAATAAAATTTCATTAAAAAAATTATTCATAATTCCATATTTTATTATAAAATTTTATATGTTTTTTAAAATACAATTGTGTTTTATTTGTGTCCAAAAATCAATTTATCAGATTCAACTTAATTAAATATATATTTTATTAAGAAAAAATATTCTTAAAATGGAATTAATGGGAAAAAATTATTTATAAAATTAAAATTACACTTTAATAAACTATGTCCTGGACATGTAACCCCTAATTGCACCCACATACGCCCTAAGGGTAAGGTGTACAATGGTGGTAGTTTCCTAGGGTGGATCGGATATCATTGACCAAGTGGTAATATCCACTAACATGAACTTATTTCGTATGTGATTTCGTTCAAGCCTCACTTGTTGAAGCTCAACTTGGGATTGGTTAAGGTAAAACCCTAGTGACTCTACCTCCATCCCAATTTATGACAAGTGGGATTCAAACTACATGACTCTACTGATTGAGGACATCATTTCTTCAATCTACATCAATTATCTATTTTCATTACTGCTTATAAACACTAATTATAATGGTAAAATTTTAACCAATGGGTATAGTTTCCTATGGTAAAATTGACCAATGGTTATATTGAACAACGTTTATATTGACCAATATTCATATTTTACAAATGGTCATATAATGATTGAATCACAACGGTCACATTTCCCTTTATACCCTATAAATCCCAATTCATTATTTCTCTCAATATTCACTATAATTCCTTCCAAGGTTATATATTTTCATTTTCTAAGATGTTGATTAGTTTACTATCATTTTGTTTTATTTATATAGTATCGGTCATGGGGCGATGATTCTAGTATATTGGGGTGATCCATATTTTCCCATTTTAGCTTTTCTATTTTATATATTTTTTTTCTAGTTGTAATTTTTGGAATTTTCATTAGTTTCATAGTTGACTAATGAAATGATATTTACTAGTGAGATAAGGTTTTATATAATATTATATAATATAACACACATTTTCTCAGGAAACAAGTATCATTTAAAATCACAGCTCGTTACATTCTTCCCCCTTCAGAAATTTTAACTCATATTCTCAGTTGAGAATAGGTGAGGGTACTTATGTTTCATTTTTTCCACTAGTTCTTATGTCGCCTCTTTATACTTATGGTTCCTCCATAACACTTTGACAAGGTGAGTTTCCTTGTTTTATAGAACGTTGTCTCTACGGTCCAAGATCTCCACCGCCTAGTTTACATAAGAGAGTTCATGTTCCAGTTGTACCACCTCTAGATTTAATAAATGTGAGGGATTAGGTACATACTTCATCAAGAGAGATACATGATCATGAACTTGAGCTAGATTTAGTAGAAGTTCTAGCTGTAATACCCTGAGATTTTGTGAAATATTTGTTTCAAATTAATTTAATCATTTTGATATTTTTCATTTCACATTACACTAAAAAGTAATTTTTTATATATTAAAGAACTAAGTTGTATTTGGGGTTTGGCTTAGTGGTAAGCACCCCATAATCCGACATGAAAAATAGGGGTTCGAAACTCATTGGGCGCAGGTACTGTAGCAGTACTGTAGTAGTGGCAGGTGATGTAGATCGGTGAGTACTGTAGCAGCGGTAGGGCACTGTAGCAGTGGTGGTACTGTGCAGGTACTATAGCAGGAGGGTTACTATTCATAGAATGGAAATTGGGCCAAAAAATTGGACCTACGGGCTATGTAATGGGCTACAAGCCCACTGGGCCTTCGAGCTATGTAATGGGTCTCCCTCTACCCAGTTAAAAAGAGGTATTTGATTTGCTTTAATAATAAAATGAGGCTTCGGTCCCAGCCTTTAAAAAATATTTATATTAAAGAACAGAGTTTTTCTTACGTTACATGCAACACTGAGTTTCTATGAAAAAACACTATATTATTATAATTATTTAAAAAAGATAGTTATAACATAGTCATTAAACATGGTAATATGAATAGTAATAACTAATTTTAAAATGATAATTATAATGGTTTCATATAAATAAAACATAGTTATAGTTAAATATATAATTTTTTGTAAATTATTTATATTTTTAAAATATTATTTTCTTAAAGGAGCTTATTTTTACGTCCTTCTATGAATAATAATAAAATTAATTTTAGAAAATTTTAGAAATTGAATTTGATAAAATAAAATTAATTTTTAAATTTATAATGTAAATTTTATCTTAGGGTGAATTTTTGGAATTTTTCTAAGAAGTTTCATTTTTTGATGAATAATGAAAATACTATATTTTAGTTAAAAACTCCCTTTTCATTTAAATAATTATTAATATTAAATTATATTTTAATTTGTTTTTTAAAGTCACAATAGATCAATTATGTATATATATATATATAAATATATATTAATCTAATGTAGTTCATTATAAAAAATATTATATTGAAATTGGTTATAAAAAACTTACTGAACGTTTGAGCATTTTTACTTTAAAACTCCGCTTTCTCACCATGTTTGTGGGGTTAGCATTAAACTTAATTTTACCACTTCTGTGATTTGAATTTTGAAAAATGGATATACACGGTTATAATCAGTATAATATTTGTGGTCTAATAAGATCAAATTAATTTTTTTACCAAAAATATTACTAAAAGTGATTAAAGTTAATTACGGTGATTAAGGTAAAATTAAGTAAAACAAGGGACAAAACCTTAATCTTAAGAGAAAAAATGACCTAAAAACTTAAATAAAATACATTTTATTCAAATATTTATACCATATCCCCTATTGGATCAAATTTTATGGTTTATTGAGATAATAGTTCATGAAATATCTCTATATTATAAGTTAAGTAAGGAAAAAGACAAAAAGAGAAATTTCCTCACCTTTAACATTTATAAAACTTTGAGATATGGAAAAAACAAAATATTTTTGGTTAAAAATATAAATTTTAAAAAATCAATATTTTATTTTTATCATAATTAATTATCAATAATTTTTAGATATGATTTAGTTACTTAAAATCCTTAATAAATTCCAATGTAGTGATTATTTAGTTGATAATTAACTAAAATAAATGATTCTATAAATATTAAAAGTGAAGTAAATTGGTTGAATTATTGTCATTAATTATTTTTTTAGATGAATATTTCTTTTTAAAAAGCTATTAACTTAATAAATTGTTTTTTCAATATTGTTTTGTGATTTATTAAATTAAAATTAAATAAATGATGTCAAAATTGACATTAATGTTATTTTATAATAAATGATATTTTAATAAATGATTTAAAATTAAAAAAACCTAAATTAAGACAAGTTATTTTTAATTGTTAATAAATATAAAATATGTTCCATTAATGGACCAATTTATCTTTTATAATTATCATATTTACCCATAGATATTAAAAACATTGTTAGCACGGTCCTGTTTAAAGCAGTGTTTTTGTGCATTACATGCGCTTGTTTCAAAATTAATTTCCAACACACATGATATTTTTATTTTGTAAATTATATATAATAATTATAATTCAGTGGGTATATTTTTATAATAAATCTCACTTTAATTTAGTATTAATGGTTAAATTACTTATGTTATAATACTACATACTTTAATAAAAACCAAAATGATAAAATTGGGGGAAGTTATAAGTTAGGGGAAAATTTATAAAAATGAACTTATTTTTTTGTGGTGTAGATTTTTTTCAACCATAATTCACCTTTACATCATTATTTTTCCATTTTTGAGGTAAATTAGGTAAATTATACCTCCCATTAATGTATACCTTTTCGGTATTTACAAGAGTGTCACTCCTCCTCCACTATAAAAAGGTCTCCTCTCCTCCCACTTCTTCACACCTCTCAAACCACTTAGGTTCAGAAAATATCTGAAAAATAAACTTACAAAAATACATCCCTTATCCTTTAATACTTCCTTTGTGAGGAAATAAATCCAATGAATCCCTTTGGTGAAAACAAAAAGGATTTACCCAAAGAAGAGGTAACATCTTTCCTCAAGATCCTTTATCTTATTTTCATTCTCCACCCCATCCACTCCCCTTATTACATGATTATATGACAAAAAAATATACTAAATATAATTATATTTTTTATGCTAAGGATTCAACCTACACTTACACACACTTCCATCTAATTGGTAACGAACATACTGTTTATATGTACATCAAACTACCGCCTCATGAAACGATGATTGTTCATTTTTTCCTTTACCACCTTTCACAGTTGGGAATTATGATGGACACACTATTTATATATGATATATATTATATTTATTATGTCTTTATTCTTCTATAATTATTTTACAACACACACCATTATACTTTCCATATTGTGTAAATATGATAATTTTTTTTAGGGAAGTGTGGACTACCGCCTCCTCAAACTGATGTCATTCATTCACACACTACATGAGATGTATTAAGGATAGGTTTAGTTAAATTATATCATATATATAAAATAATAATTCTAATTTAATGATATTATATATATATATGTCATTTAAATTCTTTCTTTCAATATTACAAGAAAAATGGAAACATCGTTCATGCAGATGTATGGCCTACCGTCTCCATGAACGGTGTATTCCATTTCATACTTATATATTATATAGATTAATATAATACTAATATAATTAATATAAAATATATTTATATCATGTTTTAAATTATTTAAATCATTATATATGTATATAATGACCAAAGAAATAAAAAAATTAAGACATATGCGAAAAACAAAGCAAATATTACCTAAAGCGTAACCTTAACATGAAACTATTAACAAGTGGGTAATATAAAGTCATAATCAAACAATATATGGTATTATATATAATAATATGGTTCTTTAAAAGATTTATAATAAACTTATATTTATTATACATTAGTTTTGTACAGGTATGAAGAGAGTTAAGACATAAGGTAAGGGAATTTCATCTCATGTTTTATATCTATGAGACACATTCCATGTTCACCACTCTTTTCATTTGTGTGGTGTATATACTGAACATGAATGTATTATATTATTATTATTATTAAATTTATGGGTATTTACATATCCATTATATTATATTTCCTTCAGATGGATAATGTTTCAAAAGTTACCAAATCGTTAGGATGGTTTTGTATCAATCTGCCTTCTTTGAGACACATATTTTGGTTATGCACCTAAAATATTTTTCAAGGTGTATATACCTCCATTTTACATGTAATAACATGAATATACTTATTTTTTTTATTTTAATCTTCATTTAATTTCAGTTTCTTACATGTATATTATGATCCCAAGTTACCATGTGGTAAGAGTTTATTGAAACAATCTCATCATTTATCAGGGTTATTTCTGATTATTCTTACATTAATGAAATATTATGATCCATATCTCAAGAAAAATCATGAGTTTTATTATCCTATGTTTATTCAAGATATCTCCACATATTAGTACCATTTTTCTCTCTTTTTTACTTAAGATAACTTATAAAAGTTTCTTATGAAAATCATATATTATTTCTCCTTTCAGTCCGAAATCTATGTTCTTTCAAAACCATTTTTTCTAAAAGGTTATCAAAAAAAATTTATGTGGAAAAAAATTAAGTTATTTTAAAATATTCCCTTATATGTTTTTAAAATTTTATTTTCAAATAAAATTATTTAAATGATTTCAATATTTATTTATATGTTTTTAAATCCATTTTATATAGAAGGGTTTTTAAAATGTTTTCAAGGTTAATTTATAAGTTTTAAAAGTATTTTAAAAGAAATGTTTTTAAAAAAAATCAAGATTTATTTATATTTTTTCAAATAAAAATGTTTTTAAAATTTTTTAAACTTATTTTATAAGTTTACAAGGGAAAAGTTTTTCAAAAAAAATCAAGTTTCTTTTATAAGCTTTCAAGGAAAAAGGTTTTCAAAATTCTTTCAAGCCCTCTTTCAAAGTTTTCAAAGTATTTTCAAAGGAAATGGTTTTAAAAAGGTTTTATGTTTTAAAAATAATTTTTCAAAGAATAAAGGATATTTTCCACAAGAAATGGTTTTAAAAGATCTTTCAAAATTATTTTCCATCTAAGATGACATCCATTGATGTTACTCGTGACTTTTTGAGGAAATGATTCAATTTTTCCATTCATATTATTTCACTAAATGTTTTATGTTTTGATTTTTGATTTTTATGAAACTCGTTTCTCTTTCATGGGTTATATTATTTTGAAACCCGCTTCTTTTTATGGGTTATGTTTTTGATGAAATGATTATGAAAAATTTATCTTTTCCCACAGGTCATGATATGATTAAATGTTTATGATACCCATTCAATTTCATGGGTTATGATATGATTGTTTATTATAGTATGGCTCATGTATGTATGATTTCATTATGATATGGATGGGACCTATATCTCCCTCCAATTCATTGGGTAAAGATCAATATCTCATGATATATACTAAGATGGTCTTGGGAGTGAACCTTGAATACTAATATGGTCATGGGAGTGAACCATGACTACCAAGATGGTATGATAAGTGAACTCATAATACTAATATGGTCATGGTAGTAAACCATGACTACCAAGATGGTATGTGGATTTCGCCCATGCTACTAATATTTTCTTGGAAACGATGCCTTAACTAATATGGAAACAATTTTTATATGCTTATTTGTCCGCCACAATTCCATGTCTTATTACTATGTTATGATTTAATGGATTATGTTATTTATTTTCTTATGATTCATGTCTTATGAACTACCAAGATTTATTCCATGATTCATTTTTATGATCTTTGATATACAGGATATGATCTTATAATGTTATTATCACATTCTCATACTCATATTCTCATGTTTATGCTTACATGTGTCCCTTTTTTACCCTTATTGAGCATCTGAGATCACCCCTTTTTATGTTTCCTTCCATAGGTTATGAATATATGTATTAAGTATGATGTGTCTAAGAAGGGTTTTATCCATGAAGAACTAAGTGGAAGATAATTTAGGTCACTTATGTAACACTATTTAAGTTTCTATGTTTCTAAAGGCGCTAAACTAATACGGTATTTGGGAGTTTGTTTATATAATGTTTTAATTATTCCTCAAAATTGATGTAATTTCAATGTATAAAAAAGAGGGTCGCTATAGTTGGTATCAGAGAGAGTTTTTAGTCATTATTTGGAAACTAGGATGAGAAAACTTTCGTGATATCCCTATGAATATTTCTAAGGATATGTCTAGGGATGTCTCTAAGGATAAGTATAAGGATGAGTTAACATTTAGAAAAATGTCCAAGAATTTTGGTAAAGGATAGATTGATTGGGTTCCTATCATTGAATATCTATATAGATACTAAAATTTTATGTAGATATGACATAGATTTACCTAGGAGTAATAACTCCAAAAAGGTGCATCGGGTCTGACTTGACGTAACTTGATACATGACAACGGGCCTTACTGCACACCTGGTTTGATACTCCTGGGGGATATTCTTTGGGAATTCACAAACTCTTTATAAACCATCATGAAGGATTTAAGTAGAATATGACTATTAATGACCTAGTATAAACCTAAGGTGTTATAGATTAAAGAAGTAGGATCCATGATTTAGGTATCCTACAAGTTATTTTTCATGGTTATATGGTATCCCATTATGATAAATGTTTCTCACACTATGATTTATGGTTTTAGTCAATGGATAGAACAAGAAGGAATATGGTTAAAATTGAATTTTTCAGACGTGTAAAGTATGGGAATTATGAAAATAGATTTACCAAGTGAAAATCTCATATTGGGAAGGTTGTATGAGTATTGGTTATACTTATGAAGATAAAGAGACCTCAAATGACATGTGAAAGGTATGTAATGTTCTTCTTGTATTTTTTACATTAAAAATAAGAAGTATGATTAGATTGAGGTTGAGTAACCTTAATACATGATTAATATTTCATATTCTAGGAAGGAGGTATTAAGGAATAAGTTGATGAAGCCTAAGTAATACTTTAAGAATAATGTTGGATGAATGTAGTATTTATGTTTCGGAATTAAAAGATTATGTTATATGAATCATGAGATATATAATTATTTTCATTATAATTTTTCATTAAGGATTAAAAATGAAATATTGAATGATTATTAAAACATAGAAAATTTATTTCATTAAAGGATGATATTTTGATTAAGGGAAGGTAACCCTTAATTAATGCCTAATATTAAGATAATTATGATTAAATAAAGGTATGCTGGATATAAATAAGTAAACTGGATAGTACGGATTACCCTAGAAAATATTATTGAAAAAGTGGTATATGTCATCAAGGATGAAGTTTAAAACTTCGTGGATTTAAATAATGTATCCATTAATCATTGGAATAAGGAATCATTCATGTTTTCTAAAATTATTAATGGTAATTACCATGTTTTAAGAGAATATATGATGAGGGTATTCAAATGTTTGGAATGGGAAACCAAGAGATACTTTGTGATATATGGGGGTTAAATGTTAAGATGATTTTGTGACTTTATTTATAAAGTTTTGGATTTTCATATTTTGTAAGGGTTATAAGGTTAACCATATATAGAAATTTTAATTTAATCTTAGAATCAAGTTTATGAGATTAAATTATTATCTCACCACATTAGGGTTTATGAATATTTGATAACCTATTCTAAAAAAAATTTGTTGATGATAACTGATGACAAATGGGATGGAAAATTATAGATCTCATGATCTATTAGTGATTCAGGAATAAAAAATAACCTTAATTTTAAGAGAAATATTTTAATTGGATTAATTAAAAACAAAGTGTAAGGTTTTCTTGAAATCATGTAGGTGTATCTTTTCATGAAAATTCTTCAACTTTAGGAAAACAATCTATAAATAAATTTTTTCCTAATACCTTAAATTTTTTTAACCAATGGCCTTTTAAATCATCATAGATTTATGAATTTTATTCCCTAAACTTTTCATTTATCATTCACTTGTTTTTGATTTATGACCTCAATCACTCCTTACAAATATTTATGCTTTTCCTCTAAGTTTATGTTTTCACTTTCCACCTATGTTCTCCTATGTGGAAACCTAGTTATATATTAATTTGGGTAACCATTATGTTTCAAACTTTATTTTTTTAAATGAAGTTTTAGTATTAAATTTTATGATGTGGGTTCTATGAAAGTAACTTTCAAGTATTAAACCTTTGATAAACCAGATGAATTTTGAGGGTGAAATTAATTTTAAGGGGGGTAGAATGTAACACCCTGAGATTTTGTGAAATATTTTTTTAAAAATTAATTTAATATTTTTGATACTTTTCATTTCACATAACACTAAAAATAGTTTTTATATATATATTAAAGAACAAATTTTGGATTACGTTACATGCAACACTGAGTTTCTGTGAAATAATACTTTATTATTATAATTATTTAAATGAGAGTTACAACCTAGCCATTAAACTTAGTAATATGAATAGTAATAACTGATTTTAAAATTTTAATTATAATGGTTTCATATAATTAAAACATATTGATAATGAAATATATAATTTTTGGTAAAGTCATTATATGTTTAAAAATACTATTTTCTTAAAGGAACTGCTATTTATGTCCTTATGTAGACTACAATAAAATTAATTTTAGAAACTTATAGAAATTGAATTTGATAAAATAAACACAATTTTTGAATTCATAATGTCAAAATTATCTTAGGGTGGATTTTTCTGAGAAGTTTCATTTTTTGATGAATAGTGAAAGATACTTTATTATAGTTAAAAATGTCTTTTCGTTTAAATAATTATTAATATTAAATTTTATTTTATTTTTTTAAGTAAAAATAGATCAATTATACATATATTAATCTAATTTACATCATTGTAAAAAAATTATATTGAAATTGGTTATAAAAAACTTATTGAACTTTTGAGTGTTTTTACTTTAAAAACTCGCTTTCTCGCCACGTCTGCGGGGTTAGCGTTAAAATTAATTTTCACACTTCTATGATTTTAATTTTGAAAAATGGAAATAAATGGATATAAGTAGTATAATATTTTTTTATAATAATATCGACTTAATTTTTTGACCAAAAATATTAGTGAAATTGATTAAAATTAATTACGGTGATTAAGGTAAAATTAAGCTTAATAGGGGACTAAACCTTAATCTTAAGGGCCAAAATTACATATATACTTGTCCAAAATTCATTTTATGCCAATAGATCTACCATATCCCCTCTTGGTATGAATTTTATGGTTTATTGGGATAATATTTCATGAAATTTTATGATATGATAAGTTAAGTAAGGGAAAAAGACAAAAATGGAACTTTCCACACCTTTAACATTTATAAGACTTTGAGATATGGAAAAAACAAAATTTTTTGGTTACACATATACTTTTTAAAAATAAATGAGTTATTTTATCATAATTTCTAATAAATAATTTTTAGAGATGATTTAGTTACTTAAATTCTTTAGGAAATGCCAACATAATGATTATTTAGTTAATAATTAACTAAAATAAATGATACTATAAATATTAAAAGTGAATTAAATTGGTTAAATTAGTTTCATTAATTATTTTTTTAGATGGATATATCATGTTAAAAATATGTGAACTTAGTATATTTTGATTCCAATATTTTTTTGATATTTATTAAATTAAAATTAAATAAATAATGTCAAAATTGACATTAATGTTATTTTATAATAAATGATATTTTATTAAATGATTTAAAATTAATAAAAATTCTACATTATTCCAAGTTATTTTTCAATTTTAATGAATATCAAATATGGTTCATTAATGAACCAATTTATCTTTTATAACTAACATATTTGTAGTGTCCTACACCGAGTGACACTAAATTGGGCCCCGAGATAGTGGGATACATGAACTCAAACGCATCTCCCTAAATACTAGAGGCTTCCAAATAGCAGTGAGGGAATTATGTATATCTCTAGGAAGACTATTCCATTATAGGATTAGGTATAACACAACAGTAAATAAAATATAACAAGTAGTGGAATCATACAGATAATTAGATCACAACAGAAGAAAATGAGTGAGTCATGAAAATAAAGTAAATAGATAGAAAATGAATATCAATACTATATAAAAAATGATAATGATTTCATGTCTTGAATATATGAAAAAATGGGAGTGAATGGGATGGGGGCACAAGCATATACTACATGGTATCAAAAACTACAAAAGGTCAAAAACTGTTACACAACATCTCAAGCATAGGCTTGGTCCTATTCCCCCAAGGAACCATCCTAAGTCGTAATAAAAATAAAGCATCAGAAGTAGACCTATTCCCTTTATCCATACCTATATTCATAAATTCTAATCAGGTACTAAACGATGATTCAGGGTGTGAGATATAATCTCAGTAGGTCGGCACCCATGGTTTATAGGCCATTCCATTGTGTACTATAAATAAAATACAGTTCTAGATATAATAAAATATAGGGAAATAAATAAGTAAACAATTGCATCTTGGTTTGGGTTCCTAAATGGAATCTCATCTCATACCACCAGCTTTGGCCTATTCCATAAGTATGAATAAGAAACTTATGCAGGTCACAATATATATAACATGTGCCAATGTAAACAATGCAACTAACAAAACATACCCCCAATATTTTTCTCTGTCTTGGGGTCACGTATCTATATCATTACATAAGAATGCATAAGTATACACACAGAAAATCACAACAGACTCAAGGTAAAATTAATGGATGCATCTCATTAGAATAATCAGTCCAAAAAATTAAACATCTCAATCAAAGAGAACCATCAATTCATGAGGTGGAGTCCCATGTCATCTAAGGAGATTAAAACGAATCATAAGTATCACAATAATAACATTTTATATAATCCAATACCACTAAGCTCATCCAAGGTAGCCCTTATAGCATCCCGAGTATCACTACGACGTATGGTAAACTTATGATTTCATCCCAGATATCTCATAAGGGGACCGAGTATCACCCAAGGCATGGCGTAGCCATCTTTCCAAAATTTTCATCTACAGTTTCTCCCCTAGGGAACCGATATCACATAGAAGTATAAGAATCCTCCTGGTAAGTCCTTTCCTGGAAAGCCAAATCCTCATCCTTAGTGCATCGGGTGGTGACCCATCGAGCATGAAGAGTCTATCGATGGGTCCCTAATATGGAACCCATGTTCTCTCCCGATCAATGACTAGTTCTATATCAAACAAAGAAAATATAACAAGCAATTTATTTATGATTTCTATCCAACAATAATCATCTCAATACAACATGATTTCCATTTAACTAAGTTATGAACTTCAAGCCCATTAAAAAGGCATATTTCATCTATCAATGAAAAAATAATTAAATAAGAGTAAGGTATGAGGAATAAGCTATATGAAATAAGCCTTAAAAATTGAATTTCAATACATACATCTTAACAACACAAGATAATAAGCTTTATAAGGCCTCCAATATAGTTCAATCCACTAATAAGGGCATAAGCATAAGGAAACTTTCATAATAAAGATATGTAAGTGAACCATATGGCACCAACATGCCTCTTACCAATATGACATTAATATTATTTCATAATCTCAAGCTATCAAGCTTGAAAAATCATCACATTCTATTTAAACTATATAAATAGATTGAGTAAGGGGCACCAAACAAGTCATAATCATTTGGTATGATATAAGGTGAGAAATTTCATATGATATTAATCATAATCATTTAATATAAGGCATTAGCTTAATGAACTTGGAATAAACATGGGTATTTGAGTACAATACCACTAAGCAAGGAATGTTGCATGAAGTGTATGGTTTTAGCACAAGGCATAAGGATGGCATTATAAGGAAATGTATTTATGTAACTAGAAATGAGAAAGTTAGCATGTGATGCATATTTAATTCATTAAAAATAAAGTGTTCCAAAGGTATAAGGCACTACACATGGGGAAATACATTATAATCAAAACTATAAATTATCAAATGGATCCAATTCATGGTTCAACACCCTTATTAATTCATTTTTATCATTTTAAATCATGTAACAAAGGTGATACACACCACCAAGGTAAATTCCTCATGTAAAGAAAAAGGAAAAGTATTCTATTTTGGTTGGACACACCCAAAGGGGTTGTCAAAATTAAGTAGAAATACAAGAATGGGTTTCACCATGAGAGATAGTCACTACAGTCACTGTAGACCATCCTAGTTAATTTAATATGTAATAACCAACCTTATCTTGTAGGTTTCATCTAGTGGCACAATGACATAACACCAAAAAATCAATGAAATTAAATGGGAAAAGATTATATTCCCTACCTCTAGGTCGTAGTACTCTACACGTCTGGAAACAAGGCTTGATTCAACCTAGAATGGTAGAAATCAAGACATTTTAGAAAACCCCCAAAATAGGTCTAAAATCCATCACATAGAAATAGCGTAATGAGAAGTTTAGGAGATAATAAATCAATGGTTTTGGATGATAGAGATTATCAAGAAGAGTTTGTAGCTTCAAACGATGAAAAAATGGATCACTTTTGAGGGAAATAAATCAAAATCCTCAAGGAGGAGGAGGGAGACCTTCATGTGCCTGGAGGAGGGGTAAATCCCGAGTAGAGAGGTAAGGGAGAAGAAAAAATGGGTTAAAAAAATCATTAAAATAAAATTTGAATTTTTTACCACACAACAGGTGTCGCACAGTTTGGGCACACGGTTGGCCAAACCATGCACCAACCATGTGATAGGTTCTATTTCTCTAGGGCATATCGCATGGGCTACCACATGGTTTGACTAACCGTGCACAGAACATATGGTAGATCACTATCCAAACCCTTCAACTTTCCACACGGTCATGTGCCATGGGCTGCACAGTTTGAAAAACCATGTTGCCCAGCCGGTTTTCCCCATTTCAGTGCTTCGGGCTTCAAACAAGCTCTGAACGCCCCTAGGACCTCTCTTAACCTCATAGGAATAAAACTAAGGTCATTGTAAGGAATTAAAACCAAAAATTAAATGGTACGTACCTTTGGATAAAGCTAAGACATTAAAAACTCCCCTCTTTAAAACAAATCATCCCCAAATTTCCTTTCTGAGGGTGGTACGACGTCATCTGAGAAGACTTCCAGCAACTGCGCATGTACATCAGCCTCCCGCTCCTTAGTCTCATCCTAAACATGCCTGTACTTCCATAGAACCCAGATAAGGAACTGACCTACCTTAGAGAATCCCCATACTACGTTCAATGATACGGATTGAATTCTCCTCAAATGATACATCCATCTCTATCTTGATATCATTAGGATCAAATGAATGAAATGGGTCTGGATGATACTGTCGAAGCTGAGATACATGGAAGATGTCATGCATGGCATGGTACCTCTAAGGTAACAACAACTGATAGGATACTATCCAAACTCTCTCCACTATCTGGAAAGGCATGGCATACCTCGATGATAACTTTCCATGGCTCTTGATTCATATATGTCCCAACCAAGGAAAAACACACAAAAAGACCCAATGTGCCACCTCAAACTCCAGAGGTCTATGACGATGGTCGGTATAAGACTTCTGCCACAACTGATCTATATTCATAAGACTCTAAATTAGATGGACTTACTCTGAAGTCTCTTGAATGGGATGAGGACCCAGTAGAGCTGCCTCACTTGCCTCAATCCATCACAAAGGTGAATGACATAGTCTACTATAGAGGGCCTCATACGGAGCCATATAAATTGTTACTTGAAAGCTATTATTATAGGAAAAATCAAATAGAGGAATATGATTATCCTAGGAACCTCCAAAATTGTAACGACCCATCCCCGGGGGCCCATGCCGTGACTACCCCAAGCCCGCCTTCTATAGGCCAGGGGCTGGAAACTAGCACCGAAAGGTGTATTCCCTAAAACCGGGAAGGAATTGCCTTTATAACCTATAAACACAAGAAACCAATCACACAGTAAGATACGAAATCAAGTAAACTGAATAGTAAATAGAGTGAGTGTAGTAAGTAAAAGGGGCTAGAATACAAGCCCAACTGGAAAGTACAAGAAACTGAAAGTACAAGTAAACCAAAAAAGCTCCTATGTACACCCGCCAAGGATCCTACCTGAAGGGCAGGTACAGCTCTCGATCGGTCGTATCTGCAGTACACCTCACTTAGGGTCCACCTCTGAGGTACCTCCAGTCCTGGTACTCTCATTCTCATTTAGTGATGTCCGTCATCTGCACCAGACACAATGAAGTGCGGGCATAGACCGTGTAGGGTTGAGTATAACGATACTC